>JACYFF010031955.1:23070607-23146905 GCA_017589665.1 Selenicereus undatus
TATATATATATATATTTGTATGTATATTTGATTACTTTGTTGAGGTCATATTTTGCAAGCTAGATGTTTAGTTAGCGGATATGTATTTTGATGGTAGGTAGTTGTTTAAAATTAATAGTTGATTTAATCTAGCTGTTAGTATAGAGCTATTTAGTTGAGTGGATGAGGGAAATGTGGTACGTAAATTTAGTTAATGGGTTAGCTGATTAATATAAATTAACATAAATGTGTTTGAATAATCTCCAAATGTAAAAATTCCGAAGGGTGTTTTTGACCAAAAATTATGAAACTCTACTTTTGAATGCCAAAAACTAATATTTTTAGTTTTAGGATGTGTTACTTGAAATGCTAGTTCAAAAACTAAATTATTGAATACTAAAAATTGATGTGTTGGTGTAGTTGATTGGTCGAAAATCTAAATACTACTTGAAACACTGATTGTTGTTGAACACAACCTAATTATAAGTCAGAAAATACATCCAGGTTAGATCTGTTAACAAAATAGTAACAATAGTATGGCTACAGAAATCAAGAGTGCTCACTTTCAAAAACTAATAAAACCCTAATTGCGTAAGCTATTATACGGGCCTCCGTTAGATTTTCTTTGAAATCTTTATGCTCTTTTTTAAAAAAAAAAAATATTGGCATCGTTAAGGTTCTACTTTTGTGTTTTCTATTATAAGATATTACCTTTCCTAATTAGTCTCGTCGGTTTAAATTTTTAATCAAGATAGTTTTTGAATTTGGTGTTAGAGTATTTCTAAATGATCGATGTTATGTTTGAATCTCAATATCTCAATCTCAAATTACTGTGTAAAAGAAGAATAGCTTTTATAACATCCACGCTTCAACCACATAAAGCTTCCGCATAGCATGACATATTAGAGTATATATGTAACCTAACTTAAAGCTCCAAGTATCAAATTAAATTTTTAGTTGAGAAGGACCTTATTAAATACCTCTGTTTTTTAATTTGCAAATATGTATTGTGATAAGTATCAGCAACATGAAGATCACGTTGAACGGAGCAAATTTATTGAATAACATGATTATGAGGTAGAGAAGGCAGGTGAAAAGGTTGTCTGTCCTCATTCCAGAAGTTTTTTCTCACGTTTACATCAAACATTATATAATGGGTGATGTTGTACGTGTTCTGTAAGACATTTCTAAATATTTTGTCTTAAATCAAATTAATGTGTTATATGATTGTAAATCACCAAATTATTAATAGTAAAATGATAAATGTCTTGCTACTAGACATTCCTTAAATGTTTTGTTTTAACTTAAATATCATATTACAATGTTTTTAAATTGAAAAAAATAGTATGATTGAATAGTGAAAACATATTATAACTTATAAATTGTGTACAATTATCTTTTTGTAAATAATTTACTACATTTCTAAAATATGCATATCATACACCATCAGATGAGGTTAACTCAATTAGGGTGTCATTTAATATTTTGTCAGTGCAACCGATGAATGTTTAAACTTGGGAATTAATAATAACGTATAGTAATTGAAAATATGATGATTTTAAGCTATAAAATATGGTAATTTAGGAGTTGATAAGACATTTAAGGGTGTCTTGCGACAAGACATATATCATTACTCTAATAGCTTATTACAACTAATTTTGAGTTCTAGAGTTTTAATATTCGCCAGCAATGTCAACAGGTTCAAAATGATACTGTAATTAGATCAACCACATTTGCAAAAGCATATCATATATGTAATTTTCTAATAGTAAAGAACTATGTATAAAAAATAATTTTGCACAATTTATAAATTGTAGCGCTTATCTATCATTCAATCATACCAAATTTGTTTTCAATTTAGTACTTGATAATATACATTTTAAGTCAAGACAAAATATCTAAAAAGTATCTTATGACAAGACATTTATAATTTTACTTACACAATTATGACGGCCAGCACCACAACTTCCCTCTAATACAATTGATGAGCTGGTGGGAAAATTTCCTCCACATACACGTACAGTAGACCGAACAAAAACCACAAAATTTAATTCGAATCAATTTAGCATTAAATGCAAGCGACGCGACGCGTAAACTTTATAGGTGACCTTTCTATATATATGAACGTAAACCAAGGGCCATTTAGAACGTATTATATTGTTTGTTGATTACCCTATATTTCGTCTCTAAAGAAAATTAATCATCGGTGGCGGGCAATGGCCAAACATCTAAGTGTTAAAGCTGTCGCTACTGTCAAGCTCACCGTGGTCGGCTTCTTCAAGAACTTCGGTCTCAGCCAAGGGATCGATGGGATTTCTGATGTCTTTTGTGGCAATGCTCTTTTGCTGGAGCTTGTTAGCTCCCAACACGACCCAAGTATGCTATATATCCCCCTCTTATGCCCTCTTTTTGTTGGAATTTATGACAGTACGATTCTCTTATATTAACAAATTAAGAAGCCTTGAACATGTATTTAAAGTCTCAGGATTAGTTTTAGAGTCATCGGAGAAGCAGACTGTTCAAGGACATGCAAAACTAAACATTGCTAAGAACAAAGGGGACAAAGTAAAATATGAGGCACATCTTCAAGTGCATGAGAATTTTGGAGAAATTGGGGCCATCTTAGTCACAAATGAGCACCGCAAAGAGACATACCTTAAGGACATTGTACTCGATGGCTTACCCCAAGGGCCTGTCAAGTTTTACTGCAACTCTTGGATTGCTTCCAAGCATGACAACCCAGAAAAGAGGATTTTCTTTACGACTAAGGTGAATATTTAATAAACCATTGGATTTATTAGAACTAAATACTATTAGTTACTAGTTAGTGTCAATTTCTTAATAGTGCTAATATGGATTCATTTGTATGACATATGACATGTAATTTTTGTTTTTTCGGTGGTGGATTGGCAAATATAGTCATACTTACCGTCACAAACCCCGGCTAATCTAGTGAGTCTGCGAGAAAAAGACCTTGAAAGCTTGAGAGGCAATAGGGAAGGAGAGCGCAAGACATACGACCGTACATATGACTATGATGCTTACAACGATCTCGGAGATCCTGATAGTAAGCTCGAGCTCAAGCGGCCGGTTCTAGGGAGCGATGAACATCCATATCCAAGGCGTTGTAGGACTGGACGCCCGCCCACCAAGAAAGGTAATTAAGTGAAATTTTGTACCATATCCGGGTAGGTTAATTTCAATTCAGTTTCGGCCCAACTTCCATATTTGGTTTGTACCTTGTGTTGGGATTGGTTTTGGTTGACAATTGCGAGATTTAAAGTACAGTTGAGTTTCATTAGAGCATTCCCAACAGAGTTTCGGTTTTTGGAACTCTGACATGCCACGTCAGCAAAAGTTTTACAATTTTAGAACTTGTATTCCACTACTTCTCCAACAACTGGAACTCAATTTTAATCATCCAATAAAAATATTTATCATGGACCCACTTTATAACACACAACCTATTTTTTTAATCATATAAAAATTATATATTACATCAAAAAAAAAAAAACAAAAAAAAACAATTAAAAACTACCAAAACTTACACGCATGGAGGAACCCCCACAGGGTCCTCCACACGTGTGCCCTTCATTTCTCTCTTGCTGCTAGGGGATGTTTGACATGCATGTGACACGCGGGCCCCACCCATGACCCGCATGTTTTCCATTGCGATTGCTCTTACGCATTTGAAGTGATGGGTACAGTATTTAATTTTGTAGGACTAAGTTGTACAACATCATAAATATGCTTATGTTATATGACAAAACTACGTAGAAAAATATACATTTGGGGTATCTAATAGTACATAATCTCAAGTATATATATGATATAGTTTGCCTATTTCTAGAGAAACTATACTGACAGTTACAATGTTGAATAACTACTGCCCACGAATTAGTGTTGCAAAATTAAATAAGTAAATTTGGCTATGTTTAGAAAAGAATCTTTTACCAATACGGGTTGATTAAAGTGAATTAACACTTTTTTTCTTTTAAACTAAATCCCAAGTTCAAATCTTGCTAATGAAGAAAATATATGATAAGAAAATTCTACATATTATGTGTCAACAGTAGCTCGATTTCATTGAAATAAAGACTAGAACATCAATAGAAGAAAAAAAATTAGATTTCAATACTTAACACTATTTAGGCAGTCAAAAACAATGATCTAAATGAATTTGCATATATTGTGTGCCCGTAGATCCATCATCAGAGAGCAGAGCAATCAGGTTCTACGTGCCAAGGGACGAAGAGTTTGAGGATCTGAAGCAGATAACGTTCTCAATCAACGTCCTAGACAACGTGTTGCATGCCTTAATACCAGCTTTAGAGGCAGTTGTTTCTGATCCAAATCTTGGCTTCTCAGATTTCAAAGATATTGCCGACTTGTTCAACCAAGGAATCAAGCTCAGTATGAAAGACCAGAATTCCTTCAATCAGATGCTCCCTGACCTTTTCAAAACTAAAGGCATTCTAGCTTTTCCTACTACTCAAATGATGGACAGTAAGTCATCACCAAATCCCTTTAATTTCTTCATTTTTGTCCCCAGTCTTTACTCGACATTATTGTTGCTGACTTTTGATGCATTTATTTATTTATCTGTTTTTTTATTTGTTTATTTATTTATTTATGTGGGGCATGTAGGAGATGAATTTGCTTGGTTCAGAGATGAAGAATTTGCTCGAGAAACTCTTGCTGGTCTCAATCCTTATAGTATTAAACTGGTCACGGTAATATGATTCCCAAGTTCTATACTATATTCTTTCAGCTCTTTCATGACGAAATATAATTTAATGATAAAATGTTTTATCATCCTCTAAGTTGGGAAAATATTGGGGAATTAGATAATAAAAGGATGTTACTATACTATCTATATATCGTATAAAATTTACCTTATCACCTTTAATTTTTAAGGATTACAATATTATCAGATAATTTGATGAGTTAAATATCATATGATATATCAATTGGCTCTAATTCGAGACAATATTGATATATCGTAACATAACCTTGGTAGATTATCATGTCCCTTTAAAGCCTGCACTACGTACCAGTGTGACTACAAGGGTTAATACCAATGTGATGTTAGACTTGGCCAAGCTAACAGTATCATTTACTCGTATAAATGATCTAAACATTGACCCAATCTAGATCTTAAATAAGATGGTTAAATCCAGCACAAACCACAAGAATCGATTTGAATAAACCAAGTTGTCTCAACGTTTTCCTAACTGGTGATGCTCCTTATCTTGTCTTTTTTTTGGGGGGGGGGGGGAGCATACGGTGTTCAGAAAAAAGACATGCCACTATAGAGACCAGGAATGCTAAAGTGGTGTATACCTTAGTGGTAAGCACCTCTATCATGGGCGGATCTATGTTGAGTATTGGGGTGTCTGTGGACACCCCTAGCTAACAGACACCCCTAGCTAAAAAAATTTCACTGAGCTATATTTTGAAATTTCAATAAACTATATTTTGAAAAGGGGTTAGATTAGTATATATAGGCACTCTTCAAATAGGTAGTTTAATATATGGACACCCTCATTTTATATGTCAAATCCGCCATTGACCTCTATCCACCTCCTTTGTCACGTGGGTTCGATCTGGGGTCAGCACAATGTCCTCTTAATTATGACAAAAAATTGTGTGGATAAGTGGTGGTCTTGAGCTCTTGCTTGAGCTTTGGTTACAATATACAGATATTCATAAATTTTTACAACTTTTGCTATAAGCAAACATCTTTTTTAGTTAATCAGTAATAAAATAGCATACATGTACGCTCACTAAATTTGATATGTCGTCACAAACCCATCCCTGAACCTTTGGTTATGGGTACGTATTGTGCCTAATAAATATCCTCGGAGACATGAAGGAATGGCCCCTAAGAAGCAAGCTTGATCCGAAAATATACGGGCCACCGGAGTCAGCAATTACTTCACACCTCATTGAGCAAGAGATCAAAGGCAGCATGTCTGTCCATGAGGTAATTGTGACCATTCTTCCTTTACCTCAATAGGAGTAATTCTACCTTCGTTTGACCTCTCATCTGTAGGTTATTGTTTTTTGCCTAAAATGTGCAGGCTTTAAAGTATAAGAAGCTCTTCATTTTAGACTATCATGATCTCTTGCTCCCTTATGTGAACAAAGTAAGAAAAATAGAAGGCACCACTTTGTATGGATCACGGACATTGTTCTTTCTAACTGATCAAGGGATATTGAGACCTCTAGCCATTGAGCTGACAAGACCTCCAACTGATGACGGGAAACCGCAATGGAAGCAAGTGTTTACACCCAGTGGGGATGCCACTGAAACTTGGCTATGGAGGCTGGCTAAAGCTCATGTTCTTGCCCATGACTCCGGCTATCACCAACTTATTAGTCATTGGTAAAGCTACCTTTATTCAACTCATTGCAATAAGGGAACCTCAATTTTCGCTGCATTTATTACCCAAAGGGAAGCTTGAAATAAGGCAACCAGGTTTTCATCTAAATAGTTCACATGTGCCCCAATCAAATCAATCATATCCAAAGTATAAATTTCCTTAACCAATCTTAATTAATCAGAGTACTTTCTATAGTTTATTGTATATATTAATAGTATACTCGGTCCAAATATAACTTGAACTAAAATTGATTTGGCCTAATTAAGCCACATAACAAAGTATGACAAGTTTACTTTATCATTAATTAGACTTGATGAATAACAAGTAACTATAGTTGTCCTAATTGTTGCAGGCTGAGGACACATTGTTGCATGGAGCCTTACATAATCGCTACCAACCGGCACCTAAGTGCTATGCATCCTATCTATAGACTGATGAATCCTTACTTTAGATACACAATGGAGATTAATGCTCTCGCTAGAGAGGCTTTAATCAATGCAAATGGTATTATTGAGACCACGTTCTCCACTGAAAAGTACTCTATGGAGTTCAGCTCTGTTGTTTATGACCAGGACTGGAGGTTCGACCACCAGGCCCTCCCCGCCGATCTCATTAGCAGGTACATTGAAGCAATAACAGATCTCTCCAAAGAGCAAATATCCCCTGATGTTAAAAAGTAAACAGTCTTCAACAAGTATGCATATAAGTTAATGAATAATGAATAACTTTACATGTTGTAGATTGATTTTAGAATAAACTTAGGCTTTTGTTATTTTAGTATGTTGATCAAGCCCAAATAATGAAAAATATGTTCTCATAATGGAACTTGTTAGCGGCCTACATATAGTGAGAGTGTTAGAATATGAACGGTAAAATTCATCCGTAATCTATCCATAGTCAAATATGCTAAACCTAACCCAACCACAATTTAAAATGACTTAAATTAAAGATTGAGCAACCTATATTAATTGCAATTTCTTTTTGCATTTTCATTGTCCTTAAAAGAACCAGCTGTACAGTTGAACACAAACCATACCAATCTAGAACTTAAGGAAGACAGCCCCTACCATGCTCGTCGGCCTATCTATATATAGTCAAATATGCTGAACCTAATCTAGCCCCACCTAAACAAGTGTTGATTGATCCAAATAGGCCCACGTACAGTGCGTCCTGATCACACTCAATTAAAATTCATTAATTCCAACAACTAACCCTTTTGTCAGATATATTCATCAATCAATCATTTAATTTGTTTGATTCTAATCATGAAGAACGTACTAATTGCAGAGGGATGGCAGTTGAAGATACATCAGCACCCCACGGCCTAAGGCTAACAATCGAGGACTACCCCTTTGCCAACGACGGTCTCCTACTTTGGGACGCAATCAAGCAATGGGTCACGGACTACGTGACCCACTACTACCCACATGACCAACTTATTGAATCCGACAAAGAGCTCCATGCATGGTGGTTCGAGATCCAAACCCAAGGCCACCCCGAGAAGAAAGACGAGCCATGGTGGCCAGCCCTCCAAACCATCACCGACCTCATCGAGATCCTCACTACCATGATTTGGGTTGGCTCGGGCCACCATGCAGCGGTCAACTTCGGGCAGTACACCTATGCCGGGTACTTCCCGAACCGGCCCACCATTGCTCGGGTCAAAATGCCCAGCGAAGATCCGACTGAGGAAGAGTGGAAGAAGTTTCTAGACGATCCAGATGGGGTTTTGCTCAAAACATTCCCTTCTAAAATTCAGGCTACCAAAGTCATGGCTGTTTTGAATGTGCTCTCGAACCATTCTCCTGATGAGGAGTATATTGGTGACCAAATCGAACCATCGTGGGGTGAAGAGCCCAAGATCAAAGAGGCATTTGATAAGTTCAATGCCAGGTTGAAGGAGCTCGAAAATGTTATTGATGCCAGGAATGAAGATCCTAAATTGAAGAACAGAAATGGAGCTGGAACTCTGCCTTACCAGCTACTGAAGCCGTTTTCGAAGCCTGGGATTACTGGAATGGGAGTTCCCAACAGCATTTCTATATGAGTATGAAATGATTGAAATACGGTTTTTCATTTGAATCTCTCCATATCCTGCAAGAGCAAGACGCACATTGAGAGTTGTTGTGATATTGTTTTGATTGAAGTATCCAAGGCATTGTGTATTAATTAATGTTGACCCAATTAATGTGTAAGGTTTTGATGATGACAATCCAAATGAACTAGGCAACATGTTGTACTTGAGTTAGGTGTTGTGCTTGAGTTGTGTGTTAAGACAGAATCCGAAAATACTTAGAGTGGTTCAAATGGGCATAGAGCATCAAAGTTGATAACATGCGCAAGAATCTGAGAACATTACCTCAGAACAGTTCTGAGCACAAAGCATGGAGCGTCGCATGGAACATCAAAATCATGTGTAAGGAGTTCAGCTGATAATAAAGAGTCTTAGGCTTAGTATTGATTTTATTTTTTAGATTCTTGTTAATATGCCAATTAGAAGACCTTGACTTAACAATTACCTTGAAGGAATTTCTTGCGCTAACTTAGAACAGTGCTCAGAACAGTTTGAGCAATCATGTATGTAGTGTTCTAAGGGCAATGTATAAAACTCTTGTCCCAAAGATTTTCAAGTGTTTTTCTACTGTTAAAATTTCTAACATATTTGGGATTGATTTTCTGATAATATTTTGTCATACAAAGATTCATTCACTGAATAATATTGTTTTTTCAAAAAGATACTATCAAAAGATTTTATCTTAGCCTTTAAAATATGATTTTCAAAAAGGATAATGTTGAGAGATTCAATACCGTTTGGAATACTGATTATTTTTTAGAGTTATTGCTAAAATCCAAAACCTCCCATATACTTGCGGCACTAGTATTCGATGGGTATATAATCTCTTGCCTCTCAACATTCTCGTTCATGGTGTTTCAAGGAGCAAAATCGAGTTTCCTATGAGAAAATTTTTTGATTGAAAAACCTTCAAGAAGTGTGCTAAATTGAATCATCTATATTGGCATAATAGGGATTATATTGTTCCTTACATTCAGCTTATTTAGAAACATTCAAAGTAAGGTGTTTTTCTATTTTCCTCTGTCATCAGTGAGATTAGAGTGTGTCCAAGTCTTGGGAGACTTTGGACGTGGTGTGTGACTAGTAATCAAGTGGAGTCTAGTTACGTGTTTGTAACGCGGGTCTCGGGGGAGACGAAGTTATGTGTGTGACGTAGTCACGTGTGAGTTACATGTGTAACGAATTCGATCCATGTTAGTAAAAGTGTTGCTGAAATCCTACTAAGGTAGGTCGTAGTTTTTGCACCTCAATTGGGCCAGAGGTGGTTTTCCACGTAAAAATATTGTGTCTCATTTACGTTTCCGCAATTATACATATTTCTGCTTTACTGCAAACACACGTTTCAAACAGTTTTGACAAGTGTTTTGAGAAAACCGAAAAAACTGGTAGACATAATTCACTCCCCCCTCTTGTGTCCTTATGTGAGTAAATCTAACAAGTGGTATCAAAGCGAAGTTCTCATAGTTAAGTTAACACCTTGAGAGATCCTAAGAAGATGAATGCTCCACAAGGAATCTTAGAAGGTCAATCTGTGACTCGACCACCACACTTCAATGGACAACACTACAACTGGTGGAAGAATCGTATGGAGAACTACATTCAGGCTGAGGATTATGAGTTGTTGATGCTCATTGTGAATAGTTCTTACATTCCAGTGAAAGTCACAACTGATGGGAAAACTGTTCCTAATGAGCCGAAGGAATTCAATTTAGATGACTTCAGGAAGATGGAGAAGAATACCAAGGCCAAGAAACTGCTATATTTTGGACTTGGACCTGATGAGTACACTCGCATCTCAGAGTGTGAATCCGCAAAGGAGATATGGAATGCTCTTCAGATAGCTCACGAAGGAACAAATCAAGTCAAGCAATCCAGAATCGAGCTATTGGTAAGGAAGTATGAGCTATTCGAGATGAGCAATAAAGAGACAGTTATGGACATGTATACTCGATTTACCCATATCACTAATGAGTTAAAATCGTTGAAAAAATCCTTTACCACTGAAGACTTGGTAAGGAAGATCCTACAAATTTTACCTCAATCATGAGAATCAAAAGTCACTGCTATACAAGAAGCCAAGAAGATGAATGAGATCCTCTTGGATGAGCTTATTGGGAATTTACAAACGTATGAACTAAGAAGGAATTCCCAGATGAAGGAAGACGTGAAGAAAGACCGAGGACTAGCACTAAAAGCTAGAGAAAGCAATAGCTCAGATTTTAATGAAGAAGGGATTACCATGATCGCTCGAAAGTTCAAAAAGTTCTTCAAAGAGGCCGAAAGCAAATACAAGAATGGCAATACCAGCAAGGCTAAAAACAACGAACGAGATCAGTTCTCAGGATGCTTTAAGTATGGAAGACAAGATCGTGTTGTGAAGAATTGTCCTTTGCTGAACGAAGAACAGGGGTCAGAACAGGTCTGAACCAGAGGCAAAAAGACGCAGTTAACTAATGCTGAAAAACGGTTCACAAAGGCAATGATGGCAACCTGGGGTGATACCTCAGAAGAAGAAGAGGACTCTCAAGATGGAGAGGAAGTAGTAGCTCTTATGGCCTAAAGAGAATCTGATTTAGATCTTGATTCGATTGAGTGTTTGTCCGATTTCAAGGAAGAGGTACGTAATCTTAGCAAGAGGAAACTTGAAAAATTAGTTTTTACATTGATGGAAGAACGTGAGATAGTAAATTCTGAAAATTGCATGCTTAAAAATACCTGCTCAGGATTAGAAAAGGATGTTAAAAGACTAGAAAAAAAGAAGCAAGAACTTGGGCATATGAATGAGGTTCTCACTTGTGAAAAACTCAAAAGTGATGAAAAGGTTCTTGTTTTTTTGTAATGAACTAAACACCCTTAAGGAACTAATGAACAAGAGAGAAGGAGTGTTTAATACTGATCTCTCAAAGCTAGAAGCAGAGTCCTGAGAACTGGAACTTAAGATAGAATTATTGGTGAGTGAAAACAACCAGTTGCTTGAAAAGGTTCATAAGGTCGAATCTGACCTCGTTCAAAACAGGCACAGGAACAGTTCCTCATAAACACTCTGGATAGAAGCCCTGATAAATGAAAATAGTCAGTTGCTTGAAAAGCTCCATAAGGTCAAATCTGACCTGGTTCAGAACAGGCACTTGAACAGTTCCTCAGAAGCACTCAGGATAGAAGCCTTGATAAATGAAAATAGTCAGTTGCTTGAAAAGCTCCATGAGGTCAAATCTAACCTTGTTCAGAACAAGCGCTGGAACAGTTCTGCAGAAGCGCTTAATTGGTTAAACACTCACCATAGTTGTAATAAAAAGAGACTAGAATTTGTGAATAAACCTATTACTAGACCAGTTAACAAAAAATATGTTGGGCTTCAAGAAAATATAATCTGTTTTCACTGTGGAAAAACTAGTCATTATTGATATGCTTGTCCTTTGCGAAAAAGAGTTATGGAGAGAAACTCATTGTATGTTAAACAAGTATGGATTAGAAAAGATGACATAACCTCTATGTCAAAGAAAATGGGACCAAGTGCATCTAGGTTTCCAAAACAAACACTTAGCTGTTTTGCAGGCTAAAGTGAAAGGAGGCAGTCAACTATGATTCTTAGATAGTGGTTGCTCAAGGCACATGATGGGAGACAAATCAAACTTCCTCTCACTTATAGCATTTGATGGAGGTAGAGTGGCATTCGGAAACGACAAATCTGAGAAAATTGTCGATGTAGGTAAGATAGGTAAATCACTCTCTCACTCTATTGATAATGTATACTTGGTTGATGGGTTACAACATAATTTGCTAAGTGTGTCTCAAATTGTGTGATAGAGGTAATCATGTTGAATTCTCTTCAGATCAATGCTTGATTACCAATGTCAATTCTGGTAGTGTTGTGTTGAGGGGGAAGCGACACAACAATGTGTATATAGTGTGTGTTCTTTCGCTTCCCCATAATCATTTGACTTGTTTAAAGTGCTCTTGATGACAATGTTATGCTTTGGCATAAGAGGCTAGGTGATGCAAGCCTTTCTCTTTTGAAGAAACTTGTTTCAAAGGACCTATTAATTGGACTACCTCCCATCAAGTACAATGATGACAAGGTGTGCAACACTTGTGCCAGAGGAAAGTAAGTTAGAGCTTCTTTCAAGTCAAAGAACTATGTTAGTACATCCTGACCTCTTGAACTACTACATGTTGATTTGTGTAGTCCTATGAGGATCACAAGTAGAGGAGGGAAGAGGTATGTATTGTTTGATGAGACTAACTCGGTGGTTGAGCATGATACACAGGAAGAAGAGTTTGAACTTGGTCTTGTAAGAAAAGACATCTCGCTCGCTCGAAGCTCCATAGTTGATAAAGGTAACACTCCTGAAGGTGAACCAAGTCCTGGAACTGATAATTTGGAAGGTAGGCGGGGAGCAAACCAGTCAAGGGGAAGCATTGCTGAACCTGAACAGAACCGGCCCACTCAACCCAATTATTCCTGAACTAATATGGGAACAAGCACCAGAACTGTTCCAGAACTTGTTTCACCAACTACCCAGGAGAGAGTTGTAAGTATATCTGCGGATCCATTTATTCCACGACCCTGGAAGCACCAGTGCTCGCACCCCCTTGACCAAATCATGTTTGACATTAATACACGGGTGCAAACCAGATCCAAACTTAGAAACTGATGTGCTTTCTATGCCTTTTATCTAACGTTGAGCCAAAGAATGTTTATGAAGTCCTTATAGATTCTGACTGTTTTACTACTATGCAAGAATAGCTTCATCAGTTCGAAAGGAACAAAGTTTGGCACCTTGAACCAAGGCCTAAGGACAGATCGATAATTGGCACCAAGTGAGTGTTCAAGAACAAACTGGATGAGTTCAGAACAGTCACTCAGAACAAGGCCAGGGTGGTGGTTCAGGGTTACAACCAAGAAGAGGGGATCGATTCTGAGGAAACATTTGCAACAATTGATCTCGGACTTAGCTTTATGATATCCTCGAGGGTGCAATTTTGATCTTATTGGATATGCGAATGCTGATTGTGCTGGATTTCTAGTTGACAGAAAAAGCACCTCAGGTATGGCTGCTTTTCTTGGACCCTATTTGGTACTTAATTTGGTCTCTTGGTCTACAAAGAAACAGCACACAGTTGCCATGTCCACAGCAGAAGCCGAGTATGTAGCGGCTGCTTCTTGTTGTGCTTAATTGCTGTGGATATGACAACAACTCAAGGACTTTGGTGTTGACAGGGGATGCATTCCCATATTCTGTGATAACACAAGTGCAATTAACATTGCCAAGAATCTGTGTCAACATAAAAGGACTAAGCATATTGATGTGCGTCATCACTTTTTAAGAGATAATGTAGAAAAGGGCTTGATTTCAATTAATTTTTTACCACTGATAAACAAATTGCTGATATTTTTACCAAGGCACTGAGTAGAGAACAGTTAGAGAGGAATAGACTTGAATTAGGTATGATTAAGAGAACGTGAGAGTACTTCATCAACTCCTAATGATTGACTAGTAAGGTTTTGAGACCAAATAAATTGATTTAATGGATGCATTCAATTTTCTGTGCTGTTATTAGCATATGTGTGGAATGTGACATGCTGACAGTCATTGAGGTCTAATAATATTGCCCTTAGTGTCCTGAGACACCAAACTTTTAACAGTAAGAACAGGCTCTAGGAACAAACCTGACCATTGTTTGTATCATGTACTGACCAAGTGGCATTATTAATAGAATGTTGGAAACCGAAATTTCCTTTTTCATTACACCTAACCTATAATTTATACCATACCTAGTGTAATGATGTGCTCCATGCAAAACATTCTCTCTCTAAGAAGGGCCGAAATAAACTTTCCCATAAACTTCCTTGATTTTCGGGCCACTCATGCACCATTAAATCCCTACACTCTCTGTCTCTCCATAACCCATCCATCCATCTCTCTTTCTCCACCAAGAACCCATTTTCCCTCTCCCTACTTAAACCCCTTTAAAACCCTAAATCACCTCAAATCCTCAATGGCAAGAACTCGTGGCGGTCAAGCATTGTCCAAGCACAAGACTTCTCACCAAGATTACTATGAGACCAACTAGCAAGAAAAAGGGGCGGACTTGGGATGAGTTCTAAGAGAACATCACTGGCACCTTGATCGCCATAAACGATCTGGATTGGTATGGGAAACCCTCCCTCACCTTCTTTTTCGATTAATCCCTCTATTTTTGGGTTCTTGAAGAGCTTCGACTTAAGATCGGTAGACTTGAACCCTACTATGGTACCTTTGGTACACCCACTTGCGGGTTGAGCGATTATGGTGTAGGACCCGGTTGTAGCCAAGTCTAGATTAAGGGGGAATGAGGCCAAATCAGTTGGGGAGCCAAAGGATTATGATGTTGAGCTTGTTGATAATGAATTTGTTGTTGAAAATGCTGAGGATAGTGATGAGGATGAACCAATTTTGCGGATTCAAACGATCTACTGCAACCAAGTCCCAAAACACCCACCAAAACACTCTTCAGACCAGCTTCATCCAAGCAATCTGCCCAAAAACGGGCTGCCCCAGAACAAGTATCTAAACTGGTTGAAGAAGCTAATGCACCCAAGAAGAAGAAAATTAGAAAAACTATGGGGCTTGCTGATAGATATGAGCATTTCCTTCAGAAATCTGTGGTTCGGGGGAAGGTAGTTAAGGTGTCATACTTTTAGGAACAGGGGCTAGGGGTGTTCTTAGAGAAGTTGGATACTAAGAAAGGATGGTCAGTTCCAGACTTGGCTGAGTTTTATGCGAACTGTGTTGTCACCAATGAGTGGTGACAAACACAGTTAATGATCATGACTTACAATTTGATGCTAAGAGGTTAGGTGAAATGCTTGGGGTACGTTCTAATGGTTTTGATGTGTATGTTCGTGAGGACAAAAGTGTGCTTGGTGATGAGCGGTTTTTGGAATTGACCCGCAAGCTAGCCCCAAAACCCCACCAGACTGAGTCCCGATCTGTGCGAAAGGGGGAAATGATGTCATTGCATCGATTGTTATTTTGGTTTGTCATTAAGAACATCATTCCCCGAGGTTAGGGATGCAACATTGCTGATCCCAAGGACATATGCTACACTGATATGTTGGATAGGGGTGAGCAAATTAACTTGCCCGCAATCATGATTAGCCATATTGGGAGAATTGCCAAAACGTCCAAGGATCATGACATGGGGTATGGACTCTTACTGAAGTCAGTGTTTGAGAAACTTGGGATTCCCTTGCAGAAGAGAATGGGCTTTCAGGTCAGTGATGAGATTGGCAACAGTACGTTGATTGGGTATGGTTTCAAAGTGACAAAAAGCTGTAGTACAACTTCAGAACAGGGAATCCAAACACCACTTGGACCTGTTCCCAGTGAAGCCTCAACATTCAGCACCCCCACAAGTAATACACTGTTGCAGGACCAGATTACATTAAAGGGGGAGAGAGCTGAAGCAAAGCAGGTGCTTACAAAGGAAAAGACTCTCAATGCCAAACGTCACGAGGATTTGCTGAGTGCCCTTCTTGCTCTCACAGCCAAATTCCCTCCTCCACCTTCCTCTACCTAAACCTGTGTCTTTCCTTGTTTCCAACACTATTTTTCAAACACTTGGTTATGTATGTGACTACTCATGGTATATGGTTGTTTTTAGACGGTTTATGCATGTATGCTATACCTTTGCTTGTGCCTATGTTATTTGTTTGTGCGTGACTCGGATGGCCAATATCCTTACCATACCACACACTTGAGTGTATCGATGTTACTTCCCGCATTACCGATTTGGTGGTGATTGCATCCATATTGGATTTTAACTCCCGGCCTCCTCACCCTTTTCGATGATGTCAAAAAGGGGAAGATGAGTATGACCTTGTTTCGATTGGGTTGCCTAGTTTAAGTTAACCTCTTAACTCTTGTTTTCTCCCTAGTGTGAGGGTGGATGACTGTTTTGGCACTAATGTATATTTTCCCTTTCTCACTATTAATTGTCATTGATAACTTACAATCATTTGGTTTGTCATCATCAAAAAGGGAAAAATTGTTGACCCAATTAATGTGTAAGGTTTTGATGATGACAATCCAAATGAACTAATCAATATGTTGTACTTGAGTTAGGCTTTGTGCTTGAGTTGTGTGTTGAGACAAGATCCGAAAATACTTGGAGTAGTTCAAATAAGCATAGAGCATCAAAGTTGATAACATGCGCAAGAATTTGAAAACATTGCCTCGGAACAGTTCTGAGCACAGAGCATGGAGCGTCGCATGGAACATCAAAATCATGTGCAAGGAGTTCAGCTGATAATAAAGAGTCTTAGGCTTAGTATTGATTTTATTTTTTAGATTCTTGTTAATATGCCAATTAGAAGACCTTGACTTAATAATCACCTTGAAGGAATTTCTTGCGCTCACTTAGAACACTGCTCAGAACAGTTTGAGCAATGATGTCTGTACTGTTCTAAGGGCAACGTATAAAACTCTTGTCCCAAATATTGTCAAGTGTTTTTCTAGTGTCAAAATTCCTAATATATTTGGGATTGATTTTCTGATAATATTTTGTCTTACAAAGAGTCCTTCACTGAATAATATTGTTTTCCTAGAAAGATACTATCAAAAAATTTTATCTTAGCCTTTAAGATATGATTTCCAAAAAGGATAATGTTGAGAGATTCAATTCCGTTTGGAATACTGACTATTTTTTAGAGTTATTGCTAAAATTCAAAACCTCCCATATACTTGCGGCACTAGTATTCGGTGGGTATATAATCTTTTGCCTCTCAACGTTTTCATTCATAGTTTTTCAAGGAGCAAAATCAAGTTTCCTGTGAGGAAATTTTCTGATTGAAAAACCTTCAAGAAGTGTGCTAAATTGAGTCATCTATATTGGCATAATAGGGATTGTATTGTACCTTACATTCAGCTTATTTAGAAGCATTCAAAGTAAGGTGTTTTTCTATTCTCCTCTGTCATCAGTGAGATTAGAGTGTGTCCAAGTCTTGGGAGACTTTGGATGTGGTGTGTGACTAGTACTGAAGTGGAGGCTAGTTACGTGTTTGTAACGAGGGTCTCGGGGGAGACTAAGTTATGTGTGTGACTTAGTAACGTGTGAGTTACATGTGTAACGAATTCGGCCCGTGTAAGTAAAAGTATTGCTGAAATCCTACTGAGGTAGGTCGTGGTTTTTGCACCTCAATCGGGCCAGATGTGGTTTTTCACGTAAAAATATTGTCTCATTTTACTGTTTCCGCAACTATATTTGTTTCTGCTTTACTGCAAACACGCGTTCTAAATAGTTCTAATGAGTGTTTTGAGAAAACCGAAAAAACTGGTAGACACAACTCACCCCCCATCTTGTATTATTGTGTGGGTAAATCTAACAATTAAGAAGATCACAAGATTCATGAACTTGGTGTTCAAACTCTGTTTGCAAAAATAAGTGTGATTGGATTTATTTGGAACTCATAACTAGCTGAGAATTTGTACATGACTTATTCAACTAGGATGGTTTTGGAGGAACCTCTTGAACCAACTGGCTGAAAATTTAGGGTATCTTTTTAACCCATTGTTGTAGTCGACATAGTTGATGCCAAATCGAACTGTGTAACCATTTGACCATTCGAAGTTGTCCAGCAATGACCATGCAAAGTACCCTTTTACATTTGCACCCTTCCTATGTATACAAAAGAATGAATATTAGTCAGAACTACTAACTGAATGTACAACCATAATGATAAGAAAAAGTAGTAAACAAGACAACCATAATGATAAGAAAAAGTAGTAAACAAGAACCTCATGGGAAATAAAGGGGAAATCAATTAATTTCAACATTAATGCACAACTTTCAAGTTAGATTTCAATTGGTTAAGATTGAGACCTTGAGTACATTAATTAGATCTCACACTCAATTCCCCCTCTCCCATTGTATTGTATTGCCTTCGTGCCTCATTTGAACCCAAAAAAAAAAAAAAGGAATAGCCGTTGCAAGTCAGGAGGCTAAGTAACACATGTAGGTACGTACTTAATTGCGTGGTGTAGGAAAGCAATATGACTATGATAGTAGTCGACCCTCATCTTATCCATCAATGCTTGTTGAAATGACAATTCATTATCATTTGCTTCATCAACCCCTGGAAAAGTGAAAACGGAGGTATCATCTAATTAATCTATGTAGGTAGCATGCTGAAATTAAATGCAGAACAAGAACTAAACTTGTCTGAAAAATATATAACTAGATGTTCAAGTAGGGACCTACCATTCTCAGTTATGTAAATCAATGGATTGTTATACTTCCGCTTTATGTACATTAGAAGCTCGTAAAACCCTCGAGGATACACATGTAGCCAATCCGAAGCAGCCTGTGCAATTAATCCAATATTTAATTATCAACTATTCGTCAAACTCCAAATTTTAAGTACTTCATTTCAAATAACTTAGTACATTGTGTATGGTTTACCTTCGGACCAATCAAAGTTCCATTGCTCTCAACTGAGATTATCGGATGTCCATCATTCAATTAAAAGTCGATCAGCACATTATAAAACGATAAATACTTTTTCAATTTAGTTTTGAGTCCTCTCCATTTGGAAGATTTTAAGTCAAGTAAGGTAAAAAAAGGTCCAATGAAGAGGATAATAGTTATATGAATAGTGGAAGATTGATATGAGATTACCAGTGAGATTAACAAGGGAGTCAGTGGAGTAATTGGGGGTGGCATTTCTAAGGAGGGGAGCATCGGCTGCATAACAAGCCGTATAATAATTTAACCCAATAAAATCAAACGAGCCGTTGAGCATCCGGGACTCCTCGCAGGAGAATTTGGGCAGCCGATCTCCTACTAATGATCTCATTGTGTATGGATAGTCACCGTGTGTTATGGGGTCCATGAACCTGCATTTAAATTTTTGACAAAAACTATTACACATCACAGTGTATATGTACAATGCTACAATTAATGCTGATAATCATTTCACTATCCAATTATATGAGATTTTACTATCATTTAATCGATGATTTTGTTTATTAGGGGCTGGATTGCTGCCCACTATAGTTTAATATAACACTTTAGTTTATTTTTACCTTTTTTTCACAAATTTTTGGATGAGATCATCTCACCCAAGAGTTATTATAAGAGCGATTTTATTTAAGAGTGACTTTTAAAAATTTTTAAAATCATAAATAATATATTTTTAAATGACTTTTTATATCGAAGATTACTAATTTATAGTGCATCTAGCTATTACTTTAATCATAGTTGTTCTTAAATAAACTATCAATCACTCCAATTATTATTAAAGTCATTATGAAAGCGTTCACCTCATGATATGTTTTATACAAGATGATCTCACATAAAACTTATTATTCTTTTAATTTTTTAGATTACTATTCACCTTTCAAACCTGTAAGAACAGGTGAGATGATAAAACCAAAATTATTACATCAAATAATGGAGTTTTGTACCAAATAGAGTTTAAAGAACTTGTAGAATTCTATGGAAATTAAAGGAGCACAAATGTTTCATTCTTTTCTGTACTTCTTTTGTTGTGAAGTAGTTATACATCTTTAATTTTTGAAAACAATCCTTTCAAATAAAAAAATTCATAAAACGATATTACTCTCAGTCTAAGGTAGTGCAACCTATTTAAAGTTAACTTTAGCGTAATTGGCTTGGTTTAGTTTGATTTAGTATGAAATATCCGATATTGACTCTGAGATTATATTGTTGAAATCAAAAAATGGAAAACAAGTGCAACTAGTAAGTCTTTGATAGTTTTTTCATGAGGACATCCGATTAAATTGGAATGATACATAGAAGATCAAATATATACACAAGGATGACATGTACAAACAAGGCAGTGATGAATACGAATAGGGCTGGCAAAAATCTGTCCGACCCGATTACCCGAATTTATCCGACCCGGAAAAAACCGGGTACGGTCACCAAATTTATGTCCGAATTTAAAATTCGGACAATCGGTCATGTCCGAATTTAAACCGGGTCGGGTTCGGGTTGTCCGGATTTTTGAGCCATTTCGGGTTCGGACAAATTCGGACAATCGGACAACCGGGTTCGGACATCGGACAACTATGTTTATATGTAATTTTAGTCCAAATTCTTTAGAAAATTTTATAAAAATAAATTCGGACAACCGGGTTCGGACATTAGAAAATCGGGTTCGGGTTCGGTCACACAAAATTTTGGTCTGAATCTCCTAAAATGATATTACAAATTCGGACATTCGGACAACCGGGTCCGGACATCGGACATTCGGGTCCGGGTCCGGGTCTGGTCAAAGTGTCCGATTTGTAATCCGAACAGGGTCCGGGTATGAAGTTTTTGTCCGAATGTCCGATTTGTCCGGACCCGAATTGACCCGGACCCGAATTTTTGCCAGCCCTAAATACGAACAAGCAAATTTAGGAACCATACGTGCCACGATATCCGTCATTACCGATGAATAAACAGTACGAATTATTGATGAGCTGAAAGAGAATTTTCAAAATAAAAACAATAATGTAGAAAAAAATAGGATCATGTTAACATTACCATCCAAGTGCAAAATCAAGCGCCCTAGCTGCTGCATTTCGGTGGCTTATTTCAGTAGAGACTGGTACGGCCCATTGTGACACCAACGCTACCCCAATCACACCCTGCTGGGATGCCTGTTTGCAGCAATTTCTCCCACAAAAAAAGGAAAAAAATAAAGTAATAATAACCAACTGGATCAGTCAATTATGCAAATAATAGGGAGGGGAGCAAAAAATCAAAAAATAAAAAGAGAAATTAAAAAGACCTGATATTTGTGCCTATAGAGGTGAACAACAGCTGCATGAGCAAGAAGCAGGTGGTGGGAGACCAAGTATGGCTCGGTGGCAGAATCGCCTCCAGTGCAACCCAACTCCTGCCACTGAGAGCAACGGCCGGGCGCAAATTCTCCGGTGACATAACCGCCCACGCTGTAGCTCAATGGCTCATTCAACGTTATCCAATGCTTTACCTTTTCTCCATATACTTCAAAGCACAAGTCTGCGTACGCTCTGAAGTCTTCCCTGTACGTACATTTGTGTTCATAGCGTCATTAAAACTTTGAAGGATTATTGTTGTTAATTGGTACAACTTGTTCTAAAGTTGTTTTGCATATATATATATGATTTATCTGGATTATTTGCCAACTAGTTAATTGGAAAGAAAAGTTGAGAATGAAGGTTATAATTTTCATTCTCTCTTAGGCTTTGTTTGGTCCTCAGAAAATTTGATGAAAAGAAAAGTTGAAGGGAAAAAAGCTAGAGAGAAACTGAATTTTTTTTCGCTTATTTGGATTGAGGAAAAAGTACAAAAATTTGGATGAAAAATTTAAATATTGTTGAATTACTTGAATCATTTTGATATCATCTAAGTAATGCGAGATTGGATGAAGTTGAGAATTCTTTTGGGAACTTTTTCCTAACTTTCCTCACAATTGTATGAGGAAATTTTATCACTTGTTTCTAACAAAATTTCCACCTAATTTTTCTCCATATTTTTTTTCTTTGTGATTTTCTCTAAATCAAACACAAGAAAAAAAATAATTTTTCTAATTTTTTTTCTTTCCATCAAATTTTTCAAGATCCAAACAAAGCCTTAAGCTTCACCAATGACTAGCTGCTTAGAGCTTGTTTAGAGTAAATGAACAAATTTGAGCTATATCATATTGAAATTCAAATAAGTTCAAAATATTATTTAGAAAATGCAGAACATCAAAGCTAATAAAAAATAATGCGCATCTGATTCTCAAAATGAAGGATTTATATATTTTTTAAAAGCAATGATCATAAGATATCGCGCATTCTTTTTCTTTTGTTTTCAAGAACGAATTAAAATTGAATTATCATTTGACAAGATTATAAGATCTGATGACTACCCAAAATTATGAATACAACTTACAAAATTTGAGGGCTTAGGAAACCTCCATATGAGTCTTCCAGGTACTGAGGAAGGTCCCAGTGGAAAAGAGTCACGAATGGCACTATCCCTGCTTAATTAATTCATAATAATAAAAAAGTCAAAACAAAGGTGCAAATTGTGAATGCAACTCACATGCATAATGGGTGATTTTTTTTTTATTTTTTTTTGGTTTGGTTTAAAAGGACAAATTACCGTTATCAATAAGCTCGTCTATGAGGTTGTGGTAATACAGCATTCCTTCTCTGTTCACGCCCATGCTTCGTTTTCCATCTGTCAGAATTAAGAGATTTTGATTTGGTCTTCAGAATATCAGCAATTTATGCTTTCTTGAAGCATTTATTAGAAACCTTTTTTTTTTTTGCCTATTTAGTTTGTTGATTATTTCCTAGTATATTTATTGTAAACTTTTCTCGGTTTTTTTTCACCTGACTATGTGTACAATGAACTTATAATTCTTTCTTTTATTCAAAGTGTATGTGACTAACTTACTTTATTTATATGATTGTAATGTCTGGTGAGTAATATAACATTAGTAGCATAATAGGTCTATATTTGTGAACATAGACTAATATTTTTTTTAACAATATGTTAATGTTTTCTGAATAAGATCCTTTTTTTGTTAGAACTTTGACTAATAGAAAATATTTTTTTTAAAAAAAGCTGAAAAATTTTGGTAATGTATAGAATTTTGCTAACATAAAATTCTACTTTCTAAGATTATTAACTATAGGTTTTTGTGAACCACAGACACTTTTTTTAATTATTACTTTGTGAATAATAAATTTACATTTTGTGAACAATAGAACATTTATTTATTGAAATTTTGACCAAATGAAATATATTCCAACAAAAATTAAAAATTTTTCGTGAACAATAAAATATTACTACCACAAAATTCTATTTTTTGGGTTTAAAGTTTGTGAACTATCGGTTAATGTTTGCTAAATAATAGGTTAGCTTTTGTGAACCATAGAACAATGTTTTATTAGAACTTTGATTAATAGAATATATTTTTTAAAAAAATAAATTTTAGTGAGTAATAAAACATCGCTAGCATAAAAGTTCTATTTTGTAAATAGTATGCTTACATTTTGTGAACAATATTAGGTTTATATTTTATGAAGTATAAGTTAAGTTTTTGTGAATAAATAGAATATATTTATTAAAAAAGGAAATCAAGAATTTTATTTGACTAGTAGAATATATTATCTAATAAGCAAATGTTTCCCAAAAAGAAAACGAAGAAAAATGATAAGAAGGTGAAAATTTTAAAATTTTAACAATTTCATGTCGGCATGATTCGAATGTAAGACCTTGAGAGTCAAAGTTCAACTCCTAACCAATGCTCCAATTGCTTTGAAGCAAAAATTTCGCAGACATTGGGAAATAGGGGTTGGAAAATGGGTTGAAGTTAATTGAAGTTGGTTAAAGTGAGTATTTTTTTGTTAAAGTCGGTTAAAGTGGGTTAAAGTTGGTATATTTTTATATGAAGAGTAGAAGTCGGTTAAAATAGCGGCTTGAAGTGGGTTCAAGTTGGTATTTTTTATTGAAGTTCGTAAAGTGGATTGAAGTAGGTTGAAATTAGTAAATTGGGATTTACCAACGAAAAGAATAGGGCCATAATTTTTATTTTTTGTTCATGTGGTGCTGGTGCATTTTGAACTGGGTTGTGCATTTGTAGTTTTTTGGGCATACACATAGTATTATGGGTGAACATTTCTAATAGGTATCCTAGAATCGGAACACCACTGGTTAAATAGGTGAAGTTTGAAAACCGAAACCGGTCAAATGGTTCTGATTTCGGTTGCTAATATTAATGGACTAATTGGATCGATTCCAATTCTGATTCCTAAAATGAAACCTGGAATCAAAACCGGTAAACCATTATGACAAAAAATTGTACTAGCCCAAGATGTAGGCACCATTTTTCTATCAATTTTTCGTATAATAAATGTCTCAACCTCCTCTTCAATAGCCCAAATAGGGTAAAAAAAACCTAAAAAGCCTTTTCTTTCACATTGAAATTTATGTTTGCTATGCCTGTTTTGAAGTCAAAATTTATAATTTGCTACCTCGAATTATTATTTTTGCTTTCTCCAATAAATAGTGTTGCTTTTGTATCGCATTATGTTAATTCAATAAATATAATTTCCTAGCTTAATTGATAAATCTTAATCGTAAGCTGAGGCCTTACAGTTTATGGGCCTTAAAATGAGTTCTATTCAACTGTTATTGATGTTCTTATTTAAAACAGTAAATAACTATTAAATATAAGAAATTGAAAAAGTGTATGGTTGGGGTATTCAATATCGAAACCACAACCAGTGGTTATGGTTCCGGTTCTGAAAATTGTAGAACCGGAGCCGACAGTTCCTATTTTCAAAAGCAAGGAAGCGGTTTGACCAGCAAGTCCGGTTCTCAATTTTTGAGGTGGGCACCTGGAATCACTCACCCTTAGATGGTATAATAATTAAAATTCAGACAAAGGGGTGCTAGATGGCATTTTGAGTAGCTTGTCGGGTGAAAATAGCTATTTGGGTACATATTGTTTGTTTGACCAAGTCAAATAGTTGTTTCTAGCATTTGGTAAATAGTCTTTTATAATATTGTTTGGTCCCAAAAGACTATTTTTCAAAAAGTTAAAGCAAGTAGCTTCTTGGGATAGTTGTTTGGGCTTGTTTTGTAAATTACCAAAGTAAACCTAAGCTAATTAAATTCATGTCAATTGCCATCATTTTTTTTTTAAAAAAGAGTAAGCAAATATGGTGCTCATTTCTGATTGTAATTAGTATACGTTATCAAACGAAAAATTAGTTTAACGAAATTTCCAGCATTGTATATATTGGGAGTGGGGAGTCAGAGGTTTGTATAGACATATATCTTAGAGACATTTTATACGAAATTATTTGTACTTAATAATTATTCTTGGGATTCTTCTCGCCTCAGAGAGATTGTGTAATTTATGGGACATTTGAAATATTTATTATGCAAAATTCATTAACTTAAAGCGTTTGTTGAACTTAATATAAAGTTCAACAAACCCTTTAAGTTAATGAATTTTGCATAATAAATATTTCAGATGTCCCATAAATTTTAGTTCATCTGAACGACAAAAATAAATAATGTTTTTATTGAAAAGAAAATTAGATTAAAAATTTAATTCAATTATATAGTAAATTTGATATATAGATCAGACATAAATGGAATAATACCAAACATTTCTTTTAGAAACAACTAATTTTACCAAATACTTTTTCTAAAAACTGCTAACAAAAACAGCTAGCTCAAACAATAATAGCTAACAGCTTATACAAACAGTTAACAACTGCTTGCCAAATAAAGCCAAAGTGTATAAGCCTAACTTGAATAGGTCAATAACTGACGTATTAACAACTAAGCTGAGTCTGGGTGAAATGTTTTTAGGTCGATAACTACTAATCTATCAATTTAGCTCAACCCACAGACTTAGCTCAGTTTAGATTTAGTAATTTCCTTTTTTCTAACATTAAAAACAAACTAGTCAACAAGAAAATAAAGAAGACAGCATATGCTAATTATTACCAAGCTAAAGTTAATTAGCTTAACCCAAACTGACCCAACTTACAATGACTAATTTACTGTTCATTGTTAGAAATTAGTAACCTAGAAACATCTTGATATTCTAGGTTTTTTTATTTTTTCCAAGGTATTCGGGTATCTTTTATATTACATTGAACTTTCTAGAATAGTCTAGAACCTTCTAGAATAGTTCAGGACATTCTCTGATGGTCTTAAATGCTTTCGGATTACTCTACAATTTTCTAGATCCTTCTGGAACTTTCTAGAAATATTCTGTAGGAGGTTCCATAATATTCTATACTTGTATAGCATTTAGATGCGTCTAGAGAGAATATGATATCTAGGTATAAAGATGGAAAGTTGTTGATACTTAATAATAGTTGTAGGATCAAATCAATCTCTGCCATCCATTGATGAGGTGAATTGCTATAAATACCATCAGAGCTCATTTGTATCAATTAAAAGAGAAACCAAGCATTGAGTAATACAAAGAATCCATTCCCACAAACCATCCCTATTTTCTATATATTTTCCAAAATATAACAGTGGTGTCAAACTCCTCTTACCTTCCTAGGTCATCCCTAATTAACTCAAGTAACTACTAGCCAACTCTTGATCAATTCATTTCATTCCGAACAATCACTACAAGTGGATCAAGTATCAATTCAAGCAAATTGAAGCTCGATATTCCAAGCATTTGCCAAATTATGATCTTGGCATAGTGGGGAGAAAACAGCCGAGGTAAAATGCCGACGTACTCAAATTTTACAAGTAAATTGCGGGGAGAAATTAAGAGGTAAGCTAGTCGGAAGAATGACATAGTTGTTTGAAGATTATAAGTTAATTTTTCATGATTACACATTTTCACAATGGCATAGAGACAAAAAGTTAGTGTGACAAAGCGGCATGGCGAAGAAAACTAAACGTGCGTGTAAACTTCTTCTCGTTCGCCTATTGTTTGTGAGCAAGATACTATTGGAGGGAAGAATTTGAGTCAATCGAATGTAACTCCCGCCGCTGGTGATTTGAATGGTGCGAGATCGAGAGAGATGTTAGATGCGGAAGAGGAGATGAGAGTTATTTCTCACAATGGATTGATGTATTAAGCCGTCAGCGTCAGTCAACCTCATGGGCTGAAGAATCTGAGCGAGCTTAAGTTGAGCAAGAGCTGACTATGGATCTAGTAGGCCCTAACTTAGGGTTGAACTTGAATTACCTTCCACCATTAGAGCATAATGGAGTGAAAATACAATGCATTGAAACCTCTGTTTCAGTCGGAAGTTGACTTCTGGAGTTCATCGATTGCCTGTTTTGTCCTTGGCGCTAATCCCCCAATTTAAAGTTATGGAGGGTTTCATTTGGAGATTGTGGGGGAATAAGGGCTTTGAGAGAGCAATTGTCAAGCCAGATGGGGTATTCAGTGTACGATTTCACTCAATGCTTGAGCGAGATGAAATGTTGAAGCAGAACTTTGTATACTTTGATAAAAAGCCACTCATGCATGGGCACTCGATCAGGTAATCAATAAAGAGGAACTTGCCAAGATACCTGTTTGGGCTAGCATCCCCGATTTGGACTTCAGGTATTGGAGCAAGTTAGGAGAATTACTGGGGAAACCATTAGCAACTGATAAGGCAACTTAGAATAAGATGCATACAAAATTTGCTAGATTGCTATTTGAAATGGACTTGAATCAAGCTTTCCCTGAGGAAGTTACATTCGTGGATCAGTTTGGTACACTGGTGGTGCAAAAGGTGGAGTATGCTTGGAAACCGATGAAATGTAATCACTACTTAATGTTTGGACATTTGGAAGATACATCTAGGAAAAAGCATAGGAAGGAGTGACGTAGGAAAGACATAATACAATAGTAGCACCAAATGCAGGATGAGGTGATGACTGAAGTGCAGCAGGTTCAGAGCCAAGACCAGGATAGCGTGAATGATAATGAAGAACAACATCATGAGGAAATATTGGAGCTAAACATAATTACTCTTGGGAAGCAATGTATCACACCACCTGTGGGTCTTGAGTTACATAATAGTTTTGGTAGTCTTTCTACAGACCATGGGTAGTGTTTGCTTTTGTAACATACAGGGCTTCAATCGTCATAATAAACAGGATGTTAATCCTGAAGCAGAATAAATTTGAGGTATTACGGTTACTTGAAACTAAGATTGAAGCTTCAAAAGTTGAGGAAACTAAGGCAAGGATTGGTCAGTGGCATGAAGTTATCAATGCTACAACTGATACAAAAGCAAAATTTGGGTATGTTGGAATGCTTTTAAATGCCAAGTAGAGATCTCAGAGATACATAAATAAATTGTACATGTTGCCTATATAGTAGGGGGAATTTATGTTACTTTTGTGTATGGGTCAAGTTTGGAGGCAGAAAGATGTGAATTATGGTATGATCTTGAAAGATTAAGCTAAACTATAGCTTCTTCGTGGTTTATTAAAGGAGATTCAACAATTTACTAAGATTAACTGAGAGGATTGCTGGTAATCAAGTGACCTATGCTAAAATAGAAGACTTCATGTCCTATGTGGACAACTATCAACTACTAGAGATTAAGTACATGGGCTCAGACTTTGCATGGAGCAATAGACAAGGTGATACAAGAGTAGCTTCTCAACTGGAAAGAATTTTATTAAGTGAGGCAACTATAGTATCATACTCTGAGGCTTATTATGAAGTATTACCATAAGATATTTCTGATCATTGCCCTCTAGTACTGCACTTTCATCATACAAATACTGAGAAAAAGCACCAGTTTACTTCTTCAATATGTGGGTTAAAACACCTGAGTTCAGAGAGACTGTTCTTATAGTCTGGAACCTGAAAATCCAAGGGACTAGTATGTTTCAAGTGGTTTCTAAATTGAAGATGCTCAAGCAAGAAAGTTGAATAAGGATGTTTTTGGCAATGTGCATGAGAATGTCGTGCAGGGTCAGCAGAAATTGCATTTGGTGTAGTAAGAAATTAATGGAATGACCTCAAATTCTATTTTCTGTGAGAAAGAGAGGCTATACAGAGAAGTATAGGGCTTGTTTCCAGGCTGAAAGAAGCTTCCTACAACAAAAAATAAAAAAGGATTGCTTAAACTGGGTGACAATTGCACAACTTTCTATTTGCTAGCCTGAAGAAGAGGCATTATATTAACTCCATCAAAGCAATGAGCATGCCTAGTGGTGAGCTGACTTGCAATCAGGATGCTATTGGAGAGATTCTAGTAAATCACTTTCAAAAGTTCCTAGGAGCTAAGGATACAGTATCTAACCCATCTTCTGAAGTGATATTGAAGGGAAATTATCTTATTCAACAATAACATGATCTTTTGAAGCCTTTATCTTGGAAGAGGTGAAACAAGCTATGTTCAGCATTGGTAGCTCTAAGTGCCCAGGACCTGATGGGTTTGGTATAGTGAATTTTTCAAAAGCACATAGGATATAGTTGGCTTAGATGTCGTCAAGGCTGTGCATGAATTTTTTGTTACAAGTAAGTTGCCTAGCCAGGTAAACACTACAGTGTTGGCTATTATACCTAATGTGGAGAATCCCACAACTTCAAATGACGTAAGTCCTATTGCTTGCTGTAACACTTTGTATAAGTGCATAACTAAGGTTTTGTGTGCAAGGCTTAAACCTATGCTACCATGGTTAGTTGATGGATCCCAAGGTGCCTTCGTAGCAAGAAGATCTATCCTTTACAGTATGCTTATATGTGAGGATCTGGTGAAATTTTATAATAGAAAACATGTCTCACCTCAATGTATCATCAAGATGGATATCAAAAAAGCATGTGACATAGTAAACTGGAAATGTTTCGAACAGTTAACTTTGCAGTATGGAATCCCCCCCCCCCCCCATTATATAAGGCTTGTTATGGTTTACACCTCTACTTTAATGTTCTTTATAAAGCTTAAGGGTGAATTATATGGATTTTTTAGAATTAGGAGAGGGTTGAGACAAGGGGACCCCATGTCCCCTCTTTTGTTTATCCTAATTTACGAGAACACTGAAAGTAGCAACAGAGTAGTGTTAGGTTCCATCCAGGGTGTAAGGAGCTATAGTTATGCCCCCAAGTGTTGTAGATGACCTACTCTTATTCTGTAGAGCTAAAGAAGAAAGTGTGAAGTGCTTAATGGAAGCCTTCTCCCATTTTGTTGATTGTACCAGGCTTGTTGTAAATCCATCCAAAACTAAGATGGTTACTGCAGTGGTTAAGGAAGGAAACATGTAAAGATTACTGCAAGATTCCAACAAGGTGTGTTTCCCTTTAGGTACTTAGGAGTACCTATTAAACCCTTGAGATTAACAAGGGTTGAATATTGTGCATAGAATGGTAGCTCAAGTGAGAGCTTGGCCTACAAAGAAACTCACATATGTAGGTAGAGTGCAACTTACTAATTCTGGTCTTATAAGTATCATGACTTATTAGGCCCAAATGTTTGTATTACCCAAGGGCATACTGAAGAGAGTGAATTAGATATGTAGGACTTTTTTATGGAAAGCTGAAACTAAGATGAAGGGGGATGCATTGGTTAAGTGGGAAACAACGTGTCTACCAAAATCTGACGAGGGGATGGGAATTAAAGATATCCTGAGCTGGAATAAAGCTACGATATCCAAACTCTTGTGGTAGCTTGCAGCAAAAACTGACTGTCTTTGGATCAAATATGTGCACCATTGCTACCTCAAAGGAACAACTATCTAGCAATGCCAACCTACAACAAAATGCGGTTTGTATTGGAGAAGACTGATGCATATTAGAAAGGAATTTCAGGCAAAGATGGACCTCTTTGAGGTAAATTGTTATAGCACAAAGATGGGCAACGAACTGATCAGAATATAAGCATATAAGCCAAGCTAGTATCCTATTGTCTAGCATTCATTAAAAATTCTCAAGTGTTCATTCATCTTATGGCTTCCATTTTAGAGAAGAACGCTCACATGTGATAGGATATTGGGGATGTGACTTGACTGCTCACCGGAATGTAGGTTGTGTCAAATGGAGTATGAAAGCTATGAGCATTTGCTTTTTAACTATCAGCTCACCTTGATTCTATGTGAGTATCTGTTTGTTAATATCATGCATATAGAGACATGGCAAGTAGAAGATGTAAATTGGCATGAATGGTTAATTTAGCTGAGAGGAAATGGAAGTCTAAGATATATCTCTTGGTTGCTATAATTGTATATAATTGTTGGATTGAGAGAAATAGAAGAATACACCAAAATGTCCATAGAGATATATTTGATGTTAAAACAAAATGTGGGAGAATATTCTTAAGTAGATTGAGAGGGCTATAGTTGCTTTTACAATGTCTGATTTGGGTATGCCTAGGTCGTTAAACTGATGTACATGTTTTTTTGGTGATCAGTAATACATTTTTTACGTTTCCAAAAAAATTACATGTCTTCAAAAGTTTAGACACATGCACTTATAAAAGCATGCAGTCTACTTGATGTTCTTGATAATGAAAGATATTTTTTCGAAATGATGAAGAAAGTAGAAAAAAATGATGCATGACAAGACATAAAATTTTACAAATGTCAATCCATGCAAAAGTGTAGGAACAGGTCAGACACTTAAAATCGCGATGTGAGATTTGGGAAGAATTAGTGAAGACATGTTCCAGGTATAAACATAAAGAACTAGATGGCAAATTGTCGTATATTAACCCTTGGGTAGGGGAACAAGATTTGAAACGTAGACTGTATGCAGTTAAAGAAAGTACCCTAAAATGGGGAATGCCAATCATGGCGGGAAAGACGAAGAGTATCAAAATGAAAACGTATTTGATTCCAACTATGAAAATGCCTAAGGAATAGGTATCTAACATAGCAGGCCATGAAGAAATAGGTGAGACAACTGACATGCCAATGCATATTGAAAAATTAGAAAATATTCAAACTTCTATTCAAGAAGAAAATCTTTTACAAGATGAAGGAAATTTTCATATCATCAATCAGCTAGTAGAATCTCCACTACTTCAAGAAAATATTCAAAATTCCTCCATGTATATAGAGAAGGCAGATCCCTGGTTGAAGAAAAAATTTCTGAAGATAATATCAATAATTTGCAGCCACTTGAAAAGGACATTCCGACAAACAAGGAACAGTTTGGCAAGTTACAAATAGGTTGCCCACATGAAGAAGCAAATCAATAGACACGAGAAATCTTGGAAGAAAAGGCTCTAAAACAGGCTGAAGTTCAAGTTGGCGAATGCATTAATATAGAATATCTTCTGAATCCAGCTGACAAAATTCAAGCTTAGCAAGAAAACATTGAAAAATGCCACTTCAAAGAAGAATGGGTAAACATAGAGTAATTTTTCAATCTACCACAAATTAAATAAGGGAAATATGACAAATATGTTGGAGGCCACAAGAAGATGAAGAAAAAGAGGCAAGGTTGGAAGTCATCCAATGCACATACATTCTTCAAGACCATGATTATTCCGAAAAAATATGGTGCATTGTCACACTAAGCAACAATAGTTCAATACACGGTTAAGATGATCACGGTCAACAAGAGCAATGTAAATCCGGAGTACAAGATATTTCTACATTGAGGGTGGTATTAAAAATTAATACTCTGAAAACATCTTGATGTCATAGGTTTCTAGAATCTTCTAAAGTATTCCGGTATCTTCTACATTACATTGAACTTTTTGGAATGCTTTAGAGCCTTCTAGAATATTCTAGGACCTTTCTGATGGTCGTAGGAGCTTTCGAATTACTCTAGAGTCTTATAGGTCCTTCCAGAACTTTCTGCAAACATTCTGTAAAAGGTTCCATAATATTCTACACTTGTAAATATCTAAGAACATTTAGAGGATTCTAGGGAGAATATCGTAGATACCCATACGACATATATATATATATATATATATATATATATATATATATATATATATATGTATGTATATATCTGTGTGTGTGTGTATTAAAATGGAAGGTTCTCGATATATATTTAATACTAGTTGTATGGTCAAATCAATCTCTATCGTTCATTGAGGAGGTTAATGGCTCTAAATACCCTCAAAGAGGGCTCATTCATATTAATCAAAAGGAACCGAGCATTAGGTAATAAAAAAATTTATCCCTGCTAACCATTCTTATCTTCTACACATCTCCAAAATCTAAACATTCGTCATAAACTCAATTTGCCGTATATGTTCATAGATATGGAGTTTAAATGCCAAGACCTCCTTACCTTTGTTTTTGGAGTCCTATATTACGAAGTAATTTTACCTTTTGGGTGTGTTTGATAGAGGGAAAAATCATTTTCCATGAAAAATATTTTCCCAGGAAAAATGATTTTCCACTTATATCTTCAGCTGTTTGGTAGAATGGAAAACCATTTTCTTTCCACTTCATTTTTTGCTATTTGATAAAATGAACCATCCGCCCTCACTTCGTTTCTTTTTACCATCAACCCCCTCCCCTGCTCACTACTCTGACCCGACCCAACCAACGAATTCTGTTTCTCTCTCCTTTTTAAAATCAAACCCAAAACATCAATAAGAAATATACTCAATTATATCCTTTTTAAAATTTTACCTTTAATCAAATAATTATCGAATAAATGCAAAGTATCTCTTAATCTAATTGTATCCTTACTACTTGTTCATATGCCTTATCAGAATTCAGTCCTAATAACTAAAGTCGCTAAACAAACTCTCTAGCTGGGCCTAGAGTTCTAGCATCCTTTCACTAGAACCTTAACAGTTCCATGAGATGGCTCAACTATTCTTATTTAAAACAAAAAATTAAATAGGACATATTTGTTGCTGACATTTTGCAACTGCTAGCTGCTCTAAGTTGCGCAACATTGCTCCTAACTGCTAATCACTAATTCAAACTGCTCTTAACTACTCTAAATGCCTCAAATGCTCCAAACTTATACATATAATTTGAAGATCAAAATGTTGCTAACCGCTCGAAATTGCTCCTAACCACTAACAGTTAGCCCTAGCCACTCCAAACTGCTCCTAAATGCCCCAAACTGTTTCAAACCACTAATTTTAAATGCCAATAACGAACAGGCCCTTATAGCTTAAATGAGAGCTTATACGGTTCATTCTTACACGGTAGTAGTCTGGACCATGAGATTGAGAACCTGTAAGCATCCAATCCGATTGCCTTCATAATCCCAATGTCTTCCTGCGATTGGTTATAATTCACAAGTGTTTTAACATTTTGGCCACTGTGATTCTGTTACGAATACATACAAGGCTAGTCTAAAGATATATTTATAGAAGGGAGTTGGGTGCAAATATGATTACCTTGTAACGATGGTACGAATCAACCGCCACATCTCCATTACTACCATCCCCAATTTTCTCTGTCAATATATAGAAATTGAATATTTTTTATCTAACTTTTTTCCCGTTTAATTTCTCATCACAGTTTCAACTACCGTTTACATATTTATATCATTAAGTCTTGTAATTAGTATTTTATTTGTAATTTCTATTTTTGATTAGGCAGGAAAAAAGAATAGAGATAAAGCATAAAGTACCTGGATGTCTATGAGTGAAAGTATCCCATATACTTGGACCTCTGCCATCTGCACATGCTGCACCTTCATACTACAACAAAAATAATGGGTCGAAAATCACAACAAATAGAAAACTCTACCTATATTTAATCGATCACTTACTTTTATTTGATGAAAGGAGCCTTATTCGCATCCCATAGGCAACCATATTATCTCCAAATTAATTAATGGCACTCTAAGCAATTATTAACCGCTAGCTACTTAAGGAATAATTGATTAAAGATCTATATTAAAAAATTCTTAAAAAAGTTTTCCTAAATTGTGATACTTATGTACAAAGTTTATAGATCTGTCACTGTTGACCCCTTTCCCACACAACAAAAAAAAAAGAGGAAATATACACGATGTAATTTATTACCTGATAAGCAGATGATGCTGTCCCGAAAATAAAACCTTCAGGAAAACTACTTCGATTAAGGGCACCAATGCCATAGTTTGGGCCAGTAATCCTACCCCGAGAGGCAGTGGTATGACTAGCATCAACGAAGCTCGCAAGTAGAATGAGGCCAAGAAGGAGATAGCATGACACCTCCATGGCCAGGTGGTGAAGCATATGATGGGAGTGGTGGTTAGAAGTCTCTTCTTGCATGTTGATGATATGATCCTTTTATAGAGCAATGCGACTCAAAAGTAGGGGTAGGCAACGGATTGGGTATTCATTGAGTTAAACGATTGATCCGTTTAAAATAAGGCTAATAAAAGGTCGTGTCAATAATGGGTTGGGCCATTAATGGACCAGTCCATTAAAACATATTAATGGGCGGGACTGAGCGGGCTCATTAACGGCCCGTTTAGTGACCCATTATTTTTTTTAACCTAATTGACACATTAGTTTAAATCTTTCAATTAGTTAACCTTATTACCAACACTTTGTGCATAACAATAATTATTATAAATCGTTGTTTTGCGCAAATTTGTTCCGTTTTTAAACAAGCCCAAAGCGGGCCGCCGATGGGTCGACTTGACCCAACATGTTTTATTAGCTTGATTGTGTATTTTTTTTAACTTTGAATTTGGACTAGTTTAATTTGGTTGAAAAATTACAAATACATTAGTTGGAAAATCAACTAACAAAAAACACTAATTAGGTGGTAATAGGTGGACAGGGGGTTCACTTGGCCCATAATCCAGCCCAACCCATTAACAAATATACTGTACCTAACTCAGTCTACTTAATTAATGAGCTGATTCAGTTCAGCCCAACCCAATCTGTTACCCACCATTACCCAAGAATAATAATCATGCGCAAGTGCTACGTGTGTTATTAGCCCACGGCATAAACTACACGCCAGCGAGCTCCTTGAACAGTATCAGATAATTAATTGTGTTAAAGGCTTCTACAAGTTGTAACTAGGACCCATAGACTTATTGCGTGTGTCTACCCTTTCCAATCGTACGTTTTGTTTGATTTATCTGTCCTTGCAAACATAAGATTATCGATTTCTTGTTTATTCAAATTTTTGGGAACATTGTCTGATACAAAGAGATATGGCTGGTTGATATGCATTTATGCTAAAGTTAAGCGGTTGGTTACTCATTTTAACATAACAACTTCTTAGCATTCAGAGCCGACAACAGAAGAACTATTACATAAAAGTAACTCATCAATAAATCATTAGTCATTACATAAACATTATAAAGCATTCATATCATGCATATTTTTTATGAGATGGCATCCCTTGCTCATAAGTCAAGCTAAACCTTAGCAATTCAAAAGTGTAGGTAAATTAGGACTCACTTCATTGTGGAATTGGCCTGGATCTGATTACAGTTTACTGTCCATGAATTGGTGGCTACTAGAGTCTCCGGGAATCCCGCCCCAAATCCATGTACTAGGCGATGGCTAGATTAGCGCGAAAAGGGTGCAGAGAGTGGATGTATATCTAGGGAATAGCTTGATCAATTGCTGTGTCTCAATCCCTAATCTAATTCCCCTTAAATAATAGCACTATGCTTCCTACCATGCAAGTTGTCATTCTTGTCGTGGGATTGGTAACACCGTAGTTATAGCAAACCCCAATATACCTAGATAGAAAATGAGAAGAACCTGACAGACTTTAGAATTATCACACTACGTGTGTCACCTCCTGGGGTGAAGACCATACTTTTTCCGTACGTTCTTAAGTATTAACACCAAGTGTAGAAGCCAAAATCCTCCATAGGAGGTTGAACCCCCCCCCCCCCTCCATACTGTGAGTTCCTAAGACTCTTATAGTCACCTTAGGAGAAAAATGTGTCACAAAATCTTGACGTATATCTGTGAGGCCATTAATGCCATTGTCCTTACTCCTAAACCATTGTTAGCTGGTTGGTGCAAGCTTCTCCTAATTTTGGACAAGCCTCAAGGCATACTTCGACCCTAGGTTGCAAATGAGGGTTGCACTCGTGAACACTCGTCTAGATGTCTTCTTGTGAGACACTACCACGAATCTGTGTTTTAAAGCGTAACCATGGCATTAAGTGCAATGTAAAGGCCATAGAAGCTTATGTAGTTACTTGGATTCATCGTGAACAGCCATTTATATGTTTTATGACTAAATTGTTTAGTAAATGCACTTCTTGGTGTTTGCTTGGCTTGAGTTTGGTTAGGCATATGGCTGAACTAGCTAAACGATTTAACTTGTGTAACTTGTTGCACGATCTAATCTTTGAGTCGTTCTTTGTAACTCTATAAATTGTATTACCTCATGTTATAGTTTGAGTGGCTGTATATGCATGTATCCAACGCAGGATGTAATGACTGTAAGGGACTGCATTCACATGTGTTCTCCTTTGTATATCTCATGTTTAAGGACAGAAGCTTGCTAGTATATCCAAGGTCATAGTTGAATTCTCAGCCCTAAACCTGATGGTAAGTGTGAAAAACAAACATTGGCATGGCTCAACTGAGTGCCTAGGTTGACATAACTAATCTAACTTGCATTATGTGTCTGCACCATAAGTTCATGTACTATGTGGTAAGTTTCACAGGAAGCATTGGAATTGTGCTTTGCTAGCCGTTAGGTTTGCTCTTGTTGCTGTTTGGCTATGTCCTAGTTAATGTGCATGGCTTCTTTCCGTTCTGGTGGGTTGTCAGGTACCATTTTGCATACTGCCATTGCTATTCTTAGAACCTAGGGTAGGTGATAGGTGGACATCTAAGGGTTCTGGCAATGTGATAGGTGGACATATGGTCATATTGGATTCTATGTCGTTTACTCGACCACTATTCACATCAAAATTATGGTCTTTTTACAATAACCTTATACTTAACTTATACTCAAAATAAATATTAAATTAGGATCTTTATTTGATTTTTGTAGGCAATGAAAAATCAGAGAAATGAGAAAAATAAGATTAAAATGTTGAATTGAGAAGTTCAACCTTAGCTTCCACTTGACTTGGCCCACGTTTAGTAAAAACCCATTCAAAAATAAGATAAAAGTGTTGAATTGAGAAGCTCAGGCTTAGTTTCCACCTGACTTTGCCCATGTTCAGTAAAAACCTATTCCTTCTCTTGACCCAAAAACTAGAAGAAGAAGCAAGAACAAGCAAAAATAAAATCCCTTCCCTTCCCCCACTTCCCAGTCACGTGCCTCTCACGTGCCCTCTTCTGCCCATATTCTTCAATCTCTCTCCTCTCTCCCAGGCCAGGAAACCCCAAAGCCCCCCCCCCCAGAGTCTCAACTCCCAGCTCCCTCTCTGCCTCTCTCTCTCTTCTACCATCATCTAAGAAACCATCATCTTCATCACCACTTCACCTTTGCATCTGCCATCTTTATTCGTGCACCAACCAAACACCGAATCATCTCCATCAAATGGCCAGCACAACATCGTCTCCACTGTCCACATCAACCCACAATAGGATGACCATGAACAATCTAGAAGGGTATAAATCGAAGCAGTGATGCAAGCCAGGGAATCTAGGTTTTAATTTTAGGTCTTTGGGCTTCCTATTTTCGTATTTTAGGCTTTAGGTTTAGGTTTTCATACCCTCCAAATTTCAAAATTTGTTTCCCCAGTCTTTAAGTTAGAGTAATTGGCGTTTAATTTAGTTAATTTCGAATTGTAATTTTTGATTTTTGATCTGCAGCATTGCCCATTTTGGGTTTGGTTTGGAGCAATTTCGATTTCCCCTTCCCCTGTTTTTCTTTTTCTTCCTCTTCTTTGTTGCCTCTTCCTGGAAACTCGAAATGAATGTTAATGGCGTTTCCACCATGTTTGCGCAAGCTTGAAGCCTGCTTTGGGTTTTCTGGGGTGCTATTGGCTAAACTCAAGACACCCCCCTTGTACTTCTCCTCTCTGTTTCGTACGCTATTTTTCTTTTCTGAGTTTTCAGATTTGGCTCTTGTACTTGGGTCATTTTCTCTTTTGTGAGCCTTGAAGCTCAGTTATGGTGAAGTTAGATTTTGGTCTTGCTTTGGGTCGAGTTAATCTGTGCTCATGCTATTTGTTGGCCGAAATCAAACCCCATTCCTTTGATTCTTATTCCAAGCTTTTGTTCAAGATGGGTGTTATCTCTTCCTGCGTCCTTAATGGAGTTGAGGTTGCTGGGCTGAGCTCGTGGGTGAGCAGGGATACCTTGGTTGTTGTCTTCCTTCTCCTTGGTTTGGTTTGCGTTGTTTGTTCTGCCTTCTCTGTTTGTTATGTTTCTTTGTTTGCTCTACTTTCAGTAGCTTAGCTTTTATTTGCGTTGTTTGGTGGTAAGGCTCTCCAAATGATGATATGGATTGTGTTCTAAATGTGCCTAGGTAACCTCTCCTTTTCCTTGATATTCTAGCAGTCTCATTGATTGGATTTGGCATTGTTTGATGTTCCTAGTTAATTAGTTAGTATTCAAAGTGAAACTTTAGGTTAGGTTTATTGGCTTTCTTCAATTAATTGATTTTATCTTAGTAAATCGCTTATTGTGGTTATATGAACTCTTAGTTACTACGCTTTTGTAAATACTTTAGATAATTTAATTGACATGGAAAAGTAGATCAGTTATTTTGATTAAATATTTAGTGACCTTAATCTCATCCACGATCCTGAGGATGCGATCCTCAAGTAGTATAGCAAAATCCGTAGGCTTGCGGCCTTTAAATTTACATTCGAAAATCTCGCACAAGTTTTCAGCGTCGTTGCCAAGGACGACGACATGAGATTAGGGCACATTTACTTTTTCTTTGTTAATTTCTTATTTGTTGTGCATGTTTTGGTTTGCTTTCTTTATTTCATTATTAATAGCAACTTAATTTAGTTTATTTCTTGAGAAAAAAAATCCAAAAAAAGTAGAGAAGCCGAAAATTGAAAAAAAATTGGAAAAATTGTTAAAACCCCTAAAAATTGAAAAACTTGATAAATTCTTAAAAAACAAATGACAATTTTCTATTTCCTTCAATTTGAGCATAAACTATTTTGGCGATATTTGAGTATATTGAATGAAATTCATGCTCAATGTGTTGATCGATATTTGAGAAATGAAAAATTTGCTAAGTGATCTAAGGGCTCTTAATGAGAATATCGGGGCTACGTTGAGGCTATGTAATCTGGGGGTCTGGGATGCTTGTTTAGTAGGATACCGGATGAAAATTGGGATTTCTTTGAATATTTGGCTCATGAGACGTGGGAATATGAAAATATTAGAGAGACCTTTAGTTTCGCCATTCCCGACTCTTATATAACGCATGCTACACCTTTAGATGAGAGTCAGTTTGGAGGTATATCTTATGAGCACTCTCATACTCCATGTGTTCCTATTTCATGTGATTATTGTGATTTCTTTAATCATGATATTAATACTTGTCCACTACTTGGTAGACCACATCGATTAGAGGCACTGGCTACCTTAAATAGGGAGCTTTACTTGTGTAGTTTACGCAAGACTGACCTCAATTTAGGCTCTTCTACACCTGAGGCTAGGTCTTGTGATGACTTTGATGTTAGGAGTGAGACATCGATTCCTTTAGGACATGATTTTCATGATGAGATACATTGTGATGCCCTAAAGAAAGTGAGTGATTCCTCATCTCCTTTAGCAGTTGTACCCTTCCTAGAGTTTAGCACAATCAGTGACTACCCTGAGGGCAGTCTGATCGTTCATGACTGCTCTCTTCCTTTAGCTCTTCTTGGAGAACTTGAGGAGGGAGATGGATTTGAGACTAATGGTAGTTCTGATGATCGGTGAGGCATATTTGTTGAGTCAAAGGATACCTTTTATGAGAACATTCGTTTGATGAGCCTTCTGATGTGGAGTTTAGTGAGCTCACGCCTCCTGAGGAGCTTATTAATCCCATTTTTTATGAGTCTTCCCTTAACTTAGCTCCTCCCCCCTACCTTTACTGATGTTGGACTTCATTTAGGTCATTCAGACTACTCTTGATTGTTTATGTAGTCATATAGTCACATCATTGTTAGGCCATCATTGACTAGTGCATCTGATTTTGCATATACACGTATCTCTTTGGATTGGGCTGAGAGCTTCGATAAGCTCAAGAGAGCCTTAACTTGCATTCCTCTTAGGCACTTTATTTGGGCTATACCTCTTGTTTCTAACTACTTTTCTATGAGGAATGTGCCTGTATGTTTGACAAGCTGTTACGAGCCTTGGTTGGTTTTGATACGAGTAGTAGCTTGTGAACTAAGATAGAGTGACTAATGCTCCATGGACCTCCTCGACATCATCTAAGTGAGACATTAGTTTGAGTACATTCTTTATCCAACTTGGTATGATCATTCCACCCCTTTCCTATTCTCTTTTTTTCTTTTCTTTCTTTCTTTTTGTACATAGTTGTGGATATTTAGAATTGTGATTGTGTGGATGATCGATCTTGAGGAGAAATTTCGGATTTATTAAGCCAAGTCGGCTATGATCACCCTTGGTTGTATTATGCATTTTGCTATTAGTGGTGTGTTTTGTTTTGTGAATACTTGTTAGTCCTTTTGGTTGGATCATTGTGGATATCTAGGATTGTGATTGTGTTATGAGTATTCTGTTTGATTTTTATTTAGTAGCTTCTTGTTTATTTTGGATATTTTTTTTTTATAATGTTTTAGTTGTGTGTTTCGTTTCTTTGGTTTTGTGAGTTTTTGTTTTTCTTTGGTTTTGTTTTGTTTTATATTTTGTTTTCGTTTTCTTTTTGGTGTTTTAGTAGTTTTGTTTTTGTTTTGCATTTTGTTTTTCTTATGTTTTCTATTTTCTTTTGTTTAAGCTTTTCTTTTGTTTTGTAGCTCCTTGATTTTGATTTTGTTTTTTTTTTCATTTGTGATTTTGATTTCAATTTTGGTGATTTTGATTTTGGTTTTGTTTTTTTATTTTGGTGGTGTCCTACTTTGTATACACTTGTGAGTTCGTGTAGACTTTGAGACTGTATAGCTTATGTAATTGCTTTTTGGTGCCTTAGTTCCCACAATGAGAACATTGTGGAGCTTTAGTGTGGGGGTGATGCGCCCATTCGTATATATTTTTTGAAAATTTTTGAAAAAGTTTTAAAAGATTTTTGTTTTTCTTTAGGGATGTGTGTTCTTTTTTTGGCGATTGTGATTCCATATTGCTAGATTATTGAATTATATGTAAATAAAGTTTGCAAGATAAGATGTCTAATCGAGGATATAGATTCGATTTTTCACAATAACTTCGTCTCATATATGTGATTTTGTGCCTACCTTGCTCACTTTGCCATCAATTCTTTGGGTCGTGTTGTTAAGTTGACATGTGAACTTTTTGTTTGTCGAAGTTACCTTCTAAACTCTTGAAAAATGCGAAAGAAGGAAAAGTCTAAAAAAGTGAGTAAAAACCTAGGCACCAATGTTTAGAGCATTTACCTTTATTTCATATCTTTAATTGGCTTGAATATATGCTATTTGACTTAATTACATATCTGTTTGGACAATAAAATAAGTATTTTTTGCACATTCTAAGAAAACTTCTTTTTAGGAAAGACTCGAATATTTGTTAAGTCCAGTGGTTTTATTCTTGAAAAAGGAAAAAATGGAGTAAAGAAGGCACTTAGGCAAGGAAACAGGGATCGTGTTGATGTTAGCAACTTGATTCATAAGGGTTGATACACATTTGCACATACACCAAGGTGTACATATTATTGCATATCGTTGTGTGGGGGAAAAGTGAATGTTGAAATGCATTTTTCGACGAGATTGTCTTCTGATTGTACATTCTGTTTGTTTATAATTTGGTGATTTGGTTACTAAGGTGTTGCAATTGCTTAAGTTGTGTACATGATTTTCCCATTACTTGTATATATATTCATGTTTTGGAAAAACCAAAAAGATTTTCCTTTGTGAAAAGATTTTTGTGGGTATTTCACTTGAAAACCCTCATGAGACTTCACTCGTCCACTTGGAAAACTGAGGGATTTAAAGGGGTTATTGCATACGCTAAATACAACCGTGATTCCTATGAAAGAGAGTTAAGATCTCCTTTTTCTTATTTTTCATTTCTGTTTAGCGAGTTAATTTATTTTACTCGATGACGAGCAAAATCTAAGTGTGGGGTATTTGTTCGCACTAAAATTATGATCTTTTTATGATACCTCATACGAAATTTATGCTTGAAATAAATATAAAATTAGAATTTTTATTTGATTTTATTTAACTTTTGTAGGTGATTAAAAATTTGAGAAATAGGAAGAATAAGATGAAAATATTGAATTGAGAAGTTCGGACTTACCTTCCACTTCACTTGGCTCATGTTCAGTCAAAACCCACTTCTTCTCTTCACCCAAAAACTAGAAGAAGCAAGAAAAAGTAAAAACAAAATCCCTTCGACCCTTCCCTTCCCCCACTTCCCGGTCACATGCTTCTCATGTGCCCCTCTTCCCCCTTATTCGTCAACCTCTCTCTTCTCTCTTGCGGGCCAGAGAACCCCGAGGCCCCCCTGAATCTCAACTTCTTCTCTCTCTCTTTGACCATCATCTACGACACCATCATCTTCATCACCAGCATCACCACTTCGCCTTCGCATCCGCCATGTTCATTCGTGCACCAACCCAACACCGAAACATCTCCATCAAACGACCAGCACAGCACCTCCTCCATCATCTACATCAACCCGCAATCGGACGACCATGAACATCTGGAAGGGTGTAAATTGAAGCAGCAGCGCAAGTTATGGAATCTACATTTTAATTTTAGGTTTTTAGGTTTTCTATTTTCGTATTTAAGGGCTTTAGTTTTAGGTTTCCATGCCCTCCAAATTTCAGATTTGTTTCCATAGTCTTCAATTTCGAGTAATTCATGTTTAATTTAGCTAATTTTGAATTGCAATTTTTGATTTTCGATCTATAGCATTACCGATTTTGGGTTTGATTTGAAGCAATTTTGATTTTTCCCCTTCCCCTGTTTTTCTTTTTCTTCCTCTTCTTCGTTGCCTGCTCCTGGAAATTCGAAATGAATGTTAATGGCGTTTCTGCCATGTTTGGGCAAGCTTGAAGCCCATTTTGGGTTTTCTGGGCTGCTATTGGCTAAACACAAGCACCTCCCCTTGTTCTTATCCTCTCTCTTTCGTACTCTGTTTTTCTTTTCTGAGTTTTCGGATTTGGCTCTTGTACTTGGGTCATCTTCTCTTTTATGAGCCTTAAGGCTCAGTTATGGTGAAGTTCGATTTTGATCTTACTTTGGGTCGAGTTAATATGTGCTCAAGCTAGTTTTTGGCCGAATTCAACCCCCTTTCCCTTGATTCTGATTCCAGGGTTTTGTTCAAGATGGGCATTATCTCGTCCTACTCCCTTAATGGGGTTGAGGCAGCTGGGCTGAGCTCGTGGGTAAGCAGGGATACCATGGCTGTTGCCTTCCTTTTCCTTCGTTTGCTTTGTTTGTTCTGCCTTCTTTGTTTGTCATGTTTCTTTGTTTGCTTTTATTTGGGTTGTATGATGGTAAGGCTCGCCAAATGATGATGTGGATTGTGTTTTAATGTGCCTTGGTAACCTCTCCTTTCCCTTGATATTCTAGCATTTTTATTGATTGGATTTGGTATTATTTGATGTTCCTAGTTAATTAGTTATTTTTCAAAGTGAAACTTTAGGTTAGGTTTATTCGTTGTCTTTAATTAATTGATTTCATCTTAGTAAATTGTTTATTGTGGTTACATGAACTATTAGTTATTAAGCTTTTGTAAATACTTTAGATAATTTAATTGACATGGAAAAGTAGATCAGTTACTTTGATTTAATATTTAGTGACCATAATCTTACCCACGTCCTTGAGGATGCAAACTTCAAGTACTACAACGAAAGTTGTACGCTTGCAACTTGTAAATTTACATTGAAAAATCTCGTACAACCACCAAGTTGCGAAACATGATTGTTAATGTGATTAATTAAAGCGCTGATCTGTTGTGGCTTGGTTATGTTGCGTTATATCCTTGTGATATTCTAATGGGGGGGTGCAAAGGGCCTAGAGTTATGTCTATGAGCATGTCATTTTATGTACATGTATTTATGATTTAGAGTTAATTAGTTTAGATGGAGACCCTAAGGTAAAGCCTCCCATCAGTGGAGCTATTTGGCTTTACCGTATTCGCTTGTGTCCTTTTAAGTTTTAACTACTTACTTAGGCTGGAAACTTTCCGTTTTGTTAATTGCAGTCGCAAGTATAACCTGAGACATTGACCTCAGAGCTCTGAGTAATTACTTTGCCAACTCTCATGCTGCTTATTTGTGCCCCATAACCCATGTGCCTGAGTAATTATCCTAAACACCCACACTTGATAAGTAAATACTCAAAGGCTTTCCTTCTCCTACGAAAACTACGAGCCTCCTAGAGGTAATCCCTATCCTGAGTCACCTATCGTGGTGGATAAATTTTGCATGAAACGGTAGCTAAGTTATATAAATGCAATGCTAAATATATGGACCTTTTTTCAGGCCTACCCCGGCCTAGGAACCACTTCCCACCTTTTGTAGACAACTTGTGTACAGAAGACGTGTCAAATCTCCTCCACCCATCAACTCGCCATTCTATTATATCATTTGCCAAGTGCCTTTTTGCCTGGTAATTGGTAATTCCATGTGTTATTCCTAGTAACAACATGTCATGCCCCTGTAATATTGTAAAGCCCCGAAAAAAAGAATCTTCTAGATTTATTTAGACTTATTTATATTTGTTTATGAGGGGGGCCGACCTAGAACGCTTGGGCTCATAGGATGAATACTTTTTGAGAAAATTTAGGGGTGTACTATAGGTGTTAGTTAAGCGATGAAAGCCAAGAAAAAAATATTTACTTTCTTGACCCTTTTTACATCTAAAAAAAATTCAGAAAACCTTCAGAAAAAAAAAAGAAAACCCTAGCCTTATATTCTCCTTTTCCTCACAAGCCTCACCTTCCTTCACAAGTAAACTCTCAAACCCTCTCTCTTCCTCCCCCCCCCCCCAGCACTCTCTCCCTCTCACACCCTGGCCAACAGCCCCTTTCCCTCTCTGCCATGCCGGCACCAGCAGCCATCGTCGATGTCATGCTCCCTTCCCGCCAGCTACCTCTGCCACTTACCACCTCTCTCTTTCTCTCACGCTCTTGGTAAGTATGGCTAGGGTTGTGCGAAACCCTAGCCCAAGCATCTTTTTATTGTAGAATTCCTTGTAAGTCATAAACTTTTCGCCATGAATCTGAGTACTTTGATATCTTTCTCTAATTTCCAGATTTAAATACTTGGTTGAAGAGCTAAAACATCCCCAAAACCTCCCCTTTTTCTCTACAATCCTCTTTCAAGGCAAAGTTCGGTTCCCTCTTGTGGCTTGGATTACATTAATGGTCGGGATTAGTGGGGGAATGGGGATGACGTTGTATGCTTGCACTATGAAGGGTTCGGGTTGGGGTTGACTGTATTTAAGACCAAAAATGTAGTGGATTACTGACCCTATTGTGACCAGAACGTAGGATGATTTGGAGAATTACTAGTAATTATCTACATATCTAAAAATCATAAAAATTTTATGGCTAATAAATATACATGTCCTCTTACCCTAAAATTTTGAATCATGTAAATTAGAGTTAAAATCAGGGAGTTGTGACCAAAGTACCAGGACTGCACAATTCTAACATATACTAGGACATTTTGTGGTTTTGGGTAAATTCGAATTAGTTACACCCAGAATCTATTAATTTCCCTAAAATTAAAGTTGTAGCATATGAGCTGATGTTTCCAAAATGAGCTAAATCTCTAAAATCCGATACTGAGAGTAGAAGTTACGGCCCCTGGAAGTTGAGCATATAATATGACCATATTCTGGCAGTGTACGTGTTATAAGTGTTCCAAAAGTGCCCTGAAAATAATTTCGAGAGCCTAACCTGGTAGTTATATATAAAAAGGGAGTCTAGGAAATTAATGGGCTATAATTTATCATGCGAAAGGTCAAGCTACGGTTTGAGACCAACGGAAACTACTTTTGGGGATTTGCATAGGCCCAAGTTAGAAACTCGAGCTCAACCTTAAGCGTCGCTCCCAAATAGGTAACGATCATGCCTTAACTCCCTTGGTCATCCCCTTAAAAATGTTCTTTGTGGGTGAACTTTTAATTTGATTTGAATTAATGTTTGGGGAATTTTTCCTGAATAAATTGGTGATGAGATTTCTGATTATTACTGAAGTTTGTTATGAACCCTGGGAATTTAATTTCATGAATGTATGTATTAGTGTTTTGTTGCGAACATATCTTAAAATGTTTCCGGACTATATTGGGCTAGGATGGGTACGTACCAATTGAATATCAACCCTACTTTTAAGTATAAGAACCAAATGAATGATTTGACGAGACTAGCGAGGTTTGCTCCCATTGGTAAGAAGGTTCTATAGCCTTCCCCGGGTGAATCGCATGCATGGTTAGCAACCACGTGCCACCTTGTGGGTGGACGTCGGCCAGGTTATTGATAATTTTCCAAATTGATGGTAGGCCATGGTGTGGATAAGCGGCAACATTAAAACCAAATGCCGGCCATGAGACCTAGTGAGGTTGTTCGCCTCTTTTATTTTGCAAACTGAACTAAGTGGAACCTGGATTAGTTATGATTCGGGTTGAGAATGGTTGGGTGCCTTTCTTGAAATAGTTGAATTGTCTATTTCCCCTACCCCTAAATTGTTTGAAATGAATTTCAGTGCATGTTTGACTATCAGGGGTGGTTGTTACTGAGCTTGCCTCACTCTTTAAAAACTTCTTGTTTTCAGGAGGAGTTCATGAGCATGGGGAAGGGACATCCGTTTATAGCAAGGGCGCTTACTCATAAGACTCATAGATGGTGTCTGAGATGACGAACCTTATTTTAGAATGGACATTTGACTTGGTTTTGTATACTGGATTTTAAATTTGTGGCTAACCTTGTAATAAATTATTCATTAATGGATTTTCCTGTTATACTCAACCTTCTATTTCCTAACAGTAAATATGGCAGTAACACTCCATTAGGTTATCCGCTACCACATAGGTTAAATATCAGTAAATAAAAGAAATCAGAAATTTTGGGGTGTTACAAATATTGGTTGTGTTGCTTATCCTTAGTCCTTGGGGGGGCTGAGTTGGTGTTATGTGCAAAGTCGTTATGGCCTTGCGTGTTGTGTGAGTGCTATTACAAGTGTGATGTTGTGTGAAACTGTGTGATGTCACTCCTATTCGATTGTGTGATGGAATCTCCCTGGTTAACTGACTTGATTCTAAAGTGATTTCATTCCTTCATGCTTTAGGATGAAACCAAGGTAGCTTGTCCACATTTACTCAACTTTGTTATGCGTTATTGGTTATTATGGATCAAAATCCTTAGATCTCAACTCATATCGATGCAAGAATAGACATCTTTATGCTTGTTGGTTAGGTGTGCGATTGAAAATTATTGTTTCTTAAAATAAGTTTAATATGGTTATCCATGCCTACTCATTTTCCCCTCTTATATGCAGTTTTTCCTCGGTGCCTTAGTAGAGTGAGTAGGCGCTTAAAAAGGACTGGTGAGGAGGCGGATGGGAACTATAAACCTCTTCCTCTTATTTGAAATCTATATTCAATAGTTGGAAGAAGTTTTGGATTTTGTCATGTATAGGTGTCTTATGCATATATGAACCTTGTGTCTTATTGAACCGTAGACATGGGAATTTCAAGGATAAAATTCTTTTAAGGGGGGAGAGTGTAATAGCCGTGGATTTTCGGATTCAAGCTAATTAATTAGATTAACTATTTTATTAGCCAAATTTTATTATATTAGTCTATTAGACTAATTTTACTTGCTAATTGAGTGAAATTATGTATGCGAAATAAATTTTGCAAATTTCTTGATTTAATTCGTGATTACGTGAAATTAGTATGCTTAGCTAAATTAGATACGCGATAAGATTACACGAAATTAGCCATGTTGGACTAGGCTATTTTAGGTTGCAAAGTAGTGGGCTTAGTATAGTTGGGGTCGAACCTATTCTGGTCTAGTGTTATGGGAAAAAAATAAAGGAAAAAGAGGAGTGCCACTTGCTATCTTATACGGTTCCCATGACATAAACACGCCCCTAAAAGCCAAGAACCCTTTACCCAGTAAATCCCTAACCCCTCTCTGCCTTCCAATCCTTGGGCCCGAAGAGAGAGAATGGGGGGAGGATGAGCGAGAGAGAGAGTGAGTGAGTGAGGCAAAGCAGAGAGTGAGATAGGAAGAGAGAAGAGGAGCAGGAAGGGCAACCGAGACAGGCCGAGAGCAGTGACGACAGCGGCCGCATGCAGGTCGTAAGTGGCGCTAGTCGCCCCTTGCTACCATGGGTTCCACACATCAACATCTACAGAGAAGATAAGAAGAACAGGACCAAACAAAGGCAACAATGGAGAGAAGCAGGAGATCGAGGTAGAGGAAGAATGAGCTAATATAGTTTTGGTTCGAACCAAGAGACTTAGGTGGAATTTGCTCGAACCAACCCTAGAATCGAGTCCATAGCCTTGGGATCAACGTGGGTGATGCTTGGTCCCCTAAGCTACTATTAATTGGCAAGTTTTATTTGTTTTGTTCATCAAATCAAAGTGAAATAACCTTCGTTAAGATGAACTCGTTCAATCTGTTGATGCAAGTAATTTATAATTCAGGCCTTGAAATGAGAGGTTCAAGCCCTTGATGCAATTGCACTAAAAAGCACCAGGCTCGGCCTACAATTCAAGGCCTTGAACTGTGCTACAATATCGTTTAAGGCATTGAATTTTTCATTAGTAAGCGGATATCATTCTTGTTGGCCTGTAATAACTCGACATTGAATGAGCACTTGAAGAGAGCTCCCTCTCAATCTATGCATCAATATTAATCATTCCAAGCTTTTAATGGATGAAATTTAATTATTCCTCACTTAAGAGTTTAGTGAAAATATCAGCAAGTTGAGAATTTATTGGAACGAATTCTAAGAGCACATCACCTTTTTCAATATGATTCCGAATGAAATGATAGCGTACGTTAATGTGCTTTGTTCGAGAGTGTTGGATCAAATTTTTTGTGATGTTGATGGCACTCGTGTCATCACATCAGATATGAACATTTTTGAGATGGATGCCTAAGTCGCACAACTGTTGCATAATCCATAAGAGTTGGGTGTAACATGCTCCTGCAGCAATGTACTCAGCTTCTGCCTTGATAATGCCACAGTGTTTTGCTTCTTTGAGTGCCATGAAACAAGAGACGGACCAAGAAATTGACAAGTTCTCGATGTGCTCTTTCTATCTACCTTATAACCTGCATAATCAGCATCAGAATATCCAACGAGAAAGAAGTTTCCCCTGTTAGGGTACCAAAGTTTGAAATTTTTTGTACCCGCCAAGTAACTAAAGATACGTTTTACGATGGTAAGACAGGATTCTTTGGGAGATGATTAAAATCGGGCACTCAGGCATACACTAAATATAATATTTGGGTGACTAGCAGTTAAATACAATAGGGAACCAATCATACCACGATATGTTTTCTCGTTTACTAGTTTACCGTCAAGATCTTGATCAAGTCTTGCACCACATGCCATAGGAGTACTAGCCTGTTTGGCATTGTCCATTTTGTATTTCTTTAATAACTCATTGATGTGCTTGCCTTGGCTTACAAAAATACCATATTTGAGTTGTTTGATTTGTAGACCAAGAAAGAACATGAGTTCTCCCACCATGCTCATTTCGAATTCTCTACTGATAAGGCTAGAAAATTCCTTGCAGAGAGAATCGTTAGTGGCTCTGAAAAGTATATCATCAACATAAACTTGTACGATAAGGAAATCCTCCCCCTTGTTTTTTATAAAAAGAGTTTGTCAATTTGACCACGTCTGAAACCATTTTCGAATAAAAATTTGCTTAATTGCTCATACCATGCTCGAGGAGCATGTTTCAAACCATATAAAGGCTTTTTGAAGTTTGAGCACGTGGTCAAGAAGGTCGGGATTTTTGAAACCAAGGGGTTGTTCAATGTAAACTTCTTCTCGTAAGAAACCATTTAAGAAGGCATATTTAATGTAACGCCCCCAATGGCTAATGTTGATTACCTTAACTTAACCATAAATTTATTAATTTGTAGCGGAAGACTTTTGTTTTGAAGGGAGGCGTTACCTCCGTTCCGAAATGGAACAAGGCTATCTCATTTACTAAACTTTTGAAATTTCCTCAAAATAAATATTTGTCTCTTCATATTGTTTGTTCTCCATGTGATGACTTGATGTGTCAATGCTGAATATTATTATCCTCAGATTTCAAAAGAATAGCAACACACCATCTCCCAGTTACTAACCTATTATCACTGTGAGCACTGACTAGCTAGCGATCCGTAATTGTCCATTGTCTTGCTGCGTCCTGGTTGCTCAGAAGGATGACTATTAATTTCTTCCCGTACCTAAAACAAAAAACATGAAAACATGCGAATGATGAGCCGAAGCTCAGCACGTACATTCCTATGCAGTAAAATAAGTTTATGTTAAATTGGTTGGGCCGACCGCATTTCAAAATATTTTATTTTGCAAACAGGAGGGAGAGAATGTATAAGTAAAATTAATTTACTGATTCTTATTTGAAAGTACCATCTTAAAACGATCGTACTTTAAGTGCTCACCCCCAGGCCGATCGAGAAACCTGAGTTGACGCCGCGTGCGGGTATATTGATCGGCATAAGCCTTGATGATTGACGGGCATAAGCCCTAATGATTATTGGCGGGACCACTTGCTTATATGACAAAACATTGAGAACTTGGTTCATTAAATGAATCCTGTATTAGTTTTTCATTGCTGAGAACACTGTGAGTTTTTGAAGAGCATAGGCAATGTACGTACCTGACATTTGAGATTCTCTCTCCTTTGAAATGACGAATATACATTGGCAGCTTGAAACGACAGATGTGGCCCAATTCCTGCTTTACATATGTAATTCCTTTTTGATTAGTGCGAGATTATGAAATTTGGTTGAACTTCTTGGTTTAATAAATAATTTGAATTTCTTGAGCTCCGTGCTAGTTATTAGCATGTAAAAAAATTATTGACTTGGCTTGGTTGTGTACTATCATTCCTTTGCTTTATACTGCTAATCATGCGCTTAATGAATGTCATTCATAAACATGAAATGAGGTAATGACATTATTTCCATATTGTTCTGATAATTGATATAAGCTCGTTACTTATCGATATTTTGTTAAATTGCTAGTATTAGTATCATTGTGGGCCATTGCCCATAATATTCTGTTTGCGATTGCATAATTTAAATTATGGCTATTTTTATTTGAACTGTTATTAATGTTTTTAGTATATTACTGATTCTTGCCGTACCATTGCCTTACCACATCATGACAATAAGTCATATAACTACATCCACTACTATGATCATAGCTTTAGAATGTTCTGTCGTAGCCTCAATCAAGACATGAGTTCTTTTCCTAAAAACGTAACATGACGAACTCATATAATCGTATTTCGTCGAACATAATATTCCAATTAAAATCCATAACCCATAAAATACACTTTTAGGATTTCTGACTCACAACATGTACTTCCAATATTCATGAAACTTTATCACAAATCTAAAAATAATATGTATATTCGACCGTAAAATTGTCCCAACGTTGTCCAACCGATAGCTCCCAATACTCAAAACGTTAATCACATTTCAGCATAAATTCACTAGACAGATTCAGTCTAAAATTCATAACTTCGAATCCATATTGGGTGAATTCATAATATAATCAGCATGTCACGATACCCAATTAATCAAAACATCACAACTAAACATGAAACTATACGGTTGGTTTCTACCAATTGACATTAATGCTCCAAACTACTAAATCCTAAAACATCAAATTCCAAACTTTAGGTCAAGAAGTCAGGAATTACTAAATCCTAAAACATCAAATCAAAACTTTAGATCATTTAGTATACGGAGTGTTGTGGTATCAGAGCCAGGTTTAGCATCACTGTGAGCTATAGGGATGCCTATGAGGTAGGCTAGATCCGTAAGACGAATAGGTGACCAGAGTTCATATGTATAAGTGCATTATGGGATATTTTAGAAAACATTTACCTAGCCTGAATCTTTTGATAATAAGATCAATGGTATAGTTAAATAATTCTTTGGGGTTTCTATCGCTATTAAACTAGAGCGAAGATGCATTCAGCCAATTTCTTGGTGATGTATGTATACTGAGCTCATAGCAAATTTTGTGGAATTTTGGGTGGTTTGTTTGAGTCATATGGGGACTTTCAACCTAGAGACTTGGTGTTATTATAATGGGTTGAATACCTAACGTTTGGGTATCGTGAGGTTTCAACTAGTACCTTCTTGTATGCGGTGTTGCATTACATTACGTGAGACATAAGTTGGGCTTTTATGAAGTATTCATTTCAAAATTGCAGAAATGGGAATGCTGAGGGCCTATCATAGTATCATGGATGCTTCACCATAATCATTTAGTATAAGGAGTCCCGTTGGGCAATTCAATAGCTTATGTGGTGCAAATTAATCTCATATAGATTGTATGAGTCAAGATAAGATGTCACACAAGGAAGGTGTTGTTGTTAGGGTGCTAGTAGAGCATGTGAACCTATATGGACTACCGATTGCTAGGTGCAGACAAGTCATTATACCTTAGAAGCATATTCGTCGGTGACAAAGGAAGTAAGTAATAACAATATGGAGGATGTTTATACTTGGAATACCAGGGGACGTTTTGATATCTAAATCATTGACCCAGGTCATATAAACAAGTATGCCTCAATTTAGGCGATAATAGACACAGGAAACATTGGGAATGCGTGAAGGAGAATTCTCACAGAGATTCCCGATTCTATAATGTGGTTGGGTCGATAATGACTATACTTATTATGAGGTAAATCAAAATCTACAGGTACCTGGAAGTTACCATGGATGGATTTTAGGTGGCATATCTTAGAAGACTCGTGAAAACAAATAATGTTTGAAGATTGTTCATGATCATGCAAGTTTAGGGTGTAATGATGAATTTTGATTGTTTTAAATGAGATTTTATGATAATTGGCATTGTAATACCAAAATGTTCATGCGGATTTATATGAGTTAAAAAGTAACTTTAGTGGATGGTTATGTGAAAATTTTGAGTTGTCACCAGACCTAAAATAGGGGTCACTTTGGGAGAAAATTGGTATCAATTGGCGCATAAATAAATTCATGATTAGCGATAGCTTGAGGAATTAGCCTCTAATAAGTTCTGGAATTACTCGATTTTGAGTGGAAATCGATCTGGGATTGTGCACATCTATGTTCTACCCTAGTTTTAGGAACTTTACTATGTAAATCATGTTTCGTGTCCTGAATAAAAGTTTTAATGGACATTATGATCTTTTCATATTGGGGTTTTACATCTTCTTTGGAGATTGGGAGTGAAAGATACGGATTTTTCAATGCAGATCATCAAGCAGCAACATTTGAAAATATTTTTCAGAAGTCTCTATATAATTATGTGTATTGCAAGGAAATTATAAAGTGTGGAGAGGTCAACAAGTTTGATTATGTACAGAAGCTTATTTGGGTTGAAAACCGAGTTTAATAAGTATTAAGGGGTTCTAAGGAGACGGTATCAATAATTTCTTTTATTTATGATGGGTTAAGTCACGGGTGTTGAGGGACTCAGCAAGATTAAGCAAAATCACTTAAGTAGGGAAGATTATGCCTAGTGGAGCATCAGGTAATTTGATAAGCAAGTCCCTTGGGACTAACAAGGGTCAGGAGAAAGATGATAACCTATAAAAGTGAAACTGCAAGGGAAATGCTTGGGAATATACCAAATACATCGATGGGTTGTTGTTTTTGATTGTGGAAGACTCTAGGAGTCTTAAGTTATATTATTGCCAGGAGTCACTAAGATTTTGGGAAACAAATAATCATTGGAAAAGCATAATAAGTACAAAGACTATTGAAATTGAATTGGGGCACTGGTTGATTGAAATTGAATTGGGGCACTTGTTGACGCTTCACAGAGTATGCTAATAGGAAATTGAAGAGGCGAGGTAAGCATACATATATATGCCTGTTATATGGACTTCATGAAGGTATTATAGGTGATTCTATGAGGATGAGATGTCAAATTTCAAACGAGCATTATTATAACACAACTTCAGGTACAACAACAAAGGATTGTGAGGTATTAAGATCGAGGAGACATCTATATATTGAGTGAAATCTAGGCAACTTACCTGTGAGCTTTTCAAATCTTCAAAACTTTATCAGCATGAATCCCCAGTATTGATCCAAATGGGAGTCCACTGACCTTTGCACAATTGATAATAGCCCCCCCTTGTTAGATGTTACTGCCTAAGTTTATATCCTCCTTAACATCCTTCTTGACCCTGGTGGAAAACTAGCCACTCTAATTTGTAATTCCTTATCATTCACATTAAGCTTTGCAAACTAATTAAGTGTTGCGGCAATACTTCATTACCAATCCTTTTCTTTATTGAATTTTTGCATGACTTTAATGTCTATAAGGAATTCCTACACGCCCCTCTCATGCTTTCGCTAGTTACCTCTGCTCAGCTTATTCTCTGCAATCATTATTTCAACAGTAACGTAATTTTTCCCCTTAACAACCAATCATTACATAGATGACTATTCTCCTATTATTCGGGTTCTGAATTTATGCGCAATGCTTTGGCTCCTGTGTGATCAATGATTGAAATTATTTGTGCCCTCCATGCCTAAATTGGTTACTCTTATAATTATTTTCACTCCATCTACATCACGATAATTTTTTTAGTTACCCATCGTTTCCCAAATCTGTCATCTGTCCCTTTCATTACAAATTTTATATCGACAACATTTCAAATATTGACCACTTCCTTCCTAATCATCTCGATTTATGTACTGGTATCGTTTCATTGCTATTTTACCTCCCTTTAACCCCAGGCATTTGCTTAAAAGATCTTGATTGGTATACGAAAACCTTATTGATTAATTTATCTTTTGCACTGATGTCATTATTTTGATCATTTCTTATAATTGGTATATTTGCCTCATATTCTTAACTTTTGCCTCCATCAACGATATCTGACCCTTCTTTAACTTCATACTTCTATAAGATCGTGGCCGTGTAAGGTTGTTCGTACCTATTCTTGGCATTATCTGCTATGTTTTTATTGTTAACTATTAAACCCATCCTTGCTCCATTTTAAGTGGATTGTCAACATTCTCATACTTTTGATTTCCACGTTTCCCTTTTCACTGCACCAAGAACGTAATCATATGTGTAGATATTTTATAACTCCCCAGTTTCCTTGCTGCTAATTATCATTCCTCAAAGTATAACCGCGGCCTTCCCCATGCAATCCCGTTAACCTACTAAAGCTTGTTTTACTACAGCCTGTTTTATTGTGCCTATGTTGTATTCTATTCATTCAAATTCAAATTCTCCTATCAACTTTTTCATGCTGATGATGGCTAAACGGTCACTTTGTTGAATACTCCACTCCTCGCTTAGTTCGATCCCATATTTTATAAAGAATACACCTTGAGCTGCAAGTCAACCTTCTAACTACCTAACCAGATTGAGAAGGCACAATAATGATCGTAGCTGTCACCGAGATGACTCAGGAATTTTCTCCAATGAACATGCCCTCATTGTGCACTTCATCTCCAAATGGCTAGTAGCTACTAAATTCAACTTTTTCAATCAGAGAACCATCCGAAACTACTGATAAACCATTTAACCTACTACTTAATTGACTCGCATCAATTCTCTTCTAGCCAAGGCCATGCTTGCTAAATGCAATTAGATCTTTCGGTTTCTTTGAGCTCTTAAGTAGGGAATATGTTATACATCCCATCTATTTTCCGTAAACATTATCTGTATCCCACTTCTATTCCTCTGAATCCGCGTTACCTCTTCTAAGTGCACTAAACCCAACGTTGAAATTCAAATCCAGGATACCAAAATTTCAAGCAGACATACTCCAAACCCTCAAATAACCATAACATACAAAACAAATGAACCCATTGGTGTAACTAGAACGAAAGTCCATTTGAACACAATGAAACAAGCTTCCAAGGATTAAATCCATGACCATGAAACAAAAAGGTCCCAATCGCACGTATCCACAAACTACGAACAGGCATGGAACAGTAACACATTTGAGCAATAACTCCTCCTTTATTCTTGGATTCCTGAAAATTCATAGCCATCATTATTATCGCCATTCTATAACGACCCCTTAATTTGACTTCACTGTTCATTTCATTCATGAGCAAGGACTCACATCACCACCGTTCCCATCACTTCTACTTTTGGATGTGCTCATCTCTAATGTCCAACTGAGAATTATCAGACTTGTGACTAGTCCAAGGATGAAAAAGCCAAATCCGAATCACAACCCCTTCTCATATTTCATTCATAAATCCACAAATATAGAAGTCCATCCCAAGTGAGTCATTGAATTTAATAGCAGCCATTAAGCTTACTCTGCTTGGTATTTTCTTGATCCATAATGGATGCAAAGCTCATAAACAAGCTCCCAAATTATCTATTTATCTTATTTTCAAGCTAGAAGCTCCATGGAAGTCCACGACTATTTATTTCCCTTGAATGGTTTGGCCCAGAATACCCGAAATGAGTGCATGATCAATCTCACTCAACTATTATTACTGCTCTCTCAAAATACTTCCAAAAATCACCAAATTCAAAAAAACTCCACCAAACTTCATGAGATTTTACAGGGAATTCAAAAATACGGTGGACACCTTACAATAAGAGTTTTCGAATTTTCCTCCAAGTATACACTGCACAAAAATTACAACAACGACTTGATTTACATCCAAGCAGGCCAGTTCACTTTCAAAATTTACAACTTTCGATGAGACTTAAAACCCTAGTATGAAAATATTAAGAAGTCCCCAAAAACTTTTACTTACCACACAAAACATGATTCCCGCAATAGGGTTCCCAAAATGGGGCTCAAACAAGAGCGTGTCAGTTCCCCATGTAAATTTCTTCAACTCAATTTCGCCCAAACCCTTAGCCCTAAAATTAAAAGGGGGCATTACATGGGCATGGAATCTAGCGGTCTGCAGTACACGGAATGTTTTCACATCCCACAGCTCAGGAAATGTGTTAGATCCACATCATGTCACCACAATAGAGCCAATCCCCGTACTTATTTGAGGTACGGAACAATTTATTTTCAATTGCAAGTTTCGAGGACAAAACTTATTTTAAGGGGGGAAGGCTGTAACGGCCTGACCCTAATATTCATATTAATTACATTGAATCATCTTAATTAGGAATTAATTACGTTGGGCCCTACATTTTAATACAATATTTTCTCATTTCAATTCGGCATTTTCTTTATATATATTTTTGCACCATTGCAGGTTGAATTGACAAAATGGCATCGAAATGAAATTTTGATTACTACTCGAATAATTCATTAAAATGCTAATGAATAATTGAACATCTGTTAACATAGAAGTGTCTCTCAAAATTTTGCATCAAAAGTTTTTAAAAAAATTTCTAGTAATTTTATCCGAAAATATTAATTCAATAGCGTACAAAAACAAATCAATATTCATGTGGCAAAAAAAAAGGCCAACGGTCAAAGTCGGTTTGATCGGTCAAACCGACTTTGACCGGTCAATGGCGGTTTGACCAGCCAGCCAAAAAAAAATCTTAGATTTTTTTTTCTTGCCTTGCCTATATATATATGGTGGGGGGGGGGGTTCACGACACACACACACACACGTGAGGCTGAGGGAGGAGAGAGAAAGAAGAGAGAGAAAGAGAAAAACAAAAGAGAAGAAGAAGAAGGGAAAGGAAAAGGAGGAAAAAGAGATAACGGTTTCGGGCTTGAAACAAATTCAAGGTGAGTAATTCCTGACTTCTTGACCTAAAGTTTGGAATTTGATATTTTAAGATTTAGTAGTTTGGAGCATTAATGTCAATTGGTAGAAACCAACCGTATAGTTTCATGTTTAGTTGTGATGTTTTGATTAATTGGGTATCGTGACATGCTGATTATATTATGAATTCACCCAATATGGATTCGAAGTTATGAATTTTAGACTGAATCTGTCTAGTGAATTTATGCTGAAATGTGATTAATGTTTTGAGTATTGGGAGCTATCGGTTGGACAACGTTGGGACAATTTTACGGTCGAATATACATATTATTTTCAGATTTGTGATAAAGTTTCATGAATATTGGAAGTAAATGTTATGAGTCAGAAATCCTAAAAGTGTATTTTATGGGTTATGAATTTTAATTGGAATATTATGTTCGACGAAATACGATTATATGAGTTCGTCATGTTACGTTTTTAGGAAAAGAACTCATGTCTTGATTGAGGCTACGACAGAACATTCTAAAGCTATGATCATAGTAGTGGCTGTCGTTATATGACTTATTGTCATGACGTGGTAAGGCAATGGTACGGCAAGAATCAGTAATATACTAAAAACATTAATAACAGTTCAAATAAAAATAGCCATAATTTAAATTATGCAATCGCAAACAGAATATTATGGGCAATGGCCCACAATGATACTAATACTAACAATTTAAAAAAATATCAATAAGTAACGAGCTTATATCAATTATCATAACAATATGGAGATAATGTCATTACCTCATTTCATGTTTATGATTGACATTCATTAAGCGCATGATTAGCAGTATAAAGCAAAGGAATGATAGTACATAATCAAGCCAAGTCAATAATTTTTTTTACATGCTAATAACCAGCACGGAGCTCAAGAAATTCAAATTATTTATTAAACCAAGAAGTTCAACCAAAATTCATAATCTCGCACTAATCAAAAAGGAATTACATATGTAAAGCAGGAATGGAGCCACATCTGTCGTTTCAAGCTGCCAATGTATATTCGTCATTTCAAAGGAGAGAGAATCTCAAATGTCAGGTACGTACATTGCCTATACTCTTCAAAAACTCACAGTGTTCTCAGCAATGAAAAACTAATACAAGATTCATTTAATGAACCAAGTTCTCAATGTTTTGTTATATAAACAAGTGGCCCCGCTAATTATCATTAGGGCTTATGCCCGCCAATCATCAAGGCTTATGCCAATCAATATACCCGCGCACGACGTCAACTCAGGCTTCTCGATCGGCCTGAGGGGTGAGCACCTAAAGTACGGTCGTTTTAAGATGTACATCGACCAAGGGGTCACCTTTCAGATAAGAATCAACAAATTAATTTTACTTATACATTCTCTACCTCCTGTTTGCAAAATAAAATGTTTTGAAATGCGGTCGGCCCAACTAATTTAACATAAACTTATTTTACTGCATAGGAATGTACGTGCTGAGCTTCGGCTCATCATTCGCATGTTTTCATGTTTTCTGTTTTAGATATGGGAAGAAATTAATAGTCATCCTTCTGAGCAACCAGGACGCAGCAAGACAATGGACAATTACGGATTGCTAGCTAGTCAGTGCTCACAGTGATAATAGGTTAGTAAGTGGGAAATGGTGTGTTGCTATTCTTTTGAAATATGAGGATAATAATATTCAGCATTGACACATCAAGTCATCACATGGAGAACAAACAATATGAAGAGACAAATATTTATTTTGAGGAAATTTCAAAAGTTTAGTAAATGAGATAGCCTTGTTCTATTCCGGAACGGCGATAACGCCTCCCTTCAAAACAAAAATCTTCCGCTACAAATTAATAAATTTATGGTTAAGTTAAGGTAATTAACATTAGCCATTGGGGGCGATTCCGGAACAAGGCTTCGCCTCCCTTCAAAACAAAAGTCTTCGGCTACAAATTAATAAATTTATGGTTAAGTTAAGGTAATCAGCATTAGCCGTTGGGGGCGTTAAATTTAACATCCATTTGAAAAAGTTTAATGCCCATGTATGATGCAAAAGCTAAGAGAATGCGAATGGCTTCTAAGCGAGCCACGGGAGTAAAAGTCTCATCAAAGTCTATGCCCTCTTCTTGGTTATACCCTTTGACAACTAGCCTTGCCTTATTTCTTACCACATTCCCACTTTCATCTAACTTATTGTGAAACACACATTTTGTCCTGATCACTGGATGGTCTTTGGGTCAGGAAGTAACGAACCATACTTGGTTTCTTTCAAATTGACCAAGCTCTTCTTGCATATCATTAACGCAGTTTGAATCTTCTAAGGCCTCTAAATGATTTTTAGGTTCAATAAGCGACAGAAAGGAAGAAAATGCACAAAAAATTTGAAGAAAAGATCTAGTTCTTATACCAATGGATATATCGGTAAGTAAGTTATCTGGCGGATTATATGACTTGTATTTGTACCCTTGTCTTGGTGCATGCGTAGTTTCTTCATTTGGATCACTGGGTGATGGTTCTTCTTTGTTTATGGCAAGTGAGTTTTCTCTTGTAAGAGGCATGTCATTTTTAGGAGTTAAATCTTGATGTGGCTCTTTGTGCTCCACATTTGACTTGGCTCTTGCTTCTTCTTCCTCCTCCTTATCATCATATCGACTTACTCTCAACTCTTAAAATGAAGAAGAGCTTAACCTACCATCATTGGACTCATCAAAAACAATGCGAATGCTTTCTTCAATTAGTTTAGTATGCTTATTATAAACGCGATAAGCTTTACTATGCATGGACTATCCAACAAGAACATCTTCATCACTTATGGCATCAAACTTACCTATTCTCATTTTTCCATTGTTGTGAATGAAGTATTTACAACCAAATATACGAAAATAAGAAATATTTGGTTTTCGACCTTTGCAAAGTTCGTAGGGAGTCATTTTCAAAATAGGGCGAGTTAAACAACGATTCAAAACATAGTTAGCGGTATTAACCGCTTCTGCCCAAAACGATGTTGGTAAACTACTTTCACAAAGCATAGTTCTAGCCATATCCTCTAAGATATAATTTCTTCTTTCAACTACACCATTTTGTTAAGGTGTTCTAGGTGTCGAAAAACTATGCAAAATACCAAGGTCATTGCAAAGTATAATAAATTCTCTTTGATCAAATTCCCAACCATGATCGCTACGAATAGAGACAAGAAGTAAATTCTTGTAAATTTGTAATTGTTTGTAAAGTTTTGAAAACTCATGAAATGCTTTATTTTTCTCCTTTAAAAAAGAAATTCAAGTAAAACATGAATAGTCATCCATAGTAATGAATATATAAGAACTACCTCTAAGGCTACGAGCAGGTATTGGATCGCACATATCCATGTCAAGCAATTCTAATGGACGAGATGTACCAATGCAATTTTTGGGCTTAAAGGAACTACAAACTTGTTTTCCTTCTACACATGCATCACAAATACAATCCTTTTCAAACTTATATGAAGTAAGCCACGTACGAAGTCTAGCCTAGATAGCTTTTCTATAGTGTGCATGCTTCATGAGCTAGTCTACGATGCCATAACCAAGTATCATCAAGAGATGCTTTAAAGCATGATAGTTTATTGGATGAGATGCTATTCAAGTTAATAGCATTGACATTATCTATTCTAGGACCATAAAGAATAGTATTGTTGTCATGCACATTTTGTACAACATAATGAGAAGAGTTGAATATGACATTATTACCTGTGTCACATAGTTGAGATGTGCTCAAGAGATTAAATTTCAATCCCGCAATAAGATATACATTGGCTAAGGATTTGGAAGGATCCTTATCGATCTTACCAATTCCTATTATTTTACTGACTCTATTGTCACCAAATGTGACATTTTCGTGTTTCTTTTTCTTGATTTCTGTAAAGAGAGATTCGTTTCCACTCATGTGCCTCGAGCATCCGCTATCAAGATACGAAAGTTCATCACCGGCTTTCAAGCATACCTATAAAACAATAGATTAAACTTTTCTAGCCTTGACATTGAATTTGGGTCCAATATAGGTTGTGACCATATTTTGTGGTCTTGTTCGTTTTGGTACCCAAACTTGGATAATTTTGGTATTTGGCTTTCTAAGAGGACATGAAGAAGAAGTTTTTGTAAATTTTCTTTTTATTAAAAGGATTATATCCAATACCTTCTTTGTTAAAGGACATTCTTTAGGATCTTAGTAATTTGTCCAAATTATCTTGTCTTTTAGAAAAATTTAACACCACCTTTTCAACTCCTTTATACTTGGATTGAAGCTCTTTCTTTTCATTTTCAAGAGTTTCAATATTTGACTGAGATTCGTTATTCGATTTTTACAAAGCTTCTTTTCAAGGAACATATCACGAATTGTTTTCTTCAAGAACTTTATCTTGGACAAGTACTCTTGCTTACATCATATGCAATTAATTAAGGCATGACTAATTCATCTTTAGAATATTCAAGAAAGTCGGAGCAATCTACCTCATCCGAGCTTTCATACTCGGTTTCATCCTCTTGGACATTGTCTTTATTTGCCATAAAACATAGGTTTGCCGCTTGTTCTTCTTCATCGTCACTATCACTAGAGTTACTGTAACACCCCCAGTCCCTACAGCTAGGAGCGCTACATTTTCTTACTTCCTACTTAATTTCTGGTGTGAAGCGGACAGAATTTTCCCTAAAAACTGACAGATTCTAGGCTAAAAGCCTTATAATAAACCCCTACAATTCAACGGAAGCGTATAACATTCTAAAATAAGTTCAACGGCTACATGCTGGAGTTCATAACTCAACGAGCAACTTGCTCGGAGTACTTCAAACAATATAGTTCATTAATACAAGAGAAATGAAAGATACAACTCAACGACTCACACAACCGCAGTACTAGAGTTTACATCCCAAAACGTAATTGGTTTTAGCTAAAAAGACAACTGACAAATTAGATGGTTGACTGACATAGCCTCACATAGCGATTCCTAAACCGAAAGCACTGCATGAACTAGAAAACTTGTTTACAAACGTTTACAATTCTAGGAATACATTATATGACTTCGTTAACACGTAAGACCCCTTGCAAGCAAGAATAGAATCCATCTTGGCATAAGTGACTTGGCTTCTACTTGTCATAATGCAAACCTGGGGAAAATGGCGAAAGAGTAATGGGATGAGCAACCACACGCTCAGTGAGTATTCCCCGACCCCTTAAAACCAAAACCGTTGTGGGCAATAATATTCATAATAGTCACATATCACGTATTCATACTTTACTATCATATTAGGCATAAATCCTTAAGGAAAGATCACTATCCATAAACTTCATTTTATCCGTTCAAACTTATTTTTAGGTTTCTAAATAACCAACTTCTTAAAAACCAAGCACTCAAATCATATAAACAAGCAACGACGGCTAAGCATAGAACTTTCTTTCATAGGTTATGTGATATACATGCGAGTTGTGCCTTGCCTAACCAATGTACTTACACGAGATGCTTAAATAAAGGGTGTAGAGATTATGCAAGGAGCTTTCTTTCATAGAACGTGCACATTCAAACTCATATGCTTGATGCATTACAAGAATATGGCCACATATTACTTGAAATTGCGTTCAATTGTGCGTAGAATCTTAATGACATGATATGCATAAAAATCCTTCTTTCCTTTTCTGAAAACACTTTACTTAGCCTCTTTAGGTTCATAAAAACTCTTTTCTTAACCTCTTGAGGCTCATAAAGCATTTTTTCTAGCCTCTTTGAGGCTCATATTCTTTAAAAGAATCTCTTTTGTATTGGTCCTAATAGGACCTTTATAAACTTTTCACGTTTCATTCAATTTGGCCTCTTAATGGCCCATAAAAACTTTCTTTCTAAAATACTTAAAATGGCAAATTGCCGACTTGCTTTTCTTTGCTTATTAGGAAAATACTTCTGGCATAAGATCATTACAGGGTGCTCATTAGGTGAGATCTATTCTCAAACCCCGTAGTGAGACTACCGCTCACGCTAAGCTCTTACTCCCGGGATGGCAACATATAATATATTGGACGATTACCCTCGTCAGGGTCTTCTAGGGTTTCCTAGTACCAGGGCTTATTCCCTAGGCTAACATCATTCATATCATATTTTCCAAAGCACATTATCTTAGCCAATTTAAAGCGTATGGGCCATAACGGCTAATAAGTTTGCTACCTCTCACAGTGAAATCCTTTTTCATACTTTGCACTCTCTTTTTATTTAAATTCTTTAGAGATTCCCCCATTCAAGCGAGTTCACTCCGAAAACTACATTCGTATATTTAAAATAGGCCATCAATTGCTAATAGTTCTGGCTACTATTAGTTACAACCATGAAAACTTTCTTTTTCATACACCCTCACTCGCGAGATGAAACTTAATGACATAAAGGGAAGGGGGTTTGCACGTAACACATTCAAATACTTCATAATCAATTCAGCAGAATAAGCCACACATAGCCTTGCAATCCACATGATTGCGGTTAAATACAACCCAGGCTCCCTCCTCACATAGCACCGACCATAAAGAACCTCAAAATTCTCGTCAGTTCATCCTCAAGCCATCCGACTACCAACTCGGTTTTCAATTCTATAACGATAGCATATTATCATGAAAGCTTATAAAGAAATGTCCAATATGGCTTATGTACTTACCTGAGCAAGCAGCACCATCCGGCGATGCACTACATCAAGCATATATAAACATATACATACATTTTCTTAACTTAAGTAAAGTGCGCGACGAACTGAAATGAACTAGCAAGGCATGAAGCTAGCTTACATTCATAATTCACATTTAGGAAATAAGCATGCCATACTCATGTCATCTTCAAAGCATAGCTAACCAACTAAACACGTCATTCTCAAAATATAACTAACCAACTAAACATGCCATTTTCAAAGCGTAACTAATCAACTAAACATGTCATTTTGAAAGCATAACTAACCAGCTATACATGCCACCTTCAAGCATAACTAATCAACTAAACATGTCATTTTCAAAGCATAACTAACCAACTAAATGTGCATCGATTTATAACATTCTTATGTTGTTTCAAAAGCTACTTTAAAACATGACTTACCTAACTAGCAAGCATTGATTCGAACATGAATTGACTAATTTAGCATGCATTGATGTAACACGTTCTTTATTCACAAAATACTCAATTTACTAATTGTAAAAGCCTCAAATTCTACCCCCATGGCAGCCCCTTCCCTGGTCCATTTTCAGTCCGATTTTCAGCCTCCTTTTTAATCAAATTATAAGGCGTATCTTCTGCCCATCTAAGGTGACTTTTTTATCTTACCAAGTAACATTTCAAGCATAAACGTAACGTTAGTTCAATCCTGGACAATTTATCATCAACCTAAACATGCATAATCTAAATCTGAGTTTGGTTGAATAAACGTGCATAGTCGCTTCTCCCATTTTTCAGCTAATCTAATGAACCTTAAACTAACATGCAACATGAATTGAGGGCTAATCGTTTTCGAAATTACTAATAATTTAGGAGGCGAGAAACACCCACCTGGACTCCAAACTTAGGACCCGTTCTAAGGACTTTGGGCTCGACTTTGAGTGCTGGAAGAACCCCAATCCTCGACCCTTGCTTGTTGACCGCTCGACCAGACCCAAACCATGCTTGACCCACGCAAAAAAGGACCCAATTCGATCCAAACCCAGACCTGGGTTTCTGCAGTTTTTCCATTCCCAAACCACTCACCGACCGGTGAGGGAGTCGCTTCCACTAGCGCCGACCGCCCTGGCTACCCACTATCGCCGTCGCATGGCCGCCGTCACGGTCCCCTCTCTCAATTGCCCCATCACCCTAATTCGATCTCTTTCCTTCTCTCTCTGTCGTGGTGTTACGGTGGAGGTTGCAGGTGTCGCCTCAGTCACTGCCTGACCAGCGCCACCTTTCTCTCTCTCTCTCTCTTTTCTGTCGGGGGTCGCGGGGCTGGGTATTAGGAAACCCCCCCTTCTTCGTGCCACCCATCCGAGAAGGGGCTTCGGCCCCTTTAGTGCCTTTTCTTTTTTCTTTTTTTTTTGTCGATTGCTAGTCTAATTCGTATCCCGTACTCTTAACCCAAATCGATAATATAACCCTTCATCGATTATTCATTTCCTGATTCCAAATTCGTTAATGCTTAGTCTAGGCTTGGGTTGAAACATTCTAAAACTGGCGTTCTAACTAAATTTAGGAAATGGCTAAATAAATCGAATAACGGCTTTGAAGGTATGAGTTCACATCAACTCAAAATTTTTCTAAATAATCGACGATAATATTAATGATATAAATAGCGACGAAATATTCTTTTAATAAAATTATCGCTCACATAGGCGCGTGGATCATAATTTAACCTATTTAGTCAATAAAAATACGAATTTTACAACTCAAAAAGGCAATACACTCAGCTTGACGAAAAATAAAGAATGCGGGTGTTACAGTCACTAGCACTCCATGCAGCAATCATAGCTTTCTTGAATTCTTTCTTGGGCTTTTGTTTGCGTTTTTCAACTTTCTTTTGTATGATTGGACAATCTTTCATCACACACCCTGGCAAACCATAACCAAAACAAGGACTAAGATTAGATTCATTTTTATTGTTTGAGAGTTTATTGCCTTTAGAAGATTTGTTATTCTTCTTCGAGGAGAATCCCTTTTTGTAGAATTTCTTGGGATCAAACTTTTTTTACTTGACAATCTTCTTTAGTCCTCTTGCGATCATCGCCAGGGAATCTTCATCTTCTTCGCTGGATTTATCTTCTGCAGAGTAGTGCTCTTCACTAATAGTTTTAAAGGCAACTCCCTTCTTTGGTTTAGTCTCTTTTTCTTCTTCGTCTTCTTTAAGATGAATTTCATGTGTGAGAAGTTTCCTGAGTAGATCATCCAAGCCTAGTGTCTTGAGGTTTTGAGCTTCTTCAATTGCGGTGACCTTGGGACCCCATTTGTTTTTTGGAAAGACATCGAAGGATTTTTCTCACCATTTTCTCATTCGTGTAGATCTTGCTAAGCGATTTGAGGTTGTTGGTTATGTCGGTAAATCTTGTGAATATCTCCTTGATGGTCTCGTTGGGTTGTATTTTGAACAATTCATATTGATGGATGAACATATTGATCTTTGGTTTCTCTTACTTGACTCGTCCCTTCATATGTTACCACCAGCTTGTCCCAAATTTCTTTAGCTGATTTATATGCACAAATACAATTGTACTCATTAGCATCTAATCCACAATATAAGATATGCATAGCCTTACAATTTTTTAAAAACCTTGCAAAGTCTTCTTAGGTGTATTGATCTTCGTTTTTCACGACAGTCTTTCCATCGATCGTGGTCTTCGGAACATATGGACCTTTATTCACGATGTTCCACAATTTATAATCTTCAGTCTTGATGAACATCTGCATCAAAATTTTCCAATACGAAAAGGTAGTGCCTCTAAAAAAAGATGGTCTAGTAGTAGAGCGACTTTGATTATAGTAGCCGTCTCTAGTAGTAGCCATGATCGTTGCCCATTTGACGGTAAAGTCAAAATACAGTGGGTCTAGCTCTGGCACCAATTGAAAGTTTAAAAGCTACTAAATCACCCTAGAGGAGGGTGAGTAGAGTGATGATAAATATTGCAAATTAATCGAAATAAAGAACGGAAAGATAAACGTGAACAAAACACTAGAACTTTTTAACGAGGTTAGCCTCAACCAAGCTTAGTACCCGTCTAAAGTTCCCTAACTCTAGAATTAATCCAATTTTATTAGGGAGAATAGTCACAACTCTAGAGTACACCTTACACTAAGTTCCAAGTCACAGGTGGACACCTTCAACTAGGCTTGGTAGAGTCGACCCTTCAACTCTATTATCCCACCAATTACAACTTTGAACAATATAAGTAAATTGAATGAATAATAAATCAAGGTTCAATGTATGCTTATGAATATTGATGTTTGTGCTTGCTCTTGTGTGTTTTGCAGCTGCCAATTCCTCTCGTTTTTATAGCAAAAAGGTGTTGGAGAAGTTGGAGTAAAACTTGGTAAGGAGTAAAACTTGGTAAGTGACCATTACACCAATTAAGGAAAATCAATTCTCCATATCATTTCAAGGCCTTGAACCTAGTCTTTCAAGCCCTTGGATTTCGCTGTTCTGCCGAACGATCTTCTTTTGATCTCCAACGACTAATTTCCTTATTTTTTGTAGGGGATATTGGCTGAGAGAATCATCTAGAGGCTTACTTATTTTGCAGCACAATCTTTCAAAATATTATAGCACAAGATAATATCACATTTTGAGCAAATCTTGATATTTAATCAATATAGCATCACAATCCCATATTGTTAGTAATAACAAACTAATTTGTCAAGATTTTAAGGCAATTATGATTTAATCAAAATAAAAATATATCTTTTATTCAAAATTTAAAATAGAATTTTAAGGGAGTCAACACCCTTCTTTTTTGAGTGGGAACTCTTTCTTCGTCGCTAGTTAAAGGATCCTCAACCTTAGTTGTGATGATTACCTTCTTTATAAATCTCTAGTTATGGTTATTAATTGTTTATATCGATCATATGACTAATAGCTTACGCATTGATGTCGATCTTGACATATATAATTAGCATTCCAAATCAAAATGCCTTAGCTTGATTGGGATACACACTATACTAATTAGACTTTTGGAATTAGATCATTTATGAACATAAGAATTTTTCAAGTTTGATTAATGTATTACTTGATTTTTGTAGGATATGTGTTCATGTAGAGCTTGACTCAGTTGGATGACAAGCATAGAATTCTAACTTGACTGTGATTTAGCATTGACAATATGAACAATTCATATTCATATGTAATTTGACAAAATAAAATTTAAGAAGACACTGATGAGGAAGTACCAAAAGATTGTTGAAGTTAAAATCTTGATTCAATCAACAAACATGTAACTATCTTATTCAATTCATACCGTTGTTGAACTTTTAACCTGACTTGATAATTGTATCACCACGAAATAATAAAACACATGTATGACTCAACTGCAGCTGAAATAACCGTCTAACTTTCTTTTCTTTTCTTTTCTTTTGAAAGGATACAAGTTGGACCACTCTATTCGATCCTATCTCGGAAATACTAACAAAGCTAAAAAGGCCCGTGATGGACCCGGTTTCAAGCCTGGTTACATTTCTGCAAGATATCCCATAAAAAGGACAACTTGCATCCCTCAAGTATCAAAGTCGGTGGGCGCGGAGACCATGACAAGCATGCGCCAGATAAAGTTGTGACCTCTTTGGGAAATAACAGGTTAACCCATTTATAAGATTCAGGGCCTGTTTCGTGAATAAATTGGATGGGTAAAAGAGTAAAGTAGATTGAAGTATGTTAAATTGGATTAAGGTAGGTTGAAGTGGATAATTTTTTTTTTTGAGGTGGGTTGAAATAGGTTGAAGTATGTTGAAGTGGGTTGAAGTTGGTATATTTTTTATATGGTGGGTTGAAGTGGGTTAAAATAATGAGAATGTAATTAATGTGTGATAATTTATGAAGTTATCAAAAATTTTGTGAAATTTTTGTTTATTCTTTTTTTTTAATTCTTTATTTTTAATTTTTAATTTTTTAATTTTTTAATTTAGTATTTTTTATATTTTATATTTTATATTTTCATTTTTTATTTTTTTATTTTTTTATTTTTTATTTTTTTATTTCTTATTTCTTATTTTTTTTTTATTTAGTATTTAGTATTTTTTATTTTTTTATGTTTTATGTTTTATTTTTTATTTTTTATTTTTTTGGAATTTTCTGTAGCTTTTGTTTGGAATAAAGCTAAAAAGATAAAAAAAATTAAAAAATAAATACAAAAATTTAAAAAATACAAAAATTAAAAATTAAAAATTAAAAATTGAAAAATTAAAAATAAAAATAATTAAAAATAATTAAAAATTAAAAATAAATAAATAATAAATAATAAATAATAAATTAAATACAAAAAATCAAATATTAAAATTTAAAAATTTAAAAATTTAAAAATAAAAACTAAAAAAAATAGAAAAATAGAAAAATAAAACAATTCCAAAGTACGATAATTTACAAAAAAGTAGTATAGGGAACTTTTTTGTGCAAGAATAATTAAATTTTACATGATACTTTACAAATTATTAAAATTTTGAAGGAGTGGGTTGAAGTTGGTTAAAGTGGGTTGAAGTAGGTTGAAGTAGGTTGAAGTGGGTTGAAATTGATATTTTTTTTCAAGTGGGTTGAAGTAGGTTGAAATAGGTTAAAGTGGATTGAAATTGGTAAATTGCAATTGACCCACGAAAAAAACAAGCCCACAATGGAGAGAGAAAGTGCTAACCTTATCGACGAGACGATATCCAATTTTGTCCACATTGGCTACATGCTCAGTAACTCCAGGCAAACCCACCAAGTGCATATAATTGTGGAAGGCCGATGCTTTTCAATCTTTATCTAAATGACAAAGAAAAAATCCAGCGGAATCGCAAATCATCAGAAAACATACAGCTATACCGTGTAGTACCACAAGCCCCTAGCCAGTACGCTGATATGTTTGCACTATACCCATAATTCGATTCCAGATTCATGACAAATTTCAAATACTTTATTTTAACCAACTAGTAATGAGATATGACTTCGTATAGTTCATATATTGTTTTGTATTTCAACCATACGTATGAGATGCGCGTAAGTCTATGTGGGTTCCAATATATTGGGATTTGAGTCAAGAGGCATGTTTTCAATCAAGGTGGACTCGTTTCAGCAATTAAAAGCATAGCTTATCACATACCATTATTTATGGCTCATAGTTAAACTTTAAGGTTTTTTTACGCATTTTGTTAATAATCTTTATGGTCTTTATCACTTACTCGTAAATCTTGTTGCACCTGCTTAATTATGGCTAAAAACAAATTTTTAAATGAACATGCTTTTAAATTCAGAGCGTTCAATTCTCTTTTTTACAAAAAGTTGAGCAATTGTAAGAAGCCGTGAACCCCCCCCCCCCCCCCCTTAAATCAGCCGAATTCTTAATCACTATCCTCTTATGTTTCACACGGAGTAAGACAAACGTAGTGTTACATAAAGAATCTTATGGGGGTTAAAAGAAGCTTCAGTGGGCCAGCATTTGCCTAGTGGGCTGCTGGGCCGAGAATACAGCCTGGGTTTCCATGTTTTCATTGGAACAGTCAGAGTCAAACTCAAGTGTTCAATACATGAGAAGACATGTTTGCTCACTGAAAAGACACTGGCTAGGATATTTCATATTTGTGCCATGTATGTATTTGCTGTTCTCTGTGGAAATTTGCAACCAGAAACGGTTATCAACAGTATTCAATGTGACATCTTCAATGGAAAATATGCTTTAAGACAAAATGGGGTACCACAAAGATGCTAGACAAAGTCACAAACTCCTCCAACATGAACTTATTTGGATTAGAAAATAGCATTTTGGGTGACATTGATGCTAATCAAATAGTGCATTTTGAGTAAAAGTAAGAAAAAGGTTTCCCCCCCCCCCCACCAAAAACATGATTGAATCATGCCATAATTTGCTAACTAGTCTATAATGTACTGGCTTTCTCAAAAATAATGTTTTAACTTCCGTAATCCATCGTTCTTAGATTTATATTATCGTAGCAAGAAAAAATAATGTGTGAGTAGGGACATTCACATTTGATCATTCCCCAAACGGGAAAAATAGAACCAAAATTTGGAGAATGGCCAAATTTGAAGTCTCCTAACTATCGTTCATCAAGTATAATTAATTTAAAGTTTGACATAAAACTCATCAATTATAAAAGGTATCAAAATTTTGCTACAGTTACTATAGCCACCCATATAAGAATTAAACAAAAATTATATCAATTAATTATAATATTTTTTACATTTTTTTGCCGTTTCAAGTCCCCCCCCCCCCCCGGTCTCCCGGTGACAGGACAAGAAATGAAAGAAGGCAAAAAATAATGAAGCGTCGCCTGAGAGATTCGAACTCTCGCGGGGAGACCCCATGTACTTAGCAGGCACACGCCTTAACCACTCGGCCAAAGCGACGTTATTTGATCTCTGTCATTCGGCCAAAATATTTTAAATCAATGATTTATGGGTTTCACTATTGAGCTTCAGGGAACAACTGGACTGAAATCCCCCCAATTTTGTAGGTTTCCTTTTTTATTTCTTGATTTTGCGAATTCCCGTACTCCCGTGATTCCGATGTGAGGAAGTTTCCTTTCTTTGGCAATTAGTAATTCCTCCATCCGCCTTGCGGAATTGTTCTTCCCCAGGGTTTTTACCACAAGTAGTTGATCATAAACAAAATTAATTGAAGATTAGTCGTTCTTGTTCGTGATTTAGATTTTCAAGATTTTATTGGCTTATGAATTCGGCTGTTGTTGATGATCCCTTTGGCGTGCTTTAGGTTTCATGATTTTATTGGGTTTGAATCATTTTAGAGAATAACATGATGAAGCATGTTGGCAGGCTTGGTTTGTTTTCTGGACTCACTCAGTTTGAAATCTGAGCAATCATCAGAAGTAAGGGCATTATTGTGGTATATATGCAGTTTTGCACATACCTTTTCTTCAGAATGTATAAACTCTTACAGGGTCATTTGCTATGTTTTTCTGCAGAATGGAAAGACTGGGTACAGGGAAATTTGAAGGTCTAGTGTCCATATAAATTGAGTTCTGTTTGGCAATCAGATTATTTGATAGAGCTTTTGGTTTGCTTCCAATGTAGCTGATATCTAATTGCTTTGTGTCATTGTATTATCATAACTGTTTTAACTTGTGATGAGTGCCTTGTTTCCCTAATGTAAGAATAACTGAGATTGAGCTTTATCTTGTTTACACATAGGAAGTGCAAATTTTTGGAAGTTTGAAGAATATCCTCGTTTCTTCAACTTGTGAGCAAGGGTCCAAATCTATTGTCCACCCTGGTATAATTGTATAAAAGGATAAGGTTACATACATCTGACCCCCTCGCCTTGCTCTCCAAACAGCTGACCAAGCTCGCCCCTTGGCCCCAAGGTAATTGATTGGTCTGACGTGGTATGGTTTGGTCCACATCCAAGCTGTGGCTTAATGCGTGTGCCTGCTTACTTACCCAACAGGTGATTGTGTGAGTTCCAGGCAAATCGCTCTTCCTCAGGAGGGTACGACTTAATTCCAAGGGATCTGCCAGTCCGGACAGAAGGGGCTCTATAAACCAAAAGGGGCGCTGGATGTGGTGGCGATGGAGGATGCTCAGAGCAAATTCAATGGTGAGCTAATTTTTTGGCTCACCGGTGGAGGTTTATCACTGCCACATCAATCTCTCTCCAATTTTTTGCCTCACAATTCTAACTCCCTCCACTTGAAGGCTCATTATTTTGACTCACCAAATAAAATAATATCTATGGACCCTACATCTAACCATAAAATAATACTTATAGACCCATTCCATAATATACAACTTTATTTTTAAAATTAAAAAAAATAATAAAAAAATATTTTAAAAAAACAAAACAAGTCCCACGACTGAGCTCGCTGCTCTGAGGCCCCCGTGAGGCGTGAGGCACAAGCCTCTTGCTGCATATCCTTCCTCGCCTCGCCAATCTCTCTCTCCTCCTTTTCCTCCTCGCGAGGATGCTGTTGTATATGCTCTCAGTGATGACTCGCTGCATTAAACCCTTAAATCCTACAATGGAGGGGATTCAAGAAGAACTGAACTTCATGATAGACAGTGAGGTTCAGTTGGAGGTACATCTTTTATTTACTTGTTTTTCCTCATTATTTAATTTGATTTTGCAGGTGTGAGAACTAAGAAGCTAAGCTAGGAACCTGGGAGCTAAGACATACTAAGGAAAATGTTCTTCAAATGGTGCTGAATAGCTTTGCGGCAGCTACTTTAGCCTCTTCATCTCTTTTAGTAATATAGCTGTGAAATAAGATCTATGAACTAGCTCTCTATGATGCTAGCCATCTATGGAGGTGGGCTAAAATTAGATTAGCAGATGTTTTGCAGTAGTCTCCCTGATCTCAGAAGCTTTGCTATCTGTCAATAGGACATGTGCTCGAGAGAATCTATGTAATTAAATCTGTAGTTTCAACATGGAAGTAGTTGGAACTAGTGTTAAGAGAGCTATATAACTTTCTCCTGAATTGTGAAGTTTAAAGCCGTTCATACGCCGCCTTGATCCCTAGATCAGCCTTAAGCTAGTGTTAATGTTGATGCTACAGTGACAACACTGTTAAAGTGTCAAGCGCACGCATGCATTTGTCGGAGCATGGTCATCTGGTAAAATTAAGATATATTGGGTTTATACAAGGTGTAATTTAAATAATTTTTTAATATATTATTTATATAATAAATTATTTTTAAAAAATTTTAAAAATAATAATAAATGATGTATTACATTGTTTTGTCTTCTCAACAGGTTAAGATATCTATAGAGATAAAGTTACTTATATCTGAATTTTTTCAGATAACGCGAAAGCAGAACCCATACTGCTGAAAGTTGATGTTATTATCGTTGTATATTGTTTTGTAGATAAAAAGGAAAGCAAGTCGTCCTTAATTTTTTTCCTTTGTTAATTAGTAACTTATGTTTTATTCTTAGTTAACATTCAATTCACCATTTTTGATGTATTTGGATGATTTTTTTATTAAACTATACATATTTTACGGTTAATTTTATTTCTAAATGGTAGGATGGCATGTGAGAAGTTACCTTATTAAATAGAATTAATATTGTATTAAATTTGCATCCATCCTACATAGCCTTAAAAAAAAAAATCGCATGTAGCATGTTATGTTTCAGTAAATTATCTCATCTAGCTATTTTCTCTTATGTGACATCCTACATAATAAGCTATATGCTGCTCATACATAAGTTTTACTCAACTTTATATATATATATACTAGTGTATATGCTATGCTTTGCATGACCATGGGTAATTCTTCATTTGAGAATTAAATTATTGACTAATTAGTTGCAATTTTTATCAATGTTAGAGATGTGATTATAGATTTTGAATTATATTTGTAATGCTAATGGTATATTATTATTTTTGTGGAATAATGAGTTTCTAAATGATTGATATAGTTGATAGTAGTAAGAATACAGTATATAATACAATATGATGCATCCTTATTCCTAACTTGGGTTTCTACATGGGAAAAACCATAGCCCATTTATAATCGTGGGTACTTTTGAAGTACTTTATAAATTACAATGCAAGTTTGATTTGTTTTTATGGTGTTATGAAAAAGATAATTTAAAAAGAAAAAAAAAGGTGACAAATAGGAATTTGCAGTTCAAGTGGATATTCATTTATGATTGAATATATCAAGCAAAAAAGTTTCAAAGGTATTTGTGAAATTGAATTATACAAATATTGTTGTATTGTGATTTCAAAAGTCATAGTTTACATATGTTAGGAAGAATGCCCTATTGTGATTTGTTGCATTAATTACACAACGCCAAAGAAAAAAAAAATTAAAAACCTCTTGACCAATGATGTTGTGGCAAATGTCATTCATCCAGGAAGACTTTCAGTTTTATATTACATATATATATA
>JACYFF010031955.1:23147305-23299163 GCA_017589665.1 Selenicereus undatus
ATATATATATATATATATATATATATATATATGTATGTATGTAGAGAATTTAGTATTACAATGCTAGCAAAATTTTGTCTGACCCAATTATTGAACTTGTCACTTTCTAAAAAAATTGGATACGATCATGAATTTTTAATACGAATTTTTAAATCGAGAAACAATATTTTACCATTTGTATTGTCTGAATATGATTCTAACTTGAATTCATGTTTGTCCGATTTGTCCAACCCGAAGAAACCAGATATCGGACATCAATATATGTCTCCTAAATTTAAATATTTTTTGAATTGTTTGATCTGAATTTGACCTAAGCCTGAATTCTTGCTGGTGCTATTAGTTTACGACATGATGTTGTAATACATTTTGAAATCTTTGGATTATTTATGAAAGTATGAAACACACATTTGAAGTCCATCATATTTCCTTTTTTCTAAGGCTCCTTTTAGTCCTTAGAAAATTTGGTGGAAAGAAAAGTTGAAGGAAAAAAATGTGAAGGAAAAAAAAGTAAGAAAAAAAAGTAAGGAGAAAATGAGTTTTTTTCTCTTGTCTGGATTGAGGAAAAAATACAAGAATTTGGATGAGAAATTTGAATGTTGATGAATTACTTGAATCATATTGATGTCATCTAAGCAACGTGAGGTTGGAGCAGGTTGGAAATTTTTCTCAAACTTTCCTCATAATTTTATGAGGAAAATTTTATCACTTGTTTCTAACAATTTTTCCACCTAACTTTCCTCCATATTTTTTTTTTCTTTGTGATTTTCTCTAAACCAAACACGAGAAAAAAAATTAACTTTCCCAAAAAAATTTCTTTCCACCAAATTTTCCAAGGTCCAAATGGAGCGTAAGTTTTTCCCCTGATCATCAATAAGTTGAAGCACCAATTGGCGAAAACGAGACACAAAAGGTAACCAAACCCCGTCTCCCAAAAAAATGGTAAAAATAAGCTACGTAATAGTAAAAACTCATGGCATAATATTTACACCAATTTTATTTTATTTTTTTGAAAAAAGTTCAAAGCATTTTTTTATTGGTGCAAAGGAAAGCGTAAAGACCGATGTAGATGAAATTTAAATCTAAATTGTTGATAGCAATTCTTGAAATTTTACCAGTTCAACTACATAGATAAAGCTCAAAGCATGACATATAAGAAAAAGCAACATTGTCAGCACTTACTCAACAGGAAGCTCAAAAACTGCATAGTTAAAACATTTCAGCTAGGCCTTCTACTCTATCCTATAACACAAATTTTTGGGTAAAACTATTTCATATAAGAGTTTTTGAAAGACAGATCTCTTAAGGGATGATTTTGGGATTGTCTTGATATGACTAGTAGTATGTTTTATAATGATTTTTTTTTAATTCAGGGGTCACTAATAATATATCATCTAGTAGTACAATCATTCTTGAATGAATTCTTAGTCATCCAATTACTACTCAGGGTCTGTTCTATTTCGCATTTTAGATAGATAGATAGATGTAAGGAAATGTAAGGAGATGTAAGGAGCTGTAAGAAGATGTAAGGAGATGTAAGGAGCTGTATAAGGAGCTGTAAGGAGTTGTAAGAAGATGTAAGGAGCTGTAAGGAGATGTAAAGAGTTGTAAGGAAATGTAAGAAGCTATAAGGAGCTGTAAGGGTAGGTGTAAGGAGCTGTTGAATGTTATAGAAAATCTATATGAGATGTAAGAAGATGTAAAAGGATGTAAGGAGATGTAAGAAGATGTAAGGAGATATAAGAAGATGTAAGGAGATATAAGAAGATGTAAGGACATGTAAGAAGCTGTAAGAAGATGTAAGCCCTTAGCTAAATCCTAAAAAACGCGAAATAAAACAGGGCCTCAAAGTCATCATAAAAATGCCCATTTCATGATGTATCCTATGTGAAATGATCTTACACAAAACTTACTAATCTTAAGAACTTCCTTTTTCCTTGTAATGATTTCACAAAATTAAGAAACTTGTATACATAATTTGTATGGAATTGACCATTAAAATACCAAAACTCTAGCTTAATAAACCCTTTTTTTGTTGTTGTTGTCTCAATAGTTAAAATAATAAGTCTGATAAAATTTGGAAATTTAATAACTGTTTATGTAGATAAAACCATTTTATTTTATATCAAACATGTACACTGCTCAATAACAAAAAGTGTATCGATCCTAACAAAATTATGCAGTCATTCTCTTTTGTAATTTTGATAAGTTTTCAAAATAGAATCAATAATTTTAGTAAAATTTTTGATATTCTTGTTTACACAGTTAATTATCATTATTATTGTTGAATTAGAGAGGATCAGATTATCATGCAGTCTAAGCCTAAGTGGCTAATAAGTCCCTTCTAGCTTTAGCATAAACATGCAATAAAGTGGACATGTCTTATTATGCAATTAAGAAAATCTAATGCCACACAGAAAGTCACACTGTGTTTACAAGGTTTTCAAAAAAATGCTCATGCTGATCTCTGGCAAAATGCCACACATGAGAGGGGACCATTTCCCAAGGTTTGAGAGGAAAATATGACCGAAAGAATTTTGGTAGTACGTGAAAAGGTTAGGTCTAGAAAGAAAGGGAAAAGACTAGAGTCCAAAGGGACAGTCAAAAAGGCCATTTCCTTATTACATGGGAGACTAGCTAGACTGAGAAACTTTAGAGAGATACAAAGACAGAGAAAGAAAGAGGACCCAAATGCCAAAAAGCTACAATATAGTACATGCAAATTAATTGTAAGTGTCTTATGGTAAGCCACGGATAAGGTTTTTTTTACCGGTCTTAATACTATGATCTAGTAAGAAAATACCTTAAAGAGAACTCATTAAGAGTCCATATTAGCATCAAATTAGAAACCCGCATCCATCCAATAGAAACTCCGTACCATCGAGTAGCTCCCCCGTTGAACGTAGACTACAATGTAAGAATTTCGGCTAGCTGGTGGTGAAAGCCTGATCTTAATTTCTTACTACTCCTTACGTAACACGGAGTCTGATCTTTCTTACTATTCCTCCACTTATACTCGATGTTCTCAATGACTATGCGCTCATCACCAATAATTTTTGAATCTGCAACCTTACTCATCTCTCAAATAGCTATGACGAGCCTTTAGATAAATAAATTATGTACTCTGATTATTACTATACTCCACAGTAGTAATTTGCCCTTGATTATTTGTGGGCACGTACACCATTTATACTAATTTAATTCAAGAGTTTGGACTATACTCCTTTTTGAGTGAAAAGGAAGTACTTGCGTATCTTTTTGGCTAAGTTGTTTAAATCAAATTGAATGACATCCCACACAAATGTTGGTTGCTTTGACCACCCTTAACATGCAGGCCACAAACTCTAGTCTTAAGAGGTGGTTTGAATGGGCATGTCGCCTTCCCCAAGGTATGACAATGATCAAGTCCTCCCTGGATTTCAGGTTTGCTTTGGCCCCTTTGGTCCCCTTTCTTTGAACTTGTCTATTTTTTATTTTTTCTTTTTCTTTTTTTTTTGGCGAGAGGACATCTCTAACTTTTGATCTTATGGTTGTAGTAGTACTAAAACAATTGGTCACATCGTAAAAAATCTAGGTGTTTTTGTTTACTGGTATCTATGCAAGAATTGAAATGAATACATATGGCTTAAATGTGATCTTTATGAAAAGAATATCATAAGTTTAAATTAAGATCCAAATTATTGAACATAAATCAACAATTAATTCAAATATATGATTAATAGCATACTCTACATTTTGGAAACCCTTAAAAAGAAGAAGATTAGATGGTTATAATAAATAGATATGATCTTTACTAAACAAAAATTATGGCATAATATGGACAAGCTATCTAATCTACCTATGAAAGAAGAAATAAAAACATTTTAGCACTTGTAATATTTAACGTTTTTTTATCTAGAATGTCCTACCCCTTAATTCTATTAAGATATCTCATGAAGTAATTAAAGTGATCTCATTAAAAAAAAAAAAGGCAGCCCGATGCACAAGCATCCCGCGTTCACGCAAGGTCCGGAAAAGGGCCGCATCCCAAGGGGTGAATTGTATGCAACCTAACCTGACTTTGTCAATGGCTAATTCCACAGCTCGAACCCATGACCTTTTGATAAAAACTGGTAATGTATATCATATACCTAGGAGTGTATACTCCCATTTGCCACGTATAAACATTTTTCTAATGTGTATTTGTCATATAAATAATTTTTAGTATGCGGCGCTATTGGGGCATATAGAAGTATGTACTCTTAGAAGTATGATATAGACTTTGAAAAAACACTTACTATTGACATATTCACGTGCCAAACTACTAATGCTCTAGTTATAGACAACAAATGTAGTGTAATCAATCGAAGTAAATTATATTATGCACCGCTACATATGACACACAAAGTAATAAGTGAATAGTAGAATGATGAACTCACATACTTCCAAATATTCAATGATTTGGACATGAGACAAACAGGGGAAAAAGAATGAATAATTAATCTATATGAATGAATTGATTTAACGGGAGTGGATTAAGACTTAATTGTTATTTTTATTGTGTAAGCTAGGTGTTTTACCGAGAAAGAGTGATCAAGACCTATAAGGCCAAATCTCACATGCAACCCAACAAGCTTGTATGCAAATTTCAAAGTTATACGTATTCAACCAAAGATATTCCTTCTAAGCCCACTTTTTCCCTTTTTTTTATTTTTTTATTTGTATGAGTTATAAAGGGGAATACAATACAATGATAATGTAATAGGAGATGAGAATCGAACCTCGGATCTAATATATCTAAGACCTCAACCTTTATTACTGGGCTAAGACCTCATTGGTCACTTTTTCTAATTATTAAATGCAAACATTGTGCCAACTATATGCAAAATTAGTTTAAACTTAATTTAAATGTATATTTTTTATACTTTCATCATCTTTTGAATAAAAAATAATTCATAATGGCATTGATTTGCTAGCATATGTTTAATTTGAAGCTTTTGATGAAATTTTAAAATATCCTTAGATAAATTGTGGAACATTCACCTTTTAAATTAAAGAATAGGTTCACATTTTATCATTGGTAAAAAGATGTTGTGATATTTCACACTAAGGGTGTGTTTGGTAGGGGGAAAAATCATCTTCCCGGAAAATAATTTTTCTATTTTACCTCGTTTGGTAAAACAAGGAGGGAAAAATCATTTTCAAGGGAAAATCATTTTACCCCATTTGAAGGAAATTGTTTTCCCTTGAAAAAGTAGGAAAAACGATTTTCCAAACCCAATTTTCGTTGCCCAATTTTATCTTTCGTTCTATTTTTTTTCAATTGTGCCTAGAATCATTCTATTTTCATTCTCATTTTGTCTCTCATTCTTCCCCTCTTCTTCATGTTCATCATGTTCATTGATGATTTTCATCGTTAATCTCTGTAATTGTTTCTTGAGTTCTCTGATCTTGTTACAGTTGCCCTTTTGAAGAACTTCGCAGTTTGAGACAGCCATTGTCTCCCCGTTCGTTATTTTCTTTAATCTGGATTTAATATAACTCAAAATCAATTGGGTAATCCTTTGGAATAGTGAAAAAAATTGAGATTCATTAATGGTGACTCTCTCTTTTGTTGAGTTTATTACTGGGTATATTTCTTATTGATGTTTTGGGTTTGATTTTGAAGAGAAAAGAGAAACAGAATTCGTTGGTTGGGTCGGGTCAGAGTAATGAGCAGAGAAGAGGGTTGATGGTAAAACGAAATGAAGTGAGGACGGGGGGTTCATTCTATCAAATAGCAAAAAATAAAGTGGAAAGAAAATGATTTTTCATTCTACCAAACAGCTGAAAATATAAGTGGAAAATTATTTTTCTTAGAAAAATATTTTTCATGGAAAATGATTTCCCCCACTACCAAACACACCCTAAGTTTCAAATTTAAGTATCTCATGTGCAACTATAGCATATTTCTGATTCAATGTATATTCACTCTCTACATGATAAAATATTGTTAAAAGAAAAAAGGAAAAAAGCATAATTATGTGTTGAGCTCATTTGAGCTTGAGCACCATGCTCAATACTTACAAGAAATATAATATGTTAAATTTTATATATCAATTGGGCCTTCAACAAAGAATCATGCATATAAGCTCAAATTAGATTTCAATTCAAAATCGATTGGCCATGGATAGAGCAACTCACAAACTTAAATACACGCACAAGCCCTTCAAGTTTGTCAATGTGGGACAACACCCACTTTCATATTCTTTTTATTTATTAATGTGGGATAACTCCTACTTTCATACTCCAACACGCCTTTTCACGTGTAGGCTACTAACAAGTCCCAACACGTGTACACAATTTTAACCTAATGGGGACGATGGTAAATCAAGATCGAGCAACTCGCTCTGATACTATGTTAAATTTTATATATATCAATTGGATTTTAAATAAAGAGTCATGCATATGAGTTCAAATGAGGTTCCAACCCAAAACAAATTGGCCATGGGTGAAATAACTCACAAGCTTATACACAACGATCAAGCCCTTGAATTTTGTCATTGTGGGACAACACCCACTTTCATGTTCTTTTTATTTATCGATGTGAGATAACACCCACTTTCATACTCCAATACGTCCATTCACGTGTGAGCTACTAATTAACAAGTCCCAACACGTGGACACAATTTTAACCAAACGGGGATGGCGGTAAATCAAAATTGAGCAACCCGCTCTGATACCATGTTAAATTTTATATATATCAATTGGGTTTTAAACGAAGAGTCATGCGTATAAGCTCAAATAAGATTCTAACCCAAAACCAATTGGCATTTGGTGGAGTAACTCACAAGTTTATACACAACAATCAAGCCCTTCAATTTTGTCATTGTGGGACAACACCCACTTTCATATTCTTTTTATTTTATTAATACGGGATAACAGCCATTTTCATGCTCCAACATAATAAGAAATTGACATCTTATACCAATCAAAGATCTTTTTATTAGATTATAATATTTTTACTTTTATTTTCGTTTAAAACATATACTTCATTGTTAGGTCAATTTTTCAGTGGATAATATATGTAACACAATTTTTTCTTTGCTTTTTGGGGGGGGGGGCATGTAGAGATGTAAATGCTGCTATATTGTAATAGAATTAATTAAATGTAATTAATAACTAATGTACATTCAACCTTAGGAGTCATCATTACGCCAAGTTCTTATTGGCACATACTTAGTCACGATGAGAGATGTTTATCATGTCATCTGAATCTAATTAAGATTTAAGAAAAGGGACCCTTTGGATACGGAAAAGATGGGAGACCTCTTAATCTTGTCCAAATGGAACTCCTATTATTTGTTGTGTTTCAAATTGCTTGCACATGGCTGAGATAATGATATTCCTTTTATTTTTTTATTTTATTTTCCACTTGTTTAAACAGAGGGTCCCATTTTGTAATAAACATTGTAAAACTATTATATATTTTTTTTCCTACCCCTTTCTCGGTTGTCTCAAATTGATGATGGTAGTAGACTTTTTTGAGCCTTCAACATGCCAGCAAGTAGTGGCGGATCTAAATGTTTAAAATAGGAGTAGAGTCATTACTGTTGTATAGTATTAAAAAAAAATTATATGATACATATTATGATAGTCTATTTTGTATAGACATTCTGTTTCTTTTTCTTTCCCAACATTTCGTCTCGTATTTTTACACTAGTGGAAGTTGACAAGTAACAATAATATAACCCACTTTTTACTCCCTGGTCAAAAAAAAAAAAACTATGGTGCCTCTACTACATTTGTCCTTTGCGATTTTTCATATTTTCAGTTTTGATGTACAAATTGAGTTGAAATCATAGAACGTTATGATTACGGATTACATAACATTTATTAAAAAAGTTGGTTACAGAGGACATATCATCAGCATCAAGTAATAAAACAAAAAAGGATTGAGACAAGAAGTGAACATGTCAAATATAAAATACAACTACAATTAAGCAATCTGAACCAATTAATCACACTAAAAGGGAAAAAAAAGAAACAGTATCAAGCTCAAATCAATCATGAGTATATTGCAACTAAACAACCGAAAAAATAAACAATAACAATAAAAGAAAATTAAAGAGATTAGAAATAGATTAAATTAAAAGCCTAAACTCCAAATAAGAGAGGGGGAGAGAGCGACAAATATGGACTTGGGTGCATTTAATTTAAATTTACTTTTCTATCAAATTATAACTTTATAACTGTACTTTTAATATTTAGAGAAATTAAAAATGTTAATTTGTGGGTTGAATATATTTAAAGTATATCTATAATTTTTTGGACCTAATTTAGAGGTGTCCACATAGGGCTAGCAAAAATTTGTCCGACCCGATTACCCGAATTTGTCTGACCCGGAAAAAACCGGGTACGGTCACCAAATTTATGTCCGAATTTAAAATTCGGACAATCGGTCATGTCCGAATTTAAACCGGGTCGGGTTCGGGTTTGGAAATCCGGGTTCGGGTTGTCCGAATTTTTGAACCATTTCGGGTTCGGACAAATTCGGACAATCGGACAATCGGGTTCGGACATCGGACAACTATGTTTATATGTAATTTTAGTCCAAATTCTTTAGAAAATTTTATAAAAATAAATTCGGACAACCGGGTTCGGACATTGAAAAACCGGGTTCGGGTTCGGTCACACAAAATTTCGGTCAGAATCTCCTAAAATCATATTACAAATTCGGACATCCGGACAACCGGGTCCGGACATTCGGACAACCGGGTCCGGGTCCGGGTCTGGTCAGAGTGTCCGATTTGTAATCCGAACAGGGTCCGGGTATGAAGTTTTTGTCCGAATGTCCGATTTGTCCGGACCCGAATTGACCCGGACCCGAATTTTTGCCAGCCCTAGGTCCACATATAATAATCCAATCCCATTTATAATAGCTGATTAAATTTTTTTTTTTAAAAAAGGGTGTCCATGAACACCCCTCCCAATAGAGTAGATCCGCCCATGTTAAGTTTGGATTGACTCATTGAAAGTGTAGGTGGAAATTGCACCTATTGACATGTGCCACTAAATCATGACCTAATTTCTCAAATTCTTATAGAAACCGATTCGTATATATATAGTTTTTGGGCATATTGTTTTAATTGGTAAATAACAATTATTATTTCTTTCTAATCTTTCTTAATTATTTTCATTCCTTTCAATCCTTTCAAAAAAAATGTCAATCATTTGAGGTCATTCTTAATTCTTCCCAATCTTTACCAATTTTTCAAAATTCTTCACATTCTTTTCCATTCATTCCCTTTTTTTTTATTGAAAAAAATTCAATTATTTTGAATCCTTCCCAATTTTTCACAATCCTTTTAGAAAAATATCAATCATTTGTAACTCTTACCAATCATCCTCAATCCTCCCCTTTTCGGAACTGTTATTTACTAATGAAAACAATAGACCTTAATTAAAGGTAAAATATTTTATTAGAACTACGTATATATGTACATATTTTTGTTATGATTGATTAAATTTGACAATAACAATTCTATAAGGTTTTTTGCACTTAACACCCTTCAGATCTTGGACATTAATTTTTTTAACCCTGATATTTTCGACTTAATTTTCACAACCCACAACTTATCAGTAATGTATTATTTAAATGATATTCCAACTAAAAGTTTGAAAAAGTCATGTGGGAGGACCAGTTTGCCCTTAACTCTCTACATTGGCATAATGAAATGATGGGAGTAAACTTTAGTGCCTTGTTAACTCGTTGAATATTAATATTGATGCTGGAGCTACAATATAATGGACATGATGAAGGAGAAAGTTGGGAAGAAGACACCAAAGGGGAAGAGGTTTGTGTAAAACGAAATAGAGGAATAGAATCTTCATTGTTGTATTCAATATCATGGCAGAAGCCAAAGCTACAGAATGTACTAACCAACTGTTGTGATTTTTCGCAAGTATACGGTTGTCGTCGTAATACTTGACGGTGTCGATCCTCAGAGATGAGTTATGAGATTAGGTTATCAAAAGTTCTAAACTAAATAAAAACTTTAATCTAAATTAAACAGCTCCAATATTATGATGTTCCACAAATTGATACTAAATTAATTCATGTAATGTGTGCTCCAGCTTGCAACGTGGACGAAAAGCAACAAACTGCAATTAATTTGAGCTAGCAACACTTAAACGAGATTATTTCATGATGTTGAATGCACGAAACAGAGGAGGACGAAACAAAGGGAAACGAATTTAGCAAATTAAACCAGAACTTAGGCAATTGAAACCAAATTATAAAAACTAAATTGCAACCTCAATCTTCCACTGGCTAATAAGCTTACATCAATTCTGAAGCCCTCAATCTAAACTAAAAAGAATTGAAAACCCCCCAAATTCACCATTATTCCAAACCACATTTCAAAAGTTGAACTTAAATTCAACAACCCAGCAGCAATTCACAAGAGAAAGAAGAGAAATAGAGAGCTGACCAAATTTGAAAGCAACAGAGGAAATCGAAACAGGGGAAAGGGGACAATCGAGACCAGAAAATTGCAATCGAACCAGGAAAAAAAACCAACACCAAGCTTCAATAGTTCATGAACATGGCAAGATATTGATTCTATCAGCAATCGAAATCAAACGCCAAAACAAAAATTCGAACATGAACCCTAACTGCCAGAAAATTGAAAATCCCGAAAACTAAACTTGAAATTAACTAAACTAAACATCAACAACTTAAACTACAACCTAGCATACCCACCAAATCGTGGCTGCTGGACCTCCCTTTTGTAACCGTGCCGCCTTCTGCTCTCCAAGCAAAGGGTCTTCAATTGCACCATTAATCACTCCCTCCCATTCAAGTCCCGGTCTTATTAGGTTCTAGGTGTTAAAAGGGGAGAGAGAGAGCTAAAGGTTGTGAGGAGGAGATGAAAATCCAGGCAGGGGAAGGGGGTTACGGGGCTGCGCGATTAAAGAAGAAGAAGAACAGGGTAGAGGGGCTCGGGGGTTACGGGGCAGAGGGGAAATGAGAGGAGAGAGAAAGAGAAAAGGGGAGGGGGAAATTATGGTCGGGTCACGCCTAGGGCACGTGACCGGCTGGGCTTGATTTTGTCCTCCTTTTTTCTTTCTTTCTTTTGGGCTACAAAAGACCTAGGCTAGGAAACTTTGGCCGAGTTTGAGTCAATTTGGCTCAATCCTTCAGTTTCCGACATTTCTTCACCATTTTGGAGCATTTTTCCTGAATTATATTCAATACTTGCAAAATAAATTAAAATCAAATAAAAACTTAAAAATAACAATTATTTCGAGCATAAATCAGGCAGAAAGGTACTATAAAAATAGCATATTTTTGGCATCAACACCAACTTATATACAACTTGCTTTTAGATATTTATAGTAAGCTAACCACCTAACCAATCATGAGTGAGCTCACTAACAACTTTGCTGACTTGGATAAAAACCTTGCTGACATGGATAACAACCTTGCAGTATAAACCACTAAGTCCAACATCCCCCCCCCCCTCAAGATGGAATTGGTGGAGACTCCAACAATCCCAGTCTTGAACAAAGATATCCATGTTCTGCTTCACCAAGGGGTTTTGTCATGATATCTGCAACTTGTTCATTAGAGGTAACGTATGCTGTTTGCAAGAATCCTTCTAAGACTTTGTCCCGAGTATAATGGCAATCAATGCAAAGACGTTTAGTAAGTTTGTGAAAAACTGGGTTAGTAGCTATGTGTTGTGCTGCCTTGTTGTCACAGAACATAGTTATAGGTAAAGCAACAGGGACGGACAAGTCATGCAGCAACTGTGAAAGCCACTCCAGCTCTGAAGTAGTGGCAACCATTGACCTATACTCTGCTTCTGCACAGGACTTTGCAACTATCTTTTGCTTCTTGATCTTCCAAGATGCTAAGGAAGAGCCTAGGAATACACAGTAGGGGTGTTCAAAACTATCCGTAACCAAAAATTCAAACCAAAAAACCGCAAACCGACCCGAAATATTGGGTATCCAAACCGAAATATTTAAAATTTTTGATTCGGGTACCCGAACCGATAAATTTTTTGGTTTTTGGTTTGGATACGGTTCGGATATTTCATAATTTCGGGTACCCGAAAACCCGAAACTTTTTTCTATTTTATATTCTTTTTGAGAATTTTTTTTTAAATTTCTCTTCCCTAAAGACTTTGTAAGTTACATATCCCCAAGCCCCATGAAGACAAGGACTTTGAGTTTTTGACTTTGCTGGATTGTTTTGTTTAGATGTCTAGGTCTTCTATAAGACTTTGTTGCATTTGGACAATGGTTTCGGCATGAATACGATGTTAGTAAGGTTATGTCTTATGGAGGTGTGAAGTCGTTGAAATGTGAATAATAGTAACGTACTTTATGGTATTGCCATATTATGTGATAATATCATGTATTAGTTCCCTTTGGGTACCAAAAAAAAATTATTAGACAAAATAGGACAAAAATATTTTTAAAAAATTGGGTTATTGGTTGACCAAAAATCCGAACCGAAATTTTCGGGTACCCGAATTTCGGGTACCCAAATATTTCGGTTCGGATACGGTTCACCACTATGCCGACCCGAAATTTCGGGTCCCTGAATCAAAATTCCTTTTGGTTCGGGTACCCAAACCATGAACACCCCTAATACACAGTAACCTGTTAAAGACCAGGCTGTCATCTGGCAATTTCCCCAATCTGCATCACAGTAAGCTGTAAGATGAAGATTGGAATTTGTAGAGTAGAAAAGGCCTTTATCAGATGTGCCTTTCAAATATCTCAAAACATGTAAAGACGCTTGGTAATGAGGCACCCTAGGTTGTTGCAGAAATTCACTCAAATGTTGAACCACATAAGAAATATCTGGCCTGGTGAGAGTAAGATATAAAAGCCTTCCTATCAGTCTTCTATAAGGCTCAGGTTGAGCCAGAATATCACCAATTTCTGTAGACAGTTTAAGACCTTGCGGAAGAGGGAATTTAGCTGGTTTGGCTACAGTCAATCCAGCATCTTGTAAGATGTCCATGATGTATTTTCTCTGGTTAAGAAATATCCTTGCCGAGGATCTTGAAATTTCGATACCAAGAAAATATCTAGCCAATCCTAGATCTTTGATGGTAAAAGCATCATGAAGGGCTTGTTTAATCTGAGTAATGTCAATGTCATCATTTCCTGAAATCAGCAAATCATCAACATAGACTAAGATAAAAGTATGTTCGCCCTATACAGTCCTGGAAAACAAAGAATAATCACATTTTGACCGGCTGAAAACCCGGCATGTAAGGAACTTTGTCAATTCTAGATTCCACTGTCTGGAAGCTTGTTTCAGGCCACATAAGGACCTCTCTAGTTTACATACTTGTCCTGGCTTGGCTTTAGAGTACCTTTCAGGAGGTATCATATACACTTCCTAATCAATGAACCCATGCAAAAATGCATTATTGATGTCTAAGCGATGAAGAGACCATCCTTTATTGGTAGCTAGGGTAGTAAAAACTCTGACTGTAGTAAGTTTAGCAACTAGAGAGAAGGTGTGTTTGTAATCCTTATCCTTGACTTGTTCAAAGCCCCTAATAACCAACCTAGCTGTATGCGTCTCAATGGAACCATCTAGTCTGAATTTTGTCTTATACACCCATTTAGAGGTCAAAGCTTTCTTGCCATAAGGTAGAGAGGTCAACATCCAGGCGCCATTTTTTTCAGGAGCCTTAATCTCCTGATTCATTGCCATTACCCATTTTGGATACTGTTTTGCATGTGCATAGCAACTAGGCTCAGGGATTTGTAGAACATTAACAAATGAAGCCACATAATTGGAAGACAAATGTGCCAAATCTATTGGAAGGAATAAAGGATATGGTGTAGGATTAGGTTTATGTGTTGTAGGTAAACTGTGGGGAGCTGTCATTTTGGTATTGACTGACTGTGCCATGGACTTAGAATTGGTGGCCTTGGAACAAATGTAATCCTGCAACCATGATGGAGGAGCTTTTGCTCTAGTTGATCTTCTGGGAGGTGGAGAAGAATTAGTCCTAGAAGGTTGAGGTTCTGAGTTGGAAGCTGTGTTATCTGTTGGAGAAGAGAAAGACATTGGATCTAATTGTGAGGAGGGAATGGATGAGGGGACTAGTGATTGATGTATGTCAATAACATCATCCTGAAACTGTGTTACAGGTACTAGGTGAGGGATTATGGATTCACTGACAGGATCCTCTATAATGGTAGCTGAATTATCCAATGGTGCCTTAAAAGGGAAGATATTTTCATGAAAAAGGACATCTCTGTTGTGAAAAACTTATTGAGTTTGCAAATCATATAATTTGTAGCCTTTGATGCCAATGAATATCCAAGCAAAACACGTTTCCTAGCTCTAGGCTCAAATTTATTTGTCTCCCCTATTTTGGCAGCATAACATAGACATCCTATGGCTCTCAATTCATCATAAGAAGGAGTCTCACCATAGAGTACTTCAAAAGGAGTTTTCCAGGAAAGATTGGCCATGGGTACTTCATTGATAATATGGGTTGTAGATAAAACACATTCACCCCAAAATCTTTTTGGAAACCCAGCATGAAACCTTAGGGCCCTTGCTGTGTCCAAGAGATGTTTGTGTTTCCTCTCTATTGGCCCATTTTGTTGGGGAGTTTTAACAATGGACATTTGTAATAAGACACCTTTTGATGCAAAAAATTCTAATAAAGTGCTATTTATAAATTCTGTGCCATTATCTGTCCTGATCATGGTGATGTTTTTCTGAAATTGAGTTGAAACCATTTGGAAAAAATGAATCACAGCAATAATAGCTTGTGTTTTATCTTGTAGAAGTTGTGTCCAAGTGGTTCTACTAAAATCATCAACTAGTGTAAGAAAATAGTGAGCACCAGAAATATTAGCTACTTTGTAGGGTCCCCAAAGATCCATATGGACTAGTTGAAAGGGAAATTTAATGGAAATGATGCTCTTATTAAAGGGTAATCTATGAAACTTTGTCAAAGTACAAGTCTCACCGATAAATGAACTGTTCAAAAACTGCTTACAACAAGGAATACGCTGCATCTTGGATAAAGAAGAATGTCCTAATCTAGCATGTAGAACATTAAGGTCTGTCAAAGTACATGCTGAGTTGTTCAAGGAAACATGAGAGAAGCTGGGCTTGCATTCTGCTTTAGGTGAAGTTCTTGTGTGGCTGCCACTTCCAGCAGTCAAGAGAGCAGTGTTAGTGTTCCCACCACCAGGTGAAGGATTTATGAAATAAAGTCCACCATCTTCAAGTGTAGCGGCCACAGTCAAGCTAGTTGTAAGGTCCTGAAAGAAGCATTTGTCAGGGTAGAGGGTGACATAAAGGTTGTGATCTCTGAAAAATTTGTTTACAGACAAAAGGTTATACTTAAAATCTAGCACATGCAACACATTCTTAAGGGTTGGAGTAGAAGTCAAGGGAATGTGTCCTGTTTGCTTAACAATGCTTAAGGTTCCATCAGGTAAAGTGACTTGAATGGGTCGAGGTAAATTGGTTTTGGAGGTAAATAAAGTTGAATCAAAGGTCATGTGGTCTGAAGCTCTTGTATCTACAGTCCAAGAGCCATTGTTGTCATTCAGTACAGCACAACAAATACCAAAATGAGCGCTACCAGAAGATTTACCTGCAAAGTGAGCATAATGAGTCAAGTTCCCTGGCTGTTGGTCAGTGACATGCTGTTTGTTGTTAACTAATTTCAGCATCTCCTGTGCAATGGCATTGATCAGACTTGCATCCATCTGCCTGCCACCGCTACCTTCTCTAATATTCCCAACATCATCAAGAGGGGTGTCTGCAGCTGGGCTAAGACCTATGCCAGAACCAAACACATTTGCAACCATTCTTACACGGTTCTTCATCTTGGAGGTATCCTTTTGTCCTTCATACCAATCCGGATACCAAACCAACTTAAAACACTGATCCACAGTGTGGCCTGTCCTTTGACAATGAGTACAAAATCTTGAACTCTTTGTCTTCTTATTATCCCTCCTATTTCTTGGAACTCCACGAGCAACAAAAACATTAGAGCCTCTTTCAATCTCCTCAATCATATGGTTCTTGCTAACATTTGCAGCTATTTCTCGAGCAACTTCAACACTACTTGTCACTTGCCTTTGTTTTTTAACTCTTTGAATCATAGAGTAGGCTCTATTTATGTCTGGCAAGGGATCTAGCAATAATATCTAACTTCGAATAGCATCATAACCATCATTTAATCTCATAAGAAAGTGTATCAATTTCTGTTGTCGTTCTAACTCAATGGTTTTCTTGATAGTTGCCAAGCAGGATTAAGGTTGCATGGGGGAGTACAATCACATGCAGGTACCTCACTCAAATCACTTACTTCATCCCAAATTTTCTTCAACTTAGTTAGCCACACTATTATTTCCCTGATACAAATCTAAAATTTCCTTTTGTAATTGATAAAGAAGTGGCCCATTACTTTGACCAAATCTTCCAGACAACTCATTCCAGAGTTCTTTAGCAGAATTTGCATACAAGAAAGCATAAGCCACGTCAGGGGAAATTGAATTCAAAATCCAACTCACCACCATATTGTCACACCGAATCCATTGTTCCAAGCTCATGGAATTCTGATCTGGTGTAGGACAACCTCCATTAATGAATCCAAGCTTTCCTTTCATTCGCAAAGCAATCTTTACAGCTCTGCTCCATCGCTGAAAATTGGCACCATTCAACTTTTTGTTTAGCAGCTGCATAGCAGGATGATCCGAACTTTGCAAGAACAACGGATCATTGTTGTAATTTTCTCCATTGTTAAAATTTGCAGACATTTCAAACCAAATCTAGAACCGAATACTTTGAAATCTTGTAAAGTTTAGCTGGATTAATCGGCGAAACAAGCCAATTAATCGAAGAACAGTAAGAAGGAAAACAAAGATGTGACGAGCTTGATTGATTGATGTAGCAAAACAATTAGTTGAAGATAAAACAAAATCAAGATTTCAGAGCCCTGCTCTGATACCATGTAAAATGAAGGGAAAGAAAATGATAGAGGAATAGAATCTTCATTGCTATATTCAATATCATGGCAGAAGCCAAAGCTACAGAATGTACTAACCAACTTATATACAACTTGCTTCTAGATATTTACAGTAAGCTAACCACCTAACCAATCATTAGTAAGCTCACTAACAACTTTGTTAACGTGGATAACAGCCTTGCTGGCATGGATAACAACCTTGCATTATAAACCACTAAGTTTAACAGTTTGCTTTTTTAGGAATTTTGTTCAACTTAATTACTCTAGCAATTTTGAAACTTAAAGGCAAAGGAGGGGTAGTTGGGATAATTAAAAGGTGTTTTGCTTGTCATGTCATTTGTTCACTGGAAAACAATCTTATATTAAACGTTCACTAATGGTTAAGGGTGGTGAAAATTAAGTTGAAAATGAAAAGGTTGAAAAAATTAATGTCCAATACCTAAAGAGTACTTAAGTGCAAAAACCCCCAATTATCTGTGTACTACATGGTCCATGTCGATAAGAATGTTTTAGTTAAAAGATAAATTCCACCAAAGTGAGAACTATTAACATTTAGGTACTAGAAGATAAGTGACACTAATTGTTAGGACCCTAACTTTTTCGACTTAAATTTTTAGTACCATGACTTTAACATTCATACCTAGTTTGATCTTGAATGATCATCTTGCAATTCTTACATTAGTTTATAGTTTTTAAAGAAAAACCCCTCCACCGCCACTGCAACCACCAACACCCACCTCACCATCGCCCCTCGCACCACTAGTAGACTGTCTAGTAACTAGGAACTGCATCATTGTGATTGACAACCACTGGCAAGTCTACTGGTAGTTAGGGATGGAAATTTGTACCCATTAGAAGGGCACCCACCCTTACCCATCCAATTTGGGTGGGTACTACCCATTAAGAATGGATAATAGTATGAGATGGATAATTAGCCATAGTTGAGGTAGGTAATACGCATGAAGAATGGATAATGGCAATATGGCATGGGTATGGGATGGATAATTATCCATAGGCCTTGTTCTTTTCATTGGTAAATCCCAATTTTTTAACTTTAACCCACTTCAACTCACTTCATCAACTTTAATAAAAAAATTACCTACTTTGACCCACTTCAACTAACTTTAATTCACTTCAACCTACTATCAACCAATTGACTTCAACCCACTTTTCAATATTTTAACCAACTTCTATCTATTATATAAAAAATTCAACCCATTTTCAATCAATTTTAACCCCACTTTAACCTACTTTAACCCATTACAATACACTTGAACAAAAAAAAAAAATATCGCTTTAACTCATTTCAACCAATCTCAACCAACTTCACCCATTTCCTAACCCAAATTTCCCAATGAAAAGAACAAGACCATAGTTGAGGTGGGTATTTGGTGGATAGTAGGGTATCCACATATCCAATAATGATGACTAAAAAGATAATAATATTCTTGTATAATAATTGAAATTACAATGAACCACTTTTTTAATCTCTTCCTAAATGATAATGTCGCCAGAAATTTAGGAGTAAAATTCAACATCAACAGTTGGAATCGAAACTTGACTATCTGATTTTAAAGATCAAAAGAAGGTCAAATGCAAATATTGAACTCAATATTCTTTCGTTGGGTCAACATTGATCTCTGCCACAACAACTTAGTTGATAGTTTTCTCCACTTAAACAATTCATTTGACTTTTTTTGCCAATAAAACAATTTAAATGCTTTAGATCAAAAATTGATTATTGGATGTGAAAAATTAAAATAAGTTCAAAACCAGATTTTGAACTCAACATTCTTTCATTTGGTCAACATTGTTCTCTACCACAATAATTCAGTTGGCATTTATGACAATTGTCGTAGTAGGGATTAATGTTAATCAAATGAAAAAATTTAGAACTCAAAATTCATATTTGGGTTTCTTTTATCTTTTCCACTAGGGGATTATGTTTCAATCTAAACTGTTGAAATTATTTTAATTATTAAAAGTGTCAACTGAATCGTTTTAGTGGTGAAAAATGCTAACTAAATTGTCGCAGTGGAGATAAATGTTAATGAAATGAAAGAATTTGAACTCAAAATTTAGATTTAAATTTCTTTTAATATTTCATGTAAGATATTCAAATCTTGATTCAAGCTGTTAAGGTTGAATTTTCCTCCCAACTTTTGACAAACCATATAGTCTATTCCTCAATTGTAGTTATGAATATGGGGTTGTAAATACACAAATCTACGGATACCCAAGGATAATAACTCATTGGGATATTACCCACGTGAATGGCAAGGGTAATGGATTGTGTATTATTGGGTTTCGTGGCCCAAAATTCAAGAATTGGCACGGTGGGACTATGCTAGACGACACGGATGTGTTAGGCCGAAGAAGTGAAACGTCGAATGAGGGCAGAAAAATGGCACGGGCATGCCGTGCCATGTGGCACAGTCAAGCCACCATGGCACGGGGTGACTGTGCCATGTGGCACGGTCATGCTGCGCCCAATTCAGGCGCGGGCTTTTCTGGCGGCTAGGGTTTGCTTTGGTGTGCAGTCTTCTTGGCGGCTAGGGTTCTCCTTTAGGGGTAAAACCCTGGACTTCTAGACCCTATATAAAGAGGCCTTGCCTAGGATCTAAAATCATCCCTGAATCTCAAAACATATTGAGAGGTAGAGAGATTTTGAGAGAGATTACAAGAGCGGTTGTAATTCTGCTATTGAATCGAATCACTTGTTGTGATTGTGATCATTTTATACTCTCCCTGCTCAAATAGTAGATTGATTGTACTCGTTGCCGTAGTTTTTTCCTACATTGGGTTTCCACGTAAATCTTGTGTGTCATTACTTTGTTCTTGTTATCGTTCTTTAAATTTCTGAATATTTGTTTCATCCTATTGCTTCCGCTATTAGTTTGCTTTAATTCCTAACAAGTGGTATAAGAGCTTGGTTTAGGATGTCTTCAATTATGAAGGTTGATATTTAGAAATTTGATAGGGAGATTAGTTTTAATCTCTGGAAGGTGTAGATGAGAGCAGTTCTTATCTAGCATGGGTTATGGAAGGCTCTGCAAGGACCTCACGTGGATCGCTGACAGACGAGGAATGGGAAGAACTAGAGTTGAAGGCAGTTTCAGCCATTCAGTTGTGCATGGCACCACATGTCCTGCGAGAGGTGCTCGATAAGGCAACTGCGGTGAGTATGTGGACTCGGCTGGAGGAACTCTACATGACGAAGAGTCTAGTCAACAAGATCTGTTTAAAGGAAAAGTTGTACACCTTTCGTATGGCTGAAGGTACCCCTGTTAAAAAACATTTGAATGAGTTTAACTCTATTCTTGTTGATTTGGAGAGTCTGGATGTAAAGATTGAGGATGAGGATGAGGATAAAGTTATTCTGCATGTTGTGTCTCTACCCCCCTCCTATAAACACTTTAGGGAGTAAACACTTTAAGGAGATTATGATACATAGTAATTATGATACTATAACGTTTGAGGATGTCAAGTTTAATATGTTGTCTAAGGAGAAATTTGACCATGATATCAATGCTGATCCGACTGAGGGATTAGTTGTTAGGGGTAGAACAACTGAGCAAAAGGGGAACGGTAATAAGAAAAAGAACTGATCTAAGTCTAAGAATCCTCATTCCAATAAGACCTGCAATTACTGTAGTAAATTGGGTCATATTCAGGTTAACTGCTGGAAGCTAAAGAAAAAGAAAGGGAAAGAGGAAAAGGAGAAAATTGCTAAAGATGATTGTGTAGTAGAGTCAGAATCTGATGGTGATATGTTGCTAACTACTATGTCTTTGGCCACTACCTCTGAGAAGGAGATAGGTGATGATTGGGTTTTAGATTCTGGTTGTACATATCACATGTGTCCTCATAGAGACTGGTTTGTCACTTATGAGCCTATTGATACTGGAGTTGTACTTATGGGCAATGATGTTGAGTGCAAGGTTGCTGGAATAGGTACTGTGCAGATTGAAACTCATGATGGCATAGTTAGAACCTTGTTTAAAGTTCGCCGCATACCTGATATGACTCGTTGTTTAATCTCCTTGGGCACTCTTGAGACTAATGGTTGCAACATTATTATGGAGAATGGTGTCCTAAAAGTGACAAAGGGAGCCATGGTAGTAATGAAAGGACTGCGGTAGGGCAGTCTCTACATCCTACAAGGAACTACAGTTATAGGAGTAGCTGTAGTTGGTACAGTATCAGCAGATGTTAATGATACAAGGTTATAGCACATGAGATTGGGTCATATGAGTGAGAAAGGGATGACCATTCTAAGCAAGAAAGGTTGTCTGGGTAGCGTTGGTACGGGTAGGCTTGATTTTTGTGATCACCGTATTTTTGGGAAACAGAAGAGGGTGAGTTTCTCTAAAGCAAAGCATCGGACTCAGGGGATCCATGATTACATTCATTCTAATCTGTGGGGTCCTTCGAAGGTTCCTTCTCTTGGAGGTAAGCGCTACATGTTAACTTTTGTTGATGGTTTCTCATGCAAAGTTTGAGTTTACTTCTTGAGACAGAAAAATGAAACATTCTCCATGTTTAAGAAATTCAAGGTTCTGATTGAGAACCAGACTGGAAGAAAGATCAAGAAACTTAGGACTGACAATGGTCTTGAGTTTGTTGAGTCAGAGTTTGATGAGTTTTGCGTGATGAATGGCATAACTAGGCACAAAACTTTGGTTGGAAAACCATAGCAAAATGGAGTTGCAGAAAAAATCAATAGGACTTTACTGGAGAAATCTTGATGTATGCTTTCCAATGCAGGGCTTTAGGATCGCAAAGCTTTCTGGGCTAAGGCTATTTCTACAGCCTGCTACTTGGTGAATCATTCACTACACACCTCCATTGATTTTCAGATTCCAGAAGAAGTATGGTCAGGTAATCCTGTTGATTATTCTAGTTTGAGAATATTTGGATGTCCTGTGTATGCCCATGTGAATAATGGGAAGTTAGCCCCTAAGGTTGTCAAATGCATGTTTCTTGGATATGCATCTGAGTCTAAAGGATACCGCATGTGGTGTCCTGAGTCTAAGAAAGTCATTCAGAGTAGGGAAGTAACTTTCAATGAGACTGCTATGTTATCTTCTGGAAATGATTCTGTTGTTTCTTCTGCTGGTGCAGGTGATCAGGAGGATATTTGTATGGAGATAGAAATGGGGACCATTGCAGCTCAAGGTGGAGCTGCTAATCAGCCCAACAGGGAGGCCCAAGTTACTAAACCTGGCTCAATCAGTTCTGATCAGCCTCAGGTGGAGGTTGCTCACTCTATAGCTCGTGATCGTCCTCGAAGGGAGATCAGGAGGCCTGCTCGCTACAATGATGATGAGGGACTGATGGCATATGCACTTTTAGTTGTAGAGGAGGTGTCTGAAGTGTGGAACCTTCAACCTATACTGAAGCAATCTCCTGCCCAAGTTCACCTAATTGGATCCTAGCTATGCAAGAAGAAATGGAGAGTTTGCAAAAGAATCGGACTTGGGAACTGCGTGAGCTACCTAAAGGCCAGAGAGCCTTAGTTGTCAAATGGATCTACAAGAAAAAGGAAGGCATTCTTGGAGTTGAAGATGCAAGGTGCAAAGACGTCTGGTTGTTCGTGGTTGTAATCAGAAAGAAGGTATTAATTACAATGAAGTATTTTCACCTGTTGTTAGACATACCTCCATTATAGTGCTTCTTGCATTTGTTGCGTTGTCTAATCTGGAGCTGGAGCAGCTTGGTGTGAAGACTGCATTCTACCATGGGGAGTTGGAGGAAGAGATCTACAGGAGGCAACCCAAAGGTTTTGTTGTTGATGGGAAGGAACAACTAGTATGTAGATTGAGAAGGTCCTTGTATGGACTTAAGTAGGCTCCTGGGCAGTGGTACAAAAGGTTTGACACCTTCATGATTGCACAAGGATACACTCGCAGCCGATATGATAATTGTGTGTATTATAAACAATATTCGGATGGTTCCTTTATTTACTTACTATTGCATGTCGATGATATGTTGATTGTCACTAAGGATAAATCCTTGATTAGCAAGTTGAAATCTCAACTCAGTGAGGAGTTTGAGATGAAGGACCTGGGTGCAGCAAAGAAGATTCTAGGCATGGAGATTTAGAGGGATCGAAAGGCTGGTAAGCTGTACTTATCTCAAGGACACTACCTTGAGAAAGTACTAGACAAATTTAATATGGATAACTGTAAGGCAGTTTTCACACCCCTTACTGTACATTTCAGATTGTCTACTAAGTGTTATCCACAATCTGAGGAGGACATAAATAGAATGTCTAATGTCCCTTATTCTAGTGCTGTTGGTAGTTTGATGTATGCTATGGTATGCACTAGGCTAGACTTGTTACATACTGTGAGTATGGAAAGTAGGTATATGCATAATCCTGGAAAGGATCATTGGAAAGCTGTGAAGTGGATCCTTCGCTATGTGAAGGGTACTGTTAATAAGGGGTTGGTGTTTGATAGAAATAAAGTTGCTACATATGATGTTATAGGCTTTGTTGATTCTGACTATGCTGGTGATCTTGATAGGGGAAGGTCCATATTTGGGTATTTCTTCACTATGTGTGCAGGTGCTATTTCCTAAAAAGCATCGCTTCAGTCTATTGCAACTCTATCTACTACAAAGGCTGAGTATGTTGCTGCTACTGAAGGAGTGAAGGAAGCCACTTGGTTGAGAGGTCTCGTTACTGATTTTGGAGTTCCACAGGCTACAACTGTGGTGTTTTCTGATAGTCAGAGTGCCATCCACCTAACTAAGAATGATGCCTACCATTCAAAGACCAAGCACATCAGTGTCAAGTATCACTATATCAGAGATACAGTTGCTGCAGGGGAAATAGTTGTGAGGAAGATTCATACTTCGGAGAATCCTGCAGATATGTTGACCAAGCCTCTACTTATAGCTAAGTTCGAGCATTGCTTGGACTTAGTTAGCATTCACAGTATTTGAGCGCCCTTCGGGGCATTGCCCCTTGGGGGGGCATCACCCTTCTGGGTGCGATGACGGTGTTAGAGAGTTGGTGATTGGAGATTTCGGTCCAAGGTGGAGATTGTTGGGTTTCGTGGCCCAAAATCCAAGAATTGGCACGGTGAGACTATGCTAGACGACACGGACGTGTCAGGCCGAAGAAGCGGAACGTCGAAGGAGGGCAAAAAAATGGCACAGGCATGCCGCGCCCAGTTCGGGCTCAAGCTTTTCTGGCGGCTCGGGTTTGCATTGGCTTGCAGTCTTCTTAGCGGCTAGGGTTCTCCTCTAGGGGTAAAACCCTGGGCTTCTAGACCCTATATAAAGAGGCATTGCCTAGAATCTAAAATCATCCGTGAATTCCAAAACACGTTGAGGGGTAGGGAGATTGCTAGAGAGATTACAAGAGAGGTTATAATTCTGCTATTGGATCGAATCACTTGTTGAAATTGTGGTCGTTTTGTATTCTCCTTGCTCATATAGTGGATTGATTGTGCTCGTCGTGGTCCGTGGTTTTTTCCCGCATTGGGTTTTTACGTAAATCTTGTGAGTCATTGCTTTGTTCTTGTTATCATTCTTTAAATTTCTGAATATCTGCTTCATCCTATTGCTTCCGCTATTAGTTTGTTCTAATTCCTAACAGGTATGAATTGGGTAACAATATTTTTAGATAAAATGTGGGTATGGGCATACATACCCATATCCTCCAATCCCAATGCCCATCCCTACTGGTAGTGGTGATGAGCTGGAAGAAGAAGAATTGGTGGAGGAAGGAGAGAGTGGAGCTCTAGGAGTGGGGGGTAGGGTAGGTGTCTTTTCCAACCGATTACCACCACCGTCACCATTGGCGGATTCACTGGCAATCGTGATGATGAGTTTTCTATCATCGAGTGGTTCGGCAGTGTCATGAGGGGCAAAGCTATGGTGAGTACTGATGGTTGTAACAGCAAGGGAGGAGATAGAAGATGGCCATGTTATTTTGTTAAAAAAAAAAAGATGCAAAAAAATAATGTAATAAATGAAAAAGTTATTTCAAGACCACCTATGCATGAAAATTGTCAAGGTCGGAACTAAAAATTAAATCATAACAGTTAGAGTTATAATAAACCAATGTTATTAGCCTCAAGCTACCTAAATATCAATAATTCCTCAGGTGATGATATGTATAATTTGGCTGAATGAAAGGATAAACAAACTAGCTAGTTCATCATTCTAAGGCCTACTGAAACTTGGGCATGTCAAAATGTTTCAATAGCTAGATATAAGGGCTATGTGCTTCTATCATCAGCCTACTTAAGAACCTATTGATTTTTCCTTTTTTTCAAGTTGTAAAAAAAAAAAAAAAAAACTCTGGCAACCAAAAAAAAAAAAAAAAACTCTGGCAATTGACTTGTTGCAACCTGCAACCTAGCTAGTTAATTAAACTATAATCAGTTCCAGGCAAAGTCGATGGACCATGGACTGCCTCACATACAGTGAGAGTCAACCATTAGAAATCAATTTTTAATCCAAGAATAATAATGTAAGCCGAATTTTCGAATCTAGTTTGAAAGATAATTAACTGGATGTTAGATGAACGTCATAATCAATAATTTTGTAAAGTTGATAAATATAATTCATGCATGTATTGCAACATGATTGATGATCATCATTGGATCATATGATGATCATGATCATCATTGGCAATGATTATTGATAGTCGATATCATGCTTCGAGCAATCATATGCCGAAGAAGATCGATCTATACTCGGTTCATTGATTAGAAAACCAATTTTCTTTTCTTTTCTTTTTCATGTTGTCATGCCGAAGGACTGAGTGCATGCATGATCATAATATACCAACCTATTTGTATACTGGGGAGAATTATTGGCAGATTGATATCTTCTTACTTTCTATCATTAGCATGCCCATATATTCTTAATTAATTATATTGACAATTGAAACTCTCGATAGCAAATCACATGGCAAAGAGCAGCTGACTCAAACTTTTGGGATTCACAACCTTAGATTGCTTAATTTATTAGCACCATAAATTCCCTTACCCCTCAAAAGGAAGAACCTATTAAATGTATATATATGTTAGTACAAGAATTTCATTATTATATACTCACAATACGAGATGAAAATTGTGACACTAAAATATTAATTTGTCCGAGTTATTTAAAGAGTGATTGGACAATTTAAAGCTATAAATAATCGTAGATTGTGCAAAATAAGTAAAACTACATATGTATGCATGTTTCCTTGGTTATAAAACTACATATGTATTTCTTTGACCGATAGAACTAATATATTAAGGTGTTGTTTTACATTTTGTCCTAGCTACCTAATAATTTGTCTAATTTAGCAATTGATAATAGATTGACTATATATAGTTACAAATAATTTGGTCATTTTAGATAGTCTAATGCATTAATTTTGTTGAAGCAAAGACAAACAATTTGATCTTTATTAAATAAATAATAGTTCAGACTCGTGCTTTGCACGGTGCATGTTACAGTAGATAGTTTGAATATTACTAAATTATTGCCTGAGTTCTTAGCAGGCAATTTGAATATTGCTCTTAAAGCGTATAAACAAAAGTAAGATCTATATTCTTTGCACACTGAAACTCCTCAATTGTATGAATTCCAAAAAAATTATTTCCATTCGTATTGAAATATAATATTGTAATATATAAGAGTGAGGACAGATATTGTTCCCATTTTAATATTTTGGCCAAGGAGGTCATTATTCATCTGCATGGTGCAATATTGGCCATATTGGATGGCGAAATAAATGTAAGAACAAACGACCACTTTTTGGCAATTATATTTTAAGAATACTATATTTTAAGAATACAGTGATTCTCATTCTTATTCTTATTTTCTTTTAATGTTTTCATAATTAATATTCATATTTTCCTTGTTAATTATTTTTTTCTTCCTTTTATTATAATTGATTAATTAATATGAACGGATGTGATTAAAAGTGATGATTAATCTTATGGCCCAAAAGTTTTAATTTTTGATAATGTAGGAAAAATTCATGTTAGCACAACATTGCTTTTATATAATAGTATAAATAGATACAGATATAGGTCATCACTATCAATAGGAATTATCATCACTTGAGCACAATCTTATGTTTTACTGATAATAAGTACCTAAACCACGTACATCTTGACGTCTCTACAGACACATACAAAAAAAAGAGAAAGGCTAGAGGCTAAGGTTAAGATTGTGGCTCTAATACCATGCGACACAGTGAGCCAACGTACGTACCCAACTGTCATTGAAGTCATTGACAATCGATGACCCTAGCTTTCACATCCTTCTACTCTCGAAACCCTCCAATGTCCTTCCCCTTTCCTATCCAAACTAGATGATTCTTTGAAACTTATATCAAGATTAGTCTACTGCACATTAATAAATTTTAATCTGCAAATTAAACAACTAAAATATTCATCTACAAATTACCAAAAAAAAGTTCATTTTAAAACAAATAAACATACACTCATCAATCGATACAAACCAACTATAACTCTCATCTACAAATTAAATAATGTAAATTTATTAGATACTACACAAATATCAAGTGTCAATGTGTGTCTATATATATATATATATATATATATATATATATATATATATATATATATTTGTCCCTTTGTTTGGATTATATACGAATGAAATATTGGTATGTAATAAATTATTTGTGGCACTTATCTATTGGGAATTTAAGTAGGGATGCAGGTTGAACTGCACCTGTATCCATGCCCGTTTTTGAAAATTATACCTTTTTTCATACCCATCGGATATTAAAAAATAACATTCATACCTATTTGATTTTGCAGGTTTGCAAGTTTTATTTAGGTTCATATAAAAAATGGAAATCGATACCCATATGCAAGTCATGTCCAAGTACAATATATATTTTGTCATTACAAGATTGTAAAATTGTGATATTTTGGGAATATATTATTTAGAAATGTAAAATCAAATATTTTTTTGACTAATTTCTTATTAGAAGGGTTTGGATTGGACTTAAACAAAAAACCATTAAACCAAAATAATTTTTATCTGATTCTAAAAAAGGGAACAGGTAGGGTGTGGATGAGGGCTATACCCATACCTGTTTTCCAATATGCGCTCCATACTGATTTAAAACCCATTTTCGCAACCAACTTGGATTTTAAATGAAGCGGATTTTGCAGATTTTAAACGTTTATGAATTTCATTGTCATCCCTAAATTTAAGTGAATGCAACATACTGAAAAACTAACAATATAGGAATTATGCAAAACGTATTTAAAGAATATTCTGGGAAGGCCAAGGTGCTTTTTCGCGCTTTGACATGGAGCTGGCGCTTATGTTCCTTTCCCTTTTGCTCTTCTTCGCCCTGTGAGGTGGAAGAAAATAATTCAGATTGGAACAAATTTTATAACTTATAATCAATACGTCCAGAAAGTCATTAACTGTACTATAAGTCTATGGACTATGATGGACATCATTAGATTAACTTGAACTTACATATATAGTATATACATTCAGAAATAGATAATGGGGATAAAGGGGGGAAAATGCCTGATATATATAAACTAAAGATAAAGGCATTTGAAGATAATTGCTCTCAAGTGAGGTGAATTAAAGCTGTGCTTACTTTTGGTTCGAAAGGGCACATGACACGCTTTGTATTTTATTTCCCTGGACTAATCCCCCCCAACGCCTATTTAAACCAACTCAAAGCCATCGCATTCCTCACAACATTCCTCTCTCTCTCTCTCTCTCTCCCTCTCTCTCTCTCTCTCTCATATCACCCAAGTCAAAAAAGAAAACACACTCTCCACGTATTACCCTAATAGCACCATTCTGTCTATCTCTCACTTGCCCTGAACAAACCACACACTTTCATTCTCGGATAACATTGTTTGCATCTAAATCTCTTCAGACTCTGCTTCAATTAGATCAACACTGACTATTGTATGTGGTTGTAATCTCTGTCTTTTCTGTGTAACTTATTTGATCATTGTTCTAGCTAGTATTATTATCCAAAATTAAAAGACATAATGGAGTACTTTGGCATAAGCAGTAGCTCAAGCAGTCCCACAGCGAACAGCCCATCGCCAAGGAGCAAGAGAAAGCACCACCAACAGCAACAGCAACAGCAACAAGAGCATCAGAAAGGAGCCGAAGCACCGGGAGTTCGCTTCCTAGGGGTGAGGAGGCGGCCATGGGGTCGCTATGCGGCCGAGATAAGAGACCCAACCACCAAAGAGCGCCACTGGCTCGGCACCTTTGATACCGCCGAAGAGGCTGCCCTAGCTTATGACCGAGCTGCCCGGTCCATGCGAGGCCCAGCCCGAGCTCGGACCAACTTCCTCTACTCTGACTCACCTCCTGGCTCCTCCGTCACTTCTATTCTTTCACCTGATGACCACTCTCACCACCTCAACATCAACCTCAACCACCTCTTCTTCTCTCATGGACCTTCCTCACAGGCCCAAGCCCAGCCCACTGACCAGGGATTTTGGGCCTCCACCTGGCCCTCGTTTAATTCTCAGCAGCCCATTGATGATCATCAGCATGTTTTAAAACCGACTATGGCTAATAGTAGTAGTAATAATAATAACAATGCCGATGAAGTGGAGCTCCCACCCTTACCCCCAGATATCACTTCAAGTTACATGGGTCTGGATATGAATATAGGTATGGGTCAGTGGGTCGAGTATGATAACCCTGACATTTTCGGGTTGTCGGGGCAAATTGGGTCAGTTGGATTTGAAGATATGCATATTACTGAACCTCCTCAGGGAAGCAGTAGTGGGTCCTACTCGGGATTCGACCCGGTTCAGCATAGCCCGCTTTTCAGCAAGATGCCACCCGTTTCGGACCCGGTTATGGATGGACTTGACCTGGGTTCCTCCTCTTCTTACTTTTATTGACCTTGCTTCAGAACAAAGTCTTTAAAAAAACAAAAAGTTCCTGCTTTCTTCCCCCTTTTTTTGGGGAATAAGAGAGTATGTTAATGTTATGTCGGAAAGTCCAATTATGAGCAGAGAGAAGGAAAACGGAAGTAGCTTCCCTATCTCTTTAAACCACTATTCACTGCATCAGTGGTGGGTTTTTTTTTTTTTTTGGATTTCTTTTCTGGATTATATTTTTACAATGTCATCGCCCTGAGGGTTCCAATTCAACGCTTTCCCGTCTCAGCCAGGGTTCGTTATTTTTCGCTTCTAATTAATTGTATGTTTTAGCTTCTTATAAACTTTATAATCGTTTTTGCATGAATTATGTGATGTTGAAACTGGGAAACTATATTTTATTGTAGTGATCAAACTTCTATTCTCTGTTTGACTTGAATTCAACTATTATTGACCCATAAAAAAGAATTGAGTTTTCTTTATTATTATATATTTTCTCCATTGATAAGGTTTAATCCTAAGCCCTTATTTAAGAAAAAAAAAATGTCAAACTATTTAAATCAATTCATGCATTGTACATAAAACTTCAATATTTGTAATATGCAAGTTTTTAACTTTGTATTCTGATGTCTGTTAGAATATAAAACTAATTCTCGAGTCATTAATCATTAGCCGAAACTTTTGGTTGAGTTTATTCTTGAACACAGTATTAAAACCTTTATGAGTGTGACGTCTCAAGTTTAACCATCAGAAGCCCCCATATTTATTGCACAAGGCATGGAGAGGCCTTTGCAGTATCCATACTTCAAATTCAAAGGACATTTGCACAAGAGGACGTGTTAGTTAGAATATATAACCAATTACTAAGCTTTCAACCATCAGTTTAATATTTTGAATGAGTTGATTCTTGAACAATGTCGTTGACAACTTCCCATTAATATACACTTGTTGTGGATCATTGACTAGGGCTTAGGAGAGACGATGCATGCAGGAGTACTGTTTGGTGTTTCTAATCACGATAAATTAATGTCTATGCGTCTCTCTTTAGACAAACAATGATCCATATAGCGAATGTTTAGGTCAGTTACTGATCAAAAATTCTGTGCTTAATAAGGTCAATGCATATGATTCTTCCTTTCTAAATTGGTCATGATGACCCTGCAGCTTGAGATAGCTCAATGGAATAACTGGGTTGGCTTGGATTAGCTGATTTATAGGGTTTTGGATTCTAGGCCGGTGGGTGCACTTACTTTTTCACTCGATGAAGGAGACATAAATATATAATATAATTGAAGGAGAGAACCATTTTCACATTACTTTTAACCGACAACCAAGTTCTATGATACTAAAATCCTTCATGATTATGTTGGTGCTAGTAGACCAACGCAGGTTGGTTTAAGTGGTTTGATACTTGTCCCCCTTAAATAAGGTTTTGGGTTTCAAGTCTTATAAATGGTGAAAATCTTTGATAGGAGAGTTTTACCTCTTATTAGGCCAATAGTAGCTCGATCCCAATAAAATGAAGGATTTAAGACCCCCCCAAAAAAAATGCTAGCTAGTAGTAAAAAGATCAACGGCAAATGAAATCGTGTTAATTAAGAAGGTTGTGAGACATAAATAAAAATTGCTTAATAACGTCTTGTTACATTTCCATGAAAATAGAGCTCCATTGTAAGAAAACAGTAGTTAAGCTCATACGATCATGAAGGAAATGATCTAATAAAATTTAAATTTATACCTTATTGTTTATACGTGCCTTCTCCTTCTCTCATTTACGGAAATTCTTAGATCATATGTTTTCTACAAGTTATATAAATGTACACAAATTAAAACTTGTCTGTATGGCATGCAAATACACATGCAGAGAGTGTCACGTGGCTTATGACAATAAATACTTACGGGAGATATGATGCAAACTACTGCAAAAATGGGATTATATTTATAAACATTTTAAACACAATATCATATATAATAGCTTAGATTTATAGAACCGAAATTAGCTTATATTTTTCAAAAATAAACCACGAGCTGGAGCTTACTGATGAATTTTTCATTGTAATAAAGGAAGTTAAAAGTTAAAACTTCTAGTTGCATCTTCAATTCTAATAGAATTGCTCATGTTGGTAGAAGGACAAAACGGATTAGTTCACACACTAGCTGAATTTACTGCCGCGGTGGTTGATTTGAAAATTTTGGTTGGAAAACTTCCGTTGGTTCGGACTTAAGTAGTACTTTTTTTGGATCGAGAATGTAGATTAGTTATACGATATCTACAATTAAAATTAGCTAACAAAAATCAATCTAAAATATTAATATAAATTGTTATCTTCAAAGAATCAATGTTAAATATATTGTCCACTAACTTTAGATTTGTAGCATTTTTTCGGCCAATAACTATCTGTTTTTCACTGTTTCTACATCTCTCAAAATAGTGACAAACTGTAATATAACTCCATGAGATACCTATCTCTTTGATGTTATAAATTATATTCGAAAGGTAAATCACCATCTTTCCCCGAAAAATCTTATCTTGAATCTCTACTTCCTCATTCAGTATAGAGATAAATAATATATATACATTCATGTTAATTTTTGAATGAACCTATAATTTAAAGGAATTTTTACGCAACACGTGATTAACGAACAAAGTGCACGTTATGTTACTTATGTAACTCAATTTCTAATTAGGGAAGAAAATAATTTGTACAAAAAATTGAAAACGTCGCCTGAGAGATTCGAACTCTCGCGGGGAAACCCCATGTACTTAGCAGGCACACGCCTTAACCACTCGGCCAAAGCGACGCTTGTTGTGCTTTTAAGGAAAAACATTTACGTATCCATTTATGCAGTTGCAATGACGCCAAACCTTCGGCGTTGGAGGAGGAGAAGTTGTTAGCCAGGCCTTCTTCAGTTCGGACTCGGGGGTCACCGTCTTCCATATTTTCCGGGAAAAAAACTGGGTAATTGTAACAGACATTGTAAACCCTAATAAATAATTGTGCCTTTCTGCGAGAAAATCTTAGAAAGGTTTACGTTTTTACAAATAATTCTAATTTTTATGATATTATTTTCAATTTTGCAGCCAATCAATCCACCTGTTCTGCTGTTCATCATCACAAGTCACGATTATTCACTTAAAATCATGAAAGTTATTTCTTCTGTTCAATTTTGCTCCATCGATTGTTAATTTTTCCTTTGTTTTCTCCAGATTATTATGGAATGAAATCCGCAGAGCCATTCTAATTGTAATTAATTTTTGATTCTATTTTTTTTTTTTTTTTTTGGGCGAGGAATTGCTTGCATGTCAGTGTTTTCTAGCATGCCGAACTGGGTTTCTTGAGTAATTAGTGCCCATTAGATTGTTTAATCTGATCATATGATAATTGATTGTGATGAAATTAGGTCACTGCCATGACGGGGAGAAAATGGGTTGCTGGCAAATTGCAATTCCTTAGTGGTAAAAGGCCAAATGAGGACCAGGTTTTGTTTCTTATCCCTTCCCTCAACGATTGTTTCATAGATGCTTCATGATGTTCTATGCAGATGTGTATTTAATTTGCCTAATGATTTTTGAATACTAGCAACTTAAAAGGTTAATCTTGGGCAATTTTATTAATTCTTTTTCGGGTTGCCCACTTCTTCTTTTATAGACTAGTAGGTTGTTAAACAGTTCTCAATGTAGACACGAATGGAAACCTCTCTATAATTATGAAGCAAATAAGGGATAAGCTACTATATCTAAGCTCCCAAACCCCAAGCAATGTAGGACATCAGATATGTATATGGATGGATTTTGATTTTGCTATCAGGTTGTGTCCTTCTAGCCACAGTCTTCGGACTCTCATGGCCTCACATATGGCACTAATGTATGAGGTTGATGTGTTCTTCGTTTTTGGCATAATCATTTGTGGATCAATGATGATTATGTGATGGATGCGTTAGTTTTAACTAGAGCGCCTCAGGTGCATCTGGATAACCAGTGAAAGAGATTCAGGGTTTAGTGGTGACTGAAAATGACTGTGGACGTGGAGGATCAGGTAGTTCTACTGGTCCTTCAGGCATCTGGATAACCTTTCTCATTGTTGGTCAGAGGCTTGGAGCTTCTTGGATGTGCCAAAGAGAAACTTTGACGTACTTCTCCAATTATAGCCTGTCATTAAGTGCCTCTATATCATCATTCACAAGACAATCCAATCTTTCAGATGGGTAGCAGTCGAATGCCTAATCTGTCAGAATTGCTCTTTCTGCCTTACTAGTTTCCATGCAAGTGCTCCTTCGGCAGCATATGATCTCCAATAACAGTACCCCAAAACTGTATACATCTGCCGTCACAGTGACTGGCTTGTTCCTGAACCATTCAGCAGCTAGATACCCTTTGGTCCCTCTGACAGCAGGATTCACTTGGCTCTGGTTTAAAACCAAAAGCATTGTCATCCCAAAATCACAGATGCGAGCATTGAGGTAGTCATCAAAGGTATATTATGTGGCTTTATATCACAATGGATGATCTGTGTGCTGCATTCCTCATGCAAATACAGGAGCCCCGTTGCAATTCCTTCAGCGACTTGAATTCTAGTCATCCAGCTTGGCCTTAGATCATGAAAAACATAATCTGCTACCGAACCATTGCTCATGTACTCATATACAAGTAAGCAATGATCTTCTTCATTGCAAAACCCTATAAGCCGAAGTGCCAAACTAGGTTCTTGTGATGAGTCTGCCCAATTGCATTTACTTCAGTTTTGAATTCTTTAGCAGCATCCTTAGATAATCAATGTAGCTTTTGAACTACAATAATAATTGGAAGACCTTATGATCTAATCATGCCCTTGTAGACAACCCCAAAAGCACTTCTTCCTTGAATCCATTTGTTGCCTCTTGAAGCTCCTTGTAGCTGAAGCAACAAATGTTAGTATTCTCACTTGGAGCTGTACTGTGATCCTCTTGAAACACAGTCTTGACTTTTTCTTATTACAAAAGACGAACATTCCCAAGCCAATAGTACTTAACGGAGCAAAGTTTACAAATAGTGAGCCGCCGAACAATGCTGGAAATACAGTGTTCGGCTTTTTGTTCAGTTGTGGAGGAGGGATAGTAGAGCCGATTGGGTCTCTGGAGTTATTAGTGTCGCCTTCCCTGAGCCAAGCTGTCTTATTTACCCTGCTGTCTTGTCTTCCATTGGAAAGAGGGAGCTTCTTCTTCCAACAGGAGGTGCCTGTAAATATGACAGCAGCACAGAAGCAATCATTTAGACAGGACCTCCTGCACTCCTCTTCACTGGAAGGATCATGGCTGCATAATCAGCAAATGGCCAGTCAATGTTTTGGAGCGGCAACTAGCTTATATCCACCCTTTACAGCATCATGGCCTTGTGCTTCACAAGTATCTAGCTGAAAATCTGTCTTGCAACTTCCAAATATGTCATTTGGATCTAAAAGTGAATAGCTTGGCGCAATCACAACTTGTCCTTTGATCTTGATCAATGCTGCAAATGCTGTTATACCCACAAACTCCATTGTCAAAATCTCCACCAAACATTGCCATCTTCATACATATGTTGTCAGGTTGTGACCGAATCTTGGACCAATCAAAGTCTTTGTTGCTGGCGAAAATTCTTGTGCGATAGTACCATGTTAACACCGCATCAAAATTCAGAGTTACTTTCTGATAATGGTCTTTGGCTAAGACTAATTTCTCCGGTGGTGTGAGATCACACCTCAAACCATTCTTTATTAGTATATACATATACCCTGACACATCATACATCACCCTGAAACCAACATTTGCTGAATTTGCTGTGTCGTTGGTGCCACTGACGTAGTCGGCACCATACGTAAAGCCGGTAACTAGCTCCCTCGTATTAAGGACAAGGTTTCCATCATGGAGCAAGCGTAATTGGAGTCTCCCTTTTGTGAAATTAGAATCTGATAGCCTAGAATAAACCTCACTGTCTGCTTCTGGTATCTGGGTAGGCAGCAAGATGTCTGTGGGATTGGTAAAGCTCTCCCAGAGGGCATAACTGTAGCTGCTACTTCTGAGCGCAAGATTTCCAGTGTCATTCATGTAACCATAAGTAACAAAACCAGCACCTCTTAATTCATTGGAGGTATTCCATTTGTGGTTGCCTTCAGCATTTGAGGACTAGACCCTCATTAGCAGTTAAAGTTACTGTTAATCCTAGGCAAACAGGCTTAGCTTCATTTGCATGATTGCATCCCATACAATTGTGTCTGGGATCTTTGCATACCAGATGGTGAGCAAGAAGAGATCATTGTTGTTGGCGAATTGATGAAAGACAAATTCAAAATCACCTGAAGAGGAAAGCCATGAAGAGCCATGGACAGTGGCAGTGAGAAATTGGCCAACTGACATGCTGCCTCTAGTTTGGCAGCGAAGGCTGATGTATGAAGGAGGATTACTGCAAAGAAGGGGAAGGTGTAAGATAGAGCCTCAGCCATGGCAAAAATGACGTGGTTTGGGGTTTTGCAGGTTCTTTCACATTATGCTGGATTTTTGGCGAGTCAGAAAATAATTGGGCCTACTTGGTATAGACTGGGATGACTTTCCTTAGATTTAAATCGACTAAGTGTTCCCGCTGGGGCATACTTTCTGATCTATTCAGTTGTGAGCTGTTTTCAGTGATCCACCTAAGGTGGCAAAATATCTCGTGTGACCCGGAGTATGTACCTAGAGGCCGCTTGTGTTTATTTGTTATTTTTTTACCCATGTGAATTTTTTTAATCCACATGCAATGCCATGGATCCTAGGATTATGTACATAGTAGGAGTATGGTAATTACTGAATTCTAACAATGTGATAGTACCCAATGATGGTATGAATTGGGCATTGGTGGCCCAGTTAGCGAGCTTAAATGTTGAAACGCATAATCAGTTCTGTCTTAATTAGTCCTTACTTCTTGTTTCCCTGCAGTTATTGTTTTATCCTCTGTTAATCTACCAGCTTCTCATTGTTCTGTCAATCCAAACTGAACATGAAAACTTGTTTGTCACCAGTAAGGAGCATTCCTGGAGAGTTTTGTCATAGTCTGGATTGGGAGAGGGCATTTCAAGGGGGAACCATTGCCCTCAGCAGTTTAGCAGAGGACAAGGAAAGAGCCATATACACAGGGTGGGAAAAAAATATGATGAATGTGGAATCAAATCTGTACACATGCCTTGTAATACTTGATTTTGCCGGAGACAAAATTCTGTTCCCTTCATCATTTTAACTTTTGTGTTGTTTTTCGCTGAAGTCTGCACGTGAGGAGTTTATAATGTACCCAAGGGAAAGAGCTGGACTTTAGTAGAAACAAAATAGCATATAAGACACTTGTTTATCATATATTCAAGGGGAAAGGTATAAAGATATTTTGCTCCCAAGTATATTGTTAACGACTAACTTTGACGCTGACCATTCAACTTTGAAGTCATCTGTGTGGTAGAAAGGAATCATTGACACACTTTGGCAGCATACTGAATTGCTGACCATTTCATGAGTAACAAGGTGTAAGGTTTAAGGTTACGTGCATCTGAACTGCCGGCATACTTCTTTATTTTCTGTCCTATCCTAGGCAGTACTGCAGCTTTCTCATTTACTTTGGCTGGGTGCGCGGCCTTCTGTTCGCAATTGGGGAGAAGTTGATGAAATGAAATAACTTATGCTACTGTCCTGATAAACACGAATGTGACATTCCATTAGAGGGAATATGATAGCAAATGTATTGTAATCAAACTTTTAGTGTAACAGCTTACGCAGGGGAATGGAATAGGATTTCGTTACATATGTGGTGACTTAATGATGGGATAACAGTGGTAATGAGTCAAGTGATACACTGATGGCTTCATGATTGGTAATTTGTAATATGATTAACTAGAAAACAGAAAAAGCTTCTGAAAATGGATCAGTCGTTTTGAGTACCATTTGATTTCCTGTTTCTTGTTCTCTTTCTGTTGCCACATACTCTTTTTTATCCCCATCTGTCCAATTAAACCAAAAGAACAAGAAAATCAATACCTTGCCAGTGAAATGCTGCATGAGAAAGTCAATGAGTCCTTGTCTGTATTTCCTTTGCTCAACTAATACAATTGGGTTTCACTTGTAAGGTGATCGGGGAACTTGGCCATTTGATCATACTTGGGTGTATTATGGGGAAAGGGAGAAAAGGGGGGGGGGGGGGGGCTAGATTGAGATTTGATTCTATAAATAATTGTTCTCAAAATTGCTTAGGGTTGTGGAAAGTGAACATTATTACTAGGAAATTTTGATTGAACTTGTCTTATAACCAAATATGGTTTCCATATTTGTTTTCATTATTAGATTGATTAGACAAACCATAACTAATAAATATGAAGCCCGAAAACTGAGCTTAAAGTTTGAACCATCTTCAATTTCTGATTGAATGAGAATCATGGTATCCTTAGCCAGTTAGCCTTGTAAATGGTTGAACTCTTGTGCTCCTCAAGTCCCTGATTGTATTGCTAAGCTTTATCTATTTATATTTATCTGTTGCTATTTGATTAATTTAGACCTTTTTCTGAAACTGAATTACTTGTTGAACTTGTAAATTATTGCGTATAACAAATAACAAAAGGCACAAGATTAGGACAACTGTTCCGTTTCCCATCTGATATGGATGAACAGACTTGTGTGTACAGTGGTATGAAATGAATGACTATTGGGTAAGGCCAAGTGTAGAAATGAAGTCAGTCGTCTTAGAACCCCCCCCCCCCCCCCGTTTGGGTGAGGCGGTGAGGGGAAAAGAACTCACTTACCTAAATCTGAGGACTAATATTTTAGATTCTTTTCTTAAGGCTCGCAGGAGGACAAAGACTAAAATAATTCGAAACTGATATCTTATATTTTTAGGTTTTAGTTTCTTCTGTACAATGAACATATTAACTACATTTGGATGTTAAGAGAATTTTTCCTCCCTAATCTGTCACCGTGGTTTTCATTGATTTATTCATCTTACAAGGTGTAATGTTTTTCTTGCAAACCATTCACTGGCTTGATCATAATATTGTAGTTTGAATAACATTGCTCTGTGCCTCTGCCTCTAATCGTTTCACAGTTTCTTATCAAAAGGCCTTTACAATTGTTTTCCAGTATTTTGTTTGATCAGTCTTGGGGAAACAGTCACTCTACTTGCCAAGAAAAGGCTGCATATATTTGGAAATGGAATCCATGTTGAACATATTGTTGCTGTAAATGACATAGCGTTGATTATGCATGCTGTTCAAATTTTGGAAGACGGCCTATGATTTCATCATGTATGTACATACAAAACTACAACAGTTCAAACTTCACGGCAGAATGACTGATAATCTTTGTGTCCCCTTCCAGGTGAAATACTGAGAAGACATTTCCTAGCTAGGTCGCTGCAAAGTTAGCGGCATTGCCAGAGTCAGTCAACTATCTGTGTTATTTTCCGCCATTAATGTTACTTTCCAGTGAGTTCATTGGGTTCCCTTCACTAATATGCTCAATTTTGTTTTGAACTTGAGCTATGTAGCTGAAAAGTCAGGTCCTTCCATATGCTTGCTGGAAACGCAAAAGTGCAATAATTTGGAAAAATTCCTAAACCTGGTATTAATTTCAGTTTTCTTTGTGCTTGAATGATATATTTTCTTTGCTATGGGCAACTTGCATTAGTTTTTGTGCTATTTGAACTTTGAAATTATCGAAGTGCCTGCATTTCTCCTATGTCTCCTCCATGTAAAAGTCAAATTTGTCTCCAATATTTTTTGGTTTTAGGTTTTTTGAAGAGCAGAACTCAATCTTCCACTAACTTAACTATTAGTATATACATACCCAAGAGGCCAAGACAATATCTAGAGCTAAACCATACTGTTGGAAGAGCTGATTAAATTACCCTGAAATAACCGGAGGATCATAACTGCTTTCCTTTCTTTACCTATTCCAAAATGGTAAAAGAAAATCCTTTATACAGTTAGATTGACGCAGTCACACCAACCATTTCTTTTTAAGCACTTTTGTATTGCCGGTTTTTTCATTGCTCTGTATTTTTTCTTCTTCTCAATCTAATGTACACCGAATCCCAAAGTAGATACTTTTCTCCTATCGATGTATCCTAATCCAAATATAAATCCATACCCCGAAAGTCCCGCCTGGGGTGGCCGGGGAGAGGGGCGAGAGGGTGGGGTTGTTGCATGTAGGTGTATGTATCTTTGATTTCTGGTGCAGCTCAAATTTTAGTGCTCCATTGGCGTTGCCAGCATTTATAGACGAGTTGGTGCATATAAGAATGTACTAGTTAGGACCATGGAACGGTCAGAGGGAGTTGGCAGTATGAAGCGAAATGGTTTAGGAATACAGGCTTTTGATTTCAGGTAATTTTTGTTGGTTTTTTTTTTTGTTCGGGGGGGGGGGCGCGGAGGAGGGGATTCACTGGTGATTCTTGGTCTAGTTTCTTTATTCATCCCATAGAGACTTTCTCCCATTGACTCATATTGTGAAGGAAAAGAACTTGTCTACCCACTTCATTACCCTGCGGTCATCATTCCAAAGAAGCTATCGCTTACCGCTGTTATGCAGTTCAACCCAGGCAACATTCTTAAGGGCACTGGACGTCTGACAATTAAGGTATTTATGCAAAACAAGGAGAATTTGGGAATCTGTTCAGTGGTGACTCATTCATTATGTATGTCTACGCACAACCGACTGGAGTAAGTTGATGAATGGCAGCAGACACAAATCTTCATTTCAGGTACAGAAAACAATCAAGGTCCACATCCAGTAATATTTGCATGTGAAAATAACTCAAGAATTGGGGTTTTGATTTTTTTAATTCTTTTTTTGGGGGTGGGAGGTGGGGGGAAGGAGCTTGTGGATTGAGGGATGTTGACATACCCCCAGCTTAGGATTTTAACATTGGGTAGTTTCTGAAAATGAGGATGGACAGGGAGGCTCTGGCCACTTCTGTAATGCCTTCAAGCATCTATGGATGGACCAATGGGCCACAACTACAAACCTCTTGTGGCCGGTCATTCAACACTTCTCGTTTACAAGAAAATCTAGCGTCCTCTATAGGAGGCAGCCAATGGTCAAGCAGTCAAGATCACTACTTTGTCCTTAATAAGTTCCAGGCATATGCTTTTTTGACAGCACATAATCTCCAGTAACAGAACCCCAAAGCTGTACAAATTCATTTCCACCATGACTGGCTTGTTCCTGAACCATTCAGACGTGACATACCATTTGGCTCCCTGGCATAGCTGTATTTGTTTCAATTTGGTTTAAAGGCGGCTTCTTTGCGAACCGAAAGTCAGAAATGCAGGGTTAAATAGTCATGTAGAAGAACATTCTGGGATTCTTCATACAGTGTACGATGCATGTACCTCAACCATCATGCAATTAGAAGAGCCTCGTAATCAATACAACATTGGTTCTTGCCGCCCAGCATTGCCTTAATGGCTTTATCACCAAAAGAATTAGTTTGCTCTTATACTGCTGGTCATATTCCCGTCGGATCTGCTAATCCCCTCCCTTTAGGAATCCTAAAAGTAACTAAGATCCTTGTAATGAGTCCGGTCAATTACATGGAGCTCTATTTTGGATCCCTGGTCAGCAGATTTGTTAGGGGATGACTCAAACGCAAGCTGGATTGAGAGAATCATAGTGTTATGAGTGTAATCATTGTTTTTCCTCTCAATGTGTGTGTGGGGGGGGGGTGTTTCTACGTTAAATTCTGTGGAGCTCCTCTTATTGTGCGTATTTGTGGCCAAATTTTGTGGTACACTTCCGTTCCTAAGAAGTGGTCTCAGAGGGTTCAGGGTTCTCCCCCCCCCCCCCCCCCCCCCAAAAAAAAAACAGATGTCGGCACTTGGCAGGGCCATTCAACCATCCAGATTATACGTTATTTACATGCACTGTTATGCTAAACTTAGTCGTTGATTTGGTATAAATATGGTAATCCTGGTCACTTTCCTAAGCTTTGTTGAGCCATTAAATGTGCAAGTTTATTTTTATTTTTTTAAGTTCCTAGGCCCTGGGAATACTTGTAATTTTCTTTAAGCTTGAATTATACGTCCTCGTGCAGCCTGTTATCTACGTTGTTTGAGTTTGATCTTTGACACTGATTAGCTGGCCTGCCTCACATGTTTCCTTAAGTCTCCCAGGAAATTTCAAATGTGGAATTACCTTTTCCCTTCCCCCGCCCCCTCTGCCCTCTTTTTTCTGTTTTTTGAGGTTGAAATTCAAACTCCCGTTCCTGAATTAACCATCATTAGATACATCCCCAAGAGAAGATCCCAGAGCCAAAGAACACAGTTGCAAGAGCCCAGTCACCCTCTGCTGTCCAATTCATTCAAGAAGCGTAAGGCTTACTACTAAGAGAATAAAATATACAATGCTATGCACACTTCTGTGCATCTGGTATGTGCACATGCGCACAAATTCATGGATGAGATTATTCCTCCGAACTGAAATCATGAGTTTGGACAAGAAAACCATTACCAAAAATCCCAAAAGATATATTGTCTTCACTGCACCCTCTTCCCTCCTAATGGCCTGCTGTGGCATCGTCTGTCTGTCTGTGGGTAGCGTCCAAGGCCAACACACTGGTGGATGTCACCTAAAGTTTTATTTTATTATTATTTTGTTGATGACCTTCTTCCAATTGGTTTGGGCAGGCACTTTGGCTGTGTAGGTATGTGCAGACCCTTTTGCCTTTCATTATATTTTGATCGAGGGTTTCACTGAGTCCCAAGATATTTGGTTTTCTACTTCAAGTATTTTTGTTTTTAAGAAAATTTCTGGTGAACCTCAGTTTTCAAGGAGCCCATTGGCAATGCCAGCATTTGGGGAGGGAGAGAGGGAGCTGCCAAAATGGATAGAAAATGTTACATGCATCATGGGTTTTGATTTTGTGTAATTTGGATAGTGGGTTGGTTGTTGTTTTGAGGGCCAGAGGTCCAGAGGAGGCCTGTCATACTGTCAAGAAATGGACAGGTGAGCAGTACCCTACCCTGCAAGCATCACATAGTTGGTACTTAATGCTGTCTTTGAGATCTGATTTTATCCAGCTTACTGCTTAATGTTTCTGGTGCCTAAGGGCTAGGATATGGAACATAAAATGTTGAAGACAAACCCCTGGAGTATGTTAAAGTGCCACTGCCATTATTCCTTGTTGCACAGGAAAATAACTCAAGAATTGATTCGTGGATTTTTTTTGGGGGGGGGGGGGGGGCGCCGCAAAAACCACAATAGTACATTCTCCAACCTGGGAAGATTAAGCTTTACCATTGGGTAGTAATAAACAATGAGGCTGGGCAAGGAGGCTGTGGCACTCCAGCAAGGCCTTCAAGCATTTGTGTGACCATGCTCATTGTTGGTCGTAGACTTGGGTCTTCTTGGATGCACCAAAGGGCCACCATCACAAACCTCTCTAGTCGTGGCCTGTCAGTCAGCGCTTCCATGTCATCATTAACGAGAGAATCTAGTGTCCTAGATTGGTAGCTATCAAATGCCCACTCTGTCAGAATCGTTACTTCCTCCATATTAATGTCCACGCATATGCTTTTATGACAGCATATGATCTCCAATAACAGAACCCGAAAGCTCTAGATATCCACCTTCACTGCAACTGTTGTTCCTGAACCATTAAGGGGCAACATATCCTGTGGTCCCTCTGATTGCATTGTTTGTTTGACTCTGGTTTATTACTGATAGTTTTGCCAACCCAAAATCCGAAATGCGAGCATTGTGATAGTCATCTATAAGTATGTTCTGTGGCTTTATGTCACAGTGGATGATCCGGGTGCTGCACTCCTCTTGCAAATACAGCAGCCCCCTTGCAAACCCTTGAATGGTTGTGATCGTTGCTGACCAATTTGGCTTCAAATCACCAAAAAGATAATCAGCTAAGGTACCATTGCTCATACGCTCATACAACAATGCCCGCTGTCTTCTTCCTTGCAGAATCCTATCAGCCTAACTTGATTCTTGTCATGAGTTTGGCCAATCACGTTCACTTCTGATTTGAATTCCTCGTCGGCACTGTCAGATATTCTATCTAACTTTTTAACTGCAACAAAAATCCGGGGATTTCCCGTTCCAATTACACCTTTGTAAACTTCACCAAAAGCCCCTTGTCCTATTTCTTCCTTGAACTCATTTGTTGCACCTTTAAGCTCTCGATAGCTGAAGCAAGTAACATGACGGTACTCCCTAAGACTTCCAGTCTTAACCCCATCTAACCGTTTGAATCCCTTGTTACAATAGAGTAAGAGAACCCTAAAACCACTGGCACTTATCAGGAAGAAATTGGCAAATGCCGAGGTACAACAGCACTGAAAGCACTGTATATTGCTTTGTTTTTTTGTTTTGCCGTGGTGGAAGATTTACCCACTTTGAGCACCATAGTGATCTTTTGAACTCCGTAGCAGGGGGGGTCTTCTTCCAGCAGTTTTGTTTTACACCATTGCATATGACAGCCACATAGAAGCAGCCATTTAGGCAATAGTTCCTGGATTCTTTTTCAGTAAAATTCACAAGCAGGGCACAATCACCGAATGGGAAATTAGTATTCAGAAGCGGAACTAGCTTGTACGGACCCTTCGCAGTAATATCTCCTTCACATTCATCTAGAATGAAATCTGGTTTACAACTTCCATTTGTATCACTGGGATATATGAGGGAATAAGTTGTTGGGAATTGACATGTTGGTATTCCATCATTTGTCAGGTTGCATTTGCCGTTACAGCCACATAGTCCGCTGTCCACATAGCGTGGTTAACTTGGGACATCTGGGACTTGATTGCATATGTTACCACTTGGGAACATTTTAGTTGGTGTCCAGCAGCCACCAGTTAGAGTTTCATGGGTGATGATACCAGGTTTGTCAGGTTCCAAAAATTACAAAAACTGTCTCACACTGCCAATTTGAGAAAATGGGAATTGACAATGGCAAGAATAAGGGGATTAATCTAAGAAATAGTTATTATAACTACTCCCTATGTACAAGGAGAGTCAACCAACATTAAGAAAACTAGTAGTAGAAACAATAATTTTCTCTTTACAATCTTGTGCTTCTTTCTCTCATTCTTTTTAGATGATTTTTTATAAACAACGAAACACGGGAATATTTATTCAAAACTCTCACCTAAAGATATGAGGAAGCAATTATCTAATTCATAAATGTTATTCCTAACTTTTATCACTTCCTCTAAATAAACTTTTAACGTTGTATTTAATTTTATTTTTTGGCCAAAAATGGCATTACTAGTTTAACAATCTCCCACTTAAAGTCATTATTTGGCAAGCTCTGTGACGCTTATGTATCCAATAAGTCATAGGAGGATCTGTACCATATGACCATAATATTTGCTAGATTATCTTTGGTGTGAATCTTTTGCATAACCCACAGCTTCTTCCTCTACTACTTGTCGAACAAAATCATACTGAGCATCTATGTGCTTTGTCCTGGGGTGAAAACTTTGCAATGTGCAATGCACTCTAGTTATCATAATACACATGAATCTTTTCTTGTATGTGCCCAAGTTCTTCCATTAATTGTTTAATCTAAATCGCTTGCTTCCATGCTTGGGTAGCTGCCATGTGTTCAGCTTCTGTAGTAGATGAGGCTACTACTACAGTTTGTAACTTTGATTTCCTACCTTACTGCTCTACATGCAAGTGTGAACAAGTAGCCCATAGTAGATTTTCTTACTTCTCAGCTTTTTAAGGGATCCTATGAGTTGGATCGCTTGTTACTGCAGCCACTGCTGTATTTTCATGTCTAAGCAGGCGCTAACAAGTAAAAATACACAATGACAAGAAGAACTAAACATGCTTTGCCTATTTCTTCTCTTCGTGCTCTCTCAGCCCCACATCCACATAAGAGTTCAGGAGTCAAGACTCTTGATTGACTAGTGGGCAATCCAATAACTTTAAAAAGCAACGGAGCAGTTAAACATTGGAAACTTTTTCTTGATTGGGCACACCAATATTCTTATAGAGTAATCATCAATCAATGACATAAAATATTTTGCTCCTCCTAGCAAAGTAACTAGTGATTCCCACACGTCAAGAATGAATCATGTCCAGCATGTGTTTGTTCTTGGCAGCAGATCTTCCGAACTTTAATATGTTCTGCTTACTCACAACACAATGCTCACAAAATGGTAAACTCACTGACTTGAGCCTACACGAGATTATGTTCAACAAGAATCTGAAAACCACATTCTGACATGTGTAGCCAATCAAGAAAAAGTCAGATGTGTTTCCAGTTTCCAAGGATTTAAAGCACGAGCGGAGTTGGAATCCGAAAAAAGGATAAAATGCTTGAGGATTATGTCAAACATAGACAGTGATTTTCTAGCATTTTGCAAACAAGAAGGCATTCAAAGACAATTGATAGTTGTTGAAAGACCTCAGCAAAATGGTGTGGTCGAGCTAATGCATAGGACTCTCTTAGAAAGAACGAGGGTTATGTCAAGAATGCCCAAGCTAACTAAATCTTTATGGGTAGAAGCAATCAAAACTGTCAATTATGTGATAAATCGATCACCATTGAGTGATATTGATTTGAAGACTCCAATGGAGATGTGGAGCGATAAGCTGCCAGATTCTTGGGTTATGGTGACGATAAGCCGCCAGACTCCAATGTACGAAATCCAAAAGATGCATATTCTTGGGTTATGGTGACGATGTTAAAGGGTATCGCCTGTTGGATCCCACTACCCATAAGGTTACTATCGATAGAGATGTGTCTATCATATTTGTAGAAGGTGGAACAATAAGCTGCCAGATTATTCTTCCTTACATGCCTTTGGATGTCCTATATATGTAATGTACAAATCCTAACAAAGAACAAAACTGGATCCGAAATCCAAAAGATGCATATTCTGGGGTTATGATGACGATGTTAAAGGGTATCGCCTATTAGATCCCACTACCCACAAGATTACTGTCGGTAGAGATGATATGTTTGTAGAAGGTGAACTGAAAAATAAAGATTATAACACATCTAAAGAGAATACTATAGTACGTATTAAGGTTGACTTTGGAAAGGATAATTCTTCTGAAGGAGAACTAGAACAAATGGAACAAGAACCAGAAAGAGTCGACGATACGGAAGCTCATTGATCAGCTTGTCAAATGAAAAAAACCTTCATGGAACTCAGATTACGTTATGGCAAGCCCTTATGCATATTGTCTTCTAGCAGAAAGGGAAAAGCCACGTTCAGGAGGCTGTAGATAGCTCATATGCTTCTCTATGGATGGTAGCAGGGAGCCTTACATAAAAACAAGTCACGAGAATTTGTTCTTCCACAAGGACGAGAAGTCATCGGTAACAAGTGGGTTTACAAGATCAAATAGGGAAGCGATGACCAAGTTGAAAGGTATCGTGCTAAAGTGGTATCAAAGGGATATGCTTAGAAAGAAGGTATCAACTTCACTGATATATTTTCTCAATTTTTAGACTCACCACTGTTTGAGTAGTCTTAGCTATGTGTGCTACATATGATTTGCATCTAGAGCAACTAGATGTAAAGAGTAAAAACAACTTTTCTTCATAGAGAACTTGAAGAAGAGATATATTTGCTTGAACTTGAAGAAGAGATATATTTGGTTTGTAGGCTAACCAAATATCTATATGGTTTAAAGTAGGCGTCCAAGTGTTGATATAACAGATTTGATTCCTTAGTTGTTAGCCTTGGATACAACAGACTTAATTCAGACCATTGTCCATATTACAGGGAGGTTTAATGATAATGATTGTGTCATTTTGTTGTTGTATGTGGATGTCATGTTGGTTATAAGTCCCAACAAAGATCAAGTCCAAGAATTGAAGGCACAATTAGCTAGGGACTTTGATATGAAGGATTTAGAACCGGCAAACAAGATTTTAGGGATGTGAATACACGAAGACTGAAAAGATAGAAATATTTGGCTTTCTCAGAGGAGTTATCTAAAGAAAGTCAACACTTCAACATGCAGGATTGTAAGCGAACATCAACCGCACTTCCTATAAATTACGAAGTATCCTCGAGTATGAATCCTGGCAAAGAAGTGAAAATGATGGATCCTAAGATACATTAAAGGGACCTTATACATGAAATTATATTTTAGAGGATCAGCGTTCATAGACAAAGGATATGTTGACTCAGATTTTGTTGGTGATCTTAATAAAAGAAAATCTATTGCAGGCTATGTGTTTACAATTGCAGGTGGAGCTTGGCTATCAAAGTTGCAAACTGTAGTCGCCTTGTATACTACAGAAGCTGAATGCGTGGCAGCTACCCAAGCATGCAAGGAAGCAATTTAGACTAAAAGATTAATTGAAGAACTTGGGCACATACAAGAAAAGATTCTTATGTATTTGTGATAACCAAAGTGCGTTGTCTATTGTAAAAAACCCAAGCTTAGCACATAGATGTTCAGTTTCATTTTCTTATGATAAGCAATAGACAAAGGGAAAGTGGAAATGCAAACAATTCGCACAAAATATAATCTAGCAGATATTATGACTAAGCCAATTAATATGGGCAAGTTCATATGATGCAAATCCTTTATGGCTTATTGGATATGTAAGCGCTAGGGAACTTGCCCAAAAGTGACTTTCAGTAGGAGACTGTTAAATTAATAAAGCCATTTTTGATAAATAAAATAAAATAAAATAAAATAAAATGTTAAAAGTGTATTGAGAGAAAGTGATAAAAAGTAGGAATAACATTCATGAATTAGATTATTGTTTCCTCCCATCTTTAGTTGAGAGTTTTCAATAGACAGTTCCATTTTCCATTGTTTAAGAAAAAAAAAAATCATCTAAATAGGTATCGAGAAAGAAGCGTAAGACTATAGAGAGAGAATTATTGTTTATTCTATTAGTTTTCTAAATGCTAGTGTACTCTCCTTGTATTTAGAAAGTAATCATAATATCTGTTTTTTAGATTAATCCTCCTATTCTTGCAATTCTCACTTCCTATTTTCTCAGCTTTATTTTGGCAGTGTGAGATACAGTTTTTGTAATCTTCGAAACCTAACAGTTAACGTTCCTTTGATATCCATTGTTGCTCTTTGGTAATAATCCTTAGCTGAGACTGGATTCGGTAAGAGATTTATTGTTGAGCCACCTTCTCGGAGTAAGTACATGTATCCTGACTCATTATGGACCAATTGCTTCTGGCAAAAAAAAAAAAAACAATTATGGACTAGTTACTGACCAACATTCATTGTATCATTCCATCCGCTGTGTCACTGTGAGAGGAGGGAGCATTAGCATTGTTTCTCTCCAATTCCCTGGTATTGACCACCAGGTTTCCATCATACAGTAAATGAAATTGGAATCTGCCTTTTGTGAAGTTAATTTTTGATCGTGCAGATGTAATCCCCCCTGTCCATAATCTGCTTCAAGAGCATGGTGTCCATGGGATGCTTAAAGCTCTCCCCAAAGAGCATCATTGCTGTTATTTTGGAGGATAAAATTCCCAGTATCATTCATATGACCTATTCTGTGGGCTAGTATAGTGATTTTTGTAGGGGTAGTATTATGACACCTTGGTTTGGTTAAGTAGTATCCTCTTAGCATCCAAAAATTCTATGGTATATACTCATGCATCTAGCTATATACACACTTATATAAGAAGGTGTATACCATGCTACAATACATAAGTTTTTATCTAAGAATTTTTGGAACACAGTATACACCCTCTTATATAGGTGTGTATATAGCTAGCTACATGGGTATGTACTATAGAATTACTGCTTAGCATCTGCGTTATCACTCCCCCACCTTAGATTGACTAAGAGCAAACTGCTCTTGGCCAATATGGTCATATGCTGTCACTTGCTACTTAAGGTACGTACAACTCTTATCCCTTATCTGTTATTCTTTTTAATTTATGTCATTTAAAGTGACTTGGTCTTGTGTCTGTTAACTTTGTCTGCCAATCGATTTTTCAACTTCAAATTATTTTCTCAAAATCTTTTATGTGGTTCTATTGGAAATTATCTTTCTACGTGTAGTCGTGTATGTAAAGGTGAAGCTGCCTACATCTAGATCTCCCCATATTCCATAAAAGTGGGACCCACACTAGGAGTTGTTATCATCCATAAGACCATAGCTTATGGCAGCAGTGCCACTAGTATCAGAGGTATTCCATAGGTGGTTTCCTTGACGTTGATCACCAGTTAACATCACAGTTGATCATTGAGGAATGGGATCACCTTCATTGGTATACCAGACAATTGTGTCTAGTATCTTTGCATATTGTATGGCAGGCAAGAAGAGGTCACTGTTGTTATTAAATCGATGAAATCCAAAGGTGAAATCACCCGAAGGTGAAAGCTAAGATAAGCCATCATTGGTGGTAGCTGTGAGAGATTGACCTACTGTTATCTTGCCAATATTTTGTGCAACAACAAAAGATGATTGTAAGAGGACTAATATAAATTAGGAAAGAATGCAACATAGAGACCTAAGCCCAGCCATGGCCAAAATGAGGAGTGAAATGTCCTAGATTTTGGGGCCTCACAAGCAACCTCAAAAACCTTACCAAAGTCAGGGTGTCTGAGGACTGGAGCAGATGACATCATTTCCTTATTCTCCTTAAAAGCATATGGTGCTTTAGGAGTCTATTGAAATGGGCCTTTCAGGCAGTCTGTAATAGGCTCCACAATAGAGCTGACATTTCTAATGAAGCTCCTGTAGAAGGAGTCAAGATCGTGAAAAATCATAGTCTCAATAATGGTCTTGTGTTAAGGCCACTCTCTAATATTTCTAACTTTATTAGGGTTGGCAGAGATATCTTGAGTAGAGACAATGAACCCTAAAAAGTGACTTGAGGTTGAAGGAAGATACATTTCTTTACATTAGCAAAGAGCTTGAATTCTCTAAGTGCACAAAAGATGGCTAACATGATCTACTCTAGACTTGATATAAACTAAGATGTCATCAAAATAGACAACTGGGAATTTCCCTATAAATGGCTTAAGAACATGTGTTATGAGTCTCATAAAAGTACTAGCGGCATTGGATAACCCAAAAGGAACAACCATCCACTCAAATAAGTCGTCGTGGGTCTTAAAAGCATTCTTCCATTCATCTTCCGGTCGAATACGAACTTGGTGATAACCACCTCGTAATTCTATCTTAGAGAACCAGCTAGCTCCAGCAAGACAATCAGGCATATCTTCTAACCTCAGAATGGGAAACCTATACTTGACTGTTATCTTATTAATGGCTCTACTATCGACACACAGCCTTCAAGATCCTTCCTTCTGGGTATGGTGAAGGACTCATGCTATGATGAACAAAACCCTTAAACAGTAGTTTCCGAGTCTCTTTAAAGTTCTACGGTGAAGGAGGGAAATAGTTCCTTTAGGTGAAGTAGGCACACTGTAGGGAGAGGACAAGTTTAGGGAAGGTTTGGGACTCGAGGAGGACAACAACTCTTTGGGTCGACATGGTTAAGACTAATCTTCTTATTCGTGTACCTAAAGGTGTATGTGTTCTCCCTCCCATTATGTGAGACATTTTGATCATAAAGCCAAGGACGACCTAAGAGGATGTGAGCAACATCCATCAAAAGGACATCACATAAAATCTCGTCCTTATAACCACCAATCTGGAACGAAGCCTTATACCTATGGGTAAACATGACATTAGTGTTGTTAACCCAGGCTCCTTTAAAAGGGTACAGATGAGGCTCTACTTTAAGGTGACACCATTTTATAGCGGTCTCGACAACAACATTCATAGTGCTGCCGCCATCTATAACCATTTTCATAAGAGTTTCCCCACACCTAACAAGGATATAAAAGATAGTGGTACTCATTGTTCATGACTGGTTTGGCCAAAAGACATCTAACATCTCCAAGATGTGCATCATGGAGAAGCCTATTTTCAACATCAACAAGATCTTCAAAGCCGCCCTCGGATCAACAACCTCTTCCTCATGTTCAAGTGACTTATTGTCTATTGCATGAGTACGACAGGGGCACTTAGAAGCATAATTACCTATCCTCTCCACGACAGCTAAGACACTGGACATTGTTCATTGGGTTACAGGAAGTCCCAAAGGAGGCATGCTGGACTACGCTAGGTGGGATTTGAGGACTATGACCCTTAGAGATTGAACCACTCATAGAAAACTCGCTCATCTCAGGAACAAATTGGACAGGGGTCCTAGAGGAAGGAGTAGCACAAGGTAAGGTTTGTCATAGAAAACTCCAAGGTAAGGCTTGAACCACTCATAGGCTTGTCAAGTTTTTCGACCTCTAAAGTTTTATAGTAAGCCTCATAAAGAGTATAAGGAGCAGACAAGGTACTTGCCTCTTAAGCTTAGTCTGTAAGTCTTGAATGAAGCGGGCTATCGTAATGGAAGGATCCTTTATAAGGTCATGAGTCAATTCATGTAATCGGACACACTACAGGTGGACTGCCTAAGGTCAAGCATCCAGTTGACAAGGTGTGCCTTATGGAAAGAAGGGATTTACTTTTCTTTCAACCTATCCTTCATGACTTCCCATTAGGTGATGGGAGGTTGCCATATTCGCTTAAGGTGACTCGTGGCAATTTGCCAAAACTTCCTAGCAGGTCCTATGAGTTTCATCTTAGCAAATCGAACCCATTCAATATCAGACATCCAATAACAATCAAAGTAATCCTCCATAGCAACTATCCCGTCAGAAAAAGTGGTTGCATCTATCTTTCCATCAAAAGAAGGTACATCGACTTTCACCTTTTGAATAATATCGGAGTAACCCTCGTGAACATTCCTACGGTCACTTTCAAGGTCCGCATGTCCAGGCTTCCTGTAGCTACCCGTCCTTCTGTCAACTCTAGAGATGTCAAACTGACGGTCCCTATGGTCCCCTTGACCATGCCTCAAACCACTCCCTTGTCCTCACTCTCGACGGTTAGAGTGAAGTAGTAATTCTGGTTCTCCCTCCTCAAACTCATTAGCCCGAACTAACTTGTAGACGACCCAGTGACGATGATCACCCCCCACCAAAAAGTTCAGGGGAATATTGTGGTGGGGTTTGACGTTGGTCAAGCTGGGGTAGCTTCTCAACCGCTCGAGTAAGTTTGTCAATCTTAGCCTCAAGTTGGTCAAACCTAGCATCTTAATGATTGTTTGGATGCGGATGACATGGTGGATGCAAATATGAATGCAAGGTATAAGTGCTAAACTAAGTTGCAATAGTAATGACAACGATAAACAATCACTATATACACAACATAACACAAAATTTTGATATAGATTATTGATAAGACTCGAACCAAGCAGGGAATAAAATGCAAGGAAATATTTTGGATCTAAGCAAGTACTCAAAAAACCCAAACAGTGAGGAATTAGACTACTTTCGCAACAGAGAATCCTAACTCTTTTCAAAGTAAAACTGAGATTCTCGTACCTCTTAGCGGTCTACGAGTATGGGTCCAATTTCCACACCTCGGCAGCAACAATATTGACCCGAGGGCTAATGGAACAAGGCAGCAATATTTGACTTGTTGGATGACAATTGGACTAGTTAAACCAGAGGGTTAGCTGAAGGCAATAGCACAAGACAATCAAGCAGTACTTGGCCAACAATTGTGGCTAGGAGACGGCCATCCGAAGGCATTTTTTGGTGAGAGGCGGTCCTGGCATGGTGGAATGGATGGCCAAGAGGTTTCCGGCCCCCTCCGTCTAGGACTGAGGGCCCAGAACCCGGTTAGGAGACGGTCATCCGAAGGCGTTTTTCAGCGAGAGGCGGTCCTGGCGTGATGGAATGGATGGCCAAGAGGTTTCCGACCCACTCTGTCTAGAGCCGAAGGCCCAGAACCTGTCAATTGCATGTAAAGATGGTTACCAACCTAGGGTTTCGCAGGATAGAAGCAACCAATTAAGGATTCAACCAAAGTGTGTTCCATCAATTGCATTGAGGCTTTTGTTCACAATTAAGTGAGCAACAATGGAGTGAAACAAATTTTGGCTAAGCGTAAGGGTTCAAGCGTGGATTTGGGGTCTAGGGTTTAGGTTTGGGTTTGGGGCCAAATTCAAAAATTAGGGTTCTAGGATTTCGAATTTGGGGCTTCTAGGGTCCCGACTATCGGCCGGCCGTGGTGGAAGGCTGGAGACCGAGGACTGGTGGTTGGCGACAGTTCCGGTGGTGTTAATCAAATGGATGGGTGTTGCATGGTGAGGATTTCTGGGTTGGATGAATTTCTTTTCTTTTCTTTTTGAACGAGAGAGGGAAAAAAATTGGGGAAAGTAAAACCCAAAGGGAAGCGGCAAAGATTGCGAGCTCTGATACCAAATTGATGTAGGACGCCCTAAGAGCAATTCCCACACCAAGAAAATTCACACAAGAACTTTCAAATACTCGATATTTCAATTCATTCAATGCCTTTCCTCAATGCACGAGGAGGTTTATATAGGAATCAATACAACTGAAAAAAGGAATAGAAAATACATCCAAAGATTACTAAAGCTAAAATAAGATAGATTATTATTCTGAAAGAGAATCCCTAGATTGCCAAGTGTCATATGATTCCTAGAATACACACTGCCATAAAATTGTTTAGGAGATACTACATCAGAACTTCATCAAAATCTAGAGCTCCTATGTGATAAACAGCACTGCTTGAAACCCTGTTGTCTGCGGTGAGATAAAATGCACAGCCATTCATCATCAGTGTGTACATATTCCCTGAAATTTCATAGATTTACTTGTTGCCCAAGTTTGTTGAATTCCATTGTCACTGGAGTAGTAATAAATTGTGTCAGGGCGGTCCACCGGCTAACTGGTAGAGAGGACCATATTTCCATCAAAGCGCAACTGGAACCTACCAGTGGTGAAATTAGTTTCTGAAAGCCGAGAATTAAGCCTCCCTTCCATTATTTGGGTAGGCAACAGTTTATCTGCTATATGGCTAAAGCTCTCCCAAAGTAGCTCATTGTTGTACTTTTGATGGCAAAGTTCCCTGTGTCATTCATGGAACAATAGCTAACACAAGTGCTATTCAGATTTCAGATCATCAGTAGTATCCCATGAGTGGTTGCTTGACAATCACTGAGGACCATACCTTCATCAGCAGTTACAGTTATTGTCGATCCTTGGGGAACGAGGTTGCCCTCATTTGCATAACAAACTATGGTATCAGAACTGTTGACATACCAAATGACAAGCGAGAAGTGCTTGGTAGTGTTGGGAGGCTAGTGAAATCCAAAGGCAAAATCACCTGAAGGTGAAAGCCAGGCAGACCCACTGAAAGTGACTGGGAGATATTCCAACTGCTATATTACCCTAATTTTGGCAGCAGCGGCTGATAATAGTAGAGCTATGGAAAAAAGAGAGAAAATACAAGAAAATGTCAGATGCATCTTCACTATAATATTGGTGTAGCATATTTTGATATTGGAGGTAGTAGCAACATTTTTGAGAGTTCAAATATATTTATGAACCCCCAAAACAGTGAATATGACTTTTCAACTTTCAAGTCGATTCAGTGATCAAACTGGGCCATTGAAGCAATCTATCAATTATTGACCATTTGACTGTAACATGCCATCCACCTAATGCTTCTAAAGAGATTTGCCTAAGGCAATGCACAAGGCCGAGAATGTTACTTCTAACCCTTCTGCACCCTTTCTTGTCCTTGACATTCTACCCTATGTGGGACCGTGTTTAGTTTCGGTAGGTATGCAGCCTTCTCCTTGCAAGTAGAGAGAGGCTGGTGAAATGCAAAAAGAGCATGCCATTTCATATTTAGAATGCAGAAAGGATTTCCGAGCCACTACCACTGAAAATTTGTTTGTGCTGACTCTCTTTTCAGTAAATCCTAATGAAGCCTGAAAATAGATACTTATCCAAATGAGAATCATGGGGCCAGTCCAAGGTTGGGGCCCCATTTCCCTAGCCTTGGAAGAGGTCCCTCATCAACTTTCGTTGGGTAGTTACTTTTGTTAGGGCAATATCACTTGCTTTGTGTGTGTCACCCATTGGCCATTCAGCCATTGTCCTCCTTTCATAGACTATTTTTCATATTTTGCTATTCTGTGTTGCTTTGCTAATGGCTTAATTGTTCTGCTGTAATTGAACATTATATACGTGTACTCCCAAAGGCTTAAGGTTGGGAAATTCATGTTCTTTAGCATCCCATTCTGATAAGCTTGTTTAGTGTGTAGAGTGCTATGAATTGAAGGCTGGTTAGATGAACGCAACTGCTGAGACGAAGTCAACCATCTTAGGCTTTCTTTTGGTTTTTTTTTGGGGGGGGGGAGGGGGGCTCTCTGGTTTGTTCGTAAATCATGGAACTCTTTTTGGAAAAGGAAAGAAATGAAATATTATGGAAATTTCATTATATACTATATCAATATTCTAATCTACAAGTGTCATGATTGGAAATTGTTTTATTTTCTCTGTATGAGAAGAGGCAAAATGTTATCAACTTGAATCTGGGATAGCTTTCTGAAAATATTTTGTTTAATTTATAGGACACACAAATGCCAACATGATTTTATCGCATTACATATATATTTTTGAACTTTAGTACTTTTTTGACGTATAGGAAATAACACATTAACTCTAACCTAGTACATTGATCATAGTTTCAATGAAAAAAAATATGTTAGCAGTTGATCATGTCTTACTGGCTTTCTCTAATCCATTGGTCTTACTAGGCATAAGTGTTAGTCTTTGACCTTAACCATGTCTAACAATTTCAATGAAGCAAAGATAGATTAGACGTCCCACAAGTCGGCGGTACTGCTCTGGGTCATCAAGAAGTCGCCTATCAGCCAATGCCAATCTACGCTGTTGTTCCAAAGGAACTCCGGCGGGTTTGGCCCCTGGCAACCCTGCTTCAGAGAGCATATCTAAAGCATATTTACGCAGACACAAAAATATGCCCTTAGGATTTCTCGCGACCTCGACACCCAAGAAATATTTTAGGACTCCCAAATTCTTCATTTGAAAGCACTCACTAAGATAAGACTTGAACTTCACAATAGCCTCATGGTCATTGCCGAAAATAATTAGATCATCTACATAAACTAGGACATTGAGACAAACATCGTTGTCGCCGAAAGTGAACAACGAATAATCCGAATAGGACTGATGAAAACCATATCCCTTCTACGCATTGGTCAATTTGGCAAACCAACATCGCGGTGCTTGTTTTAGCCCATACAGAGATTTTCGAAGGCGACAAACTTTCTTCGAACTGGAGACTTCAAAACCTGGTGGCATTTTCGTGAAGACTTCTTCTTGAAGATCACCATGCAAAAATGCATTGTGAATGTCCATCAGATGCAATTCCCAATGCTTAGCAGCTGGTACTGCTAGAAATACCCTAACAGTGACCATTTTTGCCACAGGTGCAAATGTTTCTGTAAAGTCAATACCTTCTACTTGATGATTGCAAAAATCACCAACCGAGCTTTGTAACACTCAACTGTTCCATCAAAGTTGTATTTAATTTTGAAAACCCAATTACATCCAAGTACCTTTTTACCGGGTGGTAAATCAGAAATGTCCCAAGTGCCATTGTTCTCAAGCGCCTGAATCTTCTGCTACATTGCATCTTGCCACTTTTCATCCTTAACTACTTCTAAAAATGTTGTGGGTTCATGTCCTGAAGTAATGGCTGCGAGAAAATTTATGTTTCGCATAGAAAATTGGTCACAGCTTACATAGTGTGCTTATAGGATAAGGCGTACCTGGAAGACACTTTGGTGTGGTGGAACGATCAGATGGACTCAACTTTCGAGTGCTATGGGTAACATAGTCACGTAAACGAACAAGAGGTTCCTTCTTTCGATGCCCTCGACCCAATGAATCACTTTGAACCACATTGTCGATGGGCTGTTGTTCGGTATGGGCTAGAATTTGAGATGAATGCCCTGTAGCCTGCGTATCCACAGCGGGTCCATCTCTTCCTTCTTCAGCAACCCATCGCCCTCTTCTCCAACATCTACTATCAGGTTCTACCTAGCCCCTTCGTCTCCAAGCTCCCCAGACACCCTCAGCGGGCCTTCTTGATTATGGGCTTTGCCAGTCCATTCTAAAAGGGGCACTGGTTAAGGTTTTTGGCCTATCGCAGGACTGTGGCCCATTGTTTCTCCGATACCCCCTGTTGCCTCAATTTCATCCAGCCAGCATGCATTATCCTCATCATTAGACACTCTTTCCATGGAACTAGCCTTGGTTGTGGGCAAGGCAAAAGGGAAACTGATTTTCATAAAACACAACATCGCGTGATATGAAGAATTGTTGAGTCTCCAAGTCATACAGTCTCCATCCCTTTTTGCCATAGGGGTACCCCACAAATATGCATTTTCGACTTCTACTATGAAATTTATCACCTAGTGTCCGTTGATTATGGGCGTAGCACAATGAGCCAAACACCCTTAGATGCTCATATGAAGCCGGATGCCCATAAAGAACTTCATATGGTGTCTTGTCATCTAACACCATAGAAGGGGTCCTATTTGTCAAATATCCCGCAGTCAAAACACATTCCCCCCAAGAATCAATTGGAAAGTTACCTTGAAATCGCAAAGCCTGGGCCACATTCATAATATGCTGATGTTTCTTCTCTACCCGACCATTTTGTTGAGGTGTGCCAGTACAAGAAGTATGAAAAACTATCCCATGTTCCAAGAAATAATTTTTCATGCAAATAAATTCCGTACCATTATCACTTCTGACAATTTTGACATGTTTTTTAAATTACCTATCAATCATAGCAAAGAAATTCTTCAACGTTTGGGACACCTCCTTCTTATCCACTAATAAAGTAACCCAAGTTGCATGAGAAAAATCATCCACAATTGTCAAGTAGTAAGCCCCACAAGACGAAGCAGTTCTATAAGGGCCCCACAAATCACAATGAATTAATTCAAATAAATTAGACGCTTTATTGTCATTTAGAGGAAAACTGTCTCTACTCTGTTTTGCTCGATGGCAAGTGTCACAATGCTTATTCAAAATCTCGCTATTTTTCCTAACATCTATTGCAGGAACTAACTTTGTAACCTTGAAGGAAGGATGACCCAATCTCGCATGCCACAAATCAAGAGAGTCCACCCCCGTTACTTTGTGAGCCTTTACGTCCGACCTCTGTCGAAAGTAGTAGAGTCCATCTTTACACTCACCCGCACCAATCAGCGTCTTCGAAGTGTGACCCTGTAATGCACACATATGTTTAGAGAAAACCGCAACACAATCAGTTTCATCGATAACTTGCGACACATAAATTAAATTATAGGCTAAACCGGGTACATAAAGAACATTGGATAAAACCAAATTTTCATCAAATTTAATTGATCCTTCATTAGTGGCTAGCACATGATTACCATTCAGCAAACCTATGGGACAAGCTGAAATTTCCTTCAAATCATTCAATTTTTTCAAGCTTCCTGTCATATGATTTGAAGCGCCGGTATCAAAAGTCCAAGAAGTGTTTCCAGTCTTACCGGACAATTTCTCGGTAGAGTTAGCCTTATGTGTATTTATTAAGTCAAGAAGTGATGCCCACTGTTCAGAACTGAGATATGGCAGTTACTGATTTTCGTTGTTCACACCAGTGCTTGCCTCTGGCATTATCTGGGCAGCATTTGCTCGATGCGCTCCAGCCCTTCCTCGTCCTCCAGCTGCGCCGCCTCTGCCTTGCCCAGCCAGCCTTGCGTCACGGGGTCTATCACCCCACCAGTCAGGGTAGCCCACAATCGAGAAGCAATCAGATGCCTCATGCCCAGATCGCTTACAGTGTGTGCAAGTCACCGTCTTGTCCCTATTCTCGCCTCGCCCCTTTGATTTATTGCTGGCCTGGGCTGCGAGAGCCATGAATTCTCCATGGTCGTGTTTGGCCCGAGCCATGGTTTTGACTCTTTCTTCTTGAACTAGAGTCGAATAGACCCTATTAAGCGAAGGCAGGGGTTCGGTTGCCAGCAAGCTCGATTGAACTGTTCCGTACAAATCTCCATCAAGTCCCATGAGGAATTGATGGACTCGTTCTTCCTCTTGTTTCTTGGTAATCTTCGGTCTTATTTCACACTTGCATCTCCCACAGCTACAAACAGGTATCTGATCGTAGTCCATCAATTCATCTCACAAGAGTTTCAATTTGCCGTGATAAGCGACAATAGATAGCCCCTTCTGTTTACAATCTGCCAATTCTGCCTTCAGTTGTTGAACTCGTGGTCCGTTTGCAACATAAAAACGATCCTTCATGTCCTGCCACAAGCTAGCTGCACTTTCCGTATACGATACGGTTGAACGCAAGCCTGGTTCAATGGTGTTCAAAATCCATGAAACAAGCATGGATTGCACCGTCCACCACTCATCCGACTCAGGAGAAGTATCGCCTAGTTTGGTGATCTTTCCTTCAATAAATCCCCATTTCCGTCTGGCTCTCAATGAGGTCCGTATGGCCCTCGCCCATTCTTCATAATTATTGCCTTTCAATTGAACTTGAGTGATAATGTTGCCGGGATTATCATTCGAGTTCAAATTGTATGGTGATGGTGTTTTCTTCATGAATTCGGTTTTCACTATGTCTTTGTTGTCTGCCATGACTCTGATACCATAACAATTTCAATAAAGAATTCAATGTCTGAGAGAGAATTCTCTGCCCCTTCCATTCATGCACTACAACATATATACATGATGGAAAATCAAAACCAAATCTCCTACTTTCCTATAGCTGCTGCTTACCTATACATGTTGCTATGAATATGGAAAACAGAATAACATCAATATACATGAGCCTAAAATAGCATACCCAATATTACACATGCCAAAGATAGCACCCAGCTCAATAATATCCTTGAACTACTGTCGACTATTCATTTTAGATTGTGGAAGAAAGCCAAATGATATCGTCCATCTCAATTGGTATGAACTGCAACAATTCAAGCTTCAAAAGCAGACAGAGGGAGTACTATAGAAGACATTTGCCCTTTGTCTCTCTGCAAATTCGGGGTATTGGCAGCCGGTCAACCTTCCACGTTATTTTCCAGTGAGTAGATTGATTTTCATGCCCTGTTTATGTAACTTATGTTCAACTTGGTCGTTGATTTGGGTCAGATATGACAATTCTGGTCATTTTAAGATGCTCAGTAGAGCTATCAACTGTGCAAGAGCTAAAAAGTTTCTAGGCCCTGGAAGTAGTTGTACTTTTCTTTATGCTTGAATCACGCATTTTCTTTGTGGCCACTGGCCAGTAATTTACCTTGCCCACGAAGTTTTGGCTTTTGACACCAATTGGCTGCCCTGTCCACATTGTCCCTGAGTGAGGTCCGTGGAAATTTCATATGTGAGATTACTTTTCCTATTTTTGAGATCACTGTTTCAATTTTTCCTCGCTCTTCCTTTTTTGGTCATTTGAGAACATCACTGTAACTTAATTCCAGTTTGAATTAAACATCAGTAGCTATATCCTCAAGAGAATTTCCAAAAGCCAAGCAATACAGTTGGAAGAGGCCACTTTGTTAACCCTGCAATTGAATTAATTGCAGGATAGAAAATCTTAATTTTTTTTTTTTTGCATGAGATTGCAAAAGAGGATAAAGTATATAATGCCACACGCACTTGTATATATATGCATAAATTCATGGATGGATTCTCACTACACTAAAGTCATGACATAGGAGTATAGGCCAAAAAAACCATTATGTCTCCAGTGCAACCCCCCCTTCCTAACAACATAATTGATGGATGGCATTGTACAATTTTCTTTTTATTTTTTAAAGCAACGATTTCGGAGGTGCATGACAAATTCTTTTGCCTTCTCTTCTTTTTCATTTTGATCCAGAGTTCACTGACTCCCAACTCCTAAGGTAGACACTTTTCTCCTTAGTGTGTCTTTCTTTTTTAGAGTAAAATTTTGCAATAAAACTCAATTTTTGAGGAGCACATGGGCAATGCCAGCAGCTGGGAAAGTGGTTGGTGGTTCTGACATAAAAGGGGAAAAAAAACATTCCATAGAAATCCGAATTTGAAAACAAAGAAAGCGAATACGACAAAGTCGGTTTGGCTTAGACCTTAGGCTTTGTTTGGACCTTACAAAATTTGATGGAAAGAACAAAAAAATTGGGAAAAGAACTTTTTTCTTTGTGTTTCATTTAGAGAAAATCACAAAGAAAAAAATATCGAGGAAAATTAGATGGAAAATTGTTAGAAACAAATGATAAAATTTTCCTCATAAAATTGTGAGGAAAGTTTGGGAAAAATTCTCAATTGCCTCTAACCTCGCATTGCTTAGATGATATCAACATGATTCAAGTAATTCATCAACATTTAAATTTCTCATCCAAATTCTTATATTTTTTCCTCAATCCAAACAACAGGAACAAAAAAAAAAAAAACTCATTTCTCCTTACTTTTTTTTCCTTCACAGTTTTTTCGTTCAATTTTTTTCTTCTACCAAATTTTCTAGGGACCAAACAAAAGCTTAGTATGGAAACCTACTAAGTAAAGATTTTCAAACTCAGAGAAACCTTGGAATATAAAAATGGGCAATCTTGAGCCAACTCCTTTTTCAAGAAAAAAAAAGGCAAAAAAATAAGGGTTTAGAAAGCAAGAATATAAAAAATAAAAAATGAAAAGAGGAAAGGTGCAGAGGCTTAAAGGCAGCTGTGAATTAAAGCATCAACCAGGGCCATGCAGAGAGAGTTGCCAAAATGGTGGAACAAAATGTTATATTATAACGGATGCAAGAAAGTATGAACAAACTGACAATTACACATAGATTTAACGTGGTTCACTAACAATGTGTTAGCTACGTCCACAGGCAGAAGAGAGGAATAGTTTTATTGATGATAGGAATACAGAGATACCACCGTGCTAGGTCTGCGAAGGGGGTTACAGAAAACAGATTCAAGGCATTCTAAAATGTTACATACATAATAATTTGTTAAGTGCATCAGTATGTGTCTGGAGGGCAGAGGAGCTCTTTACTCTTTAGCGATCATTGCCCCAGTCTCTCTCCCTCTCTGCCTCCCTCTTGCTCTCTCTCCATTCATATTGCCAAGAAATGAACCGGGATGCTCTATTATGTCCTGCAGCTGTCAGCTTGTTGATGTTAATGTTTATTTTTGAGATCTAGTTTAATCTTCCCCCCTGTTTAAAGTTTCCGGTTGCACAGATATCTCCAGAGCATTTGATGGAAAGGGACACACGAATAAGGGCCACAACAATTGCTCATTTTCTACATAAATAACTGAAGAATTTATTTCTTGCAATGCATTTACACTTAGGCTCCGTTTGGATGTTGGAAAAGAGTTCCATACATAACTAGCCTAGTATGTCTTCCAACCTGGAAAGATTGAAGTTTTAACATTGCATAATAATTGAAAATGAGGCTGGACAAGGAGGGTGTGACACTTCTGCAAGGCCTTCAAGCATGTGCGACACCATTCTCATTGATGGTCGTAGACTTGGGTCTTCTTGGATGCACCAAATGGCCACCTTTACAAACCTCTCGAATTGTGGCCTGTCATTCAGTGCTTCAATGTCATCATTAACAAGACAATCAAGCCTGTCAGATTGGTAGCAATCAAATGCCCAATCTGTCAGAATTGCTCTTTCCTCTGCATTAGTATCCACACATATGCTTTTACGACAGCATATAATCTCCAATAACAGAACCCCAAAGCTGTAGACATCCACCTTCATGGTGACTGGTTTGTTCCTGAACCATTCAGGGGCTACATACCCTTTCGTCCCTCTGATTCCTGTATTTGTGTGACTCTGGTTCATGACTAATAGTTTTGCCAACCCAAAATCAGATATACGAGCATTATGATAGTCATCTATCAGTATGTTCTGTGGCTTTATATCACAATGAATGATCTGAGTGCTGCACTCTTCATGCAAATACAATAGCCCCCTAGCAACTCCTTGAATGACTTGGATCCTTGCTGGCCAACTTGGCTTAAAATCACCGAAAAGATGATCAGCTAAGGTACCATTGCGCATGTACTCATACACTAATAACCGCTCATCTTCTTCTTTGCAGAATCCTATAAGCCGAACTAGATTCTTGTGATGAGTTTGGCCTATCACATTCACTTCTGTTTCGAATTCCTTATCAGCACTGTTTGATATTCTATCTAACTTCTTTACTGCAACAAAAATTCCAGGAGCCTTTGTTCCAATTATGCCCTTATAAACTATACCAAAAGCCCCTCTCCCTATTTCTTCCTTAAATTCATTGGTTGCCTCTTTAAGCTCCCGGTAACTGAAGCACGTAACATTACTGTACTCCCTGAGAGTTTTACTCTTCTTCCCTTCTAGCTGTCTTAATCCCTTCTTCCGATGGTAGTAGAAAACTCCAAAACCAATGACACTTAAGAAATTGGCAAATGCAGATCCGCCCAAAAGCACTGAAAGCACTCTCTTCTGCTTAGTTTTCTGTTTTAAAGCTAGAACAGAAGGTTTCAGTGGTCCAAAAACAGAAGGGTTCAATGACTTGATAGAATAATTACCTACCTTAAGCCAAGAAGTAACAAGAACAGTGCTGTTACTTCTTCCGTGTGAGAGCGGAAGTTTCTTCTTCCAACAGGCTGAACCATCAAAAATGACAGCCGCACAGAAGCAATCATCTAGGCAAGAATTCTTGCAATCCTCTTCGGTAGAAGGCACAGATTTTGCGTAGTCACCAAATGGCCAATTAGTGTTCGGAAGTCGCACTAGCTTATATTCATCTGTCGCAGTAGTCTGTCCATATCTGTCACAGTGATATATTATGAAATCCGGTTTACAGCTGCCATACATATCACTAGGATCTAGGAGGGAATACTTCTCTGGGCATTGGCACCTCGGCCTTCCATCATTATTAAGGCTGCAAATGCTGTTATAACCACACACTCCGCTGTCCAAGTGGTCAGGATCTGGAATTATTCTGCATATGTTGTCACCTGGTAACATACTAATCGTCTTCCAACCATTGCCAATGGAGGTTCTTGGGTGATAATACCAGGTTAACAATCCGTCAAAATCCATTGTTGCTCTCTGATAAAAATCCCTAGCTGAGGCTGGATTGGACAAGAGATTGGTTTTTGAGCCATCATCTCCGAGTATGTACATATATCCTGACTCGTTATAGACCACTTGATAACCAGCACTTGTTTGATTGTTACCATATGTCCCACTGGCATAGTAGGGAGCATAAGCAAAGCTGGTGTCTAGTTCCCTGGTATTGAGGACCAGGCTTCCATCGGGTTGGAAGCGTAATTGGAATCTGCCCTTCGTGAAGTTAGTTTCTGATCGCCGGGAAGTCAACACCTCGCCTCTTTCCATAATCTGGGTGGGCAGCAAGGTGTCAGTGGGATGCTTAAAGCTCTCCCAAACTGGGTCATCACTGCTGCTAGTTTTAAGGATGAAATTCCCAGTATCGTTCATGAAACCATAGCTTATGACAGCGGCAGTGTTCGAATCAGGGGCATCCCATCTGTTGATGCCCTGAGGATCAGTGACAACCAGACCCTGAGCAGTTAGCGTTACTGTTGATCCGGTGAGAAAAGGGTTGCCATCATTTGCGTACCAGACAATTGTGTCCGGTATCTTTGCATACCAGATGGCAAGCAAGAACAGGTCAGTGTTGGTCAATTGATGAAAACCAAAGGCAAAATCACCTGAAGGTGACAGCCAAAATGAGCTACCGTTGGTGGTGGCTGTGAGAAATTGACCAACTGTTATCTTGTTAGTATTTTGGGCAGAAACAGCAGACGATTGTAGGAGGATCAATGTACAGGAGAAGAAGATACAACAAACAGCGCTAGTTCTAACCATGGCGAAAATGAAGGAGCTGATTGCAGGATGATCTATGTAAAGGTCGGAACGTGTAATACAGAAAAAGAGCCCTAGGCCTAGCTGTTGCTAAAATGAGGGTTAGATTATTGAAAACACAAATTGTTAGGGTGACAGTGATAACAAGATGTGGGTATAACAGTATTGGTAAGGAAGACATGGACACTGATCAATGGGAAAGTTGGCTTTTAAACGGAGCGGATGACATTTCAACATTGAGGTCAGCCGAATCATCTCAATAAACAGTTGGTCAAAAAGTACTGTGAGCCGTCAAAATAGTTTGTTGCCACGAAAGGTCTGAGAACTCAGACCCTAAAAACCATTATATAATCTGCTTTGACATTGTCTTCAATGACTGGGATTGACCAGTTACCAATCTGAGAACTCAAACACTAAAAATCATTTGTTTTCAACAACTAGGATTTCCCATTTATCAAACACTAACAATCGTTATATAATCTCCTTTTATGCCATGCGGAGGCCTTTTTTTTATTTTGGTTTTCTTGTTTTGGGGGGGGGGGGGGGGGGGCGGGGATCTTTGAAGGTGTATTCCGTTGCTTTTGAGAGTTCTGTCTAGGTTCTTTTGTATTGACTTGCTTTGATTTGACTGCCTTCTTTCCCTTCATTATCACTCTTTTCTAAGGTCTCCAATCTAATAAAATAAGGATGAAAAATAACCTACCTTTAGCTTCTTCCAGATTGGCGTCTGCATAGGCTTAAGTACGTCACTGTTGCTGTGCATTTAATTCCTTATCAATGTCATTTCTTTGTGTTTTATCCTTTGGAATTCCAACACCATTAATGATTTTGGCCCTGTTTTATTTTATATTTTTTAAAATTTAATTAAAAGTTTACATCTGCTTACATCTTCTTATATTTTATAAATGTTCTATAAAGTTCATTTATTTTAGTTACAGAAATATATATATATATATATATATATATATATATATATTTAATGATACTACCAATGTACAAAATTTATAAATATATTATGAACACAATATTTACATAAACATAAAAATATAATATAACAACTTAAATTATATTTGAGTTTCGACATGAAATATATATTATTATAGATGACTATACATTTATTTATATTTAAAATTATTTACTTAAAATAGGAATTTATTTGAAGAGTAATCTTCAATTTTGCCAAAAAAAATTGTTTTTTTTTTATACTTTGCTTATTCGATCAAACTAATTGTATTTACCAAATTTATAGGGATTAATATATTTTATTGTTGTATAATTAACTTAATTAATTTTTTATTTTCAATAAGTATATTATTTTAATATTATTATTTTTCATCCAAAACGTTCATTGTAAAATAAATTACACTATACAACTCTTCAATAATTGAACAACTCATTACATTTATCCTTATAGCTCCTTCCAGCTTCTTACATCTTCCTACAGCTCCTTGTATCTCCTTACAACTCCTTACATTTTCTTACAGCTTTTTACAGCTCCTTACATCTCCTTAGATCTATCTATCTAAAATGCGAAATAGAACAGGTCCTTTGTCATGGAGCATATATGTTGCTGTCTCGTATGAGTTCATTAAATTGTTGCCACTCCTTTTGAGTTTAATTAATTTCTGAACTTTGTTGATACACATACACATATTAGGTTTTTGTTCTACAGTTTGATATCTGGGTTGTTTGTTCTGTAATTCGATTGTGCCTTAGCCAACTGAAAGTCTTTTACCATCTATTGGCCTCCTTGGAATTGACCGACCAACCCACAACGTTCGTTTAGTGTTTAAAATGTGTATTTGCATTTTTAAAATACTAAGATACACTAACCAGTAAGATGTATACCCCCCATTTTAGACATATATTCTCATATAATATGATCGAATTCACAAGGTTGGAATCTTGGATCTATCACTGTTTGGCTTGTTTATTATTTGTGTTGATCAACTGCCATGCGCCTTCCTCCACTACTACAGGATGTCATCACTTTATTGTGTAACATGAAATATTGAGTGTTTCTTTCTTGGATGAAGAAGCTTCCTAGTGTTGAAAATGTTGTCTTGAGCAGCCTTTATCAGACATTTTCTTTTTCCAAAAAAAAGAAAAAAAAAAAGAATAGACCTCCTCTAATAAAGGGTGCTTGTATCTCCACTTTGTTAACTTATAGGAGTATTTGCAGCCCGTTTAGTGCATGATGTTTTGTTACCGCTATATCTCTTTTTACAATCTTCAATAGTAAAGTTATCTATAATTGGATCTCCTTAGACCCCGCTCACTCAAGTATGACCTACACTAAGAGTTATTATTATTGTTAATTTTGGTTTTAAATTTTTTTAATCAGTTGTCACAACTTGAGACTACCTTTATTTTAAATGTATATAGGTGCATGGACTCATATCGAAGAAACTCAACAGACCGTAGTAGGGGATGGGAGGTCGAACTGACCCACCTTACCCCTGACACAATGGCTTAATTGCTTCACACATTCAAGCAATCACACGCAGACTCGATCCTTGTCTTCTAATTGGAAGGTGAAGCACATGCATGCCAATCGAACCAGGAATTGTTGGCATCCTAAGGATACTTACACAAGGGCCAAGTTGCGATGGAAGAAGGATAAGTGCATGCCTCTTGAGAGGCTTTGTTCTTTTTTTGGGGGTTTGTGTTTACGATGAGCTGGCCTATTTAGTATTGTATATAGGCAACCATTAGTAGACGAAAAAAAATGCTTATGTTTTGAGTAATGGACACTTTATTACGTTAAGGTATGACCATTGAATACATTAGTCTAAAAGTTTGTAAAAATAATAACTTAGTATCATGAGGTTTTAGAGGCAGAATAATATAGTCATTCTCTTAATAAGAAGCTTTAGGTATTATATATTTTGATATTCTGGAAATTATTTTTGATGCAAAAATGGGGTACTTTATGTAGTATCTATTTTTTGATTTTCTAGGAACTTTTACATCATAGTAAGATATCAATTATAACTTAAATTAAGTTCTGACCAAAAAAAAAAGAGAGTACTGACAATGGTAATAGTATGATTATATTCATGTGTTCAAATCCATCGATACTAGCATTTATTCTTTTTTTTAAAAAATCACGTAAAGCTAGAAAAATATCCCATTTTTAAAGGCCGATACATAGTTTCTAAAACTTTTTTTCATGAAAAAAACTGAATTAATCCCTTAAAATCTTAAGGTACTAAATTATTATTTTCATGAAGTTTTAGACTATTTTATTCAATGACCATACCTAGTGGCACTTAAGTGTCAATTAAGCTTGTTATTTCGAGTCTTTCAACTTCAATACCATTAATGTACTTTAAACTTTGGTCACTTTTGCCATTAAGGTTTTGTTTTTACCAGTTATGTCACTGTGAAAAGAAGGAGTGTGGACGCGCCAGTAAGGAGATGTGAGACTATTAACATCCCCGACGGTAACAGAGGGAGAGGTCGATCAAAGAAGAGTTTGGATGAGGTGGTCGACCAAAGACTCTGGCAGGATAGAATTAAGGTAGTAGATCGAGGAGTATTGTCGGCTTAGTGTCTTTCGGTTGTAGTAGGGTATGTTTTGTTACGGATTCGCGTTTGCTGTGTTGTTTGTAGGTGATACTTGCTTCTAGAGAGGTCATTATTTGTCTATCGCTGCTAAGGTATGGTATCTCCCCTCCTCTGCTTTACTATACTAGTGTTTCTCTCTCTCTCTAACCCTTCTCTTACAAATGTTTTCACAAAATTCTTTTTGTGGGTCGCTTGGAATCAGTCTCTCTACGGGCAGAGATGTCGGTTGAAGTAAGGCTGCCTACATCTGGATCTCCCCAGACCCTGCGAAAGCAGGACTTACACTGGGAGTTGTTGTTGTTGTTGTTGTTGTGCCACTGTGAAGATCTTATGTATCGAAAATGCCCCGAAGGATATAAGATGGCAGGTTATAAGCAGATAGAACCATTTAATTTGCTTTTTCTTTTTTTTAATAGTAATGAATGGTTTGAAAAGAAGGAAAATAAATTCAATTAAAACCCCTCCCTTTCCTTTTTTCCTGTTTGTTCAGTCTTGTGAAAGAAACATGTACAATATGTAATTAGGACAGCTGACAAATTAGCAACTTGAGATTTAATGCATTCAGTTTTCAAACTTTGACTTTTTTGCATGAATTTTTTAGTACTTTGAGGTTTTACGCTTTGATTTTTTGTTACCTTCGAAAATTTTCATTTTCGTACTTTCCACCATAACTTTTTGAAAATTATGAAAAGAAGCCAAATTTGGGTAAGATATGCAAGGAAACTATTTTTAGGATTTTTTTCAAGAAATATGCCTATTCAAAATGATTAAATTTTTTATAATGACTTTATTGGTATCAACTATCGCAATATACTACTTATATTATTATAGATATTATATTTTCTATGATTACAGGCCCACCATATTTAGTAAAATAATAAAGCTTAACAGGAGGATTTTGGTCCTTGCGTGAACTTATTCAACACTATCCTAGCATTCCTCTACCTTTCAGTTTACAAATGTTGCTAATTTCAACCATATTTTCCTTAGATTAGATATTAACTTGGATCCGTTTCATTTCCGACCTCAAACCCTAAATCAATTTTTTATATTTTTAAGGATGGTGGAACTTTTAATCAAAAAATTATTATATTTAAGACATTCAATTGGATACGTTCTCTATTGGGAAACTTCTTTTAATGAAATATTACAATGAAAATATTTGAATATGGACTTAATAGCTAAGATTATTATAGATGTTTGCTCATGAAGAAATGGAGAAACTAATTTTTCTTTTGCTCAAGTACACTAATCAAATGATAGTGTTCACTCCTAATACTCAGCCTCTCCTTTTATGAAGGGGTGGAATACATAGGATGCCCTAACGGTTATGGTATACACTATTACAAGATGATTTTACATGACTATAGTAGACTACATTATTTTGTTGATTCGACACTCTGACAAGATAATTTATAATGGTATAACAACTTTTCAGAGTATTGAATGCTAACAAGACTACTCATCCATATTAAGATTTTGCATATCTTCATCTCCAATAATGTCATCAAGTCCATCACTATTGAGATATTTATCAAAATTTTCATCAAGTTTAAGATGCCCTGGATCTCATTTTTCAAAAAAATCTAACATATATCTCTTTTCTTTTTATGATAAGAATTTTCTAGTTCGAACGTGAAAAAGATAATCAAAAACATCTAGCTCTTTCCACCCTCATATACTTGTTGAAATCACAATGATAAATGAAAGTTGTGCTTCCGAAATGCATTAGTATTTTTCCTCATTCAATCAACACCCACATTTGATGATAAATGTTGTAAACATCAATGGTTCTTGCGAAAGCAAGATCATTATCTCTTGTTGCTCTGAAAACCATTCTTGTCATTGATCATCAGGATTGTTTAGATCAATTAGTTGGACAAGATAGTGAGTTGGGGTTTGGCTTTTTCATTTTCATACTCAATTAGTATGCTATGTTTCTCAATATGCAGACTTCTATTTTCAAGGTTCTTGTTGAACCATCAAGAGATATGCAAACCCAGTGGATTATTTTAAACATACACTTTTGAAATTTAATTAAACTTGAAAAGAATGGATACTTCGGATTAGGGATTTCTATGAGGTAGGCTACCATCTGATGGTACCACACTTTCATGATAGGATCATCTAGAGGGATTGAATTTACAGGAGATCTAATACCACCAACTTCATATCTATCAGGGATGAAGATCATAGCACTCTGTAATTCTCAAATATCATAGGGATAATGATTGTAGTAGTCGATGGAAACAGCAAACCAGTCATTGAATCAAGTTTTTTTTAGAACATATGCAATAATTTTTGCCTAAACATCATAAGGGCATCTTAAGTAATTTATTTGTAAGTCCAAAAGATTGAATCTTTGCACTATTAGATAGGAAGAAGACAATAACCCAAAACGTGATCCACTCTTTGTATAAAGTTCCAAAATATTCATAAGAATTCTCTAAGTAGAGACCCATTTTAGCAGTGTTGGCATATCATTTGGATTTCCTCCTTTTCCGATAGGAGTTCTGTTCTGATAATCACCATGGGTAAGCTCATGAGTTAAACTATCCACATAGAATTCTTTCTTCAATGTCTATGTTCAATAAAGAAAGGAAACTAGTTAAGCACATAATTGCCAACATAGGAGTCGTCATTGCCTTTATATATTTGATAAATTCTTTTTCAAACAAACAAGTATTCCTTTATAATCAGTTTAAACAAAAAACGTTTTGGGGCTAAAAGGATTAAGAATTTTTCAATTCATGCAAGGATTTCTTTTTTCATCTTAGGATAGTTGCATTCTGTTTTATTAAAATTTCTACTGTAATATGTGCACAGTTTTTCTCCTTCTTTGATTTTGAGTACTACACTTCAACGTTCATTGTTAGTATCTATCTCAAGAATTAAATCACATTCTTCATTATGCAACTTAAGAATAGGAAGATTTTTGGACATTTTTTTGAAGTTTTGAATAATATTTCAATCACTAGGTGTCAATGTCGAACTTACTTCTTTCTTAGGTTTCTGCTCTAATAGTTTTCTTAATTAGCTAAATCTTTAATCAAATTTGAAATATAGGTAAGACGTCCGAGAAACATTTCCAGTTTCTTTCTATCTTCAATCTTCTCATGAAAATTTGTTAAACTTTTATATTAATTGGGCTTTCAACGAGTCATGCACATAAGCTCAAATGAGGTTCCATCCTAAAACTAATTGGTAATGGGTAGAGTAACTCATAAGCTTATATACATGCTCAAACCCTTCAATTTATCAATGTGGGACAACACCAATTTTTATATCTTTATATTTCATCAATGTGGGACAATACCAACTTTTCATACTCCAACACGCCCCCCTCACGTGAGGGCTACTAACAAGTCCCTACACGTGCACACAATTTTAATCAAACGGGGATGGTGGCAAATCACGATCGAGCACCTGGCTCTGATACCATGTTAAATTTTTGTATTAATTATGCCTTCAACTACGAGTCATGCACATAAGCTCAAATGAGACTTCATCCCAAAATCAATTGACAATGGGTGGAGTAACTCACAAGCTTATATACATGCTCAAGCCCTTCAATTTATCAATATAGGACAACATCCACTTTCATATCTTTATATTTCATCAATGTGGGACAATACCCACTTTTCATACTCCAACATGTTAAATTTTATATATCGATTGAGCAATTAACAACGAGTCATGCATATAAGCTCAAATGAGATTCCATCCCAAAACCAATTAGCAATGGGTGAAGTAACTCACAAGCTTATATACATGCTTAAGCCCTTTAATTTTATCAATATGGGACAACACCCACTGTCATACTCCAACACGCGCCCTCACGTGTGGGCTACTAGCAAGGCAAAATACGTGCGCACAATTTTAATCAAACGGGGATGGTGACAAATCAAGATCGAGCAACCCGCTCTGACCATGTTAAGTTTTATATATCAATTGGGCAATTAACGAGTCATGCATATAAGCTCAAATGAGATTCCATCCCAAAACCAACTAGTAATGGACGAAGTAACTCATAAGCTTATATACATGTTCAAGCCCTTTAATTTCATCAATGTAGGACAGCACCCACTATCATACTCCAACAAAATTTTCTATTTTTTCGAAAATATACTTTTATGACATGATTTGTTCATCTTCTGTTTCTATACTTAAAAACTTTATTTCTTGTTCAGCATAAATGTACTCGTCCTTATTGAGAATAATACCATGATCAACGCATCTTTGAATAACAGCTAGAATGTCATCTTTATGCTATTATATGGTCTTGGAAGAGATAAGAAAATTATCGATGTAAACTAGATAACAATGATTGAGATCTTTAAAAATGTTATCCATTCTCCTTTGGAATATTTGAGGTGCATTTTAAGACCACATGATATCACTATCCACTTAGAATGTCTTTGAGAGCATTAAAAGTGATTAAATGAATGTTTTCTTTATCTATTGTATTCGCTTTTATAATCTATTTTTGAGAACCAAGAGATTCCTTGAATTCTATTTAAAAGAACTATTTTGTTAGGAATATATAACCATCAAATATAGTATTACCATTAAGGTTTTTATAATTGATTATCATTCTATTTTTTTCCTTTTTTTCTTCAACATGATTTTTCACCATGAATGCATGACTGGTGTGCAGACTCCTAATTAACCTTCTATCCAAAAGTTCTTTTATTTGTTTGTCAAGTTGTAGGATATCACGTTATGTGTATACCATTTGTTTAACTCTAATTATGGTGTTGGGATTTAACAAAGAAATTTTTACAAATGTCTTATTTTTGATCCAAAATTTTAGAGGACAGAGTAGAGTTCTTTGTATAATTCTTTTTGTTGTTTAACAATATGTTGTTTAATAGATAAATCAAGCAGTAAGATTGTTAGTCCTACTTCATGTTGTGCATGGATTATTTTCTCACCATGCTGACTACATGTAAATTCAATATTCTGATGAGTGTATGCCCTATTTTAATTTATCTATGGGAATCAAATGACCATTTATTGTAAATATGATTTGGCTCATGGTCTATGTGCATGAGGAATAGTCTTTGAAAATTATTACCTATAATTATATCATGAGATGTTTGATCTATAGCTCTTAAAATTAGTATAATGCATTAAACTCCTCGTATTTCGATAAGTAACCTTTTTATGCATTAAAAGAATTTAAAGTATTTCGATAAGTAACCTTTTGATAATTATATCATGAGGGGTTTCCAATGACTTTGCTATTAGCCTGGGCCTGCATCAGGGCTCCGCCTTAAGCCCGTTTCTTTTCACATTAGTTATGGACGAACTCATGAGAGAAATCCAGGACGAGGTGCCTTGGTGCATGTTATTTGCAGATGACATCGTTCTTATTGATGTGACTAGACAGGGGGTGAATGACATGTTGGAAAATTGGAGGCATACGCTGGAGGCTACGGGCTTTCGGTTAAGTAGATCGAAAACGGAATACCTCAACTGTTGTTTCAGCGGGAGGATAGAAGAGGGGGGAGAAATTGTACTGGATGGGAGGGCAATACCGAAGGTCGCGAAATTTAAGTATCTGGGCTCGATCATCTAGCAGAATGGGAACATTGACGAGGATATTAGCCACCGGATTAGAGTGGGCTGGCAAAAGTGGAAGTCAGCGTCAGGGGTATTGTGTGACAAGAGAGTGTCCATGGGTTTGAAAGGCAAAGTCTATCGGATGGTAGTTAGACCGGATGTTCTCTATGGATCGGAGTGTTGGCCTCCAAAAAAGACGCAGGTCCAAAGGTTGATGGTAGTTGAGATGAAAATGGTCAGGTGGATGTGTGGTTTTACGAGATTGGACAAAATTAGGAATGAAGTAATCAGGGGCTTAGCTGAAGTGGCCCCCATAGAGGAGAAGATGAGGGAATCGAGGCTCAGATGGTTCGGCCACGTGAAGAGGAGAAATGTGGTCGCCTCAGTGCGGAGGTGTGAGAGGATCAACCCCCCCGGTGGTAAGAGAGGGAGGGGTAGACCGAAGAAGAGCCTAGAAGAAGTGGTTAGAGAGGACCTGAAAGTTGTCGGTCTGACGGAGGATATGGCTCAGGATAGGAGGCTGTGGCGGGTCAGGATTAAGGTCTCTGATTGTAGGGGACCGGCTCTGTAGGGGGCAATAGCTTAGGCGGGGCGGGGCGAGTAGGGTTTTTTTGGTTTGCTTGCCTGCAGGTCATGCTTTTTCTGGGATGTGACGACACCAAGCACCCTTGGTTTGTTGAGGTATGTCTTTGCTCCCTCTTTATTTGTTATCCGGAACCTTTTCTCTTCCCCTCTCTCTCTCACTCGATAAATGGTTTTGCAACCGTTTTCTCTATAAAACTTTTTCACAAAATTGTTTTGTGGGTCTTATAGAATCAACCTCTCTATGGGTAGGAATACCGGTAGAGGAAAGGCTGGCTACAGCTGGATCTCCCCAGACCCCGCGAAAGCGGGACCCACACTGGGAGTTTGTTGTTGTTGTTGTTGTTGTATTTTTTTATATTGTTTTTTATGTCAGATCTACTATGTTTGTTATGATGTTGATGATTAGATGCCTAAAATTCATAGTTAATGAATTAAAGTTGATATATAATTTGGTACTAATTGCTTTTATTGTGTTCTTGTTAGCATTCAATTTCAGGGCTTTTGTTGTTGAATTTAGATGTGTGTTTTTATGATACAGTCATCTTCAGTATTGTAAAATTTATTTCATGAATCTGCAATTTTCATGATGAACATAAGTTGTCTTAATGTATCCAGACTATTTCAGGGCGACTATATAATTTTCTTTATGATTATGTATTGTACACAAATGAATATGTGGTAATTTTTTTCTAGAATCTTGTTTGTACATGTTTAATTTACTTTGTAATTTTTACATTGGGGATTGTTCTTGTTTGTCACTTTGGAATTTTACGATTTCTTGTTTTTTAGATTTTATTGTTAATGTTAATTATTTTATATTGAATACTTATTTTTTTTATCTAATGTACAAATTTTATCGATGAATATGCCAACTTTTGCTGATGAAAATTTACCAGTCCTTGATGAACTTATATTGTATTAAGAAAAATCTATATAATTGCAAGGATTTTTTGATGAATTTACTAATTTTACTAATGAATGTTTATTTTTTGATGTCAGTGATATCTTGATGAATATTTACTAAGAATTGATGAATTTATCCAGGATCCATGCACCAAAAAGTCAGTGCAAGTTTTTGAAAAACATATGATGACTATACAGAAAGAGATCATGAATATTTGAAAAAACATGATAAAGAATTGACAAGTTTATACGAATTTTTTGAAACTTTATCTGTATTATTGTAAAATCCACTAGTTTATTATCGAATTCATCTATAAAATATTTGATGTACATTATTCTTTTATCTATGTACTCTTTAAATTAATAAATAAATAATTAGATTCATCAATGTTTTTTTAAGAAAAAGTGGAGAAACTTTTTTTGAGTTAACATATTCACTCTCTTATATTAAATTCATCAATGTGCACTGAAATGAGCAAAGTGCAAACAAAAAGTGTAATTAAACAATTAAATTTTAATTAACTATATTGTTATACAAAAAGTATACATAAGACACAAAAATTCTTCAAGTGTCTTGTAAAATTTAGCACTATGCATTGACAATTCTAGGCAAGGTGCAAACGGAACCATGTAATTAAACAATTAAATTTTAATTAATTGTGTTGTTGTAAAGAAAACTATACATAAGCATAATAATTCATGAACATAAGAAAATTCGTTGAGTGTCTTACAAAATTTATCAATTTTCATCGATATGCTATAAAAATTTAGTAGTAGATGAACTATACATCTGGTGTGCGCATGTGAACACTCTGCAGGAGTACCTACTCCATGGACTACCATATAATTCCTATGGCACGACTTCACATCTTGGAAGCTTTGCATTCAAAATTGTGAATATTTCTTAATTATAGTCACAAGAAGTCAAGAACACTGCAATGATACTCTATAAGTCAAGCATGAACGCACCTATTATCCAGAGATGCTCACGGGCACCAGTTGAGCACAAAAACATGTTATTTTTTGTTTAAAATTCTTCTAAGTCTCTAAAAGATGGACTTTCAAACTAATGCAATAAGGGTAATTAAATCCAAAGATTCTTTAAAAGTTATAATGTCATTTAAAATTTTTGGATAAGCCACTGCTAGAAGAAGGTAATCGTTGCATACACAATTTGGAGGGGATTTGTTCATAGACAACTTCCCATTTCCTAGCTCCCATATAGGTGTATAAGCGAAAGCTCCCAAATGCAAAAACAGCTGGTGCTACACCCAAAGAAGTCCACTGCATTATCTTTGACCGGTTGTTTTAGTTGTTTAATCTTTCTGCGTTTGACCATTTGTGCATCTCTTGAACGTTTCTGTTGTCTACATAGTTTGAAAATGTCATGGTTACAGAAAAATCTCGTAAGAACTGATTCTTTGTGTTGATTATTCATGTGGTTCTGACCAGATCCTTTTGTACATGAAGTGATGAGCTGCGTGGTATGAAGTGATGAACAAAGGTTTTCTGATCATTTAGGACAAACTTGCTTATGTCTTATTTTGAAAAGATGGTCATTTAGAGATTTCATAATTTGTATTAGGCCACTTTGATGGGAAAAGCTGTGAGGAAAGATCTATTTTTTTGGTCTTGGATCCTCCATTTCATTAGAGTCGAACTATTGTTGGCCCAATAAGGAGTAGAACACTTCTATCACAGATTTTCTGTGAGGAAAGAGTAATGGCTAAAAAGGATATCCTCCCTCCGTGATTGCATTTTTGGTAACGATCGAACACGCATCTCTTATTTGATGAAATGGTTATCATATTACTAGATCATTCATGTGATGAGACTCCAAAAAACAATGCATATTATTAGACAATCCATGATGTGTAATATGCCTTTAAAAAAAGGACAACAAAAAGATAAGGGTTCATGTAGAACTAAGAATTTTGTTCATACTTCACCTGTTAAAAACAAATAATTATCATATTCCTTTTATAGAGTCCCCAAATGAAGTTATTTTTCACTATTTTTAATATTTGAAATGTCTCTTTCTTCTATAATCAACTAAAATTATGACGCTAAATTATGCTTCTTAAACAATTTCATAACCTCTATGACTTTTTTCTATTTTTTTATTTTTGCAATAGAGAAAGTACTTGTGACAGATTGACGCAAAAACCTTTTAGATCATCCACAGCCTCAAAGTCATGAATTTATTTTCTCTTGTGGTCATTCTTCTCAGAATACCCGCCGTCGCCATAAATCCTTAAGATCAATAGTAATTGGCTTCGTCTCTTTGTAGATGCTCTTTAACCTCCTCATTTTAATGGCTGGATGCTCAGGACCGGAACAGTTTCCGGCATAACCATATTTCTTGGTGTCACAAGTGGCAGTCTCAACTTCATTTGTGACTAAGGCATTTCCATCCTGTTCCTCTTGAGAAACATAAAAGAGACTCTTCCTTTTGTTGATTGGAAGCACCTTCTCTGCTTACAAAAATCAATCAGTTTTGCAAAACATAAACTTATAATCAGTTTGTCGCGCAATCTTAGGGGAGAAAACCAGACAAATATCTGACCTAAGTGGGTTGACGTTTTGAAGCTAATTAAACGCATGCATTTGCTTCCAAGCCAGTGCAAGCATGAAGCAAGCCATAGACTCACCAATTAACCCAACTCGGCTTAATTGCTTTGTCACAACTGCACAGAAAGTTGGAGTACCTGGATAAGAAGAAACTTCAGAATTTGATGCATTCTCCACACTGACAGACAATTCATGAAATTGTTGTCGCCTACATTGAACAGATAAAAGCCACATTGCTTTCGTTAGACGACTACCATCACCATGCAGGGGGTATCATGAAATTCGAATCTCCTCCTTCGTGCATGACAGAAAATCGATTAGGAAAGAGATGGAAGTTACTTGAGCAGGCCGGCAACAGTGTCAGACTCAATTCTGTTTCGACTTTTCCCTTCACTTGCACCTTTTGTAACCTGCTCGAAAACAAAAACGGAACGAGGCAAAACGAAAATAATAGTGATTAGCAGTGACAAGTGTAGAGTGAACGAAGCTCGCAGAAGAGAATGGTTTTGTTCATTTCAATGATTTAGAAAATTTCAAACACAAAAGTTTTCAGGCACTTCTGGAAAATATTAAGGCTGCTGCATGCTAAATGCTTACAACTCTATGTCTCCCAAGTTTTACAAATTTACGGTCATTCCAGATTCGAAAATCAGACAAATCAACAAAGCTAATAAAAAGAAAATCAGCCAAAAAAAAAAAGCTAATAAAAAGAGAAATGGAACCATGAGTGATCTATGATGAGATTATATGATTAATTAGAAATTACTATAAGTTAGTTACCTTAATTATAGGAAGTTAGTTAGACAACTGATGTATATATACACATATCTTAGCTTGTAATATTTTCAGTTAATCTCTTTGTAGTGAAACAATCAGTCATTAAACACAAACAAACTCTCTCTCTGTCTCTCTCTCTCTCTGCCCCTTCTTCTGCTCTTCCTCTTCGAATTACCATGGCAGTGAATCAACATTAACATGGTATCAGAGCACTGCATCATCTTCTCAAGTTGATTCACTTGCATTCAACGATTCTGGTTCTTCATAAGTTCATATGAATTTTCACGATTTGAGGTGAAATCATTCAAAACTTAACTTTCTTGTTTTCTTTTAAGAAATTTCCTTCTGTATCTTTTCTCTAAAATCTAGTTGCTTCGAATTCTTGATTAAATCAAGAAAATGGCTGTATCAGAAGAAATTGATACAAATGCTATGTATATGGGGAATCCTAATGAATCAACACATCCTTTATACATTCATCCTTCAGATAATCCTAACAACATATTGGTTAGCGATTTATTAAATGGAGATAATTACAGCCATTGGAAGAAGGCTATGGAGATTGCATTGATAGCCAAGAACAAATTAGGTTTTGTCCAGGGTGAATGTGCTAGACCAACAGCTGCTAACTTGCTTGCTTACTGGGAAAGATGTGATAAAATGGTCTTATCCTGGATCATGAATGCTGTTATCAAAGATATAGGTCAGAGTATTCTGTTTTCTGCTTCAGCAAGGGATGTTTGGGTCCAATTAGAGCAACGTTTTGGTGAAGCAGATGGCACCAAGATATTTCAGTTACAAAGGAATCTGTGTGTAATATCTCAGGGTCATCTATCTGTGACTGAATATTTTACACAGATAAAGAAGCTGTGGGATGGTTATAATAGTCTAATTTCTTTACCTTGCTGCACTACTAGTGGTCAGTCTTGTGTGAGTCTTCTTGCTGCAAAGAAAATGATTCAAGATCAGCAACTTATGCAATTTCTGGTTGGCTTACATGAGGATTATAAGTATGTAAGAGGAAATATCTTGATGATTAAGCCTTTACCTAGTATTGATCAAGTCTATCAGATTGTTTTGCAAGAAGAAAAGAAAAGATCCCTGTCAAATTCTGCTTCTATAAACAGCAATTCTGCAGCCTTTATGTATGGAGATTCACAGTTGGCAATGGCAGTCCAACAAAGAAATTTCAACCAAGGGTCTTCTAGGTCTAATTTTCAGACCAATTTTCAATCAAATCCTGGATATCAACAACCTAATTTTCAGCAGTCCATCCCAACAAATGGTGGAAACTATAGAATGAATCAGAAAGCTGACAACAAGAGGAATTACTACTGTGATCATTGCAAGGTCCCTGGCCATTCAACTCAGAGATGCTACAAGTTACATGGATATCCTCCTGGACATAAATTTTAGAAAGGAAAGAGAATTGCAGCCATTGCCCAGACAGAAAACAACCAAGATGTTCATGCACAGAGCCCTGCTTTAACTGCTGAACAGTATGATCAATTAATACAACTTCTGCATAAACATTCTTCAGATGGAGAGAAGCCTAATGAAGGAGGTAGTGTTGCTGGTTTCTTTGCAGGTAATGCAGGTAACATTTACTGCTTTCTTACTAAATCTGATAATGGCAGTATTTGGATTGTAGACAGTGGTGCTAGTGACCATGTCACATATAATCTGTCCTTGCTGCATAACATCAAGAAATTCTCTATGCCCAACTCCATTACTATGCCTAATGGAAAACAAGCATCCATAACTCATTTCAGGATCTATGCACTTAAGAAATGGCATAGAACTTCATAATGTTTTATACATACCAACTTTTCAATTTAACTTACTATCTGTCAGTAAGTTAGTTACACAATTTTCAGCAAGTGTAACTTTTACACCTAGTTCTTGTGTGCTTCAGGGCCCTACAATACAGAAGGAAATCATCCTTGGTAAAGAAAGTAAAGGTCTCTACCTACTCCATAAAGAATCTGAAGCTCAGCAAAGCAGTTTGGCAGCACCTGTTCTAGGAAAAGCAAGTTCCTTTTCTGTTGCTTGTCTAACTAATTATGAGCTTTGGCATCATAGAGTAGGACATTTACCTTTTGAACAGCTTAAGAGTATAGTTCCATCTTCTTGTAATGACAGAAAACATGGTGTGTGTCAAATTTGCCCTATGGCCAAACTACATAGACAACCTTTCCCCTTGAGTATGAATAAAGCTAAGAATTGTTTTGAGATATTGCATATTGATATTTGGGGTCCCTGCCCCTATAAAACCTATGATGGATTTTCATATTTTCTAACAATTGTAGATGATAAATCTAGAGCTACATGGGTACATTTAATGGCAACCAAGAGCTCTGCTTTCCCTTTAGTCAAAGCCTTTGTGATTTATGCTGAAAAACAGTATGATGCAAATGTTAAAATAATCAGAACAGATAATGGAATGGAGTTTAAAGACTCTGAAGCATTAGAATTTTACAAAACCAGAGGACTTGTGCACCAAACTACATGTGTTGATACACCACAGCAGAATGGCATTGTTGAAAGAAAACATCAACATTTACTCCAAGTAGTAAGAGCTTTAATTTTTCAATCAAATGTTCCAAATAGGTTTTGGGGAGATGCTCTTTTAACAGCAGTATATTTGATTAACAGAATGCCCTCACATGCTCTCAATAACCTAACCCCTTTTGAACTTCTATACAATTCTAAACCTAATTACCTTCACCTAAGATCTTTTGGTTGTTTGTGTTATGCTGCAACTTTAAAAAGGAATAGAAATAAGCTACAATCTCGAGCCAACCCTTGCATCTTCATAGGGTATCCATTCAGCCAAAAGGCTTACAAGTTATATGATCTCAAGGAAAAGAAAGTCATTATTTCAAGGGATGTTGTGTTTCATGAAAAAATATTTCCTTATCATTCCATGCCTCACACTTCAGACATACCCTTACCCACAATATGTGATTATATACCTGATACAACTTTCAACCATCAATCTAATGACTCTACCTCCTGCATCAGTGATCCTATCTCATCTCCATCTGTTACTGCTAACAGTTCTGAGCATGCTTCTGAAAATACCTTTACTGCTGCTCCTGAAACTTCCACTAGTCATCCTAAGATCCCTACAAACTCTTCAACTCCTCCTCCTCCCCTTAGGAGGTCTACAAGATCTCACAAACCACCTTCTCATTTACAAGATTTTTTTTGTGGTATGGTTCAAATTAATGATTTTTATGCAGAGTTTCATGCTTTACATGCCCAGCTTGAACAGTATACAGAACCTAAGAGCTATGGAGAGGCAATAAAGAAGCCTGAGTGGATTCAGGCAATGCAAAAGGAAATTGAAGCTTTAAACAATAACAACACATGGGATCTAGTTGATCTCCCAGCTGGAAAAAGAGCTATTAGTAGCAAATGGGTTTACAAGGTAAAACTCAAATCTGATGGCACCTTAGAAAGGTATAAAGCAAGGTTAGTTATAAGAGGATTCACACAACAGTACGGGATTGATTATCAAGAGGTTTTTTTGCCCTGTGGTAAAAATGTCTACAATAAGAAGTATAATTGCATTAGCAGCCTCTAAACAGTGGCCTCTTTTTCAGTTAGATGTTAATAATGCCTTTCTTCATGGGGATTTAGATGAAGAAGTTTACATGGAGGTTCCAAAAGGCATCCCAAATCCCAACAACAAGGTTTGTAAGCTGAGAAAGTCACTGTATGGCCTTAAACAGGCCAGTAGGCAGTGGTTTTCAAAGCTAAGTCACACACTAATATCTTTGGGATACCAACAATCCAAGTATGATTACTCATTGTTTATTAACAAATCTTCTACTAACATAACTATTGCTGCAGTTTATGTTGATGATATAATGATCACAGGTTCAGATTCTACTGAAATTGCTCATCTCAAACAGCATTTGGATGCACTATTTGGCATTAAAGATCTCGGCCCTCTACACTACTTTCTTGGTCTAGAAGTAACCCATACCTCCAAAGGCATCATTTTGTCTCAAAAGAAATTCACCACAGAATTGCTAAAAGAATGTGGACCCTTGCCACAAACAACAGCCTCTACTCCATTACCTTTACACTACAAACTAAACCCTGAAGAAGGAGATCTCCTCCCTGATCCTTTAACCTACAGATCATTGGTTGGAAAACTCAATTTTTTAACCAATACAAGGCCAGACCTATCCTACACAGCTCAAACTTTAAGCCAATTTATGCAACATCCCAGAACATCCCATTTCAAGGCTCTACAACATACTCTCAGATACATACAAGGCACACTTGGTGCAGGCATACTCCTAAAAGGCAGTAACCAGCTAACATTACAAGCTTTTTCAGATTCAGATTGGGCTGCTTGCCCCACTACAAGAAGATCAGTCACTGGTTTTTTAGTATTGTTTGGAAACTCTCCTGTCAGCTGGAAAAGCAAGAAGCAAAGTATTGTTTCAAGATCTTCTTCAGAAGCCGAATATAGAGCAATGTCACAAGCTGCTGCTGAAGTCACTTGGATAGTCAGACTGCTTGAAGAGCTTGGAGTTTCTTCCCTCAGACCTGTGACCCTCCATTGTGACAACCAGTCTGCCATTCACATTGGCAAGAACCCTGTCTTCCACGAAAGAACTAAACACATCGAAATAGATTGCCATTTCACAAGAGAGAAGATACTTGAAGGACTACTACAACTCTCCTACATGCCAACTAATCAGCAACTTGCTGACATCTTGACCAAAATTTTGCCTTCGTCTCAACAGAATCATATCTTGAGCAAACTTGGAATGGTTCCTCACCCTTCCAGTTTGAGGGGGGGTGATGAGATTATATGATTAATTAGAAATTACTATAAGTTAGTTACCTTAATTATAGGAAGTTAGTTAGACAACTGATGTATATATACACATATCTTAGCTTGTAATATTTTCAGTTAATCTCTTTGTAGTGAAGCAATCAGTCATTAAACACAAACAAACTCTCTCTCTGTCTCTCTCTCTCTCTGCCCCTTCTTCTGCTCTTCCTCTTCGAATTACCATGGCAGTGAATCAACATTAACAATCTACCATCTGAGATGGCATGCTACAACCAAAAGGTTCCTTCAAAGAGTTGCATGACCATCGGTTGTATCCATTTTCTTGTTTCATAGTTCTTGCCATCTTAGGTAGTCCTGGCTTTGTTTGCCAAAGGTTCTTAGATATTCTTAGCTATCAATTGCATCAATCCTATCTTAGTCATCTCTCGATACAATCTTTGCTACAAACAGAAAAAAGATGAAAGCATGGGCACCAGCATCTTTAACTTCACAAGCCAAGAGTAAATGGGGTGGCTATCGAAGATTTACATAGCACTTCTTCCATATTTCATGTCTCTCTAAAAAAACGTTATCTACCAAAAAACCAAGGAGTTCACACAGTAGAAGTGGCTAATAAGGTCAATTCCAGCACTGGCAGGCTTTTCTAGGCAGATCATTACAAGGTAGGTCTTTCACCAACGGTTACTTCAGCAGATAGAGATTACAGCCAAGATGGATTACTATTACCAAATTAGTCAGTCTCCAGATATTACAGCAATAAATTCCTTGCAGCATAATCAAAGTGAGGAAATATGTAAAATAGGGGAAGCTTAATGACTCAGGCCCCATAGCTTCTCAATTCGAACATCAATAAAATGTTGTGCAATCCATTATTTATTGTAATACAGCATCAACAACGGTGACGATGTATGTAGATTTGGTCCTAACAAGAGCTGCTAAGGGCCTGAAACTACAAGGATTCCCAAATGCTTAAAATCACATCAATTTACAAGGAAAGTCGTAAGACAATACTACAAGGATTTATTGCTAACATAACAAGTTGAGACTTTTAGCAAGCAAACTACATCGTGTGTTAAGCGTATTTATGGCCTGAAACTACATCTACATGTGAGGAGCAACTCTCAATATCCATACATTAAAACTGGTAATATTACGAGATGGAGGAAGAGAAATGTGGAAAGAGCACCTAAAAAGCCAAATTCTGCCGTAGTACATACTTTTTCAGTAGACGGATTCCTCCGCTCAGAAGGATAGCAAAACGTTCAGTAAGCATTCTTGGTTGACAGGAAACAACAGAATTGCATCCTTCTATTGCTGCCATCAGTTGCCAAGCCACTGACCATTTACGCACCCAGTGAACAAAATTCATGACATCAATTAAACTTCGTTTTTCTTCCTCAACACTCTTTCTATTTTTTTTTTTCTATAAAGGCATATGACTATATTAATTATTCAACTTAAATAAAAATAAGAAACAAGGTACATATGCAAATTGCAAAATTCACAATACAAATAACATATAAGTCAAAAACTATCACTTCTGCTCTGCATCAAAATCATCCTAACATCAACATTTTCCATAGATGATTGGGCAGATACATTTCACCTAATCTCAACCAAAGATGCTACAAAAACTCTGAACTTTATATCCCCATGGAGGCAGAGAGCAGCAAAAATGTAGAAAGAGAATTGAATCCCCAAATTCTCTTTCCTATACAGCTAACACGGACAAGGGAAATTGTTCTGGCTAGGATTTGATCCACTTGAAGGTGCCCGCTTCAAACTGCCTGGCAGAGAATTCTGATCCTTCATGGCTTCATTCAGCTTGTCTAAATCTGAAGCGTTTCTTGCAAATGAGGCTAGCAGCTTTCTCGAGCAGCTTCCTTCTCTTGTCTGAATCTTTACTTGCTGGTACTGTAGAGGTAACCTAGGACTGAGGAAGCAGTACATGAGCAGCAAGAATACCAAAATAGACAAAATTCTCTCAGCAATTTTCATGGTTTTTCAGGTCAGAAAGAAAAGGGGCTACAGATGTTGAATGGATCTAGAATAAGGTGTTTTCAAGTTCGCAATTCAAAGGAAGGAATTTGATCATGTACACTTTCCGACATCAGTACTACAACAGACAAGAAAAAATTGTAATATATGCATAGACTGGAGGCTGGCACAATAGTTTATTGATCCTCAGTTACCCATGTGTAATCTAATGTAATCCAAATATGGCATGCAATGTACTTGGCTTCTGTTCAGTTTCACAAAACAACCAATGAGGTACAGAGATACATAGAAATTGTATGCTCACTTAAAATGATATTAACTCAAGTCTGCTTCCAATAGCACTGGTCGAAATTAGTCCGAGTAACAAACAGCACATTTTGTAAAGTATCCCTTTTTTTGAAAGTACAAATGAAACAACTATCTTTTTAGAAGCCAGCAGAGACAGGAAACTCAGAAGTTATAATCAGTAAATATAACAAATTTCTGGAACATCATAAGATGGCCCTGCCTGAAATATTTGCTCGGGTCTGAGCTAGGAGACAAGCTTTATCATGTGATGAGGAACTGATTACCATTGCATATGTCAGACTGCCAAACCATCAAAGCCATAAACAGACATACTCATGTGACTGATCACGTGATATCGAGTCAGTCTTCTTAGGGTCATATCCTGTTTGATTATTAGATCATAATTACCTTTAGCCTTAGCTTTAAAAGGTACAAAGTGCACTAAGGTCCAAGGATCCTAAAAACTCATGCACAATGTACTAGGCAAAGTCATGCATTATGGAAGTGAGGCCATGTTTTTATTTAGATCACATAAATGATATTTAATATTTTTCAACATATTAAATTTGTTTGCTGAAACATAGAAACTTAAAGAGAAAGTAAATAAGTAGATGAAAGTTGACAACTTGACATATTAGTCTACTTCGTATTGGTATATGTTGAATCAATCTTATATAAAGTTTTGATGATTACAATCCAAATGTGCTAATTATGCTTGGCTTGAGTTGAGTGCTAGAATCATGTGATAAGACATATTGCAAATACCCTGGAGATCAGTTCGACATATCATGCTTGAAGCTATGTGATAAAATTGTATGTTGAAAGCGACAGAAGTTGCAAAAACCTTGAAGAACAGGTCGAAGAAGCTGAAATCATTGAAGTGGATATATGTGCACATCATCAGCAGAGTACAAGAGTCTTTAGAATCTTAGGGCTAAGTACTGGTTATATTTGTCTAGATTCTTGTTAATATGCCAAAGAAGAATTTGACTTAACACTCACCTTGAAGGAATTATTTAAGCTGACTCAGAACACTGCTCAGAACAATTGAGCAAACAGGTCTGTAGTGCTCTTAGGGCAGCGAGTGCAAAAATTGGTTTCCAAATATTTTCAAGAGTTTTCCTACTGCCAAAATTCCTAATATATTTAGGATTGATTTTCTGATAATATTTTGTCTTACAAAGAGTCCTTCACTGAAAAATATTGGTTTCCTAAAAAGATTCTTTTAAAAGATTTTATTTTATCCATTAAGATATGATTTCCTAAAAAGATAATGTTGAGATATTTAATTCCTTTTGGAATACTGATTATTTTTTAGAGTTATTACTTAAATCCAAAACCTCCCATACACTTGCGGCACAAGTATTCGGTGGGTATATAATCTCTTGCCTCTCAACGTTTTCAATCAAGGTTTTTCAAGGGTTTTAAAATTGTCTTTGTGAGTCTGAATTTTCTGAGAGAAAACCTTCAAAGAAAGTGCTAAATGGAGTCTTCAACATTGGCATAATAGGGATTGTATTGTACCTTACATTCAGCTTATTTAGAAGCATTCAAAGTAAGGTGTTTTTCTATTCTCCTTTGTCATCAGTGAGATTAGAGTGTGTCCAAGTCTTGGGAGACTTTGGACGTGGTGTGTGACTAGTTCTCAAGTGGACACTAGTTACGTGTTTATAACGAAGGTCTCGGGGGAGACTAAGTTACGTGTGTGACGTAGTCACGTGTGAGTTACATGTGTAACGAATTTGGCCCATGTTAGTAAAAGTGTTGCTGAAATCCTACTGAGGTAGGTCGTGGTTTTTACACCTCAATTGAGCCAGATGTGGTTTTCTATGTAAAAATATTGTGTATCCTTTATTATTTTCGCAATTAGTTTCGTTTCTGCCTCACTACAAACACGTCTCCAAACAGTTCTCACGAGCGTTTTGAAACGAATAGAAAAATCGGAGGACACAATTCACCCCCCTCTTGTGTCCTTGTGGGATTAAAATCTAACAAGTGGTATCAGAGCAGAGTTCTCATAGTTAGGTTAACACCTTGAGAGATCCTGAAAAGATGAATGCTCCACAAAGAATCTGAGAAGGTCAATCTGTGACCAGACCTCCATATTTCAATGGACAACACTACAACTGGTGGAAAAATCGAATGGAGAACTATATCCAAGCTGAGGATTATGAGTTCTGGATGCTCATTGTGAATGGTCCTTACATTCCAGTGAGTCACAACTGATGGGAAGACTGTTCCTAAGGAGCCAAAGGAATTCAACTCAGACAACTTCAGGAAGATGGAGAAGAATGCCAATGCCAAGAAACTGCTGTATTTTGGACTCGGACCTAATGAGTACACTCGTATCTCAGAGTGTGAATCCGCAAAGTAGATATGGAATGCTCTTCAAATAGCTCACGAAGGAACAAATCAAGTCAAGCAATCCAGAATCGAGCTATTGGTAAAGAAGTATGAGCTCTTCGAGATGAACAATAAAGAGGCAGGTATGGACATGTATACTCGGTTTACCCATATCACTAATGAGTTAAAATTGTTGGGAAAATCCTTTGCCACTGAAGAGTTGGTAAGGAAGATCCTACGAATTTTACCTCAATCATGGGAATCAAAAGTCACTATTGTCCAAGAAGCCAGGAAGATGAATGAGATCTCCTCGGATGAGCTGGTTGGGAATCTACAAACGAATAAACTAACAAGAAATTCCCAGATGAAGGAAGAAGTGAAGAAAGACCGAGGACTGGTGCTAAAAGCTAGAGAAAGCGATAGCTCAGATTTTGATGAAGAAGGGATGGCCATGATCGCTAGAAAGTTCAAAAAATTCTTCAAAAAGGCCGAAAGCAAATACAAGAATGGCAATACCGGCAAGGCCAAGAACAGTAATCGAGATCAGTTCTCAGGATGCTTTAAGTGTGGAAGGGAAGATCATGTTATGAAGAATTGCCCCTTGCTGAAGGAAGAACAGGGGTCAGAACAGGTCCGAACCAGAGTTCCAAAGCCGCAGTTAACTAATACTGAAAAACGGTTCACCAAGGCAATGATGGCAACCTGGGGTGATACCTTAGAAGAAGAAGAGGACTCTCAAGATGGAGAGGAAGCAGTAGCTCTTATGGTCCGAAGTGAATCTGATTCTGATTCGATCGAGAGTTTGTCCCAACTCAAGGAAGAGGTACGAAATCTTAGCAAGAGGAAACTTGAAAAATTAGTTTTTACATTGATAGAAGAATGTGAGATAGTAAATTCTGAAAATTGCATGCTTAAAAATACCTGCTCATGATTAGAAAAGGATGTTAAAAGTCTGGAAAGAAAGAAGCAAGAACTTGGGCATATGAATGAGGTTCTCACTTGTGAAAAACTGAAAATTGATGAAAAAGTTCTTATTTTATGTAATGAACTAGACACCCTTAAGGATCTTATGAACAAGAGAGGGGAAGTGTTCAACACTAATCTCTCAAGGCTGGAAAGTGAGTCCTTAAATCTAAAGCTTAATCTAGAATCCCAAATGAGTGAAAATAAACAGCTTCTTGAAAAAATGCAAAAAGCTGAAACTGACCTTACTGAAAACAGATGTTAGAACAGTTCTTCAGAAGCGCTAATATGGCTAAGCACTCATCATAATCGAAACAGAAAGGGATTAGGCTTTGTGAATAGGCGTGTTACTAAGCCAATGGACAGGAAATATGTTGCTCTGCTAGAGAATATAATCTGTTTTCATTGTGGAAAAACTAGTCATTATCGTTATGCTTGTTCTTTGAGAAAAAGGGCCATAGAAAGAAACTCATTATATGTTAAACAAATATGGATCATAAAAGATGAGTTAAATTCCATGTCCAAGAAAAGAACGGGACCCAAGTGGATCTGGCTTCCCAAGACTGACACTTTGTTGTTTTGCAGGCTAAAGTGAAAGGAGGCAACCAACTGTGGTACTTGCATAGTGGTTGCTCAAGGCATATGACTAGAAATAAATCAAATTTTATCTCACTTACAACTTTTGATGAGGGAGAGTGGCATTTGAAAACGGTAAGTCTGGGACGATTGTTGGTGTAGGTAAAATAGGTAAATCACTCTCCCACTCGATTGATAATGTGTACCTAGTTGATGGGTTACAGCATAACTTGTTAAGTGTGTCCCAATTATGTGATAAAGGTAATCATGTTGGATTTTCTTCGGATAAATGCTTGATTACCAATATCAAATCTGGAGAGGTTGTGTTGAAGGGGAAGCAACACAAGAATGTGTATAAAGCGTGTGTTCTTTCACTTCCCCAAAATCATTTTACTTGTTTGAGTGTTTTTGATGATGATGTTATGCTTTGGCACAAGTGACTAGGTCATGTTAGTCTCTCCTTGCTAAATAAACTTGTTTCTAAAGACCTAGTAGTTGGTTTACCTTCCATCAAATACAATGATGACAAGGTATGTGACGCTTGTGCGAAAGGAAAGCAAACTAGAATCTCTTTCAAGCCAAAGCAGTATGTTAGCACTTCCCGACCTCTTGAGCTACTACATGTTGATTTATGTAGTCTTATGAGGATCACAAGTAGGGGGGAAGAGGTATGTGTTTGTTGTAGTGGATGATTACTCTCGTTTCACCTGTACTTTATTCCTAGCATCAAAAGATGAATCTTTTGAAAACTTTGTTGTGTTTCTTAAGAAAACTGAAAAGAAAGTATGACACTCATTGATAAGTCCCAGGTTTGACCACGGAAAAGAATTCGAAAATTCAAGCTTCATTGACTATTGCAATGAACATGGTATTGATCATAATTTTTCTGCCCCCAGAACACCCCAACAGAACGGGGTGGTGGAGCGTAAAAATCGTACTCTATAAGACAGGACTAGGACTATGCTTGTTGCTAGTGGTCTTCCTATACATTTTTGGGCAAAGGCATTGAACACAACATGTTACATTATAAATAGATGCATGATCAGACCCCTTCTTAATAAGACTTCTTATGAACTTCTCAAAGGGCGGAAACCCAACATTAGGCACCTAAGAGTCTTTACTTGCAAATGTTATGTGCACAATAATAGGAAGGAACCCTTGAGAAAGTTTGACCCTAGAAGTGAAGAAGCCATATTCTTAGGATACTCCTCATATAGTAAAGCTTACAAAGTGTTCAACAAAAAGACTCTTAAGTGTTTAGGAAAGTGTGCATATATTATTTGATGAAACTAACTCCTTGGTTGAGAATGATGCATAGGATGAAGATTTCAAATTTGGCCTTATAAGAAGAGATATTGGTAAGACTCATGAAAGTGAACCACAATCTGGAGCTGATAATATGAAAAGTGTGCAGGAAGTAGACCAATAAGGGGGAAGCACCATCAACTCTAATATGAACCAAAACCAGCTCACTCAACATCAATACCCTCATACTGAGCTAAGAACAAGCTCCATACCTGATCCTGAACTTGTTTCTTCAAGTCGCCAGAAGAGAATGAAAAGTGGATATGTGGATCCTTTCGCTTCACGACCCTGGAAGCACCAGAGCTCACACCCCCTTGACCAAATTGTATATGATATTAATACAGGGGTGCAAACCATATTTAAGCTTAGAAATTTTAGTGCTTTTATGCCTTTTTATCTAACATTGAGCCTAAGAATGTTCATGAAGCCCGTGCAGATTCTGAATGGGTTATAGCCATGCAAGAGGAGCTTCATCAGTTTGAAAGGAACAAGGTTTGGCACCTTGAACCACGACCTAAAGACAGATCAATAATTGGAATCAAATAGGTGTTCAAGAACAAGCTGGATGAGTTCGGAATAGTCACTCGGAACAAGGCCAGACTGGTGGTCCAAGGTTACAATGAGGAAGAAGAGATCGATTATGAGGAAACACTTGCACCTATAGCAAGGATAGAGGTTATTCACATCTTGGTAGCCTTTGCAGCACACATGGAGATCAAGTTGTACCAAATGGATGTTAAGAGTGCATTTCTCAATAGATATCTTAAAGAAGAGGTATATGTAAAACAACCCCCTGGTTTTGAAAATCATGATTTTTCTAACCATGTATTCAAACTTGACAAAGCACTTTATGGTCTAAAACAAGCTCCTAGAGCTTGGTATGAACGTTTGTCAAGTTTCTTAATTGATAATGATTTTCAAAGAGGCAAGGTTGATAATACCTTGTTTCTCAAATCTAAGGGGGAACATTTGTTGATTGTACAAGTATATGTCGACGACATTATATTTGGTGCAACCAACAATGATTTATGTGATGAATTTTCAAATTTGATGGGGAGTGAGTTTGAGATGAAAATGATGGGCGAGCTTAATTTTTTCTTAGGCTTGCAAATTAAGCAAACCTCAAGCAGAACTACGATACATCAACAAAAATATGTCAAGAAACTACTTAAGCGGTTTGGGATGGAATCGGCGAAGCCCATGGACACTCCCATTTCTCCTTCAACCAGGTTGGTAATGGATGATGGAAGTTCTTCAGTTAATGAGAAATCATATAGGGGCATGATAGGGTCACTCCTATACCTAACCGCCAGTAGACCTGACATTGTTCTCAATGTTGGTTTGTGTGACCATTTTCAGTCAAATCCAAAAGAAACACATTTGAAAGCTGCAAAATGGATTTTTAAATATTTGAAACACACCTCCGATTTAGCACTATGGTATCCACGAGGATGCAACTTTGACCTCATTGGGTATACGGATGCTGATCATGCTGGATTTCTAGTTGACAGAAAAAGCACCTCAGGTATAGCTACTTTTCTTGGACCTTGTTTGGTCTCTTGGTCTACAAAGAAACAGCACACAATTGTCATGTCCACAGCAGAAGCCGAGTATGTAGCGGCTGCTTCTTGTTGTGCTCAATTGCTATGGATACGGCATCACTTCAAGGACTTTGGTGTTGACACTGGATGCATCCCTATATTCTGTGATAATACAAGTGCAATTAACATTGCCAAGAACCCGTGTCAACATAAAAGGACTAAGCATATTGACGTTCGTCATCACTTTTTAAGAGATAGTGTAGAAAAGGGCTTGATTTCAATGAATTTTTGTGCCACTGATAAACAAATTGCTGATATTTTTACCAAGGCACTGAGTAGAGAACAGTTTGAGAGGAATAGACTTGAATTAGGTATGATTAAGAGAATGTGAGAGTACTTCATCAACTCCCAATGATTGAATAGTAAGGTTTTGAGACCAAATAAATTGATTCAATGGATGTATTCAATTTTTAGTGTTGTTATTAGCATATGTGTGGAATGTGACATGCTGACAGTTGTTAAGGTCTAATGTTATTGCCCTTACTATCCTTTGTTACCGAACATACAGCAGTCAGAACAGGCACTAAGAACAGGTCTTACCATTGTTTGTATCATGTGCTAATCAAGTTACCATAATTTAAAGTGTATTGGAAATTGGATTTATTATGCCTAATCTATAATCTGCAGCTTTTCCCAAGGTGTAATAATATCTTTCATGCAAAATCCTCTCTCTCTTTAAAAACCAGTGGCCGAAAAGATCATTACAGATCTTTACTTTATTTTTCGGTCAATTCATTTCAAACCTTCCCTATCTTCTCAAACCACCTTCCCTCCTTCCCTCAAGAACCCGACCTTACTTTGCTTCCTAAAACCCTCTTCCTCTACTAGCTCTTCCAATGGCATGCACCCATGGCAGTGGTGCATCCTCCGGTCACAAGGCGCGTCACCCAAGCTCACTTCAGGCCAAGAAATCAAGAAAAAGGGGAGAAAATTACTAGACATACTCACGGCATCACCAACATCGCCGGCGGAAGCTACCCCTGTGCCCACTTATGGTATTTCTCTCTTCATCTTTCAGTTCTTGAAAAGTATCGATTTGAGACACGTAGAAGTCAATCTTGATGATATACCCCCTGTCAAACCGGTCTTGGGATGGGAATTGGTATCATATGAACCCGATGTGACCGAGTCAAAATCAACTGAAAAGATTGAGGAGTCTGTGTTTGTCGAAGATTAGGTTGAGGAGCCCTTCTTGAATGATGCTCCTATGTGTGATGTTGATGAGGATGAACCCCTTATACGGTTCAAGTGGACCGTGAAAACAACCCCCCAAACATCAACCAAACAGGCTATCAAGCGCCGAATAAAGACCACAACCACACCCAATGTGCCTCTCACCATATCTATATGGCCACCTCGAACTCAAAGTTTAGGTCCTGCCATCTCACTGAGCCTACCAGAGGACAAAATTGAAAGGTCTGTAAGGAAACCCAAACCAACTCCTCAAACTACCAAACCACTCCTCAAAACACCTATCAAACCAATAGCTAAAACACCTCCCACACCTGTTTCCACCAGGAAACCTGCCCTGAAGCGGGGGTCTCCAGAACAGGCATTCGATCTGGGTGAAGAAAGTGATGAACCACAGAAAAAGAAAGTTAGAAAAACCATGGCACTAGGGAAAGGTACATACATTTTCTTCATAAAACTGTGGTTAGAGGAAAAATGATTAAGGTATCACACTTTCAGGAACAGGGGCTGGGAGTGTTCCTCGAAAAATTGAAGGCCCAAGGTTGGTTAAATTTGTTTACAAACACTAAACGGGGTTGTTCTGTACTTGAACTGGCTGAATTCTATGCGAATTGTGTTGCCACTAGTGGGATAGTGACAAGCACAGTTAATGGCCGTGAGCTATGCTTCAATGCTGATAACTTAGGAGATTGGCTTGGGGTGCCATCCAAGGGGTTTGATGTGTATGTTCGTGAGGATAAGAGCGTACTAGGTGCTGAACGACTATTGGAATTGACCCGAAAGGTAGCCCAACAACCTGATTTGCTGCTCCCTGGTCTATGTGAAAAGGGAAAATGATGCCTTTGCATAGGCTATTATTGTGGTTTGTGATTAAGAATGTGATTCCCTGGGATCAAGGATGCAATCTTGCGGACCCCATGGAAATGTGTTATACATACCTACTAGAGCGGGAGGAGCAAATTAATCTATCCGCCATCATGATTAGTCATATTGCACGTATTGCAAACACCTCTAAGAGTCATGATATGGGCTATGGCTTCCTTCTGACTTCAGTTTTTAAGACACTTGGGATTCCCTTGCAAAAGAGAGTAGGATTTCAGGTCACAGACAAGATAGGCGTTGCTTGGGTGTGGGTTCACAGTAAAGAAGAGTGAAGGTACAGTGTCAGAACAAGGACCCAAACACCCTTTGGCCCTAGTCCCATTCCTGTTCCCAGTGAGGCTGCCTCTTCCGGCCCATCCACAGTTGAGGCACTAGTATAAGACCAACTCCATCTGAAAGAGGAGATTGTTGAAGTGAAGCACGCACTCAGTGAAAAAAAGGCCATGAATGCACAACGCCATGAGGATATTCTACGTGCTCTTTCTGCCTTCACAGCCAAATTTGCTCATTCCTCTCCTTCTCCCTGATTCACCCTTGTTCTCAGCCCTGATCCTTGTCTTGTTTTCAACAAGACTATTTTCTTCTCTGTTTGGATAAACTTGATTTTGCTTGTGATTAACAATGGTTATGTCTGATTTTAGATGGGCTTGGTTTATGTTATGCCTTTGCCTGCTAATGTTGTTGTGTGTTTGTGCATGGTTGGGATGGGCAATATCATTATGTACCATATACTTGACTTGTATCACTGTTATTCTCCCTCATTACCCGTGGTGGTGGGTGCGTCCCTACTGAATTTATACGGATGGTTCCCTCAACCTTTTCGATGATGTCAAAAGGGGGAAGATAAGTATGACCATGCTTTGATTGGTCTGCCTGTTTTCAACCGATTCTTACTCTTGCTTTATCTCGTGTGCACATTGGACTCCTTAAATTACTATTTTGGCACCAATGTTTTTGTTCTTTACTCTGGCGCACTTTGATGGTCATTTGGTTTGTCATCATCAAAAAGGGGGAATTTGTTGAAACAATCATGTGTAAGGTTTTGATGATAACAACCCAAATATACTAATCAATATGCTATCATGCTATGCTTGAGTAGTGTGCTAGAATTGTGTGTTGAGACAGGTTACAAACACCCTAGAGAACAGTTTGAAGAAGCGTGGAACATCAAAGTGAATATGTATGCACGACATCAAGGAGGTCAAAGGATCACAAGAGTGTTAGGGTTAATTACTAGTTGTATTCATATAGATTCTTGTTAATATGCTAATTAGAAGATCTTGACTTAACACTCACCTTGAAGGAATTTCTTGTGCTAACTCATAACACTGCTCAGAACAGGTTGAGCAATCAGGTTTGCAGTGTTCTGAGGGCAACGTATAAAACTCTTGTCCCAAAGATTTTCAAGTGTTTTTCTACTGTCAAAATTCCTAAGATATTTGGGATTGATTTTTTGATAATATTTTGTCTTACAAAGAGTCCTTCACTGAATAATATTGTTTTCCTAAAAAGATACTATCAAAAGATTTTATCTTAGCCTTTAAGATATGATTTCCAAAAAAGATAATGTTGAGAGATTTAATTTCGTTTGGAATACTGATTATTTTTTAGAGTTATTTCTAAAATCCAAAACCTCCCATATACTTGTGGCACAAGTATTCCGTGGGTATATAATCTCTTGCCTCTCAACGTTTTCATTGACGGTTTTTCAAGGAGCAAAATCGAGTTTTCTATGAGAAAATTTTCTGATTGAAAAACCTTCAAGAAGTGTGCTGAATTGAGTCATCTACATTGGCATAATAGGAATTGTATTGTACCTTACATTCAGCTTATTTAGAAGCATTCAAAGTAAGGTGTTTTTCTATTGTCCTCTATCATCAGTGAGATTAGAGTGTGTCCAAATCTTGGGAGACTTTGGACGTGGTGTGTGACTAGTTCTCAAGTGGAGGCTAGTTACGTGTTTGTAACGAGGGTCTCGGGGGAGACTAAGTTACGTGTGTGACGTAGTCACGTGTGAGTTACATGTGTAACGAATTCGGCCCGTGTTAGTAAAAGTGTTGCTGAAATACTACTGAGGTAGGTCTTGGTTTTTATACCTCAATTGGGCCTGAGATGGTTTTCCACATAAAAATATTGTGTCTACTTTCATATTTCCGCATTCAGTTTTATTTTGCCTCACTCCAAACACCTCTCCAAACAGTTCTCATGAGTGTTCTGAAACAAACGAAAAAGTTGGAGGACACAATTCACCGCACCTCTTATGTCCTTGTGCGCTTGTAATCTAACAGAAAACAACTAGAAATGCTATTTTAAAAATTAAAAAAAAGTATTTAGCAATTGTGATCCTAAATCAGAGCCATTTTGTTCATTTTAACCTACTGAAGATGACATCTTTTACCTCAAGGATGACTGCCTGCACAACGTGTCAAAGAAGGGGAGTTAGATTGCCATCTACCACTTCAAATTCTCTGAATTCTGCCCTAGGATTTGCAGCGCAAAGAGAGAAGAAGTAGGGGGAAGGATTTTCTAGCAATATTTTTGGAGAAAGCCTGGACATTATTTGGGTTTTGCTTTCACCTTTTTTCCTTACTCTAATTAAGCATTTTCCATTGCTCAAACATTATTAAAATTAAAAGAAAAATAAAGCATCACTAGTAAGAGCTGGTCAACAGGTTCACTAATGGCAGTTAAAGTCTCAATCATAAAATGAAGGGTAGCAGAGAACAAAAGAAAAACACGGTGATGGAATATAAACACAATGGTAAAATAGTCCAAGAACTCGAGATTATCTCCATTATTCCACCGTCATCGCCACCATAACTTCAACCTTTTATGCTATTGACCACCTGGAAATGCAAATATATTATAGATGAGGTTTGTCTGTCTGAAAACCCACTTCGAGGTACCCCACTTTTTGTGAAAATAATTTTTACGGCACCATGTTATTAGAATGTATTCTGAGGTATACAATATTGTCAAGTAATTATTAAAGGGGTACTTTCTGATGACAAATGTGTAAGTGCTGATGAGGGTTTATTGTATGACATAAATGCCCTTATCAAAACCCAAGAAGTGGAAGCAAAGCAGTTAATGACTCTCAATCTTTAGAAGAGTAAAAACCCTCAAAATCTATTCATCCTCTCTGTCTCTCTCTCTCTCTTGTTCAATCCCAAACACTTTCTGTCCTTCAAAACGAAAAGCCATAGTTGAATTCTGAACAACATCGTTGAAGGAAGAAGAAGCAACTGAAGAGATTATCGAAGCAACTGAAGAGTTCGGTAGTCTGCAATTGGAAATTGGAGGGTTGTGCATTGGTAAGTAGTGTTTAAAACCCTAATTTCAATTTAATTTGATGTTTAGTTGGAAAGATTATTTGACAAATTCTTACTTTCTTTATTGTTGATACGATTATTTGGCAACTTTGTAGTTGTAATTTGATGTAATGATGAACTTTAGATGGTTTGTTGGGTTGTGTTCGGGTTCATGAAACTGATTCGGCATGAAAAACCTAATTAACTAGTTAGGGTTTCATTTATGCTAATTGCCTTGCTGACTGTGTTGAATAAATAGTGGGTGGGCACATAATCTGTCTGTGTGTATGTTAATTTTTTTCATGAAATTAGTAGTTCATGAACTGTCTTCCATGCTTTGTTTTTTTATGTTTGCACAGTTAATGATTGCAAAGATATTTTTTTTAATTACATGTTGTTGTGGTTAATCGGTGTGGTAGTTTAGTGTAGCTGGCATGATTATAACAAGTTCCCATTTGCTTAATAGGGTGACAGATGTTTGGCAAGTCATTGTAGGGGTAGAATGATTTCAATCCCGGATATTAGTATTGATAAGTATCAAAGTATAGATTTGTTTAGGATTGTGAGGTCTTCAGCTATGAAAAATGGAGTGAAATTGCCTAAGTTTCCTGGGTTTAGATGGCATCCTCCTAGTAGAGAAAACCAGAGGTAGCCACTTAACACAGATGGTGACTGGGTTAGGTTGGCTAGTCATTCGAGGAAAATGAAAAAGAATATTGTGATTCATTTGTACATCATAGAGCTACCTGAGCCAAGCAATTTGTAGAAGATAATTGAAAGTCTGGACAAGTTAAATGAAGCCAAACAGAGAGCCCAAGACCAAGGCCTAACCCAAAACCAAGCCCAAGCCAAATCTCAAGCCCAATCCCAAGCCCAAAATGACAATGAGCCTTCACTTAGTGAAGCTGGGGCATGGGTTGGCAATTTGATAGTTTCCCCTTCAACTGAGAAAATAATTCCCAGTGAAAACTCTTCAAAATCTCAACCCAAAGTACCCTCAATCACTACAAACAAACCTAATAAGTTGCCAATTAGGAGACCCAGATTAAGGGTAGCAAAGTAGCCTATAACACCATTACAAATTGATGAGGCTCTACACTACAGTTCAACATAATCCAAAAGCAGTTATTTCTTGAAAGTTACTCCCTCACCAAACTCAATTCCTACTGTAAAAAGTCAAAGCCCAACCTCACCTTCTAAAAGAATGGCTTCCCAACCTTTTGCCTCCCTAACCTCCTAACCTGCATCTGCTCTTAATAGCCCTAGAGAAGGCCTGTCACTAGATCTCAAAGTGTCCATCAAAACCCAAATTCTCCAACTGCGACTCTCCCAAGCACTTTTCTCAAACTGTAGCTGCACAAAACAACCTCTCCCAGCAAATCTGCAGCCCCAGAAAGCCACTAACAAGATCTTAAACTACCCCTACAACCCCTAAGTCTCCAATTACAACTCTTCCAAGCAGTCCTTCTTAACCTGTAGCAGCACAGAATAGCCCCTCCCAAATTTGTAACTCTAGAAGGCATGTCACTAGATTACAAGTTGCCCCTAGCCCTTCAAAAAGGAAAGTTGCAACTATTGGCACTTTAGAACAAGGGGAGGACTTTGATTTGGGGATAGTGAAGGTTGATTTAGCAGGGTTGCATGATTTTGATGTGCATTCATTATGCCAATCACAAATAGAAAAGGTTTATGTGTTTGATAGTGATGTGGAAGAGAATTTGGGGCAAGCAGATGATGAAGATAGTGACCATGATGACAGCGAGGATAGTGACTTCAGGAAGTGGTAATCAAATAAGTCTGAAGAGTCTGAGAGCTTCTCATTAAATGAGGAGGATGATTTAGAGACTGAAAATCAGTCATAGATGATATTGACTTAGAGAATGACACTCAGTTGCGTCTGACCTTAGGGTATGGTAGCATTGATGATGATGAGGGTGATAACTTATTGATTGTGAACAAAATGGCGAAGGTATTTAGGCAAGGCAAGTTGTGGACTAGAAACAGGGATCGGAAGGTGAACTTAGTTGTTGGTGATATCTTCACAAGTAAAGAGAATTTGTTGAATGTGATGAACTAATATGTTCAACATGGTATTATTTTAAGGAAAATCAAGAACACTAGGAGCAGATACACACAAATGTGTATCAACAATGATTGCCTATTCAAAATCCATGCAACTGTGCTTGTGGATAAGTGTTCTTGGATAACTAGGTCCTTGACTGAGGGTCACAAGTGTCCCAATACATAGTTCAATAAGCATGCCTCATTCAGATGGGTTGCATCTAAGCTGATGGATGAATTTAAGGATAATTCTAATATAGATAAGGGGACAATGCAGAAAACTCTGATGAGGAAGTTTGGGGTAGTAGTTCCAGATTACACTTGCTGGAGGGCAAGAAAGTTAATGAAAAATGTTGTTGAAGGTAGATATGATGAAGGGTATAAAGCACTACTAGACTATATAAGGGTGTTTAAGGAAAAAAACCCTGACTCTCTATGTTTTATCGACTAGAAGGATGAGGGCTCTGGTAAGAATCCATCTTTCAAGAGATGTCATATTTATATAGGGTTAGCCTTTAGTGCTTTCAAATAGCACTATAGGTCATTCATTGGCATTGATGCCTGTCACTTGAAAGGGCCATATAAGGGTATCCTCATCGCTGCCATGGGATTAGACGACAAGAATGGGCAGTATCTCTTAGCTTATGGAGTTGCACTATAAGAGGGTGAAGAGGAATGAAGCTTTTTTTCTGTATGGATTAGCAATTGCACTAGATGCAAGGAAAGACAGTTCCAAGTACACAATCAAGTCTGACGAGCACAAGGTAGAAGTTCACTGCATTGCTTCTTTTTTTTTCTGAGCATGCGTCAATTACTTGCTTAATTTGTTGTTTATGATACAAGGCATAATCAAAGCATTATAGAATGTCATACCTCAAACTTCAAGGAGGATTTGTGTCCTCTACTTCTACAAAAAATTTACCTCAAATTACCCTGATATGTGCAAACTACCCATATATTACTTGCTTTCAGTATTTACTTTAGTGTTGATGGCAAATATTAAGATATTTTTTATCCCCTTCCCCTTAAAATGGTGAAGGTGCATGGTTTCATTGCTTCTTTTACATTGCTGCCAATGCATACTCAGAATTGGTTTTCGAAAAGGCCATAGAGAAAATTAAGAAGAAGGATATTTCTACTTTTCATTAGTTATGAGACAATGAGCCATTGGAACATTGGGTAAGGTTTAAATTTGACCAAACCCTAAAGTTAGATGACAATACAAACAACTTTGTTGAGAGTTTCAATAATGCAATTGTCAAGCATAAGGGAAAGCCAAACTACACTATGTTAGAAGAGATTAGAAAGCTTATTGGGGCTAGATTTGATAAGAGGTTTCAGATGTCAGCTGATTGGGAAGGTAAAGTGACACCATTTGTGAAGAAAAAGCTTAAGCAACTTGAGCTAGAGTCCAAAAACTGCAGTAACTTAGTGCCAGCTGGGAGGGGGGAGTTTGATGTTAGAGAGGGATCCACAAATTTCACTGTGAAGTTAGGAGACCAATACTGTGACTGTCAAAGGTGGCAAATCAGTGGCATACCCTGTAACCATGCTGCTGGGTGCATTCTTAACCTATACCACAAGTTGGATGATTATTGTTCTCCTTGATTTCATGTGAAGAGGTATAGGAAGCTATATGATGGCATAATACATCCCATTCCTAACTTATGCTTCTAGGGGGGAGTGTATTTCCTACTTTGGATCCCCCTTTTGAGCTTAGGAAGAGGAGAAGGCTAGAGAAGCACAAAAGAAGGAAAAGTCGACTTCCCATCCCTCCACAACTGTCTACCATCCAATTGAGCGGCACTAAGAGGTGCAAGAAATGCAAGCAATTGGATTATAATAGCTTCACATATGGGCAGTCAAGGAATGAAAATGGTAGTTTTAAATACAAGAAGAATCCTCGATAGAAGACTAGCAATCCAGTTGGCAGGCCGAAAAAGATCCAAAGAGTTAGCCAAGCTTCTACCTCAATAGCAGTAGTATCAGGGGTTCCAACTCAGTCTAGCCAAGGTATTTAAGTTAGATTTCTTGTAGTGCTTCATCTTCAGCTTCTTGTATAAGCTACTTGTATCATTTTGGTGGTTGTATGTTACAATTAGTTGTAATTCTTATGGATGTTAGTGCATGTAGGACCAGAACATGTTGTATATTGCAAGTACATGCATGTATGGGCAGCTTAAGTTCAAGCATGGATTCAAAGTGCAATTTCTGCCTCTCCTACTTGGATTCAAAACTTATATTTTTTCAAGCTTTATATGTAACCAACTAAGTCAAAACATGCATTTTTCCAAGCTCTGTATTGAGCACAGTACATTTTACTTCTTCCTAATCAACTAAAAAAGCATAACACCAACCACAACAACACTTTCCCACATACAAGATCTAAATAAAACATAAGGACTTAATGACAACCAACCTTACATAACAACCACCTTCTAACATATTACAATATTAATACAAGTGCAAGCAATACAATTACACAAATCTCTAACATGGCAAGGATGCTCTCCCCTTTCTCTAGTATTTTTAACATCATCTTCAACTCCCTTAGCTCATTCTTCACTATCTCAATCTCAGTTAACAACCTTTTTTCCAGATTTGAACTTGCTTCATCCACTCATCCTAAAAACCTCTTGCATCCCAAACACTTAGCATACATTCTACCTGGGTTTTGGCTTGAATGTGACGCCTTTCTCATTCCCTGAATGTTGCACCTTGGGCACATGACAGTTTCTTGTTCGCGGCCACCTCTCCATGATGAAGTTGATCCTTACATTTTCACCTTCATATTTGAGTATGTCAACATTAAATCCATTCAATTCCACCAACATTATGACCAAAAAAACTCACATGCAACAATTACAAGCACTTATTTACTTAATTACTATTGCAAACATCTGACAATTCTTGATGAGAGAAACGGTTACAATTCAGGCATCAAAACAGAGTGAGTTCGTACCTAAATAGGGTTATGCAACACTAAGGTGAGAGAAACAGGTTTTCTCAACAATTTACAACAACAAAGAGACCAAAAAGCAAAAAAATTAACGAACTTACCTTCTTCTCCTGCTTCAATGGCCTCCTTCAGAAGTGGAGAATAACATAGTGCTTTGAAGGTGAGAGCAACAGGAAATTAGGGGACGAGAGAGATTGGAGGTATTAGGGAGGAGAGAGATTGGAGGTATTTAACTCAAACACTGTACTATTCTACCTCAACCCTTTCAAAGGCTATAATTGGAACATTACATTAAAATTGCAATTCCAGCCAAAAACCTATCGGCACTTACACATTTATCGCCGGAAAGCACCCCTTAATAATAACCTGATAATGTTGTGCACCTCAAAATACACTCAAAATACATTCTAATAACATGATTCCCTAAAAATTATTTCCATAGAAAGTGGGGTACCTAGGAGTAGTTTTTTGTTTGTCTGCCTCTTTCTAACCAAACTAGAAATTGATCGAAATTTAAAAGATTTTTTTATGCTACTTATTCTATGTGAATTAGAATAGGATGCACGAACTATAGATTCTTTCCCTGCCTAGTGTGAAATTCTATTTGCCTCTTATTGCCATCCGAGACAATTTAAGTTGCTAATATAGATTAAGGGAAATGGTTAAGAATTCTTAAATGCACTCGACAACATAATTTTCATGGCAACAATCAATGCAATTGAAAGTAATTTTTCAATTTTCCTAAAGTAACCCTTCTTCCGTTTCAGCTTCCTTGAAGCATTTTCTCTCTCCTAATTAATTCCTCTACTCATCTCTTACTAGGTAGTCCACCCCAAAAGCAAACGTCATTGTCTTCCCAGCACCACACCATCTCCAAAAGGACCATACATGTTCTGTCCTCCTTTTCTTCCATCTAACCCAATATATTCCACGGTTGTCGTCTCCCTCATCCACTCAAGTCTCTATAAATCCAACCGCCTCCCACATTCCTCATGAAGCTTGCAACACCCATCCACCACTTTCTAAGTCCATCACCATCATCTATCTGCGATTTATTTAATTTTCACAATTTCTCAGTAATTCGTTCTGGACCTTAAACATAAGATTTCAATTTTAAGTGCTTTAATTTGGGATTTGGGGTTCACCCTTCTTACTGGCGAAGCCGGTCACTCTAGAGAGTCGTGTCATGTTGCTAGTGAAGATAATAGAATCTGGCTTGTCAGTAGTGTTTTTGGTGGTGTTGCATTTGGTTAAGGGTTGTGGCCGCAACGGCAGTGATGGAGCATCCGAGCACATATTGCTGAAGGTTCTAACAATGGTAGATTGGATTTTAAAGTAAAAGTAATGATAAATTCAAGTGGCTTCAAAAGGTTTAAATAAAGGGCAAATTTGTAAATACAATAGCAAATTAATGGTTGTTATTCAATACTTGGCGTAGAATTCAATTATCAAATCTTATTAATTATACCTTAACCATTGCCCTTAGGGCATTCATTAACAAAACCATATTTAATTCTTATGAGTTTTGGGGGAGGAGTACCGAGAATCAAACAAGAGATGAGGAAACTTGATTTTGGGTTAAATGTTGGAAGTAATAATTTGCTTCAAGGCTTTAAATTTAGGGGTGCTAATGCTGGACATAGGGCTTGATTGTCTCTTGAATGTTTTGGAATTTTCTAATATGTTATTTGAAATTAAAATTGTATAGTTACTACTCTAGCTCACCGCTAGTGTAATCTTACTCATTTATCCTATGTTTTGGTTGTTGTTGATAATATCCTACATGCAATTTTTGATGGGTCTACGCTGTTACCAATGCATTGCTTATTGATTCTGTTGGTGTTTCTTGGTTGGTTGTATTGTTCATAGGCTCATCATTATGACACCTTGGACCTAGCTTCTCCTGTTCTTGACTAATATGAGTTTCTAGAAATTAAATTTAGTCTTACAGATTCCTAAGTTTAAGGTTAGGTTTTTATATGCATGTGATTCATTTTTGTGAAATTAGGTGTGGATTTAAGGATAGCACATTTGCATTAATATATTTATTATGTCACGGATACAATTTAGCGTCTCTATCTAAATAATCTCATGAGTAGTTGGTAACATTATGGTGGCGTATTGGCATGGGCGGAACTACATTGGGGCAAAGGGAGTTAATTGACTCCCCAACTTTTTTGGAAAAAAAAAATTAAATATGAGATATTTTTGTGGATAAATAAAATAGATATATATTAATTAGTTCACATAGATTTTACAAACGTGTGCCTAGTAGGATAATGGTTGTCTACTCTTTACTTGTTTCAAGGGGTTATGGGTTCAACTCTCATCACTCTCTTTCTGCAGTGCCTTGTATGTTTTTTTTTTTTAGTTTTGCCTATTCATTTTTCCTAATTTCTGTCTCTCGATTCTCGAGTCTTGTTTTGCTTTCCTCCTTAGACGTACTCTCTCTTTCTGCCCAGCCCACCACTCACAAACTCTCTCTCTTACTCTCTGCAGTCTGACCAGCCCAGTCGCCGACTGGCCTGTCACTTGTGCCGGCAGCCGCCTCCACTCCTCCTCAACTCTCCTCCCAACTCCTAAGTCCCAAATCCCAATTTTAGGTAACTCCCAAAAATTCTAAATTTTTGTTTTTAATTTTTCTATTTTGTAAATAATTATGTTTATTTTACTGATTTTAGTTAGATTTATGTTAAATAATTGATTAATTCAGTGAATTACTCATGATTCATGAATTGAAAAATGAGGATTTTAACCTAATTGTCTTCTTGGTTGTTCTTGGTTGAAGATTTAAAGTTGGGGGAATTTTGTTCGTAATTGCTTCCTTGTTTATGTTTAGTTTACTAATTTCTATTGAATTTGTGTTGAATAAGTGGTTAATTTAGAGATTTACTCATCAATTGAAAAAATTAAGTTTTGTCTTTCTTGATTGAGAATTTAGAAATTAGAATTGGGGTAATTTGTTAGTTGTTGTTTGTTTATTTGTGTTAAATATATTGACTTTAGACAAGTTTGTGTATTATTAATCTCACCCCCCTTATTTTGAATCCTGGCTCCACCCTTGCGTATTGGTGTTGGATTGTAGAACGCCATAATGAGGCTACTAAATGGTGAAATTTGTTGTGTCTCTCAGTTGTTAAATTTATTGTATCTTTAAGTTGTTATAAAGAACTTTAACTTGTCAAAAAGAAAGGACAAATGTAATTTGTTGTTCTTGACTTTGGGCTTGTGGTGAGTTGGTTCATGAATTGATTTGGCTTCAAAACGTGATATCTGCTTCTTAAGATTGGCATGGATTATTAAATGTTTGATGAACGTTTTAGTTTTGATTTGAAAAAAAGTGTTTTTCATATTTTTATTTTTTTTTCTTTAGATTTGAATTTCTTTTACCTCAATTGTTCAATGTGTTGATCGAATTAAGGCTGCAAGCCTTTTTGTGATTGAATGTTTATTTTAAGAATCTCGAAACGTTTCAAAATTGAGTTTAAAGTTAAATGTTGTGTTGACTTTAAGGGTTAGGATACAATTAGGATAATAGGGAGTGATGACATAATCCTGATTTTAAGCCGATGATGGCCCACTGTGAATGGATCATTGTATATATGTATTTATTGTCGTGACAAAGATAATCTCATTTCTTAGACATCTTGTTGGCATCCTTTACCCTTAGGGACTCCCCATAGGGTGTCCTAGTAATGTGGCATGCCAACTTGTTGGTTTTGGGTCGTTGCGTACAATTTACTAACAAATATGTTGTATGAATTAGTTAAACATTTTTTTAGTCAGCCAAAATAAATTGATTCAAGTAGGTAATAGTCATTCTTTGTAGAAAGGTCTTGAATTTTGTATCTTGTAAGGGCATTTTAGTTTAAGCGTAAGAATACCGCTCACTCCTTCTTTCCAATTTTTGGCACTTATAACTAATTCTTGTCAGTCCATACCACCTACTGTTAGTTTATATCATTGAAATGAACAAGCCCCTAAATGAAAAACTTTTATGCTAAAGAATTTTAACCTTTACAAGCTAATAGTAGCTTAAGCCTCCTGCTGCTATTACAACCCTCCTTACCCCAATCACAAGAATTATAATCAATTATTCTAAAATCACGCCTCCCTTTGACTGCGACTAGCTCTGTGGTATGTGTCCCATACTCCTCTTCGTTGTTGCAGAAACTTCCTTTCCTTATATTGGATTCTTCCTTTCCGTCTCCTTCAAGGTCATGTAGAGAATATGAAGATATTGGTTGTATAACCCCATCCAAAGTACTCTTCACCCACTATCCTCCATGGTCCTAAACTCTGGTCATCCTCAAATAAGAACGATAGCATTGCGTTAGTTTTATTACACAGCCTAGCTAACGTAAATAATGATACAGAAATTAAGTATTGGTTAAAGATTTCAATCTTTTTCCCGTGATGAAGCATTCTATAGGTTTAAGTAAGATGCGTAAGGAGATCTCAGAGATTGCCCTCTTTTTGGTTCCTCTTAAGAAGTGGTATGCAACATCCAGAGATTTTCCATTATTCATTGAAGAAGGTGCTAGAGTTTTGGTAGGATTGGCTATACTCCAACCCTTCACACTTGTAATAGATGTCAAGTTAATACTAGATCTATAATGCACTTACCAAAGTCCATGTCAGAGTCGGCTTCACCATCATCTCCTTCTTTACTTCACCAAATTTTTAATCTAATCTAAACTAACTCATGCACGTGAAGATTGATGTTCAAAAGTAGGGCTTTCAACACAAGACTCACATATGTCCCTTCTATTCTAGGAGGGTTAGGTACCTTCACCCCTTCAATATTACTCGATTTCTTCTTCCATTCAACCTTCCCACAAAAGATTATGGTCATTCCCGATAACATTCTTCACTAAACCCTTAGTGTATTGCTCCCCACCGAACACGAGAGTTTTCTCTTTATTACCAACATCTTTCACTAGTCAAAATGAATCCTTGCTTGTTCCAGCAACTTGGTAGTTACTATTGTCCATTTTAGTTAGTTCTCTCATAATCTCCCAATTTTTAGGCTCAACTTGAATGGTTGTTCTCATATCACAAAGCACCCGCTAAACATCACCTAATCACCAAGCTCCTTTCACTCTCCTAGACAATGCTTTTATGCTACATGGCTCCAATGCAGGAAACAAAAACAACAACAACAATACCTTCCAGTGTGGGTCCCGCGTTCGCAGGGTCTAAGGAGATCCAACTATAGGCAACCTTACCTTTACCTGCATTCCTACCCGTAGAGAGGCTGACTCAAGAGACCCGCAAAAAAGGATTTTGTGAAAATATTTTATAGAAGAAAGATTTTGTGAAAACATTTAATGGGAACAGCTCCAATGCAAGAACTAAAGAGCATAAAGTCAAAACACTCACAAACTTTTCAAACTTAAATTATGAGGTAACGAAATTAAAACTTGGAGTAATAGCAAAATGCTTGAATAATGTCTCCTCGGCTTCTAACAAAATACAATTGAAACATAAAATTTCAATGGTAGATAAGTAATACACTGAGGCATGGTTGAAGTCGCTACTTTTGAACACCTAGTTACTTCATCCTTTAGAAGACCGACTCGACAGAGAATCTTACCAGGTCTCTCTATTTGAATGATAACCTTAACAATCTCTTCTAATTATTGATTCTTGAGATGAATATGAACAAATGCTTCTTAAAGACGATGATTTATACCTCATACTAATAAAGAGTCCATAATTCGAAAAAGATTATGCATCAAGCAAATTGACTAACAATCCTTATAACAAGACATCCAACTCAAAATAGAAGGAGAATATATGCAAGACATGACCCAAATGCATACAATGACAAAATTATAAGGTAATGTGGCATCAAAATTGAATCAGTAAATCCAGCAAATAATAAATGCAACCACACTTGATTCAAGTATCAGCTGCACATTAATAAAAGTACTACCAAAACTGAGGTATTCGAGATCGATGTTATCCAGTGAATAACTGAACAATTGCTTTATTCAAACCATGTGGATCGAAACTAAGAACACACAGTTAATAGGGGATGAAACTGTAATGCCCCAGGTGTGGTTGAAAAAAAAATGATTTAATATGACTGCTTATATCACCAGAAGTGTACCTTTTTTTTTTCAAAGAGTCCACTATTAGGCACTACACCATTAAGCATACTTGCTATGAACTAGTCTTGAGATAGATGACCTCCTGGGAAGTTTTGCTTAGTAACATGTGAGTAAAAGTAAAACACGTCGAAAAGGCTTGTGTTGTTAATTCGCATAACCAACAATCAATCCTCATAGCCATTCTTACTGACCGTTTGTGGCCATGTAATGGGCCAAACCATTACACTTAATCCTTTCAAGAAGTTAAGGACCTAGACGAATGAAAGACCTATTGAATAGGTGAACAATGAGGCTGAATGAGAGTAGGAAGACCTAAGACTTGAGTCACCTATTCCATGGCAAACATAGGTCAGGGAGGTTTCACACATTGAAGGCTCATGATTTAAACCTACAAAGGAGCAAAGACCATTACATAATAATGAATCATCCACTTTAAAGTCAAAAAGGTGAAAGGAAAACTGACATGAGGGTTATTAGTGTCATTGTTGATGAAGGTTTTGGAAATTGGTGCTGACATTGAATCAAAGACGTGTTGAGAATGTTGAGAATAATGATGAGGAGTCAAAAAACTACCAAGGCTCAGGTGGCTGAATGTAAGAGACAAAAGAAAATAGAAAAAGCCAGAGCCCCAACTACTCGTGATGAATGGATACACAAGGGTAAAAGCTTCCATAATGAGCACGAAGGTTCTGCAACTAAAATGCTTACAAGAGTGAGTAAAAATGATGTACCTAGGCAATTGAGGAGAAAGGAAAGAGCTATCAAGGTTGATAAGCATATTGACGTCAAAAAATTGAACTAGTAAGGCCCTGTTCTTTTTGCTAGTAAATTCAAATTTACCAACCTCAACTAACTTCAACCCACATCAACCCACTTCACGAACTTCAATAAAAAATACTAACTTTAACCCACTTCAACTCGCTTTAACCCACTTCAACCTATTTCAACTAACTTCAATCAACTTAAACCCACCCCAATAAAAAAATATCAACTTCAACCTACCTTAACCCATTTCTACCAATCTCAACCAACTTCACTAATTTATCAACCCATATTTCTCAACGAAAAGAGCAGGCCCTAAGTAGGGATGACTTTGGAACTGCTAAGAAGTTTAAAGTTGCAATAGCTAGGTTTACAATAGCTTAGAGGCATGACTAAAAAAGTCGTGTATTTGTACCAACAAGGAAAGAGTGGGGTGGTTTGCAAAAAGACCGTAGATTTAATATTTATGCACCATTGAATAGCAGATCAGCAACATGGGTTGTCAGAATTGTCAACAACCATTGTATGTGCACAAGAAACATGGTTAAAAACAAATAGCTCAAGTGCTCATCGATTGTTAATCATTGTGTTAGACAAATTAGGACTGATCTGGATATGGAAATAACTGTTGAGAGTAGTCCATGTATGTAGTGATTAGTGGCGGCTACCAGAGTCACCTTAGGAGTGCCGACATCCTAAACCTGATGCCCAACAATGATGGTAGATAGCTGTGAGGGGAGGGGAAGAGAATCTGAGAGATTTGTGTCTTATGCGTATATCGTATGTGGCTGACCCCCAAAGCCTCGGTTATGGGGGCAGTTAGGGTTGTTTCCCTAGGCGACACTAAGTGGCTGTCGGGCCTAACTAAATAGGCCCGGTTACTAGCTCCCACTCGGCCACGAAGGCTACAAACACATGGTCTCCACGAATCACAACTCCTCACGCTTCATACTGGGAATATAACGTGCGACCGAAAAGTAACAAGTAGTGCTATATTTAGTTACCATCTGACTAATATAACACTTTCATGAAATACGATACCCCAAGTCATCCTAAACATCACCTATGACATTTCCAATCCCTTATGCCATGATATATCATATGATTATATGCTCAATATAATCACCCAAGCTGATATTGGTGATGACGGATAGACTTTTCCTCAAACACTCATTATATTGCATCTTAGCTTAATTGTTTTCCTAACATGTTCTCGTTGAACCGTATACATCGTGGTTCTTGAGAAACATATTAAAGTAGCAACATCAAGCCTTGACTTCGTACCATAGCTTTAAGTCAAAGGGTCATCGTCTACAAGGTCACACAGTGACAAGAGATAGGGAGGTCAATTGTCACTCCGTATATGGTTGTCTTTTAAGCACACACAGTATGAGATGTGCGTCATGACATAGCTCCCACTTACTTAGGATCGTTACTCTATATGCCATACGAATCGCCAATCTAGATTTTTACCAAAAAATCTAGCCTGAGCCACTATATTAGCATACTAAATGCTAATCTTGAGACTTAAGATTTGGCTTTTAAGATTTCAATATGAAATCATATCTCATACTCGACTCCCTCAAGTCTCATCTGAGACTTACTACTAAGCCGACTATTTCTCATTCATACACTTCCAGTATGAGTAATCAATATTGCACCCCCAGCGTTAACATGATTATGTCTCATCCAGCCCACTACTCAAGTATCAGGGCGATTGCCTGTGTGACTAGGCCAATCAGAAGCCTGTGACAAGTTTAACAAATAAATCACAAAGCATTTAGAAAAAGAACCTTCAATCTTTATTTCATTAACACTCATTACAAGAAGAACGTATCTGTCATACATAACAAGATTCTATCCAAAAACTAAACTCTGCTAAGCCCAAGACTCAACGAATGTGCTTTGAAAGCATCTCTAGGAATCGGCTTAGTTAATGGATCAACGATCATCTTGTAAGTGGGTATATACTTGATGGCAACCTCCTTTTTCTTTATGGCGTCTCGCACAAAGTGATAACGCCTCTTGATGTGCTTGGTCTTCCGATGGAACTTCGGATCTTTAGCGAACTGGATGGCTGATGTGTTGTCACATAACATCTCTACAGGATCATCAACTCTAGGAGTGAGGTTAAGATCCTGGAGGAAACTCCTAAGCCACATTGCCTCCTGAGTGGCTAGGCTACATGTGACATACTCTGCCTCCATGGTCGATAGAGCTATGCAGTCTTGCTTCTTACTACACCATGACATGGCTCCCCCACCCAGGGTGAACGCATATCCTGAGGTTGACCTGGACCCATCCAGGTCACCACCCTAATCGACATTTGAATATCCTCTCAACTTAAGGTCCCCGCCTTGATAGCATATGACCAAGTCACTTGTACCATGAAGGTAGAGCATGATTCTCTTGATGGCTAGCCAATGAGCTTGTCCTGGGTTGCTTTGGTAACGACTTACCAAACCAACCGCAAATCAAATGTCCAGCCGTGTACATAACATGGCGTACATTAAGCTTCGTGCGGCACTAGCATAGGGGACATTGCTCATGGCCTCCTTTTCTTTGTCTGTTTTTGGGCATTGGTCGAGGTTCAATGTTAAACCCTTCTCAACTGGAGTGTCTACGGACTTGGAATAATGCATGCAGAATCGTTATAAGACTTTCTTTATATATGCCTCCTCGCTCATACCTAAAAGTTTCTTAGGACGATTCCTTATTATTTCCATGCCCAGGACATACCTGGCTTCACCCATGTCCTTCATCTCAAAGAAGGAGGACAACCACTTCTTAGTGGCTTCGATCATCTCCAAATTGTTCACAGCCAGTAGTATGTCGTCAACATATAGGGTAAGAAACATAATCCCCCCGGTTGATTTTTTGACATACACACAGTGGCCCTCCGAAACCATGGATAAGCCAAACGAAGCTATAGCTTCATGGAATCTTAAGTACCAAGATCTGGAAGGCTGCTTAAGACTGTATATAGACCTTTTAAGACAACACACCTTGTCCTCTCGTCCATTTGATATAAAACCAATGGGTTGGTCCATATAGATCTCTTCCTCAAAGCTACCATTAAGGAAAGCAGTTGTTACGTCCATTTGAAGCAAGTCTAAGTCCAAATGGGCAACAATGGCTAGAAGTAGGCGAATAGATGCAAATCTCACCACAAGAGAAAATGTCTTTTCATAGTCTACACCCTCAATTTGAGTAAACCCTTTCACCACTAAACGGGGTTTGAACTTATCAATCGAACCATCTGCTCGGCATTTCATCTTGCAAACTCACTTTTTTTCAATAGACTTATGCTGGGTTGGAAGATCAACAAGTTTCCAAACCTTGTTTCTTGCCATCGAGTCCATCTCATCCCTCATGGCATCCATCCACTCTTTGTGGTTTGGTGAGTCAATTGCCTCTTGATAAGAGGTAGGCTCCTCAACTTCCAAAGGAGCACGTAGGAATATTTCCTCTTGGATTTAAAAATATCGTCGAGGAATTCTTCCACACTTACTCCTTCGGACCTGGGGCCTTCATTGTTTGTCTGCCTGGGTGAAGCATCCTTCTCCCTTTCTCTAAGAGGTGTGAGACCCTAAGCATGTGAAGAGTTGCTCCCACTATCCCTCTGGGGTGTGGGAACCAGAACATGTAGACTAACTGTATGTTCAGGAACTGGAGATTGAGGACTAACCTCACTCGTAGGTTGACTTTCCTCATATATAGGAGATCGAGGACGAATTTATTCTCCTGGGCAGGCAAGTCTCCCATATTCCCTTCGGATAGGGGAGGCATACCATCTTCGGTGACTTGGTTAGAATCCAAATTCTCCCTCTCACCGAAATGATGGTTGGATGTTTTGTTGTAACTGAAACAGTTCGACATCCTTCTTGACTCCACCAATGGTCGATAACTCATCCTCGAGAAAATCAACATTGCGAGAATCTATTTCTATCATACCACCATTTTGGGTGTTCCCCGTACATCACATATTCTTTAGATTGTGTGGGATACCTAATGAACACCATTTTGGTGGCTCATGGAACAAGTTTTCCATGTTTATGGGTTGGGTTATGCACATAGCCAACCGAACCCGATGGGCGTAAATGGTCCAAGGATGGTTTCTTACCAAACCATAACTCATATGGTGTGGCAGGTACACTTTTAGTTGGCACACGGTTAAGGATGTAGGCTATCGTAAACAACGCATCTCCCCAAAAACTGAGTGGGAGGTTAGCATGTGTCATTATTGACCTGACCATGTCAAGCAATGTACGATTCCTGCGTTCCGCAACAATGTTCTGTTGTGGAGTGCGTGGAATTGTTAGCTGTCTTTGTATACCTTTTTCCTTACAGAACTCCTTGAATATATCAGAGAGGTATTCACGATCTCGATCAGTTTGAAGGATCTTAACCCTACGTTCCATTTGAGTCTCTACTTCTACTACGAAACATTTGAATGGATCGAGTGCCTCGTAGCGATGAGATAGTAGGTACACATACCCATATCGTGAATAATCGTTTATGAGAGTAATGAAATAGATAGCCCCATGTCGTACTTTAACGTTCATGGGTCCGCATATGTCTGAGTGGATTAATTCTAAGGGACTAGATGCTCTCGAGGCCTTACCAAATGGCTTCATTGTTGCCTTTCCAGCTAAACATGACTAATACATAGGCAACTTAGCCCTAGTGAGTCGATCTAGAAGACCTTCTTTAGCTAGCCTATTTATCCTATCTTGGCCCACATGCCCAAGTCTAGCATGCCACTTAACAGATTCAGAATTGGAATCAAAGTATGAAACAAAAGCAGAGGATATATTATTATAATTATCATCCAAATCCAAAACGATGAAATCTCCTTTCAAAGTTGCTTGGCCAAACAAATTGCCATTATAGAATAAATCTAAACTATCTGGACGAAAACCAAAAGTAAAACCTAATCTTACTAAAGAGACATAAGAAACTATGCAGCATCGAACCCCAGGTGCATAGAGGGCGTCATGAAGAAGCAGCTTGTTTCCTCCACGGAGTTTGAGCTAGTATGTTCCTACTCCAAAGACATCTTCTTCGCTACCATTCCCCAGTACGACAGTTCGTGAACCCACCGAGGAGCGATAGAACTCCACGAATCCAGCCTTATCCTGAACTATGTGCTTCGTTGCCCCGGTGTCTACAACCGATTGAGGAGGAGAGTCAGCAACAAATGCATAGGAACAAACATATAATTCAGGAGTTTTAGTGGAAAAAAGGTACCTTGGCTAGCTCATGACAATCCCGAGCGAAGTGGCCCTTCTTTCAACAGTTATAGCACTTCACAAGTGCCAGATCCTTAGCTCCGTTGCCCTTGGCCTTATGCTTCTTGGCAGTACCACCATTGGAGTAAGAGTTCTGAAGAGGACGGGGGCCCTTCTTAGGTTTCTTACCACGGTAAGGTTTCCTGCCCTTAGACCCCAATCCTTTGGCAATGAATGCCACACTAGGAGGCGCATATAATTTTAAACGCCCTTCCTCCATTTCGAGGTGTTTGGAGATTGCCTCGAAGGTCTTCCTGTGCTCACTGTGTGTCATGAATACCTTAAAACTCTTCCAATGTTCATTGTCATTGGAAAGAGCTCTAATCACATTTAGGACTTGTTCTTCCTCAAAAACCTCTTACCCTGCAGCCTTAAGGTCTCGAACCATAGCACTCATAGTTCGAAGATGTTTGGAGATACTACAACTGGAGCCAATAGTATACTGCATCCATTTCAGCTGCAAGGTACGCAACCTTGTAGTAGATGTCTGCCCGAACCTAACCTTAAGCTGCGTCCACATGTCCTTAACAGTGCGGAAGCGTTCAAACTCACCCAAGAGATCGTCCTACATGCAAGACAGTATAGTGTAGCGTGCAGAACGATCCCGTTTGAACCATGCTTGGTACGCCTTTAGGTTTTCTTTGTACTGTTCAGTTGCAGTAATACCCCTACGTTGTTAATCCTTTTTAGGCAAAGCAGTCATAGAGGAGGTCAAAAGGTCCAGCATATCATCATTATTTAAATATACCTGGACTTTCAGATGCTAGGCGTCGTAGTTTGAACCATCCAGTTTGTCATCATATTGCATACAATCTATCATGTTTCTAGCTGCCACATCTGAAAGTATATTTTATTTGTTAGACATATTATTTAATAATTAAATTATCTAGAAGACCCCATCATTCATAATATGCATTCGAAAATTTGCTAAGCTCATAATCATCACGTATAGATATGAACTTTGGAGCTTCTTTAATTTAATTATTAACTTAACTTCATAGAATTTCTTTAAGGATTTTGTTAAACTAATTAACATTTTAATCCAGTGACTATCACGAATATATTCACTTTTAATCAGATAAATATATATTTACATAACTTTTATGAAACTAGTTCATTTAACATAGCTTCATTTTGTTTTAATATATATAACACAAAGTTATATAATCAACTTCAAAAATATCATACTATTAACAATAATGATATGAAATAAAATTAAAAACAGAGAGAATGTAATTCATCAAACATAAATATGTGACCAACCCATAGTTGTTTTCAACATATAGGACAAATTTATATGATAATAGGAACAAGCATTCGTCGGCCCAAATTAAAACAACAACAACAATCGGCTCAAACAAGAAACGGCCCAAATTAAGACAAAAATTGGGCCACACAAAATCGGCCCACAATGACCCAAAAAAAATCAAGAACCCTTTTTTTTCTTTTGATAGATTCAGCCCAAAACAAGGGGGGGCGCCCCTTTTATAAGTGAGTGTACTCACTTACCCCCGCCCCAATCCTAACCCTAGTATGAGCTTTCTCTTTCCTCTTTGTCTCTCCATCCCGTTTTCAATCTCTCTCTTTATGCTCAGATAGCCATGGCCCTAAAATTGGAGCACTGAGCTCCGTCACTTTCCCCTCGGCAACCGTCTTCAACGGTGGTTCTACATGGCCACCGTACCTCAAAGGAAAAAAACCCAAGTGATGAACCACCACCGCAAAGCCACAAAAAGCTCTCTACCTTCAATCTAGAGGTGGGATACGAGGTGGGCCGGGTCAACCTGCCCCATTGAACCGCGGGCCAACGAGCCCTGTTATCGTGAACTGCACCACACCGTGAAAGTAACAAGGCGGGGCAGGGTGGTTCACGGGCTCAATACGGGGCAGGGTGGGTTGACCCGTTTTGGATAAAACCAAAAAAAGAAGGTAAATAGGATACACTATGTCTATGACAACACGAGAGAGAGAGAAAGATGGAGGGACATGCAAATAATAAAATTAAGGACTTTGATGTGATGGATTCTAAAGGAGTAGCATTAAAATGTTGACACAAACACGATAAGAGAAAAAAAACTAACAACATGATTTAAATTAGCAATTAATTTTATTAAAAATGAGTACTAACTAACGACATGATTTAAAATTAGCATTTAATTTTATTAAAAATGAGTACTAACTAAAGATATTATGAGTTTGTAATTATTAAATTAGCAAATAATAACTTATATTATAATAAAAGATATTTAAGTATAATTATTTTTTTTCCTTCTTACCTTGAGATTAGGGGGGGAATTAAAAGGGCTTGATCTTAATATGATCATTTAATTAAAATATTTCATATTGCAAAGATTATGAAATAATTAATTAAAGTATTTCACACTAAGATGCCTACGTATCCCCATATATTTCAAAGAATATTTGTTATTCTGTGTAACATACGGAGAATCAAAGCCCACGTAGTTCTTATACTTACTTGACTTACCTGGACGATTGGAGGTAGAATATGACAAATATAGGAGAACATCACTCATCATCATCGAGAGCTTCATCCGCAGAGCTGCCACCTGATGCTTCTGAACCAGATGAGAACATAAGTTATACGAATTGATCATTCTCATCTTCATTGTCCTCTGGTCGAGGTTGATCTTGAGATTGGTTGTACGACATTTGTCAATCCTTCAAGCATATTAGAACCTTGATCGTATTTGGGGTTAGTGCCGCTCTTTTATCATCAAGGATCCGTCTCCCAGCACTGAATGCTAACTCAATTGCTACAGTAGAAGGAGGACAAGCAAGAATATTTTTTGAAATTCTGTGTAAAATTGGATATTTTTTCCTGTTTTCTTTCCACCGACCACAATAACATATCAAAAGATTCATCTGGTTGTGCATAACCAGAACAATGCAAATATTCATTTAACTCAGCATACCTACTTTCTGGACCTGATGTGGTAGAAACCCCTAGTACCCTCACAAGCGTATCATATAAAAATTGACTCACAGGAACAGAAGGCATAGGTTCTATGGGGGTTTGTGGGGTAGTTGTGTTAGTTTTGAGAGTACACAGCCACAAGAGGGAGGGTGAATTGTGGTGTCAGATTTTCGTAATTTTTCTGACAAACAGTTTCAGACCCTGTTTGCACAGACTGTTCCTGAGTTGAGCAGAAATGAAAATCCAATGAAATTGAATGCGGAAATAATGGACATAGGATTTTTACGTGGAAAACACCTCTAGCTCAACTGAGGTGAAAAAACCACGACCTACCTCATGTAGGATTTAGAACCACTTCACTAATCGGGGTGAAAACGCTACAATAGCAACACACCGTGCTACTAATTGCAACCTACGTAACCTTCTTCCCTAAGACCCTTTACCCCACGTCCAAAAGTCCACTTGACTTAGGACACACTCACCTCACTTTTATAAAAGAGAGATTACACAGAGAACACCCTATTACAATGCTTCTCAATCAAGCGAATATAGGGTACAAATGAAGTCCTAGTATGCCAATTTTGAAAGCTCAATTTTTCACACACTTTAGTCGGTTTTCTCTCTAGAAATTTTGCTTATAAAACTCTTTGAAAATGCTGTGAAAACCGATGCTAAAACTGAAGTAGAGATTTCCCCTTAAATAAAAAAATGGTTGGGCGAATTAAAAGAATGCTTATCCCATAAAAGGTGGGAAAAAAATGTGAACGAAATTCACTTGGTTAAAATGGCCAAATGTTAACCACAAGTTACTAGAATTTCAGCCCATAAGTTTCTCCAAAAATCTAGTCATTTTCTAAAAATAGAGAAGAGGTTATAAGAGGATAAGATAAGGCTAAAAATAGACTAAAGTTTCTCTCAAAGTTTTCAAAGCCAAAAATAACCATTTTGGACTTTATCACTTAGCATAAAATCTATCAAAAAGGTTCAGAGATGTTAGCCCAAAAATCAAGAAAAAATCGAGTAAAATTATTTTTCGCAGTTTTAGTCTGAAAAAACCATGGTCGCCTTGTTTCCAGCACTGTTCTGGAAATTCTTTCAAAGAGAAAAAAACCATTTCAAAGTAAATGTTAAATCAAGACTTTCTAATTGGCATATTAACAAGAATCTAATAAAATAAAACCATAGCAAACCTAAGACTCTTGTTGAATCAACCAACGCTGCTCCAAACACTCTGCAGAACTATTCTTAAGGCTGTTTCTGAAGTTCAGGAAAGTTTTGCCAACCAACGTATCTTCAGCACCTGTTCTTAAGACCTGTTCTTGAACATTGTTAACCAAACACATTTTAAGGTATTGAGAACACTAGTAAGAACCTGTTTGGAACAACAACAACACTTGAATTTGTTATCATCAAAACCATATACATCATAACAATTTCCCCCTTTTTGATGATGACAAACCAAGCAACCATATTGACTTTCAAGCAACCATATTGACTTTCAAGGACAGACGAAGTAATTTGTGCCAATTATTCATAGGACCAAAAATTCACTGGGGGCATCTAGCATTGAAGAAATTCAAGAGAAATGACTCTTCTATGGTAAAACTATAACAACATTGGTCATCCTATCTTCCCCCTTTTGGCATCATGAAAAAGGAAGGAGCAATCAGTGAAACAGAGGGTGTTTGCAATCACAACCACTTGGGTAATGGAGGAAAACCAACAAGCGATACACTCAAGTGTTTTGGTACGGTAATGAGATTGGCCATCCTAGTCACACATAAGCAATGCACAACACAAACAAGCAAGGCAAAATCAAAAAATAGGATAACTTATTATTTGCCAGAGGGTGCAACAAGGAGTGAAGAACCAAATTACAGCAAAAGGAAAAATCAAGAGAAGAGCAGAATAGAACAGAACAGGACAAAACACCCTACAAGAACAGTTCACAGGGAAGGGTCAATGAGCAGGAGGGGAGAGCTTTGCCGAGAGGGAAGTGAGAAGGGCTAGGATATCTTCATGGCGTTTGGTGTTGAGAGCCTTTTTATCGTCCAGAGCAGCCTTTACTGCATTAAGTTCAGCATTCAAGCGAGAGTGGTGCTCTAGAACAGCCTCAACCTTGTCTGAGGAACTGCTAAGAACAGGAGGACGGGGGGTGTTTGTCCCCTGTTCAGAAGCAGAACCCTCAATCAAGGTGTACCCACAACCCATAAGGGTGTTGCTCCCAATTTCATCAATAAACTGAGCTCCCACCCTTTTTTGCAATTCTACCCCAAAGTGCTCAAAAACACAAGTCAGTAGGAACCCATACCCAAGATCATGCCCCCTGGAGATGTTTGCAATTCTTGTAATGTGACGAATCATGATGGCAGGAAGATTGATTTGTTCTTCCCTGTCCATCAGATCCACAAGACATTGATCCATGGCATCTGCTTGGTTGCGGCCCTGGCCCCTGGGGATGATATTCTTGATGATGAACCAGAATAGCAACTAATGAATGGAAGTCACGTCCCCCTTTTTGACTGACTGGGGTGTTTACAGGCCTGGTTGCTGACTGAGTTTTTGGGAGAGCTCTAGAAGCCTAGCTACCCCAAGAACTGTCTTGTCTTCCCTCACATACACATCAAAACCTGTCGAGGGAATCCCCAAAATATCTCCCAATGACTTGGCATCAAAGCGAAGTTTCTTCCCACTGCTAGTCACCACTCCTCCGGTGACTGAGTAGTTGGCATAAAACTCGGCTAACTCATGAGCAGAACACCCCAGCTGGGTGTTTGTAATAACTCAAACCATCCTTGAGCCCTTAACTTGTGCAAGAACACCCCAAGACCCTGTTCCTCAAAATACTAGACTTTGATAATTTTCCCCCTGACTATCCGTCTCTGAAGGAGTTGAGAGAGCTTAGGATGAGGTGCAGGAGAGGCAGATGTCTTGGCTTTCTTTGGATGAGGAGCAGTAGGAGGGTCTTCAGCCAGACCTTGGTTGGAGGCTTGTTTGTAAGAAACTTTGCGTTTACTGGGGGTTTTTGTGGTTGATGGCTTTAAGGAGGGTAAAGTGGTGGTTGGTTTGGAGATTGGCAGGGCAGGCTCAAATGAGGGTTCAGGCAAAGACTTTTCCTCTGAGGATTCAAAGAACAAGAGAGTGCCCTATTTGAAGGAGGTGTTCTCAGAGGAACTAGAAGAGGAGGAAGAAGAAATTTCCTCAATCATAGGTGACGACTTTGCCACAGACCGGGGAGTAGCCTGAAAGGCTATTCTGGCCGATTTTCGTGTTGGTCTAGGTGTGAAATGAGGTTGGGCAAGGGTTTTGGTGGTATCTTCAGTTTGGCCAGTTTTGAGCCTTGATGGTGTCCTTGTTCTTGGCGTCCTAGTTCGCCTAGCCACCATTTTGTACCTTTTTCTTTTTTCACTGGTTTGTGGTACCGGTGTTGTCTGTACAACCGCAATAAGGGATGTCTCCATTTTATCCCTACTTCCCCCTGTTTCGGTCGAGTCATCTTTTAGATCATCACCTAGGTTATCAGTGTATACTGAGTCGAAGGGTTCAGGCCCTGTTTCAGCCCTTGTTTCTGGTTCTGGAAACAACCCAAAGGAACAGGACTCGATTTCCCATATATCATCCGAACTAAATTCAGGCAAAAAGAATTTGTCTTTGGCCCCCAAATCCTCAATCACATCCCCAATTTTTTCAAATCTCAAACATCCATCCCCTTCTTCAAACGGAACCAATTTCCACCCAAAATTATAAGGGATGTCAGTTAAATTGATACCTACGTTCTTGAGGTCTACACTTTTGAGAAACCCAAACGGCTTACAGCAAATGGGGCGAGGAGGTTCAGCATGTTTACCTTGAATGAGGGCCGTGAGGAGTTGAGAGAACAGGGCTTCAGTAGTTGGTGCTGCTTCGATTGATGGCTTGCTGCTCTGAATCGAGATAACAGAACTCTCATTGCTGATGTGAGACGCCAATTTAGCAGGAAGGGAGTGAGAGTTTAGGGTTTTGTGAGAGCTATCACGGCAAGCGATTTGAGGTGAGGTGAGAGAAGGAGACGAATCTGGGAGGATTAAATAGAGAGAGGAATGGAAGATCTTGGAAGATTTGCCCGTTGCAACGGTTTTATCACTTAATGCTAGTCGCGTGAGCTTTGGGAAGGGTGAAGAGTTTTAATTCTCATCAACTTGTTGCAACCATTTGACAAACAAGGGCATACCTGTTTCTGACGCTTGTTCTTGAGGTCTCTTGCTCGGTAACATGGGACAATAAGGGCAATCTCATTAGACCTCAACGAGTGTCAGCAAGCTGCAAACCACACATATGCTAAAAATAGCACACTAATTGATTGCAAAATTTTTGTTTAATATATTGAACCTGCAACCTTTAAACATTGCCAACAGGGTGAGAGAACAGGACGATCAGGCTGTTTTTATCAAACCTAGGTCGAGTCTATTCTTCTCAAACTTTTCTCTACTCAGTGCCTTGGTGAATATATCAGCAATTTGATTTTCGGTGGCACAAAAATTAATTGAGATTAATCCTTTTTCAACATTGTCTCTTAAAAAATGATGACGAATGTCAATATGTTTGGTTCTTTTGTGTTGACATGGATTTTTGGCAATGTTAATTGCACTTGTATTGTCACAATAAATAGGAATGCATCCTATGTCAACACAAAAATCCTTGAGTTGTTGCCTTATCCATAGTAATTGAGCACAACAGGATGCAGCTGTCACATATTCAGCTTCTGCTGTGGACAAGGCAACAGAGTGTTGTTTCTTGGTTGCCCAAGATACCAAACAGGGTCCAAGAAAATGAGCCATACCTGAGGTGCTTTTTCTATCAACCAAAAAGCCTGCATAGTCAGCATCAGCATAACCAACAAGGTTAAAGTTGCATCCTCTAGGATACCATAAAGCCAAATCAGGTGTATGTTTTAAGTATCTAAAGATCCGTTTAACAGCTTTAAATGAGATTCTTTAGGCTTAGACTGAAAACGGACACACAAACCAATACTAAAAACAATGTCAGGTCTACTAGCAATTAGGTAAAGAAGTGACCCTATCATGCCCCTATAATATTTGTCCTCAACTGAGGGACTCCCATCATCCATTTCCAACCTCGTTGAAGGAGAAATGGGAGTATCAATGGGCTTGGCCGATTCCATTCCAAAACGCTTAAGTAGTTCTTTGACATATTTTTGTTGATGTATCATGGTGCCGTTTGAAGTTTGTTTGATTTGCAAGCCTAAGAAAAACTTAAGCTCACCCATCATGCTCATTTCAAACTCACTCCTCATCATTTTTGAAAACTCTTCACACAAATCATTGTGTGTTGCACCAAATATAATATCATCGACATATACTTGAACAATCAACAAGTGTTCCCCCTTAGATTTTAGAAACAAGGTATTATCAACCTTGCCTCTTCTAAAACTATTTTCCAATAAAACGTTTGACAAGCGTTCATACCAAGCTCTAGGAGCTTATTTTAGACCATAAAGCGTTTTGTCAAGTTTAAAAACATGGTTAGGGAATTCTTTATTTTCAAAACCAAGGGGTTGCATCACATACACCTCTTCTTTAAGGTATCCATTGAGGAATGCACTTTTGAGATCCATCTGATATAACTTTATTTCCATGTGAGCTGCAAAGGCTACCAAGATGCGGATAGTCTCAATCCTTGCAACGAGTGCAAAGGTTTCCTCATAATTAATGCCCTCTTCTTGGTTGTAGCCTTGAACCACCAGCCGGGCCTTGTTCCTAGTGATTGTTCCGAACTCATCAAGCTTGTTCCGGAACACCCACTTGGTGCCAATGATTGATCTATCCTCTGGCTGTGGTACAAGGTGCCACACCTTGTTCCTTTCAAACTGATGAAGCTCCTCTTGCATTACCGTGACCTAATCTGTATCTGCAAGGGCTTCATTAACATTTTTTGGCTCAATATTAGAGAGAAAAGCATAAAAAGCACAAAAATTTTTGAGCTTGGATCTGGTTTGCACTCCTGTATTAATGTTAGATAGAATCTGGTCAAGAGGGTGCAAACTTTGGTGCTTCCATGGTCGTGGAGTAAGTGGGTCCACAGACACGCTTTCTACTCTTGCTGGAATACTCGGCGAAATAGGTTCGGAAACTGTTTCCAAGCCTGTTCTCGAGCCTGTTCTGGAGCTTGTCTCCTGGCCTGTTCGAGAAGAATTAAGTTGGTTTTGATCCAAACTAGGTTCAGCAGAGCTTCCCCCTGTCTGGTTCAGACCTTGCCCACTTTCCAAGGAAACAGCTCCAGGCCCTGATCCATCCTCATGATTCTTACCTTCCTCATGTGTGAGCAACAAATCCTTTTTAGCAAGTCCTAATTCAAGGTCTTCCTCCTGTGCATTATTCTCACTTAGAGAGTTAGTTTCATCAAAAAGCACATGCACACTTTCCTCAACACACAAGGTTCTCTTATTAAACACTTTGTATGCCTTACTGTGCGAGGAATAACCAAGGAATATTGCCTCATCACTCCTTGGATCAAATTTTCCTAAGGCATCCTTCCCATTGTTATGCACAAAACACTTACAACCAAATACTCTCAAATGCATAATATTGGGTTTTCTTCCCTTGAAAAGCTCATAAGGTGTTTTGTTAAGAAGAGGTCTAATCATGCATCTATTTATAATGTAACATGATGTGTTCACAGCTTCAGCCCAAAAATTTCTAGGAAGACCACTAGCAACAAGCATTGTTCTAGTCATGTCTTTTAGAGTACGATTTTTGCGTTCTACCACCCCGTTCTGTTGGGGTGGTCTTGGGGCTGAGAAGTTGTGGTCTACACCATGCTCATTACAATAGCTAATAAAGCTTGAATTCTCAAATTCCGTACCATGATCAGACCTTAAGTCAACCAATGAGTGTCCTACTCTCTTTTCAATCCTTTTGATAAGTGCAAGAAATTTTTCAAATGTTTCATCTTTGGACGCTAAGAACAGGGTCCAAGTGAAACGAGAGTAGTCATCCACTATCACAAGCACATACCTCTTTCCACCTCTGCTCATGATCCTCATTGAACCACAGAGATCCATATGTAGCAATTCAAGCGGTCGGGTAGTGCTTACACAATTTTTAGATTTAAACGAATTTCTGACTTGTTTCCCTTTGGCACATGCATCACATACCTTATCATCATTGAATTTGATGGAAGGTAAGCCAGCCACTAAATCTTTGGTTACAAGTTTATTCAAAAGTGAGTGGCTTGCATGACCTAGTCTTTTATGCCAAAGCATAACATCATTATTTAAGGCACTCAAACAAGTCAAATTATTTTGAGGGAAGAGTATAAATACGCACTTTATAAACATTTTTGTGTCGCTTCCCCTTCAACACAACATCTCCTGTGTTCATATTAACAACCAAGCAATGTGTCGGAGAGAACACTAGTAGGTTGTCTTTGTCACACAGTTGGGACACACTTAGTAAGTTGTGTTTTAATCCATCCACAAAGTAAACATTTTCAATTGAATGGGAGAGTGACTCACCTATCTTACCTATACCGACAATTGTCCCGGATTTGCCGTTTCCAATGCCACACTCCCTCCTTCTGAAGCTGCATGTGAGAGAAAATTGGATTTTTAACCAGTCATATGCCTCGAACACCCACTGTCAACATACCACAGCTGCTTGTTCCCAAGGTTGTTCCCTGGGCTGTTTGTTGGGTTGTTTGCTGGGTTGTTTTCTCTCACTTCAGCTTGCAAAACAAATCAGATGTTAGTTTTGGGAACCCATATCCACTTGGGTCCCATTCCTTTAGACGTACAAATCTCATCTTTCCTAACCCAGATTTGTCTTACATAAACTGTGTTTCTTTCAATGGCATACCTTCTTATAGGACACACATACCGATAATGCCCCATTTTACCACAATGAAAACAAACAATATTTTCAGGTAGTCCCACATATTTTCTATTAACAGGGTAAACGGTGCGCTTAGTCACAAAGCCTAATCCTTTTTTGCTTCGGTTAAAGTGAGTGTTCAACCAATTTAGCACCTGTGAGGACCTGTTCCAGCACCTGTTTGCAGTAAGGTCTGATTCTACTTGTTTTAATTTTTCAAGCAAGTTTCTGTTTTCTCCTAGCAAGGATTCGACCTTACCTTTTAAGTCAAGGGACCCTTTTTCCAACTCATTCAGATTAATGGAGCAAGTCTCTTCTTTCATGAGTAGAGTCTCTTTAAGCACATTAATGTTTTCATGTAAGGCAAGTCTTTCTTTTTCAACTTCAAGCTTTTCCATTTTGAAAGATTCATTTTCAAGTTCTAGGTCTCGAATATCCGTTTTTAACTCAGCACAAATATCCATTATAGTGTACACCAATTCTCCAAGAGTTGGTTTATTGAGACCACGTACCTTGTTCTTGAGTTGAGTTAGACTGTTTGTTGATTCATCATCTGAATCAGTGTCACTTCTTGCCATGAGCGCAATATCAGCTTCCTCTGCTTCAAATCCTTCATCATCCTCGCTTGAATCACCCCAGGCTGCTAGCATAGCTTTTGAGAATCGCTTTGCTGAGCTGCTTACACCCTGTTTCCTGCCTTGTTTTCTAGGGTGTTCGGGTTCTTGTTCTTCCTTAACCAGTGGGCAGTTTCTCACAATATGGTCTAACTTGCCACACTTGAAACACCCGGAGAACTATTCCCGAGAGGTGTTCCCGAACTTGCCGAAGTCCTTCCTTTTGCTGTTTCCTTTAACCTTTTTGAAGAACTTCTTAAACTTTTGAGTTATCATGGCAATCTCCTCCTCATCAGAATCAGAATCATCTTCTAAGGCCTTTAGTGCAAGACCTCGATCTCTCTTTGTTTCATCTTTCTGCTGAGAATTTTTTCTAAGTTCATACGTTTGGAGATTTCCAATCAGTTCGTCTAGGGTGATCTTGTTCATGTCCTTAGCTTCTTGGATGACCGTTACTTTCGCTTCCCAAGAATGAGGTAAAATTCTTAGGATCTTCCTCACCAATTCTTCGGTGGTGAAGGATTTTCCTAGGAATTTCAACTCATTCGTTATGTGAGTGAAGCGAGTGTACATGTCCATCACACTTTCACGATCACCCATCTCAAACAGCTCATATTTTCTCATAAGCAATTCAATCCGGGATTGTTTTACCTGATTGGTCCCTTCGTGAGCTACTTGTAAAGCATCCCAGATTTCCTTGGCAGACTCACATTCAGATATGCGAGTATATTCATCAGGACCTAGGCCGAAATATAGAAGTTTTTTGGCCTTGGCGTTTTAATCCATCATCTTGAAGTCTTCGGCATTAAACTCTTCAGGCTTTTTGGGTACTTCACTTCCATCTTCGATCACCTTCGTGGGAATGAGTGGCCTATTCTTGATAAGCATCCATAACTGGTAGTCCTCAGCTTGAATGTAGTTTTCAATCCTATTCTTCCACCAACTATAATGTTGAACACTAAAGTATGGTGGTCGAGTTATGTATTGACCTTCAAGTATGCCTTGTGGGGTACTCATCTTCAAGGATCTCTCAAGGTGTTAGCCTTTTAAAGGAGAACCTGCTCTGATACCAATTGTTAGTTTTGAGAGTACACAGCCACAAGAGGGGGATGAATGGTGGTGTCAGATTTTCGTAATTTTTCTGGCAAACAGTTTCAGACCCTGTTTGCACAGACTGTTCCTGAGTTGAGCAGAAATGAAAATCCAATGAAATTGAATGCGGAAATAATGGACATAGGATTTTTACGTGGAAAACACCTCTAGCCCAACTGAGGTGAAAAAACCACGACCTATCTCGTGTAGGATTTAGAACCACTTCACTAACCGGGGTGAAAACGTTACAATAGCAACACACCTCGCTACTAATTGCAACCTACGTAACCTTCTTCCCTAAGACCCTTTACCCCACGTCCAAAAGTCCACTTGACTTAGGACACACTCACCTCACTTTTATAAAAGAGAGATTACACAGAGAACACCCTATTACAATGCTTCTCAATCAAGCGAATATAGGGTACAAATGAAGTCCTAGTATGCCAATTTTGAAAGCTCAATTTTTCACACACTTTAGTCGGTTTTCTCTCTAGAAATTTTGCTCATAAAACTCTTTGAAAATGCTGTGAAAACCGATGCTAAAACTGAAGTAGAGATTTCCCCTTAAATAAAAAATGGTTGGGCGAATTAAAAGAATACTTATCCCATAAAAGGTGGGAAAAAGAGTGAACGAAATTCACTTGGTTAAAATGGCCAAATGTTAACCACAAGTTACCAGAATTTCAGCCCATAAGTTTCTCCAAAAATCTAGTCATTTTCTAAAAATAGAGAAGAGGTTATAAGAGGATAAGATAAGGCTAAAAATAGGCTAAAGTTTCTCTCCAAGTTTTCAAAGCCAAAAATAACCATTTTGGACTTTATTACTTAGCAGAAAATCTATCAAAAAGGTTCAGAGATGTTAGCCCAAAAATCAAGAAAAAATCGAGTAAAATTATTTTTCGCAGTTTTAGTCTGAAAACACCCTGGTCGCCTTGTTTCCAGCACTGTTCTGAAAATTCTTTCAAAGAGAAAAAAAATCATTTCAAAGTAAATGTTAAATCAAGACTTTCTAATTGGCATATTAACAAGAATCTAATAAAATAAAACCATAGCAAACCTAAGACTCTTGTTGAATCAACCAGCGCTGCTCCAAACACTCTGCAGAACTGTTCTTAAGGCTGTTTCTGAGGTTCAGGAAGGTTTTGCCAACCAACGTATCTTCAGCACCTGTTCTTAAGACCTGTTCTTGAACATTGTTAACCAAGCACATTTTAAGGTATTGAGAACACTAGTAAGAACCTGTTTGGAACAACAACAACACTTGGATTTGTTATCATCAAAACCATATACATCATAACAAGCTGGTTGGGCATCTTCCGAATATTTATTATACAAAAATTGTAACAAGTTATTGCTATCATTCATAATTCTACTAATAACGTAAGGGACATCTGATTTTTGGGAATAATATTGTAGATAGTTTGATACACGGGTCTTATATCTAGGTAAAAGTATAACAGAAATTAGAAACAATTTGGGCATATCAAAAAAATACTTAAGCAATTTCGATTTCATGCTAAGAACACAATCAAGTAAAGAATGGGATGGTGTATAAGATGACAGTTCAACAACAATCTCTACTATTTTAATAACATCATTTATAAGTGGGTTGATACACATAAGAAAAATGTGTTGTGGCCTTATCAAATATACCAAGAAGGCTGCAAAAGGCTTGTGCTATGTCCCATAGGTCTTGTGTTAAAATATCCTCACCCATAGCATTGTTGTACAAATCAGATATTATTTCTTTAAATATGTATGCGTCCCTCAATAACTTATATCTAGAGCCCCACCTAACAGGCATATGAAGGTTGAAAGATTTATACGAGACAAATTTATTCCTATAAGCCTCTTTAAAAGATCGTCTGTTCCGGTCGGCACTAGGAATCCACCTAATAGCCTTTCTAACAGGGTTAACTATGTAAGATAATGTTTCAATTCCATCTGAACACACAAGTTGAGTACATGACATACACATCGAACATGGAAAAAATCTCTAACAAGAAAATCAAGACATCTGCTCTCAAACATATAATCAATGCATTTAGTATTACTAGAGGCATTGTCAACACCAAGAGAAAATATTTTGTTTTGAATACCAAAATTCGTAAAAACAGTCATCAAAGCATTTTTTAGTAAATATCCATTTTTCTCGCTTTCGATAACTTTAAAGCCAATAATTCTTTTTTGCATGTTCCATTTTTCATCTATCCAATGGCAAGTTCCACCAGGAAAATTTTCTTGAAATGGAGATCTCCACAAATCACACGTCACATTAACACATCCTTTAAAAGCAGTTAAGCAATTCAATAATTTAGTGTAAGTATCAGTGAAGCAAGAATTAATCTTTTTCTTAAGTGCACCTCATGAGACCGGACGATATGTCGGTTGTAGTGAACTAGGCACAAAATGGTCAAATGCTTGACTTTCACCCATCACCAAAGGTTTTTCATCAAGGACAACATACCTACTAAATTCATCAATCATTTTTTTTTTTGTTATAGAAAAACATACCTGCGCCGGGTTTTGCCCCTGGGAACCCGGAAATTTGTGCTTGATTAAGTGATATGCCACTGTCCTTTAAAATGTCGTGGGTCTCCAAGTGTCGTGCCATTGTTTCAGTTCCCTATCTGGTGTGCATTTCATACTCCGTCTTACAAACCCAACACATAGTTTTAAACTCCCCTGGCACATTTGGAACGGGAACTTTTGTAAAGAAGTTGCACACCCAAAATGTCTGTTTCCGTTTTTCTTTATTGCTACCGATCTCATCTCTATTTGGATGAAAAGGGGGTTTTGTAGGTTGGGGTCCAGTTGTATGGTCGATGGGTTGCGAATTGGATTGTTGTGGCTCAGGTTGATGCTCAATATTTGGTTGGGTAGCATCTCCATCAACTTCAACATCATGTTGACTTTGAACCGATTCATAGCCTGCTAATTGCTCAAAATGCCGCATCTCTTCTGGTAATCTTAGCATATTCACATATTTAGCCAAGTTAGATATTTTTTTCAATGTCTACACGAATTACAAATATATAAAATTATAAATAATATTGGAAATATCGAAATCTAAGAATCACCAATTATATTTTTTTCTTCAAAATGTACAAACGTATTTCTAAAAATGTACGAACTTCTAAATGACATTAATAGATACATGTAAAATTAAATACGAATTTTATGATTAAATTACATTTGTATTTTATTATTAATACACATAAAATAAATCAGCACTCATCAACTTGTCATAATTAATAACAAATTAACAAAATAAATAATGCAAAAGAGCATATTTAAAAGAATGCATGGACTTGTATATGAATTAATAACAAAATAAATAATTATACCATATTTGTGAACAACAACTAACCAAAATTAATTTAACTTCTAAATTTGCACTTATCAACTTGTCATAATTAATAATAAATTAACAAAAACAGTAATAGAAAAAGCATATTAAAAAGAAATGCACTAACTAGTATATGAATTAATAACAAAATAAATAATTATACCATACTTGTAAACAAAAGCTAACCAAAATACACTTACCTTCTAAATTGATCTTGAGTTTCGGTGCCCATAACCATCTTCTCCTTTCCTTTGCTTGATCTTGATCTAGTTGCCATTTTTTTAAGTAGATATTATATTTTAATTTTGTCTAACTAGATTTAGCACAAAATTAATATTAGAAGAAGAATTTAGACTTTAGATCCTAATATAATTAAAGAAAACTTCACAGACTTAGAGATTTTGACAGAGGCAGAAACAACTGTGAAATAGAACGAGATAGCAAAAGAAATTGAATTGTGAATTCTTTCGCCTGCACGGTTCGAATTTATAACAAAACTAACCACTTTTTTCCCCCAAAAAATAGCAACAAAACTTTGTTACTGAAAAGCAATTGCTATCTCCCTCTGTTGTCAATTGCATTGTCAAATTTTTGCAATGTTCACTGAAAAGCAATTGTTTGAATTGTCAAGTGTCACTGAAAAGTTCACTGCAAAAAATTTCTGCAATGTTCACATGCATGCTCCAACATAAATACTTTTGGATTGGCACTTATCTCCAACATTCACTGCAAAAAGATTGCAAAAAGTCACTGAAAAACCGAAGTACGACATTGCATCATTTGTGGTATTGACCTATTGCTTTTGTATTGGTCAACCACTTTTTGCAAATATATTGCAAAACATCAAAAGGAGATGCTAAATTGCAGTACCATGGGAAAAAGGAGATTATAGAAATGGAGAACAGGATATATTCTATTTATTCTTTTGCTTTGACCGTTTATCTTTAGTATTCATGAACATGAAAAAGCCTCTCTGATATTGTTTCAGAAAGTCATTTTTCCTTTAATAATCATGCATGCTATCTCCAAAAAGCTGACGGGTTCGCAGGCCGGGTACGGGTCGGTTCGCGGGTCGGGTACGGGACGGTTTGCGGGTCAGGTACGGGTTGGTTCACGGGCTGAGTACGGGGCGGTGCACGGGCCGAGCACAGGGCGGCTATTTGGGCTGGTCCGAGCGGTTACATAAACTCGTTTCCACCTTCACCCACCCTGACCCATGTCCCACATGGGTACGGGTCGGGTTGACCCGTACCCCATTGACCATGGGCCTGGGCCGGGTGCCGGTGGGCCTGGGTTGAATCGGCCCACATCCCACCTCTACTTCAATATATGCTAGCCCGATGAGAACTGAGGGTACCACAATGTAGATCGGTCGAAAATGAGTCTGGGAAAGTGACCCATGCGCCCAATGCGCTACTTAGGCGGCGGCATGTGGATGCACGCACTTCCAACGATGGCGTTTTTTTTTTTCGGTTTTCTGTCTATGCCTGCGTAGATCGGCAATGATGAGGGATTTTGGGAGGAAGAAGGTCGTGAAACAACCTTCGTCGGCGACGCATGACGGTCACGCACCACCCCTCCGCGGTGTCGTTTGATGGGTATGGCTCGGTTCCCTTATGTCTGTGTTCTACACCTTCTTTTTCTTTTGAATTTGAGTTGAGGTCAACATTCAAGCATAGAAGGATTAGGGTTTTGGGTTTGGGTCTAGTATTTAGCTGATTTTGAATTAAACAATCAATGAATCAGAACAGATCATGAATTCTTGGATCAGGTTTTCAGATCTGGGATTTTAATAAAACAGGTGCATACAAATCATGCATTCATGAATTCGACTCATCATAATTGTGCTCGGTAGTATAAGTAGTCACGCCTTCTGATTGTACCATAATTCGGTTTAATCATGAATTATCAGTCAAAAATTGACCCTTTTTTTGTAATATATGACTTAACTGGGCATGCTAATTTTACAAGGCATAGGCGGATTTAAGCATGAAATTGATTAATCTAGTCATAGCTTCGATTAACGCATAGTCGCATAAAAAAAATCATGCTTGTAGGACATAAACATGTTAAGCAATCTGGAAGAGGGATTAACACATAATCAGTGAGTAGGACAAAAAATTCTAATCTTTAGCCAATTCGAGTCACAAAGGCATGCTATTAGGTATTAACTTGAATGAAAATTAAATACCTAATCATATATCATGTTTTCAAAACTAAGCATGCTCGTTATTCAGATCATTTAATTCTTTTTAACGGGACTAATTCGATCAGTCTACACTCTGATACCACTGTTAGACAAATTAGAACAGACCTGAATGCAGAAATAACTGTTGAGAGTAGTCCACGTATGTAGTAATGAGTGGCGGCTACCAGAGTCGTCTTAGGATTGCCCACGTCCTAAACCCGATGCCCATAAATGATGGTAGACAGCCGTGAAAGGAAGGGAAGAGAGTCTGAGATATTTGTGTCTTATGCATGTAACATATGTGGCTGACCCCCAAAGCCCACTTGTATAGGTTATGGGAGCAGCTAGGGTTGTTGCCCTAGGCAACACTAAGTGGCCGTTGGGCCTAACTAAATAGGCCCCGTTAACACATTGCTTACTTGGGTTTAAAGAGAGGTGTTATTAGTCTTGCAAGGAACATATTAATGAAGGCAAGAAGTATCATGAGCTATGAATACACGAGTGAATTGCTTATAAAGCCAAACAAACAGCTGAGAAAGTGTCACATGGTTAAATGAAGGGTTATTAATATAAAGTAGGGAGTTATATTGAGGAATTTAATTGGTCAAACAAGGCAATACTTTCATTCTTCAAACTAACCTGACAAACTGTGAATAATATCCTTGTATTTTAGAGGCTCTTTGTGCGTTTTAATGGCTCGAAAAAGGGCCTCATTTCTAGCTGTGAACAAAAGTATAAGGAAGAGAGCAAAATATATGCAAGCCTTCTCAACCGTGGCTCTCAATCAATCTCCCTTGTGTGTTATTGATGAAGAAAGGTAATATACACAACTCTAGTTGCCATAACAAATTCCATGAATCTAGGAGATAAAGTAGCAAGAATCACAAGCATGATACATAACAAACACTATACAATATTTGGCAAGGTATATCGTAATACTCCCCCTCAAGGTGGAGCATGAGGATCGATCATGCCCAACTTGCCACGTAAGTAAGTGAACTGCTTCCTTCCAAGGGCTTTGGTGAAAATGTTCGCCGGTTGTTGCTTGGAAGCAACGTATGAGAAGGAGATAGCACTAGCTTCTAACTTTTCCCACACAAAATGACAATCGAGCTCAATATCTCTTGTGCATTCGTGGAAGACTGAAGTTTTAGCGATGTGGAGTGCGGCCTGACTATCACAGGATAGTTGCATAGCAAAATCATGAAATACCTCGAGAGAGGCAAGTAAGGCCTTTAGCCTAATCAATTTGCTTGTCGTTGCAGCCATAGATTGGTACTCAGCTTCAGCAGAAAATTGGGAGACCGTTGTTTGTTTCTTCATCTTCTAAGAGATTGGTGACCCGCCAAGCGTGATGAGATAATCGGTGAGAGATCGTCTGGTGAGAGGACAAGCACCCCAGTCTGAATCACAATATGCACGAATTTGAAGGTCACAATCGGTACCCAACATAATGCCATAACCTGGTATACCCTTGATATATCGTAGTACCCGACGAGCAGCATCCATATGTTCTTCCTTGGGTGCTTGTATAAATTGCGATAGTATATGAACTACATAGCACAATTCTGGTATGGTAATAGTGAGATAAGTAAGACACCCTACCAAGCGTCTATACTGACTAGGATCATCCAACGTTCTCCCTTTAGCAAGGGCAAGCTTGTGGTTCTCTTCCATAGGAAAGTCCGTGGGCTTGCACCCCAGAAGACCACTCTCCTCCACAATTACAAGGGCATATTTACGTTGACAAAGGAGTAATCCTCGCGGACCATGAGCCACTTCTATACCAAGGAAATATTTTAGAAGACCTAGATCCTTGATCTGAAAACAGTGATTCAAATATGCTTTGAACTCGGTACCGGCTTGAGAGTTATTACCAGCCAAAATAATATCATCAACATATACCAGAAGGGCTAAAAACACCTCACCCTTGTGATACGTAAATAAAGAGTAGTCAACATAGGATCTTACAAAACCATAGGAAGTAATTGTAGAGGAGAGCTTGACAAACCATTATTGAGGTGCTTGTCGTAATCCATAAAGTGATTTACGCAACCTACACACTTTGGTTGGAGAGCTAGAAGAGAAAGCAGGGGGTAATCTCATATAAACTTCTTCCTCTAAATCATCATGCAGGAACGAATTGTTGACATTCATTTGATGAAGTTCCCAATTCCTTGTAACAGCAACAGACAGAAAAGTACAAACACTGGACATCTTAGCCACTGGAAGCCACGGGAGCAAAGGTCTCATTGAAATCAAACCCCTCCAATTGATGGTCACCTCTCACCACAAGCCGGGCCTTGAACTGTTCAATGGTCCCATCTGATTTGTATTTCACTTTGTAGACCCACTTGCAGCTGATTGGTTTCTTCCCGGGTGGTAACTCTTCAATAGTCCAAGTCTTATTTTCTTCCAAAGCATTGATCTCCTCTGCCATTGCTTGACACCACCTAGGATCTTTGACAGCCTTGTGATAATACCTGGGCTCAAAAATTTTTGTAATGGTGGTAAGAAAAGCTTTGTGGCTAACTGAGAAATTATTGCATGTAATGTAATTAACTAGGGGATAAGGAGTACCTGGAGAGCCTCTTGGAGGTGAAGACACAAGCGGGGGTCATCGACTAAAGCATGATAACAAAAATAGTCATCCAAATGAGATAGAGCGCACTGATCTCTAGTGGACCGATGTGTACTATTGCTGTTGTGCTGACTTCGGGAATTCTTAATGCTCCCCCTCTCCACAAATGTGTCTAGCCCAACAGGGTGTGGGCCTGTCTGTGCAGAGGAATTCTGCCCAGAATCTTGCAACCCAGGCTGGACAATAGTGACTGTGTGTTCGGTCACCCCATCGCTTAGATCAGGCCTTCTAGGCGCTCCACAAGCAGGCCCATCTACCTAGGCAAGGGGACCTGTGTTGTGTGGAGGCCCAGGCCTAGGCAAGCCAGCTCTGCCTTGTTCTACTGTGGGTTCTACTCCTTCAATTAACCCATTATCATAATTTTCTGCTTCACAGTAGCTCCAATCAAGCAAGTAATTTTCATCAACCATGTTTTGATTCCCAAGCAGTCTTTATTCTTCATTTTGCCCAACTTTGTGTTTGGAAAAAGGGAATATAGTCTCATGGAAGATCACATCAAGACTAACAAAATTTCATTCGCTTCCAAGTCATATGCCTTCCAACCCTTCTTACCGTACGGATATCCCACGAAGATGCATTTTCGATTTCGAGGGGCAAACTTGTCCTTGGTTCATGGCTTAACATGGGCATAGCAAAGGCATCCAAACATTTTAACGTGGTCATAAGTAGGCTTAGCATCAAACAGAACCTCGTAGGGAGTTTTGCCATTCAATACCTTGCTAGGAGTTCTATTGATTAAATAAGCCACAGTACGAACACTTTCCCCTAAAAAATCAATGGGTGAGTGAGCTTGGAAACGTAAGGCCCTAGCAACGTTCAAAACATACCTATGTTTTCTTTCAATCCTCCCATTTTGTTGGGGAGTATTTATGCAACTTGTGCGATGTAATATCCCTTTTTGTTGATAAAATTGCTTCATGGGCCCGAATAAGAATTCTAGTCCATTGTCACTTCTAACTATTTTCACATCTCTTCCAAATTGTGTTTTCACCATGATAACAAAGTTTTGTAACAATAATGAAGCTTCCCCTTTTTCTCGCATTAGGTAAACCCAAACGGCCTAACTGGCATCATCAACAATCATAAAAAAATACCGAGCACCACAAAATGATGAAACTCTATATGCACCCCAAATGTCACAATGAATAAGTCCAAACGGTTCTTCTGCACGACTTTCACTATTAACAAACTGAGTTCGTGTTTGTTTAGCACGCAAACAAATATCACAAGGTCCTTTATTCTCATTTCTACCAACGTTAAAATCTTTAGAAAGCAAAGATAAAACCAGGTCCGAAGGATGTCTTCAACGTCCATGCCATACATGGTGGGAGCCTACCGCGTTGACTTGAACCGATGATGGTGACACCTCGTTGAAACAGTAGACCCCTCCCCGCAATCTACCCACTCCAATCGGGCTCTTCGTGGTACGGTCCTATATGACACACAAGTCTTCGTCAAACATCACAATGCATTTTAATTCTCTAGTTAGTTATGCCACAGAAATTAAATTACAGGAGAAATGTGGTACATAAAGAACTTTGTCCAAATTTATTTGGGAACTCAAATGCATACTCCTTTGAAGACTTAAAATTACGCTTGCCCCATTAGGTAAATTTACGGGAATGGGTGCCACTGACACCCTTCGTTCAAGGCTTCGCAACTTTCCCCTCATATGTCCGGATGCCCTGGAATCAACTATCCAAAGGGGTTTACCTGCTAGTTTTTCATAGCCTGGCTTGGAAGGTTCAATCAGGCTAGGGAGTTTCTGAACCTGATTGCTCGTGAGGCCGGATATAGCATGGTTGATCTGCTCTTGGTGCTGGTCGGTTCCCTGCATCTGCTGTTGTCTATGAGCAAACTGCCCATACCCAAACTGTCCGGCTGAATATGCAGCTTCACAGTCTCCCCCTTTGCTTCTATTTTCGGTATTCCGGCAACCGCGAGCACCTCTTCCTCAGCCTTTTGCTTTCCCGCGGGACCCCCAATCGGGTGGGTACCCTGTAATTTCATAGCAGCTGGATTCCTCATTTTCGAAACGTCCACAGTGTCTGCACGTAACCTTCTTGCCAGTCCCCTGAATTTTACTGTCGTGACCAACAGTAAAAGCCGCAGCTGATTCTGTTTGATCGTCACGTCCCATTATGAGCTTTTTGTGCTATTCTTCTTGGCTTACAATGTTGAATATTTTCTCCAAGGAAGGTAGAGGCTCTGTGGCAAGTATTTGGCCACGAATTTGGGAGTAAAGATCATCATTCAAGCCAAGAAGAAACTGATATGATTTTTTGGCTTCAAACATCTCCATTATCCTTTTTCCCACATTGCATTCACAACCTTTACATGTGCACCCAGCACAAGTACATCGGGGAATTTGTACATGATTGTCAAGCTCGCTCCAAAGTCCGCTCAGTTTGGAGTAGATTTCGACAGTGTTCATACCTCCTTGTCTACACTCAGAAATACTTGCCTTTAGTTGACACATTTTTGGAGCACTAGCAACACCATAGCGTTTTTGAAGATCCTCCCACATTGCTCTGGCCGTGTCGAGGTATGCTACGGTAGCGTAATTTCCGCTCAATCACATTAAGGAGCCATGAACATACCATTGAATTTACCATGTCCTAAGCATGGTATTCGGTGAAGTCACCTTCCTTGACTTACAGTTTGTTCAGGGTTCCATTAATGAACCCGAGCTTGTTTTTCGCCTTCAAGGCAGTTCGTATCGCCTTCTCCCATAGATCGTAATTTTCACCGTCAAATACCTCCGCTATGATTAATACCCCTAGGCCATTGGGTAGGTGAAGGTAGTAAGGGGAATGAGGCTCTATTACGAACCTCTTCGTCTCTAGTTCCATCCTTGACCATGATTTGAATATGTGATGTGAGTAAAGGAGGTGGATGGTTTATTATGACGGTTGCTCTAATACCATGAACAAAAGTATAAGGAAGAGAGCAAAATATAAGTGAGCCTTCTCAATCGTGGCTCTCTTACATATACAACTCTAGTTGCCATAACAAATTCCATGAATCTAGGAGATAAAGTAGCAAGAATCACAAGCATGATACATAACAAACACTATACAATATTTAGCAATACAATATTTGGCAAGTTATATCGTAATAAGTTGCTAGTCTACATTATGCATCGATGACAACTCAAAGACCTTGTTAGTGGTTGTCTATTATTCACAGTTGGTATAAATGGAAACAACCAAATACTTTTAATTTTCTAGGTTGTTCTTGAAGGTGAAAACAATTATAGCTAGGAGTGGTTTATTAATATATGTAAGAGATTGTGTTGGAGGCACAAGTAGTTTTGGCTAAACAAGTATATTAAATGAGCACAAGGTTGTATCATTGTCTTACTTAATTCTTTGTCTTCTTTAAGGGAAATTTTGATTTATCCTATGTTTATGTTCAAACAATGTTCCATGTGAAACTATACTCCTTAACTGTGAGCACAAACACTGTGCTTAGCACATGTATGGTTCACAAAGGTGAAGAATCAAAGTTATTTTTCTAAAATACAGCGAAAGCATGCAACCACACTAATTTGAAAGATGCAATTGAGGCCCTGAAATTGACATCCCTCAAATTGAGATCTTCTAAGGTAGCTAAGGATTTTAAATCTCATAATCCAAGGTTATTTTGCGGGGCTTCCATGGGGGAGGAATATTCCAAATGTGATGTTACTGTCAATGACATGGTTAAGACTTTTCAGTGCATAGATTGTCCAAACTAGAAGCAAACCTTTGTTAGACATGTCAGAGGACATTATAGCGGCTTTAAGGGAAAGGATTATTCTCAAGAAAGCCTTGATGCAAACCTCTTAGGACAACACCTACCCTAAACTTAGAAGTAAACTGAAAAAGAAAAGAAGAAGAAATTGGTTTCCTATTCCTTCAAACAACAAAGTGTTCCCGGCTATGTATATCTTGGGTAACCTTCATGTGAATCTTAACAATGCCACATATACGTGTAGGAAATGAGATCTAACATGGACACTTTATTGTCATGCCATTGCTTGTGCAACATGACTTAAAGCAAAATGCAGATGGTTATGTCAATGCTTTTTTCCAAAGTGAGAGTTACATAAGAAAATATGAAGGTGCATTTACTCTTTGTGGTTGAGTAGTTAAGAAAGACGCAGGTCTTACGAAGATATGCTACTTGAACCTTCAACGCTGAAAATAGAAACTAACAGACCAAGAAAAACATAAAAACATATCCCTATGGAGATCCAAAGAACGCATACAAATTAACATATAAAAGATATACAGAATGCAACATATGCTATGGAGTTGGTCATAGCAAGAAGGGTTGTCATAATACCCAGAGAGGGTCAATAATGTGATTTAAATGATTTGATATAGTTACTGATATTAGCAAAGCTATACCTTCATTCTTAAGAAGCCCACTCTTAAAACTACAAAGTCTAGCGTGCTTGTTGTGGATTAGTCTCATAATGGGCAACTTCCACAATTTCTGGCACTTGCTTATAGTGTGGAAAGGGGCCTCAACATTACACACGACCGCTAGCCTATTGCTTTGGAGGAAGCATAACGGGCTGCCCCCAATCTTTTCAGAGGAGTGGAGCATCTCATTGAAATCCCCTAGACAATCTAAGGTAAATTAACGGATCTACTAAACAGAATTAGATGCTGCTAGATTTATCACATTCTTACGTAAGTGCATAAACTGTTGATATTAAACATTGGTTACTATTTGATTTATCTGAAACATGACAGTGTATTGTCCCACTTTCTTTACCCATTATGGACATATCAACATTATTTCTATTCCAAAGGCCCCAAATTCCTCCTGTATGGTTATGTGTGGGATCAGTACCAAAATTAGAAAATCCTATAACTAATTCAGCATTTTGGTCATTAACCATGGTCTCTAGTAGTATAAGGATATCTGGTTTAATTGTTTGATTAATGAAACCCACTTCCAAACTTACTTGAGCTTTTCTTGCTCCTTGTACATTCTAACATAAGATTTTCATTGAAAGATTACAATGAATAATTTTTCCAAAACTGAAGAGGTTGATATCCAAGATTACATACCCTAAAGTTTTAATGAAACCAAGGGTTCTATGAAAACTATAAGTCGTAATGAAGAATAGTAGAGTCATACCATAGCTAGATACCTCAAACAAACCATAACATTCCATAAAAGTGGTCTTAAAGCATATCTTAAAAATGGGATTATAATTAGAGTGGCATGAGCAACAAATTTTCAGTATTGATATCAACGTAAGTCCTAGCAGTATTTGAAAGGTCTAAGCTGATACAATAATACTTGGCCAAAGCAGAAAATGAACATAGTGACTATACATCCCATATGCCAACAAGGAGCCTAATTGAATTTGACCCAAACCCTGGGCAGTTCCGTCAGGCAAACCAGCATAAACATTGCACAATATAATAGATCTAAAAGTAAACAACTTGATTTGCCGCAATAACTTAACAAATGCCAATATCAGGGTCATAGAAGAAACCATAAATAGAATAGGTAGTTCAAAACTAATTTTTTAAGACTAGACAGTTACTATATGCCCATTTTCTAAAATTGTTCCATTTATAAGTAATATATGACGTTATTTTATAGGAATGAATGTCGAAAAGAATGGGTGCCATCGTCTAATTTACGGGTTCGAGTTGGGTTGGACAAAAAAATATGTGGGTTTTTGCATGTTTTGTTTATTTGGATTTCGGTTGAGAAAATTGTATTCAAGACCTAAAAGTTTGGGATGGGTTAGAGTCGGGTTTTCAGGCAGGGTTAGTTTTTGTCATATATACATATTGATTATGAAGGTTCTAAAATTGAAATGGATACAGAAGTAAGAGTGACGATAATACACATAGATTATTGATAAGAATGGAAAGAGCTATCAAGGTTGATAAGCATATTGATTTAAAAACATTGAAGTGGTAAGGAGGGAAAATTTTTGGAACTGCTGAGAAGTTTAAACATGCAAACTAGGTTTGCAATAACTTAGGGTATGACCTAAAAACTGGTGTATTTGTCCTAAGAAGGAAACAAGCGGGGGTAGCTTGCAAAAAGGGCTGCGGATTCAAGATTTTTGCATCGTTAGATTTTTTATTTTTTTTAACAATGGTAAATAAAATCATAAGGATGTTAAGCACCTTTTCTCACAAGAGTACACTCAACTACATCACCTACTAAAATAGCCTTAAGTGAAGGAGAAAAACAAATATCTGAAGAGAATGACGCTATAACTGAGTGTCTAAATTTGGAAAGCTAATCCGCTACCATATTTGCTTCCCTGAAAACGTGATTGATGAGTAAACGGATACCTTGAGAATGCCATATATGTATGTCATCAATAATATGCGAAATTGTCCAAGGAACTTGAATCTTTCCTTGCAGTGCTTGAATCACTGTCTTCTTATCACATTCAATGACTATACACTTGAACCCCGCCTGAATTGCTAATCGTAGTCTGTCATGTAATGCTCTCGCTTCTGCAACTAAAATAGATGTATCACCGTAGTAGTTTGCTCCTGCCTTAACAAGTTTGCCCGTCCAATCCTGGATGATGAAGCCTCCTGCTGCTGATGAGTTGATGAGAGACCCATCAAAATTGAGTTTGACAAAACCCGGTGATGGGAGATGCCACCTCACTAAATGAATTGAGGGGGTAGGGGAAGAATAAGGTCCCCTAAAATAATGATCAACCGACATACAAGTTCGGATTCGCCATTCTGCATTAGCTTTTTTTGCTCGAACTAAGCATGCAACAGGATTGAAATTTTCATTATTGAAAACTGTTGCATTCTCAGATTTTCAAATACTCCATAAGATAAATGAAAGTTTTTGTTCTAATTTTGGGTTATGAGATGAGTGTATCTTGCTTAAAAAAATGCGAAGGATCATGACATCCTGAAGGAGAAAAGATAGATGGTAGCCAATTATGTTTTGTTGCTAGGTCCCAAACCCTTTTAACCATTTGGCAATCTTTAAAAAGATGTTCTATAGTCTCAATATCACATAGACAGAGGGGGCAAGATGGGTTAACATTTAGTCCCCTTTTAAGCAGAGTACCTCTTACAGGTAAGGAATTATGACAAAGCTGCCAAAGAAATACTTTGATTTTTGGCAAGGTGTCAATGTTCCAAATCCATTTATATGACCACGTTCATGAGTCATGCGATTGGATGCCATGGGTTGCCCATGTAGCTGATTTTGTTGAGAAGTTACCTGAGCTATTCAACCCCCAACAAAAAGAGTGACTAGATTTATGGATGGGTATGGGGATACCCTGAATCTTCCGTACAACAGGATGATTATTGAGGACTTGTCTTAGCTTGGGAACATTCCATTCTGAATTTTCCTGAATAAACTCACCAACTTTGGCTTCAGGGAGGACAATACTATCTTCAGCCACACCCAATATCGCAACTAAAGTTCTGTTTTCGACACAGTTATCAAATCAAAAGGAGATCGCATCGCCTCTGCCTATTTTCCAAATAATGCCCTTTTGTAGAAGCCCTCTACATTTCAGTAAACTTTTCCAAACTGGGGAATCTGTGTTTTTTCGTTTACAACAAAAAAAATTTTGTAGTATGTAGGTACTTGGCCCTCATAGATTGGACCCAAAGACTAGGTGCGTTAGTGAATATTCTCCAGGCTAATTTACACTGAAAAGCCTTGTTAACTGCTTCTGTTTTGCGCAAACCCAACCCGCCTATGCTTTTAGGCATGCAAACCTTATCCCAAGCTATAAGTGGAAAACCTTTTTCTGTATTGACTTTTTCCAAAAGAATTCTCTATTACATTTGTCTAAATATTTGCTGACAATATGTGGTAACTTAAAACATTGCATTGTGTGTGTTGGGAGTGATTCTAAATGTGACTATATGAGAATCGCTCTACCTAATTTAGATAGACAGTTTGCTTTCCATCCTTCTAGTTTTGTAGTTGTTTTATTGATAATTTCCTGAAAAGTTGCGTAAGAAGGTCGGCCCTGGAAAATAGGGCATCCCAGATATTTGCCCAACGACTCTATACGGAATATTGAATATTGCAGTCACTAGTTGCTTTTGTGTATCCGTTGCATTGCGCAAGAAAGTCAATGCAGATTTCTGATAATTGACTAACTGACCCGAATTAGCACAAAAGAAGTCAAGGATGCGTTTAAGTTTACTACAACTTTCTAAATTAGTTTTGCAAAACACTAGGCAATAATCAGCAAAAAGTAGGCACGAAATTTTGACAGATGTTGGGCAAATCTTAACTCCCACTCCAAACTTTGGATAAATAGCTTCTTTGAGAAGCATATGATTTAAGGCTTCCATACATAGAATAAATAAATAAGGGGAAAGAGAATCCCCTTGCCTAATCCCTCGTGTCGGGATGAAAAGGCCATGAGGTTCGCCATTGACAATGATGGAGTACGAAACTGAAGAGATGCATTGTTTAATCCATGAGTTCCAAGTGGGGTGAAAACCTAGTTCTTGAAGGCATTTTAATATAAAGTCCCATTCGATTCTATCGTATGCTTTCTCCATGTTTAATTTGATAATTGTCCATGCAGTCTTAGTTTTAAGGTTCTTAAATTTATGCATAACTTCATGTATTAACATAATGTTATCATGAATAGATCTACCAGGTACAACGGCACTTTGGAAGGGTGCTCTTAGACGGTCAAGGAGGGGTCTCATCCTGTTAACAAGGATTTTCGAAATAATTTTATAAATCGTAGAACATAAACTAATGGGTCTGTAATGACTAGTCTGTGTAGGACTATTCGTTTTCAGGATAAGGACAATAAAGGTATGATTAATCTCTTTAAGGATTTTTCCATTCATGAAGAATTCCATAATACAGTTAAAAAGATCCTTCTTGATGATCTGCCAATAGTTCTTAAAGAAACCCGAACCAAAACCGTCTGGTCCTGGTGTCTTATTAGAATCAATGCTGAATAGAGTATTTTTAACATCTTCCAAATTTGGAAGTTTAATAAGTTCATTATTATCAGGGTCTGAAATTAATTTCGATAATCCTAAGTTTGGCAATACTCTATCATTGTTATGCATGGATTTGAATCTCTGCAATCGTTTTGTGGTCTTCAATCCAAATGCCACAATCGTCCCGTAATTTCATGACCAACTTCCTCTTCCTTTTACAATTAACATTATTTTGACAGAATTTAGAATTTCTATCACCATGTACTAGCCATTCTTTCTGTGCTAACTTCCCCCAATATTTCTAGTTAGATAGCATCATTTTTTCTCGTTGTTTCAACAGTCGTTGCATCTAGGAGTGAAATCTATGGTTGTTAGGATTAGCTATTAGTCTTTCATCCACATACTCTATTTTAACCGCATTCTTGGCAAGTTTATCATTGAAATTCCCAAAGTTTCTTTTTGACCAATCTTTGAGATTATGCTTGACACATTTTAGTTTCCTCATAATTCTATACATGTTGGTTCCATTATGGTTATACCGCCAATTTCTAGATACAATAATATCAACATCTTGATACTTTGTCCAGAAATTGTGGAAGCTAAAGGAAAATGCCTTAACTTTTGATAAATGAGTTTGAGTCGACATAATGATAGGGCAATTATCAGAAACAAGAGAACTTACCATGCGTTTCATAAATATTGGGGTACAAGGTACTCCAATCTTTTCTAATCATAATTCTATCCAATCTTTCATAGATTAGTTGAGTGTGAATTCTTTTCTTTCGAGTAAATAATCGGCCCGAAACTTGAACACATTCAGCATTAATGATAGATAAAAAGTTGTTTAAACGAAGAAATCTACTAGAAATAGGAGGTTGGCCTCCTAATTTTTCATTAGGACACAATAATTCATTGAAATCTCCCATTAGGCACCAAGGTAAATTGATAACGTTATTTAGCTCAACTAAGTGGTTCCAAAGGCACTTTTATCGCTGATTTGGGTCGGTGCATAATTTCATGAAATGACATAATTTTGGGCGTTATCTGGATCGTGAATTAACATGTGAATAGCTCTAGTTTCTTTTAGTAAGATTGAGGCATGGATATTACCATTGTTCCAGAGAACCACTATACCTCCATAGTGATTAACTGGTAACACAAAATCAAAATGTTCAAATCCCAAAAGGGGAAGAATCCTACGTATATTTGATTCATTAACCATAGTTTCTAGCAAAAAAAATCATATCAGGCTTCTGTGTTCGGGTCAAGAACTTAACTTCTTGTATAACCTGCGTTTTTTTAATGCCTTGGACATTCCAACATATAACTTTCATAATATAATACAATGAGGAAGGGGATGCTACTGACAATTTGCCTCTTGATCCGAAGGGTCAACCATTAAATTGGTCTTAGGAATTGAGTAATTAAACTCTCTTCCACTCACAAACATAGATTTTCTATCAGGAAGATACAAGAATGTCATTAGATTGCAGTGACTTGAATGAAAATGTGCTTCAGTAGAGTGAAAACGATTTTTTTCCAGCATAGAAGAACGAAACTGGGGGTGCTTCACCACAGTTACAACCATGGAGTTTTTCTTAACTCCTTGTACATTGCATCTAATATTTTCCACAATTAGCACATTGCAAACATTAAAAGTTATGATAGAAATACTATGGGGCCAAGATTGGTCATTCTGAAGCCATAAGAGGCTGGGCCACGGGAAACTCCCATCAAGGATTTCCACATTCCCTCCTTAATAGGTTTTAAAAGTTCACTACAACAATACCATAAAGATGAATACTAGCAATTAGTAGTACTTAAATTCAAATTATCACAATTGAGTTGTCCAAGACCAGAACGAAGCGGAGCAACAAGGGCAGCACCTTGGCATGAAGTGGTCTCGAAGATTACAATAACCTGCAGGTAAGAAAAAAGGCCATAAACCAAAAAACACCAGACACAGGTCTTGGAAGCATTGCGTCTAGGTGGCAAAGTGGCCTTGGAGAAGAAAAAAAAACTCCATCTCTCTCTCCATGAGCCGAAAACAGAAGTTGGGATTCAACTTAACAAAAACTTCGGTTAAAAAGCAGCAAAAATACCACATAACAGTGCCTAATAACGACACATGCCTTGTATACAAAATAATGTCATTGGTAGTGCATGCTAAAGACATTAGCTGTAGTTGAACATAATAAGACCGACCCCTTAGGGATGCCACTTAACAATAAGAACATGTAGGCTTAGTTGATCCACAAAGATCGTTCAATGGGGTGGCCTTGGGCCATAAAGGGTAAACCTTATGTCCCCTCACCATCCTCATACCCCAATAAAATTCATATGACAACAATAACAGATACCAGTTAATCAACTGGGGACAACTAACGAAATGCAATAAGAGTATCATAAGGTTGAGCAAAGATGTGGCCCAACCATGCAAAGACCCTGTGACTATAAGAAAATTGTTCGTAAATCTGGCAATAAAACCCCAGGGAGCAATTGAGGCGTAATAAAGATCCGTTGAACTCATAATATGAAGCCTGAGTATAAGAACAAATGCACATAATCATGGAGGCAGAACAACACAAGTAAAATACAACTTTAAAGAACACTTCATCCCCATAGCAAGCAGCAAGCAAGATGCCAAATAGCATAATCCTCCTAACCTCGCAGTGTGTGCTCAAGAAAGACACAGGTAGTAGGTACACACCAGAGTTAAGTAATACGGGAATGCAAGACACACTGAATCCAAGCCCAGAACTGCATTGACCATGGCAATGACAAATGGAGGCCAACGAGATCATCATAGGAAGGGCTGAATGCATAAGTCTTAAGCCAGAATTCAGACACATAATGTTTAAAAATATTCAAGTGTTCAAAATTCCCAACCAAATTCATAAACCCTAAGGTAGGAACAAACAAGCCTCGAACCCACAGGTATAGCAGCATCCAACACATCGAAGTTACAAATGGAGACCAATTCATTAGAACTTGGTTAAAAGCTTTCAGCAACTCTTTGAAAATATCGAAGGTTGCAGATACAAGGGCAAAGCCTTACAAGCTCAGAAGACAGCAAGAAAGTTAAAAACCCAGAGAACGGATGGCGTACCTGAGGTCCATAAGAGTAGCTTTGCTAGGGAAGTTCGGGACTATCCGAAATTCGGTCAGCGGCAGAGAAAGCTGATATGAATCCGCAGGTCTGGGCATCTCCCTTCACTATCTCGAAATCGGTATCTATTACTGAGGGGCCTCGCAGAAGCATCTTGTTCGACCCAGGTACCACCATATGCTTTGACTCCAAAGGTGAGCTCTGAGTTTGAATCATCAATAATCTTGTAGAAATGGTTCACCAAGGCCAGCACCCTAGATACCCGAACTGTGACAAATTTGTCGATCAAGCAGTATAAGGTGTGTCTGGAATCAAATTCATGAAGATGGACAGTGAAAGGCACTAAAAATCTGTAACTTGGTTGATGCGAGATTGACCAAAAATTTGAGCGTCTGACCCGAAGAGACATGGCTCTGCCAGGTTCAGGCATCTGTGTTTCTGATACTCCATGAAAACGAACAACTTCAATGACCAAACCCAATTGTGAGGGCTGAGAAAGCGCTAATCCAATGTTTACGACCTTCAATGCATATTTGATGCGATGAATTTGGCCATGGAGAACAGAGGGCTCAGGGTAAAGTTTTTGAGAACAAGAGCAAGAAAGGCAGCAAGGGGTGAAGGGATCTGGAGGTTTAGGCTCTAAAATGGCCATTGTAGGCTAATCAAGAAGATGAGGAAGATGAAAATGCAAATTGCGGAGGCTAAAATTCAGTACAGCAGGGCAGCCCTATGTCTCGCTCTCTCTAGAGTTTCTCTCTCTCTCAGTAAAGACTTCTACCCATCCTTTCTTGTAACAAATGTGTCTAACTTATGCATCGTTAGATAGCAAGTCAGCAATATGGGCTGTCAGAACCATCAATAACTACTGAATCTGCACAAGAAACATGATTACAACAGACAACTCAAGTACCCATGGATCATTAATCATTACTTACTTGAGTTCAAACAAATGCCTAATTGGTAATTGATTAATGAAGTCAATAAGGACCACAGGGTATACATACATGAGTGGATTGCTTATACAACCAAATAAGTTGTTGAGAAAAAGTTGGATGATTAAACAAAGGGTTGTTGCTCCAAACCGGGGAGTTGTATTGAGGACCTTAATAGGTCAAATGAAAGAAATATTGTTATTATTCAAATTAACCTAACAAATTGCAAATAAGATTCCTGTATTTTAGAGGTTCTTTGTGTGTTTTGATGGCTTGAAAAAAAGGGCTTTATTTATAGGTTGTCTATTATTCGCAATTAGTACATATGGAAACAACCAAATGCTTTTCAATTGCCTGGATAATTGTTGAAGCTGAAAACAATGGTAGCTAGAGTTTATTGACAATGTAAGAGATTGTCTTAAAGACACAAATGGGTTTGGCTGGACTATTAGATGAGCATAAGGTCCTAGAGTTGTCTTACTTTATTCTTTGTCTTCTTTTTCAAGGGAAAATTTGACTTATCCTACATGTTGTGAATACCATACTACCTAATTGTGAGCACATACACTATGCTAAGCACATGTATGGTCCACAAAAGGTGAAGAATTGAAGTTAGTTTTCTAAAATGCAACAAAAGCATAGAACCATACCAATTTGAGGGATGTAATTAGGGCCCTAAAATTGAGATCTTCCAAGGTAGTTGAGGATTCTGAATCTCATAATCCAACGTTATTTTGCAGGACTTTCATGAGGGAGGACTCCAAATCTGATGTTATTGCCAATAACATGGTTGAGACTTTCAGTGTATTGATTGTCTAAGTTAAAACCAAACCTTTGATAGGCGTGTTGGAGGACACTATAGTGACTTTAAGTGAAAGGATTGTTCTCGAGAAATCCTTGGTGCAAACCCCTAAGAATGACATGTGCCCTAGACTTAGGATTAAACTGGAAAAAGAAAAAGAAAAGGCAAGATGTTGCTTTCCTATTCCTTCAAGCAATAAAGTGCTCAAGGTCAAGTATAGGTTGGGTAACCTTCATGTGAATCTCAACAATGGCAGATACACGTTCAGAAAAATGAGATCTAACATGGATATCTTATCGCCATGGCCATTGCGTGTGCAAGATTACTTAAGCAAGATGCATAAGACATGCAAATTAACAAGGCATAGAAGATATATGGTGTATAATGTATGCTATGGGGTTGGTCATACCAAAAAGAGTTGTTTTAATACCTCAATATGTTGTGCAGTGAGACTTAAATGATTTGATATGACTATTTATATTACTATATCTATACCTTCATTCTCAGAAAGTCCCCTCTTAAAAATTACACAATTTTAACGTGCTTATTGTGGATTAATCTTAGAATGGGTAACCTCCACAGTTCCTAACAATTGCTTATAGCTTGGGAAGGGTCCTCAGCATAACACGTTGTCGCTAGCCTATTGCTTTGGGGGAGGGGTCGATAGGCCGAAGCTCTATTTTTAGAGATGGAGAAGATACGTTGCATTGACTGCGACGTTCAGTCATATCATATTTTAAAGTGTCGAATTTACTTAATCTTTAATTTCCATTTTATTTCGTATAGAATACATATATTAATTCAAATAAGATTCAGACTTAGATTTTTTAATATAATTATGAAAAACTTTATAGTTATAGTAGCTACTACTAGCATTAATCAAATTTTATGTACACTTAGGGCCTGTTCTTTTCGTGGGTCAATCCATTTTTACCTACTTCAACTTACTTCAACTTACTTCAACCTACTTCAATCCACTTGAAAAAAAAATACCAACTTCAACCTATCTCAACCAATTTCAACCCACCCCCTTCATAATTTTAATAATTTGTAAAGTATCATGTGAGATTTAGGGCTTATTGTTTTCGTGGGTAAATTGGGTGGGTAAAATAGTGAAGTAGGTTGAAGTAGGTTGAGGTGGGTTAAGGTAGGTTGAAGTTGGTATTTTTTTTTTGAAAGTGAGTTAAAATAGGTTGAAGTGGGTTGATATTGGTTGAAGAGGGTTGAAGTTGGCATATTTTTTATGTGGTGGGTTGAGGTGGGTTAAAATAATGATAATGTAATTAATGTGTGATAATTTATGAAGTTATCGAAATTTTGTAAAATTCATGTTTATTCTTTTTTATTTTT
>JACYFF010031955.1:23304163-23329678 GCA_017589665.1 Selenicereus undatus
AAATTAAAAATTAAAAATCAAAAAAATAAAAAATAAAAAATATCAAACAAAAATTTCACAAAATTTGGATAACTTCATAAATTATCAAACATTAATTACATTCTCATTATTTTAACCCATTTCAACTCACCACATAAAAAATATATCAACTTCAACCAACTTTATCTAACATCAACCCACTTCAACCTATTTCAACCCACCTAAAAAAAAAAATATCAACTTCAACCTATCTCAACCCACCTCAACCAACTTCAATCCACTTCACCCTTTTAACTCACCCAATTTATTCACGAAAGAAACAAACCCTTATACCTCCATAAAGTTTATTTCCTATGAACTAAATGCAAAATTTTCTATAAACTAATGTAAACAAACTGTGTGAGAACAGAGTTCTACAAATAAAATACTACCATTCACCCTTGTTTTTGTTTTTGGTTGTTTTTTTTTGTTGGGGGGGGGGGGGGGGGCGGTGAAGGGGTGGGCATGCTTATATATAGAACCTATGAATTGGTTTTTGTATGTGTGCATTAATAGTGCATTACAAATCCAATCCAAGTTTAAGGCGAAGTAACGAGGAGGCAAAGGAGGGTAGGGGAAACAAAAAAACGTAGCGGAACTAACAAATTTTATGAATTGGAAACCCGTAGTTGAATTAAAACATGTTTCAAGTCCGCGTATCCTCTCATCCCCATCCCATCCCCCGTCACCTCATGCACCCTCTATCTTCCCTTCTCTCTCCGTATTCAACCCAAATTTGCATCGATTTCCTGCCCCAAATCTCCTTTCCGCCCCTCCAAACCCTAGCTGACTCGCCGGAGATCCAACGTTCATCGTTAGTTTTGGAATTTGATGCGCAATTGATTTCCACCGGTTTTCTGCTCGTTTTCTTGACCTAATTTGATCATTCTCTGTCTGAAACTTCATTGGGACAAGCTGCGTTTGCTGTGAATCCCGGCTTTGTGGAATTTCCATGGAGTACCATCCGTCCGATAGCAGTGGTGAGATACTCAAAGATCGAACCTTTTTTCCAAGTTTTTTGTTTGCAATTTGTTGATTTTTTTTTTTTTTGGGGTGAGAGTTTGCAATTTGTTGATGTGCGTGTGTGTGTGTTTCTTTTTTTTAAAAAAAATTCGGGGCGAGATTGTCAGATTAGTTTGGAGATTAAATTGGGTATCTCTGGAATTCTCAGATAACCCTTCGTTGAGGTCTAGGTAGACTTTAAGATGAGCTTTTTGATGAATGGGGTGTAAAATTATGTGATTTTTCCTTCTTCCTGAATCGGACAATACAGAATCAAGTTTGTTGCTTTGAAGTTGGGGCTGTAAATCCATCATTTTTTCTTCCCCCATGAATTTTACTGTTTGAGTTTTTAATTGTTGTTACTGTACATCCCCTAGGGTTAATGTTAAGCTTAGGCTTCTACCACTCAATTAGTTATCTTTAGTGACCGTTGTGAGAAAACTTCGAGTTTTGCACTCTTTTTTGGGCTTAATGGAAAGAGCAAGGGTTTTCATGCATGCGAGCTTTGAGAGCTTTATTACAATTGGTTCTTCGGCTTTATTTCTCTTAAAATATATTCATAGGTTTTGGCCTGTCAACGTGGTGATCCTCTAACTCAATGGGTTACAATGCATTGGACCTCAACCAGCACTAATGGCATGATTCTGTTTAATATCCTACTTTTTACACCATGTGCTTCTCACTCCTTTATCCTCAGGTCTCACTGTCTTTGTGAGCACGGTGGGAATTGGGAAGTCGAGGCATGACAGCATATACCGCGATTTATTGTTCATTGTTTTCCTCTCAGTGGAGTATTTTCCTTAAGAAATTTGGGTTGCTCAAGTACATTATTTTGTACTGGAACAAGAGGGATGCTAGTTTCATTCGACTTTTATCACTTTCTTTTGTTTGATCAGCATCAGAAAAACTTAAGGTCCTATGGCGATTTTTCTATGTTCTTTTGTAGAATTACCAAGGGTGAGTGACTAGTGCACACGATATATGTATCTCTGGAGCAATAGAAGTTTCTACTATATTTCATCTCTTGGAAATGTCATCTAAGCATCATGGAAGCTCTTTGGTTTCTAAGATGGTTAGCAGAGCATTAGAGAGACATAAAGACTGATTGGCATCATGTGGTTTATATTGACCTACTGAATGCTCACGGTATAATTCTTGGAATGTCCTGTGGATATGTTTCAATTTAAGGGCCTTACCGTCTTTATCTGGGTCATTAAAGATGTGTATTTAGGAGCTAAGCATACTGTTACGGCCTAAGGCACATTGAGCTGCTTCCTAATTTCTGCTGAAGTTAGTTTGCATCAGCACCACTTCAAAGTCGCTTGTTTTTGTGTTTTTTAAGCATGCATGCAAAAGCTCTCGGAAATAATCTGTGAGTGTGGCACAGTTTGTGCTGTGCATAAAAGATGTGGTGTTTCGGTCGATGAGCGGCGAGGCTATGGACAGGGAAATACTAGGTTAGTAAGCTTCAGTTGTGAAGAAATAAGAAGCACAGCAATTTAAATCTATTAGGTTGAACAGGTTGAAAATGATAATGCTTGGAATGCAAGTTTAACAGTGGCATGTTTGTAGAAATGTTGAAGGTCAAATTCATTGCGCAAGCTATGTCTAAAGGGGAATGTCTTAGGCTGATTATTAGGGAAAAGTTTATCAGAAAAATTGAAGGTAAATAAAAATCTGTCAAACTTGAAAAGCCTAATAGATATTTATGTGAAATTCCTATGAATGGTAATGATTTATCCTTGACACTAAGCTCACATGACAGCAAAATTATTTTTCTACATCTTAAAACTGCATTTTAGGTGTTTAGCTTCTGTTGGACACTATTGATCTCGGAAAGGATCTGAAAGGTTTTGATTTATGGTTGAATAGAATTCATCTCTGTACAGCTGGCGGGAGGGATTCAAAAGTTCTTACTTTGTACAACTTACAGTCCTCTCCCTTTCTCCTATTTCTTTCACTTCATTTCTCCTGCTGAAGATTTTTTAGGGAATTTTACGGACCTGCGAAAGGAAGACAGTTTTTTCAGAGGGAAGAGAAAAGTGAACCAATTCTTCGAGTAATGATGAACAAGCAGAACATGAAGTGCTAATCCTGTGACGAAGTTACTGTAAAGCCTGTCCTTTGTGTGTTCCATATATGTGGACATGGAATTCGCTTGATTGTAAACCCTGTCATTGTGGACCTGCATATTTGCTTGTTTGTGATTTATACAATGATGTAGAACATGGAATAAGGTGTTTATACCTAACATTCCTTGCCTGGGCAGGACTGCATGTGTTTGTTTCTGTTTCTTTTGTGCTCTATCACAGGCTTTTTGGTGAATTGAAATGTTATTTAATTGCAATTCTTTTGGAAATTGCCATAGGAACGGATGATGATCTCCCCCCACCTCATCAAAATAGATTTGCAAGAAATGCGCGTGTTGGGAATGGTAGACCTGCAGTTGCCAGGTCTGTTCCATATACTCGGGTGCAGAATGACATGGAAACCCAAATCCATCTCATTGAACAAGAAGCCTACTGTTCCATTCTGCGTGCCTTTAAAGCTCAATCTGATGCAATCACCTGGGTACTTCCTAAGTTCCTGTTATTGATTTCTTGCATTATGAAAGTCAATATGTCCAGCTGGTCTAAACACATCATGCTTTTGTATCATATAGGAGAAGGAAAGCTTAATAACTGAACTCAGGAAAGAGCTCAGAGTATCTGATGAGGAACACAGAGAACTTCTATCAAGGGTCAATAATGATGATATGATACGAAGAATAAGGTTTGACACTATTCTTGTTTGTTTGTGTAAAAGTTAAGTGTGAAATTTATCTGTAGGTGGTTTGTTGCATCAACCACCATGTTTAATGAATTTATCAGGGAATGGAGAAAGGCAAATGGACTCCAACCAGGGGTGTTGAGTTCCTCAAAGCCTATTCATGAATCTATGCCTAGTCCAACTGTTTCAGCATCGCGTAAGAAACAGAAGACATCACAGTCAGCAGCATCATTACCTGTCACTGTGCCTTCACCAGCACTGCATCCATCCATGCAACCATCCTCATCATCCTTGAAACAAGGCTTGCCTCAAGGAGGAAGGGCCAAGAAGACAAAATCAGTAAGTGTCATTCATATACTACCATTTATGGTACCTGGTACCCCCCCCCCCCTGCATGTGCAAACATGTATAGTAGGTTGTTGATGTGATAATTTTGCCGAAATCAACTACTTGGCATGAAGGTTCAAATATTTTGATTTTGTTTTATACTTGGTTGTGTCCAGATAAAAATTGTTACAATACCTAATGCATCCCATCTGAGCAATACGGTTGTAAATAAAAGTGGACACACATGGAAATCCAAGGAACTATCTCTATAACAAAAGGCGATGCTTGATTTAGTGAAGCATATTGTTCTCTACAGCCAATGCAGTATCCTTCTATGGCTCCTCCTGGAAGGCCTCAAGTTTCCAATCGCAGTACATCAGGTGCTGCCGTTTCTAATCAGCCAGCTGAAGCTACAAATCTTGATCCATTGATTGGGCAGAGATTGTGGACTAGATGGCCTGAAGATAACAATTTCTATCAGGCTGTAATAACAGACTTTAAAGAGGTACAGCTCACTACAGCTGCAGTATCTTCTTCCCCCCTCCAAAAAAAAAAGGAATAAGAAAAGAGGGCATGATGATTAGAGAACATGAACAGGTTTGAAACAGCTAATATCATTGAGCTCTGAAATGCTTTCAGGGGCGGCATGCTCTAGTCTATGACATGAATACACCAAAGGAAGCATGGGAGTGGGTAGATCTTAAAGAGGTAAAGAGATACGCTATCCTCTTCCAGTAAAATGGATGTCTGCGGTACAATCCTTGTCAATTTGTGTGGAAATAGTAGTGCAGATTTTCCCACATGATTCGGACAAAAGATACCAATTGGTCTCTCTACATGTTACCGAAAGTGCCTCTCGGTACCAAGCTTAAAATGGGTTTACCATAAGCTTTGGTATATAGCTCTTTGGACCTCTTTTACTCATATGCCCATTTGGATATGAGAGACCTGATGGAATCGAGCAGCTTCGTAAAAGAGCATCATCCTGATTACAGCATGTCCTTGAGAGTTGATAAAAGAAAAGTGCTTTGATGGCACACATCCTAATAAGGCCGTAGTTTGGTGATCAAGTTTGAGGCCTTAGGTTCCGTGAGTCTTGGCTTCACTAGTTTAAGTATTCAAAATCAGCGTGTATTGATTATGATGGGGTGCTCCCAGTGTTCCTAGTGCTTACGTATCAGTATGTGGTTTGACTCTGCTGTGCAATTCGTGAGGTTTACTTAGACAAAATATCTGGTTGGACTTGCTGTATATGTCGATGCAGATATTACCTCTATTTGGTTTTCCAGCTGTCACGAAAAGATGTTTGTTTTGATAACAATGATCGTTGAAACTTTCTTGTGATTAAGATTGAAGAATAGGATTTGTTGTTCCCACAACTTTCTTTGTGGGTCACTTCTAGCACTGGAATGCCTGAATAGAAGGCATTTCATGTAGTTGTGTGGGAACAATCATGTTATCGGTAGTTTCTTTTCTCCTTAAAGTGAGTTGACTGGGGCAGCACCGACTTGGATGCACTTGGTTGTGGGTCACTTATATCATGCCACCACTCATTGCGATTTGAGTGGCACAAGTGGATTTGGGAAAAAAGGAATGGTTTATAGAGGGCAAGATGTGTAGAATGCAACACGCTCTTTACTTTATCCCTTCCTCAACTCTCAAGGGATGTTCGCATTGGTTACTTGATTGGCATTGGTAAAGAATTGTTTGATTGATTGCATGGAGTCAGATGCTAATTGTACTTGTTTAAGTATGTGTTGGCTTTTCATATGATATTGGTAAAAAGCTTTGTCATTACAAGAATAAGCAGCTATTGTATTCTGTTGGTCATCTGGTTATAGTGGCAGAGAGGGTGCACTTTTCATTAAATTTACACATGGCATTGAGGTTTTAAAGTTATAAAATTGAATAAAATAAAGAACTTTGGAATTTGGACCGTATATGTGTGTGTTTATACGCCTGATTCTGACATAGGTAACTGATCTAAGAAGCATCTAATGATGGCTAATGGAATCATCACTTGTTGGTATGATTTGCCAGAAATTCTGAATGGTGAATGCTTTGACAGATATCTACCAAAGACATCAGGTGGGAGGGCCAGGATCCTGGTTTTACCCAAGGAGGTGGTCGTACTGGACAAGGTCGTGGATTTAAAAAGTCTTCAGTGCAGGGTGTTGCTGTTGCCAGTGCAGGAAGAGGCCGTGGTACTCTGAAGGGTCAGCCCAAGAAAGGCTTACCACTGCCACAGAATGGTATTAAGAGAAAACAATCAGGAAGTATTGAGTTACTCCATACTGATACCCTAATTAAAGAGGTAAGCTTCTGAAGCAGAGGCCAGTATCAATAGTCGATTATGGGGTTTTTCAAATATTCTTTAGGCTTGTTTCAAACTTTTATGTGATGGTTTTATGTGATGGATCATGTCGTTTACCAGGTTGAGAAAATATTTACAGCTAATCATCCTGACCCAGCAGAAGTTGAGAAAGCTAAGAAAGTGCTGAAAGTAATAACGTGCAACTTTCCCTTGTTAGTTTGTGTGTTTTTCGTGGTATGCAAGTTCGAATGAACCTCTGTGGTGCAGGAGCACGAACAAGCATTGGTGGAAGCTATTGCTAGGCTTCAAGAGGCATCTGATGGTGAAAGTGGTAATACCTAATTCCATTCTACGTTTATAAATTGAAAAACACTTGTTTTTGACAACGTCTCTGCTCCCCCTTCCACCCCCCTAACCCCCCCCCCCCCCCCCAAAAAAACAAAAAAACACTCGTCCAAATGGAAAAAGAAGAGGGGTACCTTCACCCGATGTAATTGGCAAGCACAACAAATTTTATCAAATATCTTCTTTTAGTGTGAATTTGATGACTTTCGTCCTGGTTTCTTGTACTGATCTGGTCCATCCAATGTAATTTTCGGATGAGGATGCCTCGGGCATTATCCTTGTCAATATTTAGTTTTCCAGTCTTATTACATAATAGCTTGTTACAATTGGTAGACAAAATTTCTGTTTCATGCAATTGTCAGCCTTTCTCGAAGTGCATCAAGAGAGATGGCATCAATCTGTCTGCTAATTATTGTTGTGTACCTTTCTTAACGGATGTAATGAAAATGTAATTTTTCATTTTTTTTATTTTTGGGGAACTTATTCCAACCAGATGAGGGAGGTCGTCCCTTTACTCAAGGACACCCAATGGATCGAGATCAAGCATGGAGGAAAAGGATGTACCATCAGATTGAGAGGGAAGGTCGGGGAATCGAAGCTCCAGAAGGTGACACAGGGAGACTTGCTTCAGAAAAGCAACAAGCATAGCCTGTATATTTATTGAATATGGCAACTATAAGAATGTACAATTCAGCAGTTAGGAATCATATTTCATAGTTCAAAAGTAGGGGCACTGGGTAGTGAGATGTGAGATGTAGGTGGTTGTAGTATTTCCCAGTAACATATTTCTAACATACAGCAAACAAGCGTATTGTAAATTCATGCATCTGATTGCTAAAAATTACGGGGATCATTGTGTCAGTGAATCACATCTTGCCTAACCTGATGCGTTGTGCCTGTCCTGTTTGAGTTCCCCCTGCAAATGGAGCTACAGAGTTGAATTCAGCAACATACCCTTACAGTGACTTACCCTTACCCCCCATCACCACAAATGTGGAAAAGAAAAAAGTAAAGTAAAAAACAAGCGTTTTGGGGGGGGGGGGGGGGGCTCCGCCTTTCTGCAATATCGACTACCTCACCAGGATGAAGGCTGGCATTCTAGTGTCACAGCAAATTTGACAATTAGCTGGACCATTTGGGCATCAAAGTCAGGTCCTTCCATTTGAAAGTGGCTTGCTCCTTCAATCAGATGGGTCTCAACCCGGCCTGATGCCGAGCTCAACTTGTTCTGTAACTGGTTGACACTGGTTAAACCATCCCGAGTTCCCATGATGAAAAGCTTTGGTTTTGGAGACTGCAAGATTGCCTTGTGGTGCCTTCCAAACAGAATCGAGGCCATCATACCAAATGGGTATCCAATACTCACATATCCTACAACTTGTTCAACCTGATCAACCGCGGAACCTGCAATGGGAGCACCTGTACCGACATATTATGACAGCATAAGGTTACTTTGGTGTTATGTGACAACAGTAAATAGGGTTGTACATGAGCCAAGCTGGCTTGGCAAGCTCTCAAGTTCGGCTTGGTCAAAGCTTCACTCGAGTTTGGTTTGACCTAAGCACATGCTCAGCAAGCCAAGTCCAAGCCTAAGGTAGGCAAGCTCGGCTCAGCTCGTGAGATCGTTTATTTATTTTGAAAGCAAATTCCACCAGGCACATCATTGTAATTATAATTTGGATATTGATAATGCAACTTTAAAGTATATTATTGATTTGTAATTATTTAAAGTTGGGCATCATAATTCTTTGAAGTTCAAATATATTTTAAATAATGTGCATATTTGAATCATATAGAAAAAAATTACAGTATGGCAAAGGCTCAGCTAAGTCAAACCTGGTTCAGTCAAAGCCCGGCTCGGACTCGGTTTGATCAAGCTCGGCTCATGTTCGAACTCGGCTTGGTTACTTAACGAGTCAAGCCAATCCTAACCAAACGCTGGCTCGACTCAGCTCGACTTGAACATATTAATAAGAATAACAATTATGTCAATCAAGTCTACTGAAGTTGAAATCAGAGGAATCAGGTAGTCCATCTAAGGGATCCGCCTAGACATGGTGGCATCCTAGCGTAGGAAGGCATGTAGGAGGTAGGGGTTGCTTCCTAGGACCGTAGGACCTACACCCAACTTCTTTGTGAAGAAGTTGGGGTTTTTTTCTCTGTTTCTGTTCCTTAAAATGAAGCAAGACCAAAGCTCACACATCGCTCTTGCTCAAGGCGCGAGCCAGTGTCCAACATGAGGGAATGAAACGGGCAGAATGATTTGAGGATAAGGAATGACTGAAAGTGCAATAAGCAGAAGAGGTAATTCCTAACTCCATGGAATGCACATGAGCGAATTAGAGGAGTGGAGAGGTAATTCCTAACAACTTTGGGTCTGTTCATTTTCAACATATTGAATATGCTACCAGCTCTAATCTGCTTCAACTTGCTCCTACTTAGTACTTTCCGCTCTTAGAAATGCTCTCAATCTGTTCCAATTTACTCCTACGTGCTCCAACCTACTTCAATTCGCTCCAACCTACTTTAACCCGCTGACCACTCCAAAATATTGAAAACGAATAGACCCTTTGTTGAAATCAGGTGAAATGGAAGGAGGGGAGCTTTCGGGAGGAATAACTACCCTTCCTTATCCCAAGTTTCTCTTGTGGATTTGAGAAGATCAACTACTCCATCCTTTCTAACTGTCTCATCCAATGGTAATAGAAAATGTATTACTCAACTATATTTCCTGTTCTACATACATAATTCACAAAAATTGAAGGAAGACAAACATTACCCCTATCCACCTCCCTTAACTACTCCTTCTGTCCTCACCCTATGCAAATTACAGCCCAAGTAGCTCTAGTAGTTTCCATTTCTTGCCAACAATTTCACTGGTCCTCCTTGGTCCCAACCTTCATTAGACTTCTGCTTCCTATCTAATCCCAATTTAATGATAATGCTACTTTGAAAACAAAACAAAGCAATAGAAAATAGCATACGGATTAATGGGAAATTTCTGCAAAAATTTCACTTCATTTATGTAGTGGAGACAACAAAACTGTACACTGACCATCAATCTATTGGATCATCCAACACACCAGATAAGGAGGCATATTCCACTATGTTGCACCAAAGAAACTCTTCAGACAATTATCATTACATTCATTGTTCATGAACACGTAAACTACAGCTAATGACATCCAAGAATACATAGGGAATAACCAACCTATGCACAGCGTGACAAAACTAAAAGGATCTTGCATTACATATGAAATGCATCAAGTGAACATGATGGAGGCAAAAGAAAGCAACATAAGCATAAAGCGGGATGCATGACTCCGCCAAACGACATGAAATTCTAATTGCAATACTACCCTTGAACAAGTATTGAAAAATGCTTCAAAATTGAACCACTCAAATTCGGCTACTAATCACCTTGTTCTCCCTAGAAGATCATACTCAATGCTTTCTCAAAAAGGATCATGGTGAATTTCAAAAGCATGCCCAACGTTATCATATTCCCACAAAATATCAATCTCACACCAACAGATCTGAGTCAATTTTCAAAAGCCCAGCAATTGAAGCAATTCATGACCAAACATACATACTTTTCTCACCTAGAACAAGCAAGACTAATAGAGAACAAGAAACAGACACCACATAACACCAATAAATTGACCCCAAATTACAGGAACACGCAAGAACACAACCTCAACAGTGTAATCAATAAATTGACCTTAGAAAACAGCTGAGCAAAGGTTGAGATAGATTACCTGCAGAAGAACCCACCAGTAGAATCTTATTAACAGAGAGATTTTCACAGACCCATTTGCAAACAGAAATTACATCCTTTACTTCAGCAAACCCAGTAAGAGATTTGCTCCCAGTTGACCTCCCCACACCTCTAGTATCAAAAGTAACAGCCAAATAACCAGCATTTGCTAACCCAGTTGCCATACCTCTCAATAGGGCTTGGCAACCACCCAATACTGAATATGGATGAACCAAAACAATACCCAAGTTTTCATCTTTGATCTCGTCTCTGGGCCTGAATATTCGTGTCCTCAGATTAGCCCCATCAATGCCCTCAACAGTGACAGATTCACTGGACATTTGAAGAGAAAGAGAAAGAGATTTTGGGGATCTGGGGACTAGGAAATCAAATCAGGTGAGTTTTTTAGAAAGAGAAAAAGGAGTCTTGGTTTTGTGCTGTTGTTATAGCTGGAGAATGTTATTTAGGTGAGAGCTTGAATGCTCCGATAGGGGTTTCGAAAGATATTGATGTCGTCACTGTCGTGAACTAGAAATCAGAAGATGGGTGTAAATATGAATTACATCTTTTCTGGGGTCATCGATGTAGTTGGCCAGTACTTGTTCAGTAATTGGGGCAGCCCAAACTTGAGGGGAAATCTGAATTCTTCAATTGCAGTGGTTCTATAAGAAGTTGGGGTAAAGTTTCTTGTGAAATTAGAATTTGATCTTTTCTGCCCTCCCCCCCCCCCCCCCCGAGATTATTTTCTCCCCTCTTGTTGTCGTCTTTCCCTTTTCTTTTACTCCATAGCCTTCTTAGATCATTTTCAGTTGTGAACCAATTTTTTGACTTATCATCTCGATCACATTAGACTCACAGTTCTTCATCTCTTCAATGTAAGGATTACAACTTTGACTCACCAAATAAAATAATATTCATGGACTAACTCTACAACACACAACTTCTTTTACAAAATCAAAAAAAAAGAAAAATCAATAAAAATTTAAAAAAACAAAAAAAGCAGGAAAAAATGGCCAAAGCCAGCTCGAGGCTCACTGCAAGTGGCATAAGCCACTCGTTGCGGCTCCCAAGGCGGGTGAGCCTCCCTCTGGACAGGCTCTTAGAACATTCCCAGTGGTGAGCCAATTTTTTAGCTCACCATTAAGGGTCTATCTATGCCACATCAACTTGTGACCTAACTTTTTAGCTCACAATCTACCATTTCTTCAATGAAAGATTCACCGCTTTAGCTCACCAAATAAAATAATACACATGGATCTACTCTATAACACACAACTTTATTTTTACAATTAAAAAAAAACTAATTAAAAATATTTTTTAAAAAAATCCAAGAGAAAAAGGCTCTTTTTTCCCCACGAGCCATGAGGCAACTATTGTAGAGCTCTCCCTCCCTCACACACTTTCTCTCTCCTCCAGTTTGGCATGTGAGCCTTCTACTGGAAGTATTCTTATGAACCTATTCTTGTCGTGGTTTAATAGATTCATCTAACTCCTTCCCACTCTCACCCACTTCTTTGATTCTTTCGCCCCATCTTTCTACACTTTAAAAAAAATATCACTCATTCTCACTCTTACCTACTCTTACTCGTTCCTTCCTACTCTTACATATAATTACTATTTTTTATATTTTGAAAACTTTTATAATTTATGTAATTGTGTGTACGAATGGTCTGATAACAATTATGAAAAGTTTTACTTATTTTTCAGATGTTATGGAAATATTTGTTAGTCGTGTCGGAATTGTAGATGACGTAATTTTTGTTATATATATTGAAGAAATAATATTTTTTTCTGCTTTGTTAAGCAACTGTTAGTCATTTGTGACTGGTAGATATTTTGAGTTTGATTCTGCATATGGAAGAGATGCTTTTTTTTTTTGCATTGGTTACAAAATATTTGTTATAATTCACTAAAGTATGGATGGTTGTTGTTGTACATGTAACAGATTTATTTTTCATTCATCATAATTCGTGATAAAAATTGCAGATGTTTTTTCCAAAATAAGGAAGGAATGTATAAACTTTTTGGCGTTGTTTGTAATTCGTGATAGGAAATGCAGATGTATTGTATGTGTATTTTCAGCAAATATTTTTTCCATGTGCATTAGTAACAAAATATTGAAAGATCTTCACACAAATTGCAGATGATTATTTTCCGTGTACTGAGGGCCTGTTCTTTTCGTTTGGAAATATAGTTTGGTAAATTGGTGAAGTTGATTGAGATTTGTAAAAGAAGGTTGGACTAGGTTAATGTGGATATTTTTTTGTTGAAGTGGATTAAAGTGGGTTGAAGTTGGATGAAGTGAATTCAAGTGGGTTAAAGTTAGTTGAAATAGGTTGAAGTTGGTATGTTTATTGAAATTCGTGAAGTGGATTGAAGTGGGTTGAAGTTGGTTGAAGTAGATTGAAGTTGGTATTTTTTTAATTGAAGCTCGTGAAGTGGGTTGAAATAGATTGATATAGGTTAAAGTTGGTTGAAGTTAGTAAATTTGGATTTAGCAACGAAAAGAACAGGGCCTAAACATATATGTATTTTTTACATTATTCATATTTGGTTAATTTAAGAAAAAAATACATTCGTAATTTGTTTTACAAATAACGAAAATTACAAAAAAAATTTGGGGTAACCATTGCTACAAAACAATATTTCATACCCGAGTCAACACAGAAAAATATTTTTTTCAATCTAAAAAAAAATTGCCATTGGTAATTAGTATCACAAATAAAAGATTACATTAAAAAAAATACGTAAGTTATATCAACCGTCGTACTTCATTCAACTCCTTTCCATTTCTTCCCAGTTCCTCCCAATCCTTTCCACTCCTACATATAACAAATCACTCTTACCTACTCCTTTTCTCCTTTTCACTTTTATCCATTCCACACCTGCAATTTTTCAATGGAAAGGCCAGTTAAAACTAACCCGTAAACCATTAGTTTGTAGTGGTTTAAAATCTATGAATTCTACTTTTCAAAATAAATAAAAACTATAAATTGTATTACATTGTTAACCAGATACGATAGGCCGATTTGGAGGGTGGGGATAGTGGGTGATGCGATGCTGCACAAGTCAGCTATGGTCAACCTCCTTTTAATAAATTGCAATCTAAGAATTTTAGTAAACATTTTAAAATTTATAAAAAAATTTAAAAATTTATGGAGATTGGACCAACTTTACATGTGGCTCGAGGCGGTTTGCTTCATGGATTTGAAGTGTAATAGCACAACCTTAAGTCATGTTCATTTATTTAATTACTTCATGTTAATGATTTTCTCATATTTATTTATCGCATTAAATCATCTTGGTGGAAAAAAATAATTTCATTTGGGCCCTCACTTGGCAATTCGGGTTTTATTTATTTATTTAATTATTAATGAAAGTTTTGGGAGAATTGATAGTAGGCCCTAACAATTATAATCTAAGTGATTTATTTTGTTTTCCATAACATCACAAAAATTTAATTTTGGATTACGCAAAAACAATATCGTTACGGAGCGTTTTATTCTCGAACCCAACTTATTTCAATTCGGTGCAATTTGAAGCCCAACAAGTTTGCATTATTAACCCAACTAATTACTATAATTTAAACTTAACCATGGTTAGCAAAAGCTACGTTTGGGAGGTATAAATTCAACTAAGCATGTAGATAAGTCAAAAAAAATACAACAAAACTCAAATCTCATCTCTCTCCTTTCTCTCTCTAACCCACGACCACCCCCCTTCCTAGCTGCAGCCACTATTCTTGGTATTTTCCGGCTAGTTGCCACCAGCACTTGGTTGCCACCGACCTTCCCAACGCCCTAGTACCACTGGCCACCATCCTTCATCCTCAAAACCACCAAACATCACCTCCATCTCTACTTTTTTTCAAACTCAAATTGAGTAACCCTAAGCTTGTTTCTTTGACTTTTTGATTTTGATTCTTGTTTATGTTGATTTGAGTTTTGATCATGTTCTTTGGATGGAAACAAGAGTTATTTTGATGTTTTTAATTGTTGATTCAGTTTGGATCATGCTAGGGTTTAGGGTTATTCATGATCTTGCAAGCTTAAGGTTGGAAGTATGTTTTTGTTGGATTGTGTGTATTTGATTTTAGTGGTTTTAATCTCTAATAATATTTATGAGGGTTTTTTTGGTGATCTTGGATGAGATGAAGAGGAAATACGTTGGTTACAAGCTAGGGTTTTGGCAATTAATGCACGGTTTGAATTATTTTGGTATTAAGCATATTGTTTGATTATATTTTGATGCAAAATGAATCTTGAATGTGTTCTTTGACTTGAAAAAAATTATTTGGTGTGATTCTTAAAAAAGGATGGATTATGGAAATTCTCTAATTGTGTAACGCCCCACCCGAAGGGGGGGTGGGCGCGTCACTGCCGTGGACGCTCCGTCAGGGGTGCCCACAAGGCTCTATGAACTTATAGACCTTAATAAACCTGATCATAAGAAATAGCAGCGGAAGCTCTTATAGAAATCTAACTGAAGTTCAGAAAGGTCAATCTAAAACACACATTACATACATACTTAAACCGTATCCCCAATGTTCTTACAAATCAAAATACAGAACTGTATTTACTAAACATAATCCATAACATATACATAGAACGAGCCCTCCAGGTCCAAATGAGTTCTTTTAATGCTCCTGTGGTCCCTTCTCGCTTTCAAAACCTGAAAAATGGTGAGGTCATGAGCTCCCCGAGCCCAGTGAATAACCCTTACCTTCTCCGTTGTTACACTTTGCACATTAACCAATTAACACATAAGCGCACAGTACACGTATCTTATGACATATAAACATAACATCTCATATATCATATAGGGGGCAATAAGAGGATACGCGTATGTTGCAAAAATCAAAAATGCACTTATATCGTTCATATTTAATATGGTCATAAATATCACAAACGCACACACATTTCTGTTATGATGTAGGCAATTAGATTAATTTAGCCGCACATGTCCCATACCAGGTACGTTTCAAGGACCCACGTTTACACTTGAGCCCTCGAACAAGCTTTGCTGTTAGTTTATTCACTAAACTAACCATGATTGTCCCATACCAATCATGTCTTTTGGGCTCATAGTCCTCACTGGAGTCCAAAAGAAAGTAAAACCTGCTAAACAACCTAACGGCCCGCCCATAACCACAATTGGCACACGCATCAAAACAACTTCATCACAAAAGTTCACATACTAGCCATAAACACATAACATGTGTCTTACAACATCAAAACCAAATCCAAACGAAACTCAATTCCATATCATATCCAAAGTCCAAAAATCCAAGCCAAAATCAATTGCACAACACATCACACGTTCTTAACTGAATATAAAACTTTTAGTTTAGGGGAAATTAACTCATGACTCACATAAAGAACCATCACAAACACAAGGGTCACAAACACATCCTGGTGGACCGGGCGATGCCCACTCAAGGTACCAACCAGGGACCCAACGCTCTAAAGTACGTAGATACCCTCAAATCACAAACTGATGAGTCATATTCACAACCTGGAGAACCAGAGACCCACACAGCTCCCAAATAACACAAACTGAGGAGTCAATTGGTGAACCGGGCAGTGCCCACTCAAGGTACCAACCAACGACTCACACAGCTCCAAACACAAAGACAACTGCTTCTATGGTCATAGCTCTAGAACGTCATGTAATAGCCTCAGTCAAGACACAAATCTTTTTCCCCAAAAACATAACTTAATGAAATCGTATATTCAAATAAATTCAAACCGCACAGTTTGAACAGAAACGTAATCAAAACAAAATATAATTCCATTCAAAATAATTTCACAAGTTCCCCAAACTTCATCGCACAATCAGAATTTTTAGGCAGCTTACCTAATTTATGGATTATACATACAAATAATCCATAAGTACGCTAAACGAGGTACATTAACTCAAAAATTCATAACTCACAGCATACACATTCAATCTTCACCAAACTTTGCAGGAAATTGAAAAATAACATATAGATTCTAACATATTAATTTCATGATTTTTGTCCAGGCCAATCATTCCCATAAATTCAAACAGTCAGCCAAAATAATGAAAAATCTGTGAATTAAACTCAAAATTTCATAACTTTTAGTATACACCACCAAAATTCACAAAAGTTTACCAAAAATCACCCCATATCATGAGGAATCTACAGTAATAATTTGATAATTTTTCTCCAAACAAACCGTTCATAACAAATTAAAACAGTAACCGAAATGAGGTACTAAAACAGGGCAGTCTCAATCTAAAATTCATAACATCTAAATTACACATCCAAAATTCATAAAAATTTACAGGAATTTTTCAGTCATACTCATAAGTTTACAGCAAAAATTTCATAAGTTTTATCCAACCCAATGGCTCACAATAATTCAAACAGAATCTGAATTTCTGCACTCAACAACAGGGCAGTTTCACTCAAAAATTCATAAATTCTAAAATACACATCTAACATTCATGAAACTTTACCCGAAGGTGCCTAATATCTTGGGTAACCTACAGTAAAATTTTCATAATATTCCAACAATCCCATAATTCCCAGAAATTCGAACAGTTCCTGAGTTCTACAAAACTCCGAAAATCCCATCCTATTTTTCTACCATATTATTCAACCAAATACAGATAACCAATCCAAAAATCCATAGTTTCAATTCACAACATCCATAGAATTCAAAAATCGCAAATAAACATACAACTTTTAAGGGTGAGTTTCTAACAATTGAATTTATGGTTTTAATCTACTAAGCTTTAAAACATCAAATTCATAACTTCAATTGATTCCCAAATTCGAATCCTAAATCCACAAATTAATCTTTCCCTATTCAATTTTAGGTTGAGAAAGACAAGAATTACTCACCTTAATCTGCAAATCGAAACTAAAAATCGAACTCCTCTTCTCATCCTTCTTCTTCTTCCTCCTCTTTTTCTTCTCCTTTTCTTCTTCTTCTTTTCTTCTTTTCCTTCTCTGCCCCGTGTGTGTGTGTTTTGAACAAAAAAACAAACCCCACCCCCCCTTTTATAAATGGTCAAACCGACTTTGACCCAGCAAAAAGTTGACTTTGACTTTTTTTTTTTTTTTGAAACAAAGCCTGGGCGTTACAAATTGATTGTGAAGGATCATTTTGCTCATTGATGCAAGTAAATAAGATCATGGATGTATTTTGAGTGGGTTTTGAGAAAGAGAAGAATTGAAATTTTGATGTATATGATTATGGAGTGAAATTGAGTATTATGGCCTTGTATGGTGATGAGAGGGACCAAAGCTTCATTTCATGATTTTAAAGAGTGATTTTAGATGAGAATTTGTGTGAAAAGAGAGGAGAAAGTAAGGCAGTGTGGCTGTGAACTAACAGAAAACGGGGGAACCTTTGCCATCAAACTAGTAATGATCAGCTCAGCCAAAAATTATGATTTTTGGTGGGACGATAGATCAGTGAGTTATCTTTTAAATGCCTCTTGAATCGCCTTAGTCCGAGGTTTGTGAAAAAAGTTATAGCCCTTTTCCTAAAACTGTGCATGTTAGACCAAAATTGACACACTTGTGTTTTAGCCCCATTTTGGGAACCCTATCATGGGAATCATATTTTGTGTTCTCAGTGAAATTTTTTCGGGACTTCTTAAGCTTTCTATATTGGGGAATTAGATCTCAAGTGGAGGTCGGGTATGAGTCATTTACTTTAGCCCATATTACGCCCTTACTTTTTCTTTTACTAAAGTATTAACTATGAAAATAAATACATTTGCTAACTAAATGTTCCTATAATGATATTTTTGTACAGAGTTAGGGTCTAATCTATCATTTTCTCCCCTTTTGTGCATGATCATACTCAGTGACATTTCATTAAAAGTCCCAGGCACGTTCATTGTCTGTATCTTTATAAATCAGCACGTATTTATCAAAATTATAATGTTTTGGTAAGTATATCAATGAATCAATTTAATTAGTAATTTGCCACATAATTAGTGACTCCATCAATTATCAATTACTAGGCATTGCCTTTCAATTACCCACGCGACTTCAGGCCAGGTCTCCCGATCGACTTGGCAGGTGTACACCTATCTTCAGATCGTAACAGTTACTAGGGGTTCACTATCAGATAATAATTGACAATGCAGTTTTATATTTATCTCATTCCCTATTTTAAATTAAAATAAATTGCAATGTAGACCAACCAGCTTTTCCATAAATGTTTAACAATACAGGAATGCATGTATTGAGTTTCGGTTCACAGTTCGAAATGTTTTTATGTTTTGTTTTAGGCAAATGTTCAGTGAATCGCTCTCAAACTGGCAGGCTGACTGAAGGTGATAAGTGAGCAAGGAAGTTTGAATGGAATGGCGGTGTATTAGTGTTGAAATGCTTTTAGCACTATATTGTGAAATATTTTGATATTGAAACTATATATTCTACACGAGTTGGTATATTTTGGTGTAAACCTTGATATAGTTGAATGGTTTGACGTTAGAACTGTTCATGTATGGTTTGATGTGTTGTGACTATGTGAATGCCTTGTGATGGTTAACGTTGTTTAGCGTTGCTATATTTATTGTTTACAAGCAAAGTCTTGTCCTTTTTTTGGACGGCAGTACTGCCCTCATCATTTGGGATAATACTTCTAATTGGTGAAGCTAAAAAGAGAACGCGAACAATGAATTATGTACATTTTGGATGTTACATGAACAGTTAATGGTAATAGGTCACTTCATCTAACAGAACCACAATGTTTGCAACCCACTCGAAACTGTCAGTTTGGTGGGTCAAATCAATGCAACCTATGGTTAAGTTACAGAGACCAGTTCACGAGTTTTACCAAAATGATTATGGCCAACTTGTCAAACTTCCCACCTTTATTCAGTTCTTAGTTTTTCATATCTCAATACAGGATTTTTCCCATTGTATTTTATTCTTGTAGTTACTGGTCTTCTCATATCGTAATTTCTTGTATCTCAATAAGGAAGACTCCTAGCCTATCATGAAAGGAATCTATGATTAGTCATCACATCTAGTAATCATGAATTTTATAATTGTCGCTGTCGATAGATTGAGGATATTAAGTTTCTATTAATTTTGCATCATCAAAGCTTATACCATCATTAGATTTCATAATTTTTTTTAAAAAAAATCCAAGTATCTCAACTCAACAAAATACTAAAGATCTGACAATCATAAATAATAGCATTTAAAATTTTATTTTAAAAATGACACAATTATTAGCCAAGCAAACAACTTTGACAACATCTTCTTTATTAGGGTCAAATGCAATACAGTTAGAAGACTGAAATCACTTACGAGCATCAATCATAAAGTGTCTTTTGCAAGGTTCGGACTTTCTTCTGGACCGCCCACTTGGTACAATACCGAACTGAGCTTTGACTCAATTGATATGGGAACTTTCTCCTCGACGTGATGGGCTGAGTTCTTCCCGCGTAAGAAGTACCCACCAATTTCACATAAGAGATTAGTGTATTTCATAATAATAGTTCCTGTTGTTATATCAAGCAGTCGGTTATACGGAATTAGTTGTATAATTGGATGGTTAATTAAGTTATAGAGATCAATTCACAAGTTTTATCGAAATTGGTTATGACTAACTTGTCATATTTCCCACCTCTACTTAGTTCTTAGTTTCTCACATCTCAATATGCGATGTTTCCCATTGTCTTTTATTCTTGTGTTTATCAATCTTCTCATATCTCAGTTTCTCATATCTCAATATGAGATAAGTGAAATAAAAGTTTAGGAAGACTCCTAGCCTACTGTGAGAGGATTTACAATTAGTTATAACATCTAGTAATCGTGGATTTTATAATTGTGAAATGTTGATAGATTGAGGATATTAAGTTGCTATTAATTTTGGGTCATTAAAGCTTATACAATCATCAAATTTTACAATTTAAAAAGAAAAGCCAAGCATCTCAACTCAACAAAATGCTAAAGATCTTACAATCATAAATAATATCTTAGTGCATTTAAATTATTTTTTAAAAAATGACACAATTTTTAGCCAAACAAACAACTTTGATAACATCTTCTTTTGTGAGGGTCAAAAGCAATAAAATTAGAAGACTAAAATCACTTATGAATATAAATCATAAAGTGTCTTTTGCATAGATCGAACTTCCTTCTAGAACATCTAATTAATCACAATCAGTAGCGAAGCCAGGATTCTAAGCAGGGGATGCAAGATTGAGAAAATTAAAGGGCACTTCCAAAAAAAAAGAAAAAAGAAAAGGCATAACGAAGAGTCAAACGAAGGGCCTCCCACCACCCTGCTATACACTCCTATGATATGTACTTATGAACTAATTAATATATATCTATTTTTCTTATCCATAAAAATATTTCACATGTAATTTTTTTTCCCCCCAAAAGTTGGGGGGTCAATTGACCCCCCTTGCCCCAACATGGCTCCGCCTATGATCACAATAGTGAATATTGCGAATTACTGAGCTTTAACTCGAATTGATATGGAAGTTTTCTCCCCAGCGAGGTGGGTTGAGTCTTCCCAGGTAGGAAGTAGCCACCAATTTTACAGGAAATCAGTGTATTCAATAGTTGTTCATGTTAGAAATTAATAATTTGACCGACTCAACTTCCAAAAATAGTAGTTGAGATAATTATCAAATGTTTATGTAATAATTTGAAGAAGCACAAATGAAACCTGTTGAAAATCTTTAGTAATTTGACTTATAATTCCGAATTTATCTTGTTTATGTGACAAAAAATCTTCTTTCATTATGTTCTCTTATGTGTTTTTTAATCAATCAACTATTTAAATAATTAAGCGTACAAAATATTGAATGACTTGAAATACTAATTATTAAATACTATTATTTTGATTGCTAATCGTTAATGAAATTGCTAATAATTTTATTTTTAAAATAGTTAATTTTATCAAACGCATGTGAGAGAATGACGGAGCCAATGTTTGCTTTTGTCTCTTATATGATCATAATTCATAGGAATCCCTGTTTAAGCCTGACATGAATCCCAAAAAGACTGCCGTCGGTCTGCTTGCAATTGTAAAAAATTATTGGCAGACACTGACAGCCGACATAAAGCTTATAATTCGCAACCATAAAGGGTTCCAATGAAGGCCGCAACCAATGACTTTATGATTGTGAGGCCCATTATAGGCCCTTATTATAGCCCATGATGAGTGCCCCTAAATACAATTTGCAATGCTAAAAATATTACCGCATGTTTGCGAGGTAGTCATGCAACATGACAGCCCACCTCACAAATAATTTATTGAAATCCAATATATGACATGCACAAGTTAAGATTCACGGGTGGTCTGTCTTAATTCGTGCTTGGCATGATCGCGTTTCATCAATTTTATGGTCAAACACTCGACATTTGTTTAACTAACAACAATAACAAAGCGGTAGAGGTAAGGTTGCCTACAGCTGGATCTCTCCAAACCCTGCGAAAGCGGGACCCACATTGAAAGTTTATTGTTGACATCTGTTTAACTAATTGATAAAATTCATCAATAACACTAAGTAGACAGCTAAAACAAAAGCGAGTAAACATTTTGAAATACTTTGTATGGTTATTTACCGTAAAATAGAAATAAAGATTGACATGTAGTACGTAAAATTGTATCCAAATCTTAGAGAGTATATAATTAAGTCCGCGTATGAGTCTCTTTCCCTTTTTATGTGTAATAGATTTGTACAATTATCAATATTTGATATCAAATTGGGTGACGTTATTGTACATATATGAGTCATATAGGAATAAACTGAACCAAATATCTCACAGAAGCGCAAGAAAAAATAATCTAAAAAGCTTTATAATCAATGATATTCTAACTTTTAATAAGGAGGAAATTTCGTGTGTGCTACTCGTTAATTCAGCTGGTAAAGTATGTAAAAGTTATTACTATCACTTAGATTTAAACCTATTTATGTCGACATTTACACTTTGCATAGAAAAATAAGAAGTTGCGTACAATAATATTTTACATTTGAAGAATAAACATCCATTTAAATGATAATCTTCAAATTAGCCACTAGAAGATGGTTTTGGGGTGCCCATACATTCTTTTAAAAAGTACATCTAAATTTAATTGGAAACATGGTAAAGTTTTTCAAGACTCATAAACTCATTGTCCCGTTGATGTTTTACTCTGGTTATTCTATCTCAATAGACTGACAACATTTTAGTCTAATGCTACTCTTGCCGTGGGTATTTATCCCTTGAAGGCACAACCTCCTTCCTGCTTGTGCAAGTTTCAATGGATCCCATATCGGTCTAATTATTCACGGGATAAGTTTGCAGTAGCAGATTGGCGTTGCTGCTATTGCTTCACCCTACCTACTCAAGTTCATCTGAGGGGCCTTCCTTTGCCAAATTATCGGGAGAGGTAGGGGGGTGTGTGAGTTTGGACCTTGGGTCTTGACAGCTTTGTTCCCCTTCCCCTGAACCGATTAGCTTGTTGGGTTCTTCCCTGAAATAGGGAACCCTATAGGTAGCCTATATTTACCATTGTAAAAAAAAAAAAAAGAAAAGGTTTGCATTAGGCTTAAGTATATCCCTAGTGTAGTATTAGTTCAAATAGAAAAATCCACTCACTATATCATTAAATGAAAAAAAAGTCGATCTCATTCACATGTAATATTAAGATAAGCTGTCTTGTTTATTTAAAAATGAAAAATGAAAAGTAAAAAACCTATGATATTAACAACCGTAACTAGCATAGGACATGTAACATGTGAATTGCATACAATCTAAGAACCTTACCTCATGTGGAAGGCATTACAACTGCGCTACGGCAGCTTTGCAGTTGGATTAGCTTTCCAGTGAAGTGGGGCCAATTCATTATAAATAAATAGTTACGTGAAAGAGTTGCAAAACTGATCCGAGATTCAAAATTCGATCCAAACTATCAGGATCCATACCTGATTCAACATTTTAAATAGACTCACTCAAAAGTAAACCTGAAACTCGAATTGACCTGAATCAAATCATATCCGACCTGAAATTTTCAACAAAGTTGCTTATTTTTGTATGACAAGCATATTAGACCAAAATTTGGTTCGCCCGAACTCGACCCGAACCGAAGTTCACCTCACCTAAACCGAACGGACTCGAAATGTCACTTAATCCAAAATATAACTCAACCTAAAGGTAACTCGATCCATACCCGAATCGAATGACTCATTTGCCGAGTTTAAAAGAGCCCAACTGGTGGAAAAAGAACATTCAGTTTAGTACACCTTATTACACGCTGCTACCCGCGAAAAAGAAAAGAAAAAAAAATAAGGAGAAAGATGCTAGCATGCCACATAGATCACAAAGACTATTCGCTCACTTTCCAATTTCCATGATTCACAAATCACAAGCTCATTGGGTATCATTCTTTTAAAATGCAAAAACAAAAGGAAAAAGAATAAATACATCGAATTCTACGAAAATCCAATCTAAATAACCTAAAACATTATTAGATAAAGCCCAACTCAATTAAACTATCTACTAGTATATATAAAACAAGGACTGAATTGAAACAAGAGTAGATCGATTACAACGTTAGTTTAAAGGGGAAAAAAATTTAAAACTTGCTCGAATTTTCTCTAAATTTTATCTTAATATCGCCATATTTTAATATTTGTTGAGAAAATCACTCAACTTTTCTTTAGAATTTGAAATATTACCAAATCTCAAATATAATTTAAAATTTTTCAGACTCTAACCTCGGTACAAGCAATCGTCACAAGGTTGTAACTTGTACGGGCATTCCATGCAAGATTTTTGGACTTCTACCAAAGTAGCGTTGGTAAAAGTAGGCTACACAATCTTGTTAGCACAATGCAGGATTTTTGAAATTTCATCATATCAAGGTATTAAAAAATTAATGGCGAAAAGCTGTGGTATTTTAAATTAATATAAAAGTCGTAAGGTGCCAAAACTTGAATAGGTCGGCAATGTATAAACATAATCTGCATGCAACAGTGATATGTAGCATTTGGTACTATAATTTGATGATAATTTGGACCAAGACTGAAGCTTGGTAATTTATTTATGTTTGGTGATATTTTAAAAATTGTAAAAACAAGTTGCTTTTAGCAACCTAATAAGGGTTTCTAAATTATTTTTTTTTAAAAGAGTGATTATCGCAAGTTTTTCCGTGCATGCAATCACCCTTATTTGACATGATAATACAATGATAATATGGGCTAATAAGTCTTATAATGTAATCAACCTTATATGATTTGTAGTAACCATGATTATAGAGTAAATTTTTTCATTATGATACCGTCTCTTTAATATCAACCTAGAAAACTAGATAAATGCTTAAAACACAAGTAACAATTGTGCACTCAACAACACACTACACATCCGACAACAAATAGACACCCAAAAAATTCCACAAAGTTAACACCGAGCACTTGAATATCGCAATTTCTATCATAATTTCATATCTACAGACCGATTACTATCGTCCAAGAAAAAAGTTTCTTTTTTTAAAAAACAAATATTTCCCCTCCTAACCCCCTTATTTGACATGGTCACTAAATCCCTTTCTAATTAACACATGGTGCAAAACTATAGTTTTTCTGAGTTTACAATGTAACTGCACCGAACAATCTATCATATGCAGCATGATGTTATTTTTAATTTATGCAAATAAGAAAAAGTGTTGAGTAGTATCCTTACACCATCTACATAATAAGACGTTTGATAATTTAATTTCCGACATAATTAACCCTTTATGATTCTTTTTTTTTTTGTTTAAATCTCGTATCCAAAATTGTAAGATGCTAGACATCGGAAGAATGTACTATGTCCTAACCTTGGGGTTTATTGATGGACACTAGCAAGTAGCAGCATTCGTTTCTTCCTAATAATTTGAACCACTTTGTTAATAAAAACGCATAAGGACTAACCTCTTGAAGCGTGTGATTCCCAGTTGTCCCTGAACCACGAACAATGTGAGTGTTGCAATCCGGTGGCTACCAGAGT
>JACYFF010031955.1:23329688-23344207 GCA_017589665.1 Selenicereus undatus
CCCCCCCCTTTTTTAGGCCACACATCCCTAAAAATGAGGGAAGTGGCCGTTTGACTGTTTTACTAAAAATAGCCTTCACACTTGATAAGCAATCCCAAGACAGATCCATAACATGACTAATATAATAGAAATTTTACTTGAAAATCTGCCAATATTATTTTTCGTGACTCATAAAAATATTACTAAATAATTTTTATGCCAAAAAGAAAAAGGGATTTGGGGGGGGGGGGGACCAAAGATGTTGAGAACTGCCAGATATTCAAGCAGAAATCCTTTCAGTAATCTCTTCCTAGAGCCTAATGGAGGCTTTCAACCCCCTGTATACAAGCCAGGGCTATAAAAACAAAAGCCAAAGCAAAGCAAAGCAGAACCCAAAAGAAAGCCCCACAACATGAATGTACAACAAACCTACAAACTACTACCAATACACAAGATATTGAAGTTGATCATCTCCTAGGCTTTTTCTTAGATTTGTCGCCACCATCTCTACCTCTACCACTACCACCACCACCACCGGACCTCCCTCCTTTGCTCGAATCCGGGGTACTTATCATCGCCACCTTCCTCTTTGGCGGCCTCCCATTATTCCCGTTTCCATTCCCTGATCTCCTTGTCACCACTGCCGTCTCCCTCTCCCCTCCTCTCCTCCCTGAACTCCTGATTGTCGCAACTGCCTCAACCTCTCTACTACCCCTCTTCAGATTCCCACCACTCTTCTTCTTTGTACTCTCGGTTTTCTCTCGTCTCCCTATTTCCCTCTCATCCTCTTCTTCCCCCTCCTCGGGATCCTTCTTCTTCGCCTTCTCTTGGCTCGAGGGCGAGTTTTGCTTCATCCTCTTCAAGAAATTCACCACACCCTGTTTCTTCGACGCTGTTGTCCCCTTCTCCTGGAGTTGCTGCTGCTTTTGATCTGCATTATTCGCCTTCTTCTTTGCCAACTCCTCAGGATCATCTCCCTCCCCGTCTGAGCTGATCTCACCTTTGTTGCTACTGTTATTATTATTCGATTTGCTCATTCTCTCTCTATTATTGGCCGCTTCTTTGCTTACTATCTTCTTGCTACTACTCTCACTCATCTTCAAGCCCCCACCACTTCGCCCCAAAGCCGATCGCTCTCTCGAGACCACTTTCTTCTGCTCACTTCCAACACCCTTCTCAGTCTCTTTCTCTCTCCTACTAGCAGCACCAGAGCTAGAGTTACCACCACTGTCAACCTTCTTCTGAGGGCCATCACCCTTGGATTTTTCCACTTTATTAATGCTCTTAGTATTGCTTTTGTCATCATTATCATTACTAGTATTAGTTTTGGTGTTGGAGTCTTCCTTCTTCTTGATGCTCTCCGACAAGGCTTGCATTGAGCTGGAGCTTCGGCGCCGGCAAACCACCATGGTGGACGACGACCTGGGCTTCTTGACCACAGGCTCGAGGTGCTGCGGTTCCGGGTCGGGTTTTACAAGCTGTATAAGCTTGGTGGGGTTGCGGGTCCTGTGGGCGATCTCGTCAATCACCAACTTCCGCAACTCCCGGGCCGCGATGTGCTCCGCTGAACTCTTGCGGTAAAACATCACAGCGTTGGTGAATATGAGGAGCAGATCGCGGTAAAATTTGGGGTGACAGTCGCAGTAAACGCCCTTGTCAAGCCGGGATTGAACGGTATCCAGATCCATGTGTTGTCGGATCACATTCCGGAATTTCTCAGTTTCCTGTACAACGTAACATCGAGTTAACGGTTGAGAAAGAGGAGAGAATAAATTAACTACATCGAGTCTTTCGCCCGAAAAATAAAATTTCCGCCATTTCATTTCTAACCTAATTATGAAGAATTTTTATAATAGCCCTATTTGGTAAACAACGGTTAGCTGTTTGTATTAGCTATTAACTGTTTGAATTAGCTATTTATATTAACTGTTTGAATTAGCTGTTTTTAGAAAAAATATTTGGTAAAAATTAACTGTTTCTAAAATATATATTGATAAAATTTCATTTATACCCTTATTTATGAATTAGTTTTTAATGAGATGAGTGTAATTTTTTTAAACTTATGGATAATTATGTCATTTCTACAAAAATCTCTTCTCAAAAGGCTAATGGGAATAGCTTTTTCAAAAAGAACTTTTTGGAGTCAAACAGCTATTGCAAATAGCTCTTTACCAAACACCCTTTAACTATTTAACTTGATCAAAATAGTCAAAATTCTATCAAACAGCTATTTTTTCTCAAAAAACTGTTGCTACCAAACCACCCCAATAATTATCAATGAATGCAGTAAATGGTTGAAACAAGTAAACAATTTGTACTCGTGAAAACTAATTATCAAATCTTTAGTCAAAAGTACTGCTAGGAGTAGGCTGACAAACACAAAAGACAATCCAAATATAAATCAAATCAACAACAGAATCTCTGCGTAAGATCTTACAATGTAGTGAAACAACGTATGATGTGATGGTCTTACACCATCTAGATATTACTTTTTCTACATTAAATATAAACACAAAATTAAATACCCGATCACTTCTTTTTTTGTTCCTTTTTAATGCAAAACAATTTATTTTTTTTAAAAAAAGAGAAAACCTAAACAAACAACTTATAAGTTATATCTGCTGTTTTTAAAATAATTTTCAATAGAACCACAAGATTCGAGACTGGGGCCCTTCTACGTTTATTTTTTGAATTTTAACAAAATTAATATGAGTGACACATGGTGGAAGACCAGGGATAACCAGGTAAGCAAGACCAGATCAAATAATTGTAATGTACGGACAAACGAGCAGCTCAGGCACAATTGGCTGACATTTAAAACACTTTTCTCTGGGAACAGGCATGGTGTAGGTTCGAAGGTTGAGTTATATTCATATTCATATCTATTTTTAAAAATTATGAATATATTCATATCTATTGAATTTTGTATGGTTATATCCATACTTGTCTATTGGGTTTTTTAGGTTTATGAAAATTATTTAGGTATATATAGAATGTACAAAATATCATCTGTATTCAACCTATATTTACACACACTATAATTGATTAACAATTTCAAGAGACGTTATTAAAATTTATGTTTAGATAAACCCATAGAAGTTAAAATTGTAAAAAAAAGAAGTAATTTTTCATTAACATAAATAAACACTATACAATTAGAGTCTCATACCTAACAATTATTTTTAAATTTTACTGTATTTTGGTCTAATTTTACCAGCAAATCGGATATACAATTAGGTACGGATTTTAAGAATCCATATCCACACATATACTTATTTTCAAACACAATATCCAAACCCACTTAAAACTCATTCTCATTACCTATTCGAGTGCCAAATAGAATAAATTTTGATCGAATTTTTCAAGTTCGGGTAATATTGTCACCCGTATTTTTCTCCTCTCCTTACTAAAATGTCAAATATGAACAGATCAAAGACATGGCAACTTGAAAACCAGAAACGTCTCCTTCCCAAGTCCACAGAGGCATAAGGAGTCAGGACTCTGATATCGACTGCTGAGTGATTTGACTAGTTCTTATTATGTAGTATAAATTTCTAATTGGCAGGCTTAGTTCCGAATTTTTCCCATCTTGTTATTAAAGTTTGGAACGCTAATTAACTAATTGTGAATATTAATCTTTTTTCAAATCAATTTTTCCACGTCAACGTAAACATTGGAGTCCAGCAGTTTCAGAAGTTTAAACCAAATTGAAGTAGGACTAATACAGTTTATTAGCGATTTAGCGATAGTCACCTTTCAGCAAGCAGGTCAAATGAGGACTACAGGATTTTTTTTTTTATAAGATTCATAGATTTCTTTTAATTTATTTGCTTAGAACTTCTGAAAAGAATTTAGTTAGAATTTTGTTTGGGAAAAATGAATATTCAACTTTCCATTGTTTAGCACCCTAAGGAATGAAAAATTATTTTCTAAGAAAAATAATTTTCCCCCGATAGAAGAAAATGGTTAGGATCGATATTTATGGTCAACTGAAATTTAGGCAAAGAATGAAAAATTATCTCAATAGTTTGGATCGAAACTTAACTATTTGATAGGCAAGATTAAAATAAACCCAAATCTAAATTTTGAGCTCAAATTTCTATCATTTGGACGATATTTATCTTTACCACGACAATGTAATCGACATTTTTTACCACTAAAATAATTTCAACAATTTGGATCGAAAGTTTATCATCAAATAGAAAATATTAAAATAGGCTAAAATTCAAATTTTTAGCTCGATATTTTTTCATTTGGTCAACATTTTCTCTACAACGACAATTTAATCGATATTTTTCACCATTAAACAATGGAGTCGATATTTCCCACCACTAGAACAATTTTAACAATTTGGATCGAAAAATGATCATCGGATATAAAATATTAAAATATGCTCAAATTCAAAATGATTTTGAACACGACATTCCTTCATTTGTTAATATTTTTCTCCGCCACAACAACTCAATTGGCAATTTTGGCAACTTAAACAACTCAATTGATTTTTTGTCACTAAAAGAATTTCAACAATTTAAATCAAAACTTGATTATCCAAGATGAAATATTAGAAAAAATTCAAATATAGTTTAGTCGACATTTTTCATTATCTAAATAATTTAGTCAACATTTTTCTTTTTTTTTCATGAAAAATAATTTATCTTATACTAAGTGACAAAAAATGTAATATAAAAATCAATTTTTCTTGAAAAAATATTTTTTTACTGAAAATGATTTTGCGACAAAATCATTTTTCTTTCAACCAAATACTACTCTAATATCTGTAAAAGTTTTTGAAGACAAGATTAAAAAGACATCAATAGAAAATTAGATAAGTTATGTAGAGATCCTAAAAATCCATAAATATATCCATAAAAACAACGTCTACGAATCCGAAGGTGGCCTAACATAATCCCACATCAATCCAAAACAAGTTTTATTTATCTCACGACTCCAAATTCAATGGCCCAAACTCAAACTGGAGAATCTGCTTATTGAGTTTGCGTAATGAAAACCCAGTTACTTACAAGCAGAATTCCGACACAGACCTTTTTCTTCCCTCCGAAAAAGTGCAAAGAATATACTTTTTTTCCTTTGATTATTATTATTATTATTATCTTTTTTTAAACAAAGGAGGTTTCCAGGCAGCAGCCCTGCAGATGCCGGCCATGGCCCAGGGGTCAAAGGCACCCTAAGTGCGCAGATAACGCCGCGGTGATAAAAGAATATGCTTTTCTTTTTAATTTTTTGGTGGCTATATGAGCTTCAGAGCACGGGAAGAAGCTCAACTTACAGTAAGAGGAAGGAAGAGAACGAAAACTCCAACCTTGAATTTGGGAAGATAATTTAAAAAATAAATAAATAAAAGACGGTGTTCAATCTTAAATGTTTAAATATAAATTAAAATTATCCACGACTTTTCTAAAAAAATAAGACTAAAATAGATGAAAGAAATTAAAATACAATATACTCCTTTTTGCATGTGTAATATATTTACTACCCAAAACATTGCCACAAATTTTCATTGCGAACTTATCGCTCATATATTATTAATGGGGAGTAGCATATTCAAATTGGAGGCAAAGATGCAAAAGTTAGAAAAAGGAGAGGTTAACCTAACTTAACCAGTCAACTTTACTTGGAAAAATTTAATGAGGGAAAGGACGGAATCAGACCTCTCATTTATCTCTATAGCCTTTCTTTTTTTATTCACCACTAATGAGGATGAATGGGCGGAGATGAGATTGTTAATAAGTTGACGCCCGTTCTTACGCATTCCATCATTAATGTATTCAAATAAGATAAATATAAAATTACTATGAATTATCTTTCTTCACTTCCCTTTCCTCCCGGCACTTTCACTACACTCCCTTTCCTTGATTTCTTTTTTCTCTGCAAAGCACGAGCATGATGGCATACATTTTACACACATTTCTGGATATAAATTCAACAAGTAGGTTGCCATCGATTACGGTAAACTATTTGCGAGATTCTTCATGTCAAATTAGCCTACTTACTTACAGAAGTACTAAAATTGTTTATATTTGAACTCTATTTAGACATGATTTACATGGGATGGTGTTGTCATAACTAGCAACTATCCCCAAGCAAGAATAACATTGTTTTATTTGACCCACGCGTTATTTATCATGTGTATATGTTGACTTTTTTCGGTTGTTTATTTTTGAATTATTAATTAGTTACAGATTAATTTCAATATTTAATTGCATAATTAATTAAAGTTCATAATTAAATTCGTAAATAAATTAAGATATTAAAATTACCTGAAATGACAGTGGAGCCCAAAAAACTAAAAATAGTACAGAAAATATTCCAAAAAGCTATCCTAAAACATGCATCGAGCATCTCAGGCGCCTTTCACAGTGTGCCGCCCACGCGCCGAAGCGATGGCGTTCAGGCGTTCAGCACGTCAGCGTGCCGCAGCACGCTCCAGTTTGGGCGAGAGTGAGTGAATCTTTGTAAGTGCCCCACCCCTCGACCTTTATTTGTTTTGTATTTTTTTTTTAGGATTGAATATGCTATTTTCTCTAGCCTCTTTTCCGCTGAATAAAAAAATGTTATCTCGCCTCCACTTTCATTTTTTCCTTTTTTCTGGTTTGATTTGAATTGTCTCTATCCTCCACACTTCGGAAGAATCGCATTAGCCTACGATCGGAGTCCATATACAATAAAATGTTTGATTTACTTCTTATTTAAGAAAATTCATAAAAAAATAAAACAAAATCATACGCCATCTAAAAATCTATCAACAAACTTGCACCGAATATCCACCTCCAAAATTTGGCTACTATAGGGCGCGTCCAAAGCATCACATTAGATTCTACAATATCACCACTTTCACGGAGCATCTTCTTTCAAAATTCGGCTACAATTATGTCTAAAGCATCATATTAGATTCTATATTTTTCACAACTTTTAAAACATAAATGAGGATGCATTTTTGTTTTCTTAGCTGAAAAGAAGAAGACCGAGGAAAATATATAAATTTTGAGTTGAATTTTTAATATAAAGTTTAGTTCTAACCCATTCTATCATCCAAACCAATACATATATTTGTAGATGACTTTCATTCTATTGATTGTTAAACTCGTTTCAATGTTTGCCAACTCACTTGCAATGCAAATGACATGAGATCTGTCCCTCCGAGAAGAGTCGGGATCAAATTTCACGGGCTTCCCAGCCTTCCCTTACACCTTGTTGTAACACGATCAATCAAAGCTCTTGGACTTGGGTTCCCCAAAACAGGGCGGCCTCACCAGTACTCAGCCCATTGGGCCCTGAATAAGGTGCTCAAGCGCCTGTAGAGACGCTTACCTATGTTATGTTTTTTTTAATTTTTTTTTTTAAAAAACTGTTTTAATATCTACACATTTTTACGTCGTGATATTCATGGCGATTGACATAATTTTAATCTTCAAACGTTTTTTAAGCTTTGATTTTTTTTAAAAAAAATTATAATAAGAAACATAAGAATAATGCTCCACATTTTTCGTAATTTCAGTTAAAAGAAGTCTTTAAATATAGGGCGGCCATGGACCACTCCTTCCACTTCGGTTTCAGAGTCAAATGTGCAACCCGACTCTTTGAACATTGACCTCATTGCCCTTGTATTTCTCATGGACATTTTTTTTGGGGGTTGCAGACACATGGACAATTATGTCCATTGCCCTCTGCATGCCTCACTGCTCAATCAAGTCTGACGTGGCACAAATAACTTATCTCCTACTCTACCCATGCTTAAACAAGAAACTCAGATTTCCCCTCTAAAAACTAATGTTAAAAGCTCACGTAATCAACTTCATAAATTCTCTTTTTTTTCTTTGTTTTCAAAAAAAAAAAGACAATTCATAAGTTCTTACCCAAAAACTTTAAAAAAAATTGAAAAAAGAATTTTACAACCAGAGTTTTTAATAAAAAAAGAATATAAAAATAAAAAACAAATACAATTTAATTTTTAATAACGCAACGCAAGCAAAATGTATTAAACAAACGGACCGACATTCACTACTCTTGTGGCTGATCCGCACACAATAAACATAAACATTTTTAGCAATGATGAGGACTTCACAAAAATAGAGAGCTGTTGATAGGGAAGAGAGGATGATAGAAGTACAAGATACAGTTTTGGTGAAATGCTTATCATAAGGTCACTAAAATGGCCTAACGTGTCGAAATTAAGTTGACAAAACTGCCCTCCGTGTTAGTTTCACGCTGATTTATAGTTATCGGCTAACCAACGTGCTTCATCTCACTCGGCCCATGATTGAATTTTTTCTTTTCTCTTTCGATGGTTCCCATTTTTATTACATTATATATTATAGGTTCTCATTTTTATTTTCTATTGATTCTTTTAGAATTTAAGAAAAAAATTATTAAAAATAGAAGGGTTTAATTTTGAACGAAAATTCAAGGTAAATAATGCTTACCTGGCTAGCAAGCCGGCGTTGGAAAACAGAGCCATGCTTGTGCGACCGGAGGTTCTCAAGGAATCGAATCAACGGCTGAGATTTGAGGCTGATCCGCTTGTTGGCGGGAGAAACCTCCTCAGCTTCCAACTCATCACAGCTGCTTCCACCACCTCCTAACCCCCGGAAACGACGCCGTTTCTTTTTCGACAGACTCGCAGAGCTTTGCACGTCGCTGCTCTGCTGCTGTTTGGCGCTCTCACGCTTCGACTCGGACACCGACTCGCCGGGTCGACTCGTTCCCTGCCTCGAACCGGATCCTCCATCCTTACCCGGTTCATCCGGTCGAGCCGGATCCGGTTCGTGGCTGCCCGACCCGGTGTCGCCTTTCTCCCCCGGTCCATGCCTGGATTTCGGCTCTCTGTCCTCCTCCGGCGTGGCGGCCTTTTCCTCGGCTTTGTTGTGGTTGGTCGAGTTGGACTCGTTGAAGGACCGGCCTTCGGCCGAGTCGACCTTTTCCGGCGAAGATCTCGCCGGTTCGTCGGGTTTGTAACCCATCCCGGTGGCATTTCCGTTGGATTCAATCCTCAGATCTGAGGCTTCTTCCGGTCCATCGCCCTTCGATAAACTCCTTTCTCTCTCCTCCTCCAATCTCTTCACCTTCAATTGCAACGACCTGTTCAAATCACCATCACAATCATCAATCAGATCTCGATTCAATCCAAAACAGCCCCCAAGAAAAAAAAAAAACTCTCAGATCTTGCAGACAAAGAAGAATCTAGAAAATTTACACGATCGAAACATCGTGACGCTGGACCTCTCTTTTCAGCTCTTCGACACGGACTTTCCGCAACTCTTCGACCATGCGCAAAAGCTCGCCGTCGTCGTAATCGGCGGCGGCGGCATCTCCGGCGCCGGCAACGGAGAAGCGGCGCTTCAAGTCGAGATACTTATGCCTGCAGTGGAGGGAGGAGAAACGCTTCTTGGTGCGTTTCTGAAGTTCGTCGGCTATGGAGTCCCAGCTTTTGGTCCCATGGAGGTTCACCGCACAGGCTAGCAAGAGTTCCTCCAATGTCCCCCATGCCTCTGCCTCTGCCTCATCTCCGTTTGACGACGTCGCTTCATCCTTCTCCTTCTCCTTCTCCTCCGCCATAGCCATATCTGTGTGTCACTCTGTTTCTAAATCTAAATCTCCCTCGCTCATTCAATGGACATCATGAATTTTAATTTTTATTTTTTTGACAAAAAATTAGGGTTTTTCGATGCTGTTGGTTGATATTGTTGCTGTTTGTTCGCTTCCTTTTTCTTTTTATTTTCCTTTTATTTAATAATTCAAATATGTTAGTACCTGTTTGTATTAGTTTTTTTGTTAGGGAGGGCGCTTAGGACTATCTCTCTCTCTCTCTAAAAATTTTGATTTCGGTGTGGGTGGCTCCGTCGCTTCGCGGCTGCGAATTTGGGTTTTTATATCAAGGGATTAGAGATGGGAAGTGGGGTGGCAATACGGGGTGGGGGAGACTTTTTGATTGTGTGAACTGTGAAGGGCCTTGCATCGGCATCGCAGTGATCGCACTGCCTTTTTTTTAAAACAAAACATGTTATTAAAACTTTCCAGTCTTATAATTTTGGTTTCCATTTTTATATAAGATCAAAACAATGTCCATTTTAACTATTGTATGTATTAATTTTTCTTTTATTCTAAAAATAATAAAAAAGATAATATTAAACTTTGTGTTTACTCTTAAGGACTTATTTTACGTAGATATGACAAAATCATGAGAGAATTTGTGGGGGGGGGGGAATATAGTAGTAAGCCTAATACATATGATAACTGTGAAATTGTAAAGTTATCTTTCATAGACCCAAAGGTGATTGACCTACCAAAATATGATCCAAAATCTCATATTCTTAAACTATCAGCACAATTATTAAGAAAATCACTAAGAAAGAAAACTACTGATGCAATTGAGAAAACCACCTGTGACAAAACAAACCACGTAAACACAAAATGCAAAGATCAGTCAAGCGATCCACACCTAATAAAACATGACTTTCAACTCAACCCTTAAAAACCAACACATGTGCTAGTTGGAACTTGAAAGATTGTCTTTCAAAGAGGAGGTAATAGAGGAAGTGACCAGTAACGACACAATAATCGTTATAGACAAAAAGCTGGCAAAATCTAAGAAGAAAACCAATAGAGTGGCAGTGAAGCAAATCGACACTGAGATTTTTGATAATTCTATTTCACAAGATGATCATAAAATACAGAAGGTCTGTAAAACTATGAAGGTTAAGACTATCAGGGATGAGCAAGTAATTGAAAAAATCACATATAATTTGAGGGGTGCCAAAAAAGACCGAGTGCATCTTGCAATTATGTTGGTGGTCACTGAACTGTGTTCCTCTCCAATGGTGGTGCTATCACACTTCGTTCTTCGCTTTGGTTTTTAGGGTTGATGGCTGATTTTACTTTTATGCCCTAATAGGCTGCTCCTAATTACTTCCCCCTAATTTGAAAATATCCAATACCCACTTCCTCTTGATCAGATGCAATGAACTCCACTTGATGGTATGTTTGAATCTGGGCCGTACACGTTAGCTTTTGGGTCCCCACTTTCTGGTTGGTTCACCTTGGCCCATTTGAAGGGTTCCGATGAAATGGATGCCGTCCTACTTCCCGTTAGGAGGGCCCGTTTTGAATTTGTGCTTTCAACGTTTTGTAGTCTCGAGTTCAGATTTTAGTTTTTCTTTTATATGTATATATATTTTGGAAGTAATAGTATTCCATGCTTAGGTTAGGTAACGTGTTTTATATAAAAGGTTTTGTTTCTTTAATGTGATTTTTATCGAAAAAAGACACTACATCCTTTAAAATCTTTTTTTTTTAAATAAGGGTAAACCCAATTACCTATTAGGTCTCTATTCAGAGATGGCTTAACTAGGGTTGTATAGGTTTAAGGCCCTGTTCTTTTCACTAGTCAATTCCAAAATACCAATTTCAACCTACTTCAATCCACTTCAACCAACTTTCACTATATTAACCAAGTTTAATTTATCACATAAAAAATGTTCAACCCACTTCAACAAACTTCAACCTGTTCTTTTCATTAGTCAATTCCAAAATACCAATTTCAACCTACTTCAATCCACTTCAACCAACTTCCACTATATTAACCGAGTTCAATTTATCACATAAAAAATGTTCAACCCACTTCAACCAACTTCAACCCATCTCAACCTGCTTCAACCTATTTCAACTTACTTCACCTATTTACTAACCCCTATTTACCAATAAAAAAAACATGCCCTAAAGGGAGTGGAGATATAGGCCCTGTTCTATTTCGTATTTTTTAGAATTTAGCTAAGAGCTTACATCTCCTTACATCTTCTTACATCTCCTTACATCTCCTTATATCTCCTTACATCTTCATTTTATTTATTTTGTATTTTGTATTTTGTATTTTTGTATTTTTTTATTTTAAATTGTTAATTTAAATTTTAAATTTTAAATTTTTTTGTTCTTTATTCTTTAGTTTTTATTTTTTATTTTTTTATTTTTTTATTTTTTAATTTTTTTATTTTTTATTTTTTAAATTTTTTTTATTTTTCATTTTTCATTTTTTATTTTTAATTTTTAATTTTTAAATTTTTAAATTTTTTTAATTTTGTAATTTTTATTTTGTAATTTTGTAATTTTTTATTTTTAATTTTATTTGTTTATTCTTTTATTCTTTTATTTTTAATTTTTAATTTTTTTTATTTTTAATTTTTAATTTTTAATTTTTTGTTTTTAGTTTTTTATTTTTAATTTTTTAATTTTATGTTTTTATATTTTTTTATTTTTAATTTTATATTTTATATTTTTTAATTTTTTAATTTTTATTTTTATGTTTATTTTTAATTTTTTATTTTAAAATGTTCAAAACGTTCAAAATTTTCAGTTTTATTTTTTTTTATTTTTTTTTTTTTATTGAAAAATTAAAAAATTTAAATTTAAATTAAAACTAAAATTTAATATTAAAATTTAAAAAATTTAAAAATTAAAAATTAAAAACTTATGAATTAAAAATAAAAAAAAATAAAAAATAAGAAATAAAAATTAAAAATTACAAAATTATAAAATAGAAAATAAAAAATAAAAAAAATAAAAATAAAAATAAAAATAAAAATTTTAAAAAATAAAAAATAAAAAATAATAATTAAAAAAAATAAAGAAATAAAAAATAAAAAAATAAAATAACAAATATTACAAAGTTACAAAATTACAAAAAATACAAGAAATAAAAAAAGTAAAAAATAAAAATAAAAAATGAAAAAAATAATAATAAAAATAAAAATAAAAATACAAAATACAACTTCTTAAGTATATTATTTTAATATTATTATTTTTCATCTAAAATAAATTATACTATACAACTCTTTTACAATTCAACAACTCCTTGTATTAATCCTTACAGCTGCTTACAGCTTCTTACAGCTGCTTACAACTTTTTACATCTTGTTACAGCTCTTTACATCTCCTTACATCTCCTTGTATCTATCTATCTATCTATCTAAAATGCGAAATAGAATAGACCCATAATAAAGTCTAAATTCAAATGCTTGTTAGTCACTTACTGAACTTCGCAAACAAGAAAATTAGATGCCACCATGAATCGAACTCTGATGGTGTTAGTGAACAAATAGCAATGGTGCCACTTATAAAAATAAAACTGTTGATATGTACGTCCCCTTAAATTGTTGGCGTGAACATGATTTTTAGGTTCCTTACTAGAACATATCATAACCAGTCAAATGGCTCAATTCCTATTCGCAAAAATTTGGAATCGATCGATTTCGATCTCCAAGGTAACACCATAATTGGGAATCGGTGTTTTAATATGTAATATAATTTTTTTCACAAACTATTTAATTTGTAAGAACTTTCGTTTTTGAACTTTGAAAAATTTGGTGGAAAGAAAAAAAATATGAGAGAGTAACTTTTTTTATTGTGTTTGGTTTAGAGAAAATCACAAATAAAAAAAATATAGAGAAAATTACAAAGAAAATTTGTTAGAAACAAGTAATAAAATTTTCCTCATAAAATAATGAGGAAAGTTTGAAAAAAAATTCCAACCTCTTCCATCCTTGGATTGCTTAGATGATATCAACATGATTCAAATAATTCATCAATATTCAAATTTCTGATCCAAATTCTTATATTTTTTCCTCAATCCAAATGAGAGAAAAAAAAACTCATTTTCTCCCTACTTTTTTTTCTTTCGCCTTTTTTTTCTTCAACTTTTCTTTCTCCCAAATTTTCTAAGGACCAAACGGAGTCTTAGGGATTTTACTTTTGGGCCAAGTGATTTCGAGGCTATCCAACAATCGTGCCAGCAGATCCCACTTTGAGGTTGTAGCCTGTAGGTATTTGGCATCTTGCTTCATACAACTAGTCTTTTAGACATTAGGTTGTTAATTAACACAAGTTGTGTAATGTTTTGTCACTTTTGTGCTCCTAAGTAACCTGTTATTTTAATAATTATATGACAAAATCTCCTGAGTCATTTCATTTTGTAATTATATTGCATTGGGAGCTCCCAATTTCCAATATCAAGTTTTAGATTTGGTCATATCAAACATCTCCACAGAACAAAACCCAAAAAAAAAAACCCGGAAAGTTTAGGTGAAAATTTTCAAATTTCAGAATTGCGAGAACCATGAAACAAATGTTCCAATTACGGTCCCCAAGAACGAGTCCTATCAATTATAATTCCAGTTTCCAAAAATTAGGAATCAGTTTAATCTATTTCAATTGTTACATTTCTAAATGTATACCCAAAATAATTCATTCCCGCTCAAGTTCCATCAATATAAAATTCACTATAGTTGTTGTCATAAGCGTTATTATAGTAATGAAATTTTTACAAGTCAAATTCCAAATGTCTATTTATCTCTCAAACATATCCCTCCTCCCTGCCCCCTTCTCTTCTTTCACTTTGGACCAATATGCTCCCACGTTCATTTATCTCTCACACAACTATAATATAGTTTCTGCAAAAAGAAAAGTTAAAAAACCACACATCTTATCCAAATTACTTCATCTTGTATAAACTCCTAAAAAGTCTTATAAAAAAA
>JACYFF010031955.1:23344607-23401854 GCA_017589665.1 Selenicereus undatus
CACACACACACACACACACACACACACACACATATATATATATATATATATATACATATATATATATATTTCAACGTGTATTTGTCATATGGATAATTTTTAATATGTGGCACTAATGTGACTTATAAGAGTATGTACTCTTAGGAGTATGATATAGGTTTTGATGCAAGCCTTAGGTGTGTCAATGACTAGCTACTTAATTGGGTTTTAGATAAGTTAAGTCCTTGAAAGTTTCCTTTTTCTAGAGAAGCACAAATATCTGATATAAAGTTCCTTTTTTACTTGTAGATTGGTACATGTCTTTTATATTACCTGGCATTGAGAGTTATAGCGCAGTATAATTAATATGTTTTGTCTTATTCTAAATTAATATGTTTTATGATTTCATTAAAATCATCAAAATAGAGTGTTTTATGGTTTAACTTGCACCCAACAAAGTATTAAATGACACCCTAATCGGATTAAACGCATCTGCAAACAATGTGCTCATTTTGGAAATGATTACACTTATAAAGTAACTTGTAGCAAGACATTTATCATTTTGCTATGTTTAGTTTGTTTAATTTTTAATATTTTTTAGGTTTGACTTTGACCATTTTCTTTAATCATACATATTGCCAAGTAAACTTTGCAAGATATACCATTTTATGAACCTTTTTTTAAATAATCGTTGCAGATTTCTTTTTTAAAAAATTACTATGAACTGAATTTCAATGCTTCGTTTTATTAACAAGCTAGAAAAATTTTACCAATGTTTTGACTAACTGATGCTCTTTTTTGAAAAAACTTCCTTTAAATAGCATCCAATGAGATTGAACAATAATATTTCACATTGAAGCTTGAAATTCGTCAAGTGTTTTTAGTCTTAAATCTTCCATTTTACTAGATTCGAATTACTGTTGGTTGAATAAAATGTAGTGTTTTTTATTACAGATTTTCTCAATTCACAAGACTCGAACCTGAAACTTTACTTAAGAGGTACAAGTGCCAAATTGCTTAAAGCAACCTGTATGCTAAGAAGTCTCCTTTGTCAACGAATGAGCTACTACATTAGTTACCCGCCTAATGTTACTAGTGAGGAGTTATTTATACATATGAATCTAGTTGTAACTGAAAACAAGAACAAAACTATTGTCGAAATCGAGAATGCAATATGCTAAGACTGAACAATTAAAGCGTGATATAGAATTATGTGGTCTATGTGATAGCAATCGTAACTTAGATGACTGGCAATAACGACATTGTTATGAGGGATAAGATTCAACGTTGTCATTTTTGGGGGATATGGTTGGGCACATGGCGATGGGAGATGTGACCCATTGTCTTATACCCAAGTGTGTATGATGCAGGGAATAAAGCGCATCCTTGGTCTGCTCATGTTGGCCCAGTTGCATGGATTGGCCTCCCCAACCAGGCGCCTTCATTTTAGTCTTTGAGAAACAAATTAAAAGGAACGACGCTCCTCGTTCTTTTTTGATTGTTAGTTTGAACAAAAGATTAATGCCATGGCTATCCAACCATTTTCGATATTTTCTAGTAGATTTATGAAAATGTCTTACTAAAATAGTTGGGATGGGAGATAAAGAGATAGATAAAATAAATAATTAATTTGCTTAAAAATTATTTGAAATAACAAAATTTCTAGAGCAAGTCTTTATTAAAAAAAATATTCAATATTCCTTAAATCTCAATCAAACGAGTTCTTGTTTAGCACGAAAACTTAACACAAATTAACAATAATTATTTGACAACTCTAAAAAAAATAACAATAATTATTTCATTTTATTTAGTTTAATATTATAAACTTAATGCCTATTTTTAACCTATGTCACTTTATTGAACTTAAAAAAATAGAAAAAAGAAAGAAGACATAATTAACGTGTGACATTATTAATGGTGTAGAGCTTTCGAAAGGGGGGAGGGGTCGAACATGTTGGAGGCTAAATTCTTTTTTTTTTTTTTTGTTCGTAAGAGGGGTAAAGATTGATGTAGACGGGATTCGAACCTATGTCTTTAACAATAATTTTCAAAAATTTTATCAACTAAGCTAATTGACATCCACTAAATTCTTATTTTATTCTACTATACATAAATCTGTTTTAAAATCATGCTTCAATACTTAATCTATAACCCCGAGTTTCACCGAGTGGTTTGGTTAGGCAAACAGGTTCCGATTTCCACTTGCAGATCTTAAGTGTTCCCCTTAAATTTTCCGATTCTGTCCCAAAACTATGCTTTAAAATTGTTTAAAGTATTTTATTTGATGCCATTTTTGGTTGCATGTAGGACGTCATTGATAAATACATACGGACTAGGGCCCTCATTAAGCGCCAAAAAAGAAAAAGGACCAAATTTATACATAATATCTTTGAACTACAATTTAAAACATAAAGTTATATTAGAGAAGACAAATTGGATGCAGTATGCCATTAGAATGACAGTTTTCCCTTCACTAACAAAGAATCAATAACTTCAATTAGGATTATGCCATATACCATTTTTGACTTTGGATGTTACATCTTATGATAAATCTTATAGTCAACTCAAGAATGAAATCATTAGATTATTACTCTTTGCGATAATGTTGAAAACACGAATTCATCTATATCGCATTTTATAATAATTCGTACACATCGGTTCACATTAGAACAATGGGGGAGGGGTTTAACTAAAACTCTTAGGCTCTGTTTGGACTTTGAAAAATTTGGTGGAAAGAAAAAAAATTGACAAAGTAACTTTTTTCCTTATATTTGGTTTGTAGAAAATCACAAAGAAAAAAAAAGAGGAAAATTAGGTAAAAAAAAAAAAATTAGAAATAAGTGATAAAATGTTCTTCATAAAATTGTGATGAAAGTTTGGGAAAAGTTCCCAAAGGAATTTTCGACCTCCTCCAACCTCGCACTGCTTAGATAATATTAATATGATTCAAATAATTTATCAACGTTCAAATTTTTCATCCAAATTCTTATATTTTTTCCTCAATTCAAATAAGAGAATAAAACTTACTTTCTCTCTACTTTTTTTCTTCATATTTTTTTCCTTCAATTTTTCTTCCCACCAAATTTCTAAAGACCAAACGGAGCCTTAAACTCAATAAAAAGGAAAAAAAAACCCAAAGAATTAAAATGTGTTGTGCTGACGCCTTATCGACTAATTAACGCAATGTTAGAATCAGAAAAATATGACTTAGATATGTTAATATAAGTCTCAAGTGTGGTTGTATAAAAATTATGAGTTTTGGATAGCTTACCATAACTCTAGGTACTATTCAATGTTTAAGTATGAATTTCTTTGACAAATGACAACTTTAATCATATATATTTTAGGATTAAGATTGAAATTCAATTTAAAAAATATATGAAATGTCAAATTTTACGAAGACATAAAAAGCAATCGGGCCACACTCCACAACATCAGCACTCGGGCGGTGCTTGTAATTCTGACATTGAGCCCAACAAAATTCCAGTCCAACCCAACGTAGCACTTCAGAACTTGGCAGCCGCGGGTAAATCCGCGCCTCAAAACGAATCCCGCGAAAACAGGAGACTGTGCTTGCCCCCCGAGCCGCCCAACGACTTCCCTTAACTGTCAATAACTCTCCCCCTTCTCTCTCTCTCTCTCTCTCTCTCTCTCTCACTAAGACAATCTATATAAGGGTCCTAGGTTTCTCTCTGCTCAACTCAATCAGCAACAACGGTAAATTCAATGGAGGAATGTATGCAAGCAGAGCCGTTGATTCCCATTGTGCAAAACAGAGCCATTGATCACTCCGAGATGGAAAACTGGCTCGACCAAGCCGCCTCTGAGCAGCCCAACAAGCGTCGAAGCGGTGGTGACGAACCAGCACTGCCCTGCATAGAAGGTCGAATGGAACGCAGGGTCCTGCGCTCCCGGTATCGCGCCATCAGAACTATCATCAAAGGTCCCTTCTCTTCCTCTTCTTCTTCTTTATGGAACTGTGTTAGAATTAAAGAAAGATTTTCTCATGTTGATGACTTTTGCAGAGGAACAAGAGGAACTTTGCAGAGCTGATTCTGATGGATTGCGCGGACTAATACAAGATGTTGATTATTTGTATAAGCATGGTACATTCCTTTAACCTTTTTTTTTGGGTTAATTTAGAAAATAACAAAAATTTTCTACTTGATCAAAATTGTAAAAATTTCAAAAAATTTATTCTTAGTTTTGAATTCTATCTCCTCTGTGTTCTGCAAGTTCAGTTTGGTTTAGTTTTGGTACTCCTAGTTTGCGGATCACTGATTCGTGCGCATAAATTTACCCAAATGAGCGGGTTAGAAATGATGGGCTTGTAAAAAATTTGCTTGCTTGATAGATATGCTTGCTTTATGAATTATGTTTTTGGGTACATGATTACTCTAATTTGCCTGGAATTTCAGTGCAAACACCGAGGGAGCACAGAATAGATGCTGAGACTTTCTTCGAGATTGCTAAAACCTTGTCGACCAAAGTGCAATCATACTGCGAAAGTTGGGTTAGCCCTTTTGAATTTATAGCCAGTTTGATCCGTGAATTTGGTAGGAGGACAACAAAGGTCAAAAATCGAGTTTCGATCAAGTGGAAGGAGATTGGGATGCTTGTCTCCCCCATTTTCAACGAGGGCCATGGCTGTTTTACAATGTATGTTTCATATCTCTATCTGGTGATACCCGAGAGAAGCTTCTCTATTTGTAAGGATAAGGCTGCGTATATCTGGTCGTCAAATATCCTGCTTCGATAGGATTAGACACCGCAAGGATTTTGTTGTATTTGGTGATTGCTACTTCAACAGCATTTGGTTATGATGCTAAACAAGTTTGATGAATGTAGGATTGGACCCATGAATGCTGAGTTGAAGCAAAGGAGGCTGGCTGCTCGAAGAAAGCATTGGGGGTCAAACAAGATCACTGTTAGACCTGAAGAGGTTTATATATACCTTCAGTCAACCTTTTGATCAATGGTGTTTTTATTGGTTTCATTACTCCATCAAAATGGCTCATTCTTAATTTTTTTGTTCTGAAAAAGCTAGGTGATACTGGAGATGATGCGAAAACAGACACGGACAAGAACATTGTAACCATGTTCAATATCATGAGGAAGGAAAAGTCTGTTCGACTGGAGAACTTAGTACTGAACAGATTCTCATTTGCTCAAACTGTAGAAAATCTCTTTACTCTATCGTTCCTGGTCAAAGATGGCCGTGCTAAGATAGCTGTGGATGACAAGGGGATTCATCGTGTTTGTAAGACGCCGCTCTTCTTTCTGAAACATTAAGTCCTCTTAGTTTCTTAAGTCACTGTCACTGATCTTACTTTCTCCTTTGGCATTTTCAGCTTCAAGGAATGCTCCATCGTCACATTTGGTGAAATCTGGCGAAGTTGCATACAGCCATTTCGTCTTTAGAATTGATTTTGAAGACTGGAAGGTGGACAAATATTTCCTTTTTGCTTTATTGATATGGGTTCTTCCATACTTTGTTATCACTTGATATTTGATAATTTTCCAAAATCTGAACTCGAATAACAGTTGATGGTAGATACTGTGGGCGGAGGAGAGGAGCTGATGCCTCACAGATATCAAGTGAGTATGCCTATTTCTAAAACAGATAAACTACCCGCTGTTTTGCCTGTCGCAATACCAACCTCAGCAATGTGGATAGTCTCAAAGGACGAATGAAGCCGAGACTGAACTCGTGGCTGATATGCATGGGGTGGTGCAGAGGAGGTTTTTGGAAGTGCAAATACCCATAGGAATTATAGTTTGGATGCATTTTGTCCTCGTGTTAGTGAGCAGCCTAACATCAACCAATTCATTGTGTATGTATTAGTTAGATTGACCAATAGTTGGAATTCATTATATGCCATTCTTTAATGTAGGGATGAGATGCTTTTGATCATGTGAATATGAATGCCAATTATGAGGCGACCATTTCTTATTAACTAGAAAAGTTCGTGAGTGTTGGTTGTGACACTGACCATTTCTTATTAACTAGAAAAGTTCATGAGTGCTTGTTGTGACACTGACTAACTTGTGACTTGAAAGATTGATGCGAGTAAACGTTTGGTCCGCTTTTCCAGCACTGACAACCCTCAAAAGTGTTAGAAAAGTTACAACTATGGATTCAAAATGTGACCAAACCACGACGAAACAGCTGCATTGAAACAGTGATGGAGTTGGGGTGAACTGCTTTTTATGCTACGATGGACGCGATAGAGAAGGCGATTGCCACATTAAAGCGATTTTACCGTACTGCTCCCGCAATCGAAATCACAGCCAAAACCGCTTTTTGAATCCTTTGTTGCAACATACAAATCATTTAGCGGTGTAGCAAACTTATTATTATGGCATCAATGGTAAAAGTTATTAGTAATGTTGTATTGATCATGTCAATAATTATGCACACAAATATGTCTAAATTTTATAGTTTGTTTAAATTTAGAGTACATAATTTAACTGAGAATAGACCAACTTTTTAAGTAATGTTTTCATAATTAGGAAACCGACTATCAAGTGGTATTTGGACAACATAGTGAAAATCAATGCTTTATATTGGTTGTGGCAGTACAGCCTAAGTACGGGATTCATATCTTGAGATTCAACTATAAATGATCATCAAGATTAGTGAGAAAGAACAACTGGACTGGGAATAAAATTTAGTTTTGTGTGTAATCCCGCACGAGGAAGGGAGACACCATTTCTTTTCGGCTAAAGATCAACTAGATTTCGGCACGAGTTCCAATTTCAAAGAGGAGATTGTAACCCATGAGTATGAAACAGCAAAGTTTGCTCCTATACCAACTGAGAACCCTCAACCTAAGTTCCTCATGCCCTAGATTTTAAGGGGAAAAAAAAAGAAAAAAAAAGGAGGAAGCTCTTAAGCGCTTAGGAATTCAGTGTTGGTCCTTTGGAACGTCAAGTTTCTCAAAAATAGGACTATCTATGCCCACGCCCATCGCATGTAGACCATTGTCCACGTAGACAACAGCACCGGTTATGGCAGAAGCCAATGGAGACGCCAAGAAAGCAGCAGTGTTCCCCACCTCCTCTGCAAATATCATTTCACAGGCAAGTCCATCAAAATGTACACAGATAAGCAGTTGAACCTAGTGCTAAGCAAATTTATGATAATATCTCACCTGCAGATAGTTCCTTTTGCAAAGGAGCATTAGCTATGGAATAGTCGATCATCATATCAATGAATCCAATTGCTTTTGCCGCACGGCTTCTAAGTGGACCTGGGAAAGAGGCACCACATGATGAATCAATGATGTCCAGTGAGAAGAAGCAATACTATGGTAATGATTCTTAACATACCAGCTGATATAGTGTTCACTCTAATTCGGCGCTTTCTTCCTGCTTCAAAAGCCAGCACCTTGACAAAACAAGAGATTCTAGTAAGGGATACAAAGAGGCCAAAGCTTACATCAAAGAAGCCTGCCCTTCTCGGCTTCTACATTGGAGAATAAGAAAGATTGAGAGAGAAGAAGAGTCTCACTCGTGTGTCACTCTCTAGTGCAGCTTTTGCTGAACTCATCCCTCCACCATACCTATGTCGTACTCCAGATGATAAGTTCTTTGCACAAGGAAATTATAACTTGGAAGGAGGGGGAAGAGGCTGAGTAGGGAAACAGAAGATACCCCGGAATTATACTCTCAGAAGCAATGTAGGTTAGCGATAATGAAGAACCACCTATGAATAGCAGAATATTAATTAAATGCAATCTCCCATACATGACACAGAAGATAATCCATTTGGGGGGGGGGGGGGGAACTGAAGGACGAAAATTGAAGAAAAATATACTGGGCATGCCTGGGTTCATTATTGGAAGGAAATGCTTGAGCAATGAAACATAAGAGTAACTAGAAGCAGATATAGCTGCCAGGTATCCATGCCTTGACGTCTCCAACAGAGGCTTAGAGACCTAAATAGATTTATTCCATAAATGATGAATCAGAAACAAGCTATTTGGTGAAACAGATATAGCAATGAAACATAAGAGTAACTAGAAGCAGATATTGCTGCCAGGTATCCATGCCTTGATGTCTCCAACAGAGGCTTAGAGACCTAAATAGATTTATTCCATAAATGATGAATCAGAAACAAGCTATTTGGTGAAACAGATATACAAGTTTTAAAGTCTCATGCAACCTCTGGGCCGTTGGCAAGAGAGTGCACAAGGATATCAATGGTACCAAAGTCTTCTTTCACTGATTCCGCAACTTCCTTCAATTCACAAGAAAAAGATAACCAGTTATGACATCATTCTACAACCCATTCATGCCAATGCAGCAAATATAAGTGATATGACATAAGATGGTAATTTGCAGCAAGTGCCCTAATGGCGGCATCATCTGAAGATAAACACTAATAATAATTTATACCTGAACTGTCCATTTGCTAGATCCAGCATAGCGCTTATTTGTTTTTACCTGCAATGAATTCATTGTCAAGAGAAATGAAGGAGCCAACAACTCAGATGCTAACAAGCAGCAGCAAACCAGACATAAGGAAAAGGGTTAACACAGAGACATAATCATTACATCTTCAGGAACATCCTGAGGACTATCATAAACTGCATCCAAAGGATAAATCTTGGCGATCTCCATTAGTGAACCGTCAGGCAACCTGAAGCATCAACTCAACCATTAACTAACGCCCTCACATGTATAATTCATAAGGGTCAAGACTCCTTGCACAAACTCTTACACCCGTGATTCATCAAATTTCCCACGTCTGAGACTTGTTTCAAAAATATTTAGTGCCTATAAAGACAGGATGAAAAGAAAAATTTATAAGAATCCCAAACATTAAACATCCAAGCAGGTTTTAGTATCTTATAGACAGCTGATCATGATTCACATACAGGCACCCAAGTGCCAACAAGAATCTCAGCACCAGCAGCAGCCAAAGACTTTGCAATTGCCCAGCCATATCCATTATCATCAGCCACACCAGCAATAAATGCCTTCTTACCTGCACAGAGTTTTCTTCACATTATCGTTACCAAAAAGAGGCATGGAGACACCTGAACAGTTAAATGGGTCCAACTCTTCTAAAATCAGATATGCACTTGCCTCTCAAAATACTGTTTTTGTTCCAAAGCTAATTGACAGTGTCATGCAACTAATGTGAAACTATGTCTTCACATATGACACGAGCACAATTAAGAGAAGCATAAGTCAATGGATCCTAGGAAACTAATTCAGGGCAGCTGCTTAATTTTCCTAAATCATGTGATTCCACTCTCTAGAGAAGAATCCGCAAAGAAACAAAGGCAAAAGCATTTCCTTGGCTATTTTCGTTCCTCAAGGTTGGGTTTTGCTAACATCTTGACCTCTAAAAATCCCGCTTTCAGTGGTGTAAGTTGCAATTTTTACATATGGCCAAACCCTCTTATCCAACTGGACACATACTGAAGAAAGTAGCACCGTGAATTTGCTGCTAAGAAGGATATTACAAGATCTAACCTTTCAAGTCGATAGGCAAGCCTGCTGTTGATCTATCAGTAGATTCTGCCATGGCCCTTGCGATGACCTTGTTTGATTTCATGGATGAAGATGAAAGATATCGCTGGAAAGGCTGTGATGATGATATATGACACGTACTAGTAAGCTTAGTCCATGAAGGCCTTTTTGAATCAGTACTGAGAAATGCAGCACCAACTCTGAAAAAGTGGCAAGGGGAGGAAATGCAAGGCCTTGCGGCTGCCATTTGCAAGCGAGGTGTTGAGGCTGCCATTTTCGATCTGCCTACTCTTGTGCAAACAAACACTAATCTGTCGAATAAAATGTTTTAGGCCTCAGGAAATTCAAAAACAAAAACCACTGCAGACAAATCAACAGCAACCATAATCCTAGTATTCATGCAAGGGATTTTGAATTAGATACAAGATTAGAACAATTGAAAAAGGAAATAACTGACTCTTGCTATTTTGATCATTTTCGCCCTAAATTACGCTTAAACAACTGAAGGGTATCATTGAAAGCTGAAACTACCATAATCCAAATAAAATATATTAGACCCCAAATTTGGAAATTCTATTTGGAAATTCAAAGGCAAAAATCCACAGTTCCATATCTAGTACCAAAAATGCAATTACCAAACACCAACCAGGATGCAAACATTCATGCATAACAGAACAATGTTGGGCAAGTGAAAAAAGGCATTACTGAGTCGTACTATTTTGATCTCTTTGCATTGCAGTTAGAAAACCAATTAGCGTTATTGGACTACCTATTTATCCCCATAAAAGCAAAAATCCACTTTGAATACTGGAATTAACATGCTTTGAAAATGTCGATCCTCGTTGTAGATTCCGAGTAAAAATTCAAAAGTACTTCAGAAAAAAGATGTTCAGAAAAGTTCTACTTCCACTACCAGTATCCAAAACCCAAATAACCAATCCCTCAGAAAACGAAGAGGCCCATGCAAACTCGGTTGAGTTGAGCACTGAATGCAGTACAATGCACAAAGTTTGAATCTTAACTCTTCGATCAGTCATCAAATGCAAACTGGGTAAGGGTAAGAGAAGATGCAATGTTTCTTACGCTGCCTAATCATGACAGTAAACAAGAAAAGATCTCAACAAGAGAAAAAAAGAAAGATTTAAGTTAAACAACAACTAAACATCAAGAAATGCAGATGAAGGAAGGTACGTGGGACTGACTCACCTGAAAGCCAATGTGGATGAAGGAGGAGAGAGAAAACGGATGGTGAAAAACCCTAATTGAGAAAAAGGAGTTCCAATGAAGCCGAAAACCCCCAAAATCGAAGGTGTGCGAACAGTGAAAGAGTGGGAGGGAGTGTTTGCTGCAGCTGAGTTAAAAAGAGGTGGAAGTTGAACGCTTTGGTTGTGTCGAAAATTCGAAGTGGAGTTTGTCCGAGGAGAGAGAAAATTAGACAAAAGGAAAAAAACAAAAAAAAAAGGTTTTGGTGTTTTGTTGGTGTGGGTTTGATGAGGGTTGGTATGTGTTCCATGGCCTGCTTTTTGCGCTACTCTTATTGGGCTTCATCCAATCTCTAGTCAAATGTATTGGTGTAGGCAGTTTTATTAGTAAATCAATTCTACAATGGCAATGAAACCGTATCTGTTTAAAAATCGCAAAATTCGTTACATTTAAAACCTAAATAGGTGGTGAAAATAAGTTTTGAATGGGTACAGATCAGGTATTGAAAAATGGGTATGGTCTGAGTATAGCCTCACCCACGCCATACTTGCACTCCATTCGTACACACTTTTATAATAAAATAAAAAATTATTTTGTTTTGACATTATTCCCGTTTAATTCCAATCCAAATCCTAAATTAGTCACTAATGTATTTAATTTCACATTTCTAAGCAATATATTTCCAAAACATCACAACTTTACAATCTTATAATGATAAAAATATGTATCATACTTACATATGAGTTGCATATGGATATTAGTTTTCATTTTCTGTGAACCCAAATAAAACCCGCGAAACCCAATGGATATGGTTATGTGTTTTATTTTTGAATACCCAATGAATACGGGTATGGGCATGAGTATGATTTTCGAAAACAAGTATGAGTGAGGGTACGACTCAACTCACCCTGTACCCGCCCCATTGCCATCCCTAACGTGAGATAGTTACATATAAAATATATTATGATGTGATATTTTTACATTAGCTCTTAACAATAGTTGGGGTAATTAATAGTTTGTTTAGAAGTGATTGTCATAGATTTGTTATTAGCCACTTCGAGTTAAAAATTCACTTTAAAATATACTCCCACATTAAGTTGTCTCATAGGCCAAGTCCATGCTCCTGAAAATGGGCTCCTAGCGCGACCCTTGGGGACCCCACATGGGCCCAAAGCCCAAACCAGCGACCCGTTCGGAACAACCAAGGTTAGATCACAGTTTTGCCTCTTGTTACAGGGACTATAAATAGTCACATACCCACCTCGGGAAAGGGGTTGACAATCTGACACTTCATTAGACTCATACTACATTATCTCTCTCTCTACTCACCTTTGGCTTGGATCCTTGACTGACTTGACCGTTGGAGAGGCATTCTCCGGCCTACAACCCGGGGGTGCCTTTTTTGCAAGTTGGGCCTTGGAAGATGAGGACGCGAGGTGCTGCTCACGTGCCATCCGGTAAGCCCGTTCTTTCGTCCCACGTCATCACCTACAGCACACCACGAGAATCTTCGGAATCAGATTGGCGCCGTCTGTGGGGAGAGAGCGGTAACGATGGTTGTAAGTGAAGCTACACGAGCATAAACTCGAAAAGGCAAGGCCCCTGCGGTCGACACCTCGGCGCCTCCTGAGGTTCAGGATGCCTTAGAGAGCTCATGGGAAAATCCCCGATCAGCTAGTCCAAGTCTCCCCGAGAGAGAGGCTTACGTTATAGTGGACACCCTGAAAAACTTCATGTCCACCATAATAGACACTATCATGCGACAGGTCTCAGAGTAGGTCCAAAGGGCCATGGAGGCTGCGAACTCGGCGAGGCTGCTCCCTCACTTTGATTGCGTGCCCACTACAGGTTGCAAGCCCTCCCACCAGCATATGTGCGCACTATCCCCCCATAATAATGAGAGGGATCAAGAGGCCTCATGCTTAGATCGGAATGGTCGGCCCCATACGGGGAACCATGATTGGCATGCTACAATCGCTACCCATCCGAGTGGCCACCTAATCTAGGGCCAGTCGCCCAAGTCCACCGTTGCTTCTACCCCTACGCAACTCACTCCAGGCGAACTGCCTGGCTCGAGGAGTAAGAGCAGACATCCAAACCCAGAGGGGAAACTTCATGCTGGTGGCGATGTACCCCAGAGCACCGCTGTCGTCGCGAATGTACTCGAAGCCCTCCCCTGCGGGACGCCTGCGGCCCTGGACCGCGCCGAGACGACCGATCCCTGACAGGAACTTCAAGGCATGGGCTAGTCAAGAGAAGCGCCTCTGTCGTCGAGGTCGAGCACCATCCCGAAACCCCCATCAAAGGTTTCAGGAATTGCCGCTCGGCAAGTGACCCACCCTTTCTCCACCCCGTTCAACGCGAAGATCATCAATGTTCCAAGCTACGAGAAAGTCAAGATGCTCACGATAGACCTATACGACGGAACTACAGATCCCGAAGAACATTTAGGGGTCTATAACGCGCAAATGTACGTCCAGGATGTGGACGACACGACATACTGTCGTTATTTTCCCGCTACCCTAAAGGGGGTAGCACAGTCATGGTTTAACGGTTTGCCCCGGGAACTATTACTTGCTTTCAAGATTTGGTCGACAAGTTCATCAGCCAATTCATCATAAGTCGGAATTAGAGGAGAACCAGCATCCACCTTCTAAGATCAAACAGGGGCAGCAGGAGTCCCTAGCCAAATTCGCCAAATGCTTCCACCAGGAGACGACTCTAATCCTGGAACTAGAGGACGGGGTGATATACACCTCCTTTCTGAATGGCCTGAAGACCGGGCGCTTCAAGTCCTCCTTAGCCGAACAAAAGGAAACCATATTGGCCGAGGCCTTGAGGAAGGTCGTATACTTCATCTGCGCCATGGAGATCTGCGCTGACAACTCGGATGCCCCTGAAGAAGGCGAGAGCCCTTACAGACAGGAACCCTGATCGTGGTGACAGAAGTCATGGCTCCCCGGGAAGGAGGCCACAACTTGAGGTAGTTAATCCTCGATTCACCACAAACCTTAGAAGCATCCTCATGGAGGTTAGGGGGCATCCCATGCTCCGAAGACCGCCTCCTATGACCATTACCCTTAAGCCACACAACGCACGAAAATATTGCGAATTCCATGAACAAAGCGGGCACACTACGGTTGAATGTCGTGAGCTGAAAAAGGCACTTCACGAACTGGCGGATAAGGGTAAGATTGATCGCTTCCTAAAGAAAGGCTTACATCTCCTTTGCGGGGAACGAGAGCATGCGTAGCCCTAACCGAGGGATGAGGAGTGCTCCACGGAAGTCGTGGCCACCATCGCCGGAGGTTATGCGGAAGGCATGAGCCGGTCTGCCTGGAAGGCCCAGCTTAAGGCCGCCCAGCAAGTGCTCACAGCTGAGCAGGGGACTCGCGTGGCAGTTCCCACCATGGTGCTCGGCGGAAGGAAAGTTGCATGCTTTGCCTCGCCACGCAATGACCCCCTAGTGGTACAGATGAAAGTAGCCAGCGCCATTGTTCGGAGGATCCTGATCGATACAGGGAGCTCTGTGGACATCATCACCTAGGACTACCTCCAGAAGTTGATGCACCCAGCATGAGACATTGTCCCTTTGGTGCACCCCATTTTAGGCTTCGGAGGGTAGGAGGTGAAACCCACCGGTATAATTTGTCTCCCGCTATGCTTCGGTGACAAGCTAAAGGCTAGAAACCTGGAGGTTGATTTCCTAGTCGTCAATGTGCCAACGGCCTACAACGTCATTTTGGGACGCCTTACCCTCTACAAGGTAAAAGTCGTCATCGCCTCGTACCTGCTCCAACTCCAATTTGAAGCTGATGATGGAAGCGTGGAGGCCATGCAAGGAGATCAACGAACTGCCCGGGAATGCTACTTGGTAAGCATTCGCCCCTTTATGAAACGAGCGAATGAACATTTACCTGACGGACCGTCCCAAGCAGACAAGAGGGCTAGAGCCGAGCCACCCCCGACGATTCCCGAGGCCTTGATTATCCACACTTTGACCTCAGCCGAGCCTTTGCGGCCGAGCCCATAGGCTGCGGACGGCGTAGAACAAGTTCCTCTGGAGGAAGAACGCCCTAAACGTACGGTCCAACTAGGCCAAGAAATGGTAGTCGATGATCACCGTTCACTAATCGCACTCCTGCAAGAGTATCGTGATGTGTTCGCCTTCAGTCCGGAGGAAATTCCTAGAGTCACTCCAGCTGCTATGGAGCACCGATTGAATGTGCCCCCCCTTCATAGGCCAGTCGCCCATAAGAAGCGCCACATGGGCCCAGAAAGGGCGACCGCGACGAGTGCCGAAGTGCAAAAGTTGATGGAGGCGGGATTCATTCGTGAGTGTCAGTACCCCCAATGGATCTCCAATGTGGTTTTGTGGAGAAGCCCAACGGGACGTGGAGAATGTGTGTGGACTTTACTGACTTGAACAAGGCCTGCCCAAAATACAACTATCCATGACCAAAAATTGATAAGCTAGTAGACGCCATGGCCAGGCATGCCCTGTTGAGCTTTATGGATGCCTTCTTTGGGTATCACCAAATACCCCTCTGCCTGGAAGATCAGGAAAAGACCGCGTTCATCACAGATCGCGGCCTACATTGCTGCAAGATGATGCCTTTCGGTCTGAAAAACATGGGTGCCACCTATCAGCGCCTCATCAACAAATTGTTTGAGCCCCTTATAGGGAAAACTATGGAGGTCTAAGTTGATGACATGATCGTAAAAATCAAGAACGACATTGATCACAAACGCGATTTGATACAGACCCTCGACATAGTCCGAGCCTTCAATATTAAGCTCAACCCCAAGAAATGTGTGTTCAGAGTGCGCTCGGGAAAATTTCTGGGGTTCATGATCAGCAGCCGTGGAATTAAGGCTAATCCAGACACGATATGAGCCATCTTAGACATGAAACCGCCATGGAACGTCAAAGAAGTACAACGCTTGACTGGCTGTATTGTTGCTTTGGGTCGGTTTAAGTCCCGCTCTGTGGACAATTGTCAACCATTCTTCCATGTCTTATGGTAATGTGCTAACTTTGCCTGGGATCACAAGGCCGACGAGGCCTTCCAAGTGCTAAAAACCTACCTGGCCCAGCTGCCCAAAATCGCGAGCCCTCTCGTAGGGGAGTTCCTCGTCCTATACTTGGACGTTTCGGAGCACGCCGCCAGTGCAGTTCTTGTGATGGAACGAGCCAAGGAACAAATCCCGGTGTATTATATGAGTCATGCCTTGGCAGGGGCTGAAGTTAATTATCTTCTTATAGAGAAATTCACCTATGCCCTGCTGATGGCCAGCCGAAAACTGTAGCCCTACTTCGAAGCTCATAAGATCATGGTTCTTACCGACTAGCCCTTGAAGAACGTCCTCTAGAGGCTGGACACCTCTAGAAGGCTCCTGAAGTGGGCCGTTGAATTGTCGCGCTATGATTTGGTCTTCGAACCGCGACAAGCCATGAATCCCCAGGCACTAGCCGATTTTCTGGCTGAGAACACTACTCCCGTCTCAGACAGTGAGTCGCCTCCTCGGCCTTGGAGCTTGTACGTAGACGGCTCCTCCACCAAGGACGGGAACAGGGCTCACCTCATCATTGAAATCCCTGACGGAGAACGACATGAACATGCTTTGAAATTTATGTTCAAGGCGTCCAATAATGAGGCAAGGTATGAGGCCCTCATCGCAGGGGTTGAACTATGCTACACCGCGGGGCTGACTCGGTCCAGGCATTATCTGACTCCTAACTGGTGGTGAGCCAGCTCAACGGAGCATATAAAGCAAAGGATGACACCATGACGGCGTATGTTCAACGGGTACGGGAAGCTACTAAGCTATTGAAGCACTTTGAAATTACGCATATCCCTCGGTCAAAGAACCGATAGGCTGATGCGCTTTCCAAATTGGCAAGTTCGTCCGACGATGGGAAGCCCAAGAACATTCAGTGGGAAACCCTGACGGAGAGGAGCATAGATCCGCATGAAGTGCTATGGTTAGATAGGAGCTCTACATGGATGGACCCCATCCGCGCGTACCTTGTTGACGGTACCCTGCCTGCGAATTCAAAAGAAGCTGACCGAGTGAAGCGACGGTCAAATTGGTTCATCCTATATGAGGGAATTTTGTACAAGAGGTCTTTTGTCCGACCTCTTTTGCAATGCGTAACCCTAGAGGAGGTGAAAAAGATACTGGAAGAATTGCACGAGGGCATCTATAGTGCACATACTGAAGGTCGGGCCTTGGCCATAATGGCCATACGGACCGGCTATTACTGGTCCAGCCTGCGGGAAGACACCATGACTCTGGTGCGGACTCGCGACAAGTGCCAGAAGTTTGCCCTATCCAGCAAGTACCCTCCACCCCCATGATGCCAATTGTTAGCCCTTTGCCGTTCGCTACTTGGGGCATGGACATCCTCTGACCTTTCCCTAAAGCAACGGGACAACGCAAGTATCTCTTTGTTGTGGTCGACTACTTCACCAAGTGGAAAGAGGCCGAAGTCATTGCCTTTATCACCTCGGCCGAAGTACGAAGGTTCATATGGAGGAACATCATCACTCGCTTCGGCATTCCTCAGGCCATCATTTTTGACAGCGACAGGCAATTTGACACCACCAAACTCACTGACTATCTCAGCACCTTGGGGTGCCAAGCCCGGTTCATCGCCGTTGCACACTCTCAGACCAATGACCAAGCAAAGGCGGCCAACAAATCCATTGTCCACAGCTTACAGAAGAAGCTCGTCGATGCCAAAGGAAAATGGACAGACAAGTTATATGGCGTCCTATGGTCCCTACAAACCACTGAGAAAACGACTACCGGTGAGACTCCTTTCAAGTTGGCCTATGGGTCCGAAGCCGACCTACCCGTAGAAGTCGCGCTCCACACCCATCGATTAACAACTTTCCAAGAAGATCTGAACAACGCAACACTTCGAGATGCCTTGGACCTCCTCCCCACTATCCGTGGGGACGCTCTTCTCTGAGAAGCATTATGCAAGCTTCGCATCGTACACCTCCATGATCGCGCAGTGAGGTTGCCGCCTATTCGGGTAGGAGATCTTGTTCTTCGTCGCACGGAAGCCGTGGCCCGCGTAGGAGAACATGGCAAACTCACCGCTAATTGGGAAAGACTATACAAGGTTGTCTCCCAAGTCTGGGTCGGCACATATAGCCTTGAGACCACCATCGGCTCCCTTATACCGCGGACCTGACGTAGCAGCAACTTAAGAAAGTGGTACTCCTAAGTTTATTGTTCTGTTTACGTCAAATAGTTATGTATTCTTCGCTTGCAAGGAATAAAAACAGAGCCCACAGTGGCAAGTTCCATGCCCATATGCTGTCCTCCATTCCCTTGAGCACGACCCTACGCCGGTCGCCATACTCTTAGCCCCAGTGGGGGCTAAGGGTCCTTCAGCTCAACACTAAGGCCGGTCACTATACTCTTAGCCCCAGTGAGGGCTAAAGGTCATCGAGCACGGCCCTATGGCCAGTTGCTATACTCCTAGCCCCAGTAGGGGCTAAGGGTCTTTCAGCACGACCCTACGGCCAGTCGCTATACTCTTAGCCACAGTGGGGGCTAAGGGTCCCTCAGCACAGCCTTATGGCTGGTCGCTATACTCTTAACTCCAGTGGGGGCTAAGGGTTCCTCGATTATAGCCCTACGGCCGGTTGCTATACTCTTAGCCCCAGTAGGGGCTAAGGGTCCTTCAGCACGGCCTTACGGGCGGTTGCTATACTTTTAGCCCCAATAGGGGCTAAGGGTCCCTAAGCACGGCCTTAGAGCCAACCGCTATACTCTTAACCTCGATGAGGAGTAAGGGTCTGTGGGCACAATCCCAAGGGTTAGCAAAGATCATCATCACATTACTTGTCCTTTCGCTTGGGGGCTACTATCCCATAAGGCATAAGCGAGGTAAAACAAAAACAAAGCGAAACAACAAGTATAATAGACGAGCGACAAAAAAAGGAAACGCTATTGCCAAAAAATAAGCACTTTCATTGATAAAAAGGAAGAGTACAAACACTAATGCAAGACCAGCTGGCCAACAAGGTACAACAAAAGAAAAAAAAGAGAATACAGATCAGGCCCACTCCCTATCGTCAGGGCCCTCATCATCCAGGTCTCTCCTTCGCCATCTAGAGGTGTAGTTCCCTCATCCTCGTCCCCCTCACCAGACGGTGGGATAAACTCCACCTCTTCGGGCTCGTGGCCCTCAGCGTCGACCCGTTAGTGTTTCTCTACATGATAGAGGTAGGCCTCGAAGTAATTGTCCTCCTGGAAATTAGGGGCAAATGTCATCAAGACCTTATGGAAGAAATCCATAGCCTCCTCGTGGCCTCGCTGGTGGCCTAATTCCTCAGCCTTGGCTACCTTCTCGACCCCCACCGTGGCCTCAGCCTTGGCCTAAGTGCCTCGTTTAGCCTGCCCTGCAGGTCCTTCTTCTCAGCCTCCCAAGCATCTTTCTCTCCCCTTAGCTTTTCCCAGTGGTATCTGTACCTCGCCACAACCTCATCCAACCGTCGGCACTCGGACATAGCCTTCATCACTCGAGGGCCTACGAACCAATTCACAAAAAGAGTTAACAAAAGGGTGAAAGATGAAGACTGACAACTTAGAAGGAGAGGAAAAGGAATGCGCTTCACTACCTCAATAACCACGACCACTTTGTCCTCAGTGACCTTAAGGGGCTTTGGAGTCCTCGAAGCCGCTAAGTCCCATGACTTAGTCGAGTCCCGAACTAATTCTAGCTTGGCAGCCGAATCAGTCGCCAGGAAGCTCGTGGACTGCGCTCGGGTACTTGGGGGAGTTTTCCCCACGGGAAGCGAAGCCACCTACACGACCTTGGGAGTACTAGGGACTCCTTAGGTACCCAGGGCTGGCCCGCCAACTGACCGCTCTGCAGGACGGGCTGGGGGCTACTTCCCTATGACCTCCTTTCCCTAACTAGGAGCAGGGGTAGAAGTCGCGTTGTCATCCGCCGATCCTCGATCCGTGGACGCTTTTGCCTGCCCGGGGAGGGTAGACTTATTGTATGCTTCTTCCCACGCGGTACGAGAGGGGGTGCCTACAACAAAGGGAAAAAGTTAGTCCCCAGATATAAAGTATGGCAACATTAGAAAAATTGAAAAGCCAAGGCTTGTACCTTCTTAGCCGCTACGTTCACGAGGCGAGCTCTTTTCTTCTCTCGGCAACGCTCGACCTCGGACGCTATTTGTTCGGGGGTGCATCCTCATTCTCGAATGGCGTCAGCTTCGCCCTCGCTTGCTCTGCAAAAAATTAAAAAGAGTCAGGTCAGAATCAAATGAAGGGGATGATAAAAAGGGGAAACGTTGAGTACCCTTAAAAATATTTTTAAGAATTAGAAGGCCCGCGGCGGCCAAGAAAAAGTCGCTCTCGAAGAATTTCAAGCTAGGGAACCAATTCTAAGGCTCTCTGTCGCTAGACTTACTCCACTTCTTCTTAGGCCCCTGCGTTGACTCTATCACCTCGACCATAAACCTTGGGATAGGCCTCGGACGGTCATCCTCCCGTATGTAATATAGAAAGTAGCGGGCCGTCTTCTGCTCTTCGTCGGACGACTCTCCAAAAGGGTTCCTGAGTGGCTTATCTTCGTTCCAAATAGGAAGGTCACCCCAACCTTAGTCTTGAGGGACGAAGAGGAAGTCGTATTTCCAGTTCTTTACTTTTGACTCCTTTTCAATGACCGTCATATGGCCTGGCCTGTTGTTAAAGCAGTACCACCCAAGTTCCCCAGTCTCTTTGGGTGCTCTCTGGATGGAATGAACCAACCTAAAAGCCTGGGCAGTACAGGTAAGGCCGCGGAGCTCACAAGTTGCTATAAAGGAGTATATGTTGTGCCATGATGTGGGCACAATCTGGGTAGGAGCAAGCTCGAACCTCGTCAAAAGCTCCATGATCATCGGGTGGAGATGGAACCTTATGCCATAGTTAAGGGCCGCTCGATAGATCGCTATACATTTCAGGGATGGCTTGTTGACTGTGGCGTCCGCCTCAGGAATAACGAAGCGATACCCTGCGGGCAAGAGGTACTTCTTCTCAAGAGCCGTTCTTTTTAAGGAGGGAACGAAGTTTGGATTTGGAAAATGGGAACCAGACCCGTCTAGGGGGTCCGAGCGAGAAGGAGCCCCAGGGAATACCAACCCTTCAACTACAACCTCCAGGGCCAGCTCTGCAGGGGTACATCCCCTCTTCCTGAGTACTGACCTTCCTGGGGCACCAGGCGTCGCTTGCGGGGAGGTGTGCGTCGACACCTCCTTTGAGGAAGAACTAGAGGATGACCCACCCAAAGAAGAGTCGGTGAATGCCCCACCTAAGGAAGAACTAGAGCTAGAAGACAAGACCTCAGCCCCTGACCTTTGAGGGCTTGAGGCAGAGTGAAGATTACCTTCGTGGGTTCCCTAAACTGATTCTTTGGGTGGACGTACGCCACCATCCGACCATCAATAAAAGTAGGGAGGCTGGGAAACTAAGGATGCCGGCCCACGCATTGAGGACTGACCGACACCTCAGGGGCATCCCCACTCGATGAACAGGATGAATGCATAATCACGCAAAATATAATACAACAACAATCTTCAAAAGAGGTACAAGGGCGTACCTGCAGAAGTTCAAGGAAGATGAAGAAGAGGTTGAAGGTACGCATAAGTCCTTTGAAGATTTAAAGGAGAGGGTTGAAGATGCTACAATAAGTTTGAGTATGGATTAAGGGGATAGTAGAGCTTCTCTCTCTAAAAACTCCACTTCTTTCTCTCTAAGATTCCTGGGGAAGAAGTAAATGACTTACCCCCAAAGTAGCCCACCGCGCTTATATAAGAGGAGTAAGTAGGGGGCGCTCATTCCAAAGGACTCGAAGGGACGACATCCTGACATGTGACACCCGCTGTAACACGTGGCAGCTAAGAACCACCCTCGATTGATACACCTCCCTTGACCCCAAGAAAGAGGATGGTCCATCTTGGCGGTCCAAGGGAGCACAACTCTCTTATGGCACTGGTAAAGGTCAGGGACTGAGCAGCTCGGTCTGTAGGTTCATGGGCACGCCTTTAGAGCCGGCCGCACTGCTCTCAGCCTCAATAGGGGCCTATAAGCGCGTGAGTGCGACTTGAGGGCTGACCACCACCCTCTTAGCCCTTGTGGGCGCCAAGGGTCATTGAGCACGACCTTGCGGTCGGTCGCTGTCCCTTGGTCCAGAATAAGGGTTAGAGTTATCTAAGCACGACCTTATGGCTGGTCGCTGCCCCTTGACCCCGAGTAGGGGCTAGAGGTCTCTAAGCACAGCCTTATAACGCTATACTCTTAGCCTCGGTAGGGGCAAAAGGTCCTTAAGCACGACCTATGGCAGGTCGCTGTCCCCCTAGCTCCGATAGGGGCTAAAAGTCTCTAAGCACGGCCTTATGGCCGATCACTATATTTGTAGCCCCAATAGGGGCTAGAGGTATCTAAGTATGGCCTTATGGCTAGACGTGGTACTCGTGGCCCCACTGGGGCTAGGGAGTTCCTAAGCACGGTATGTGGCCAATCGTTACACTCTTAGCCTTAATGATGGCTAGAGGTATCTCAGCGTGGCCAATGGTTGACCGTTATACGGTTAGCCCCAGTAGGGGCCAGAGCTCCCTACGTACGGCCTCACGGCTGGCCACCAGCTCATGCTGCACTTTTAGCCTAGTGAGGGCCGAGAACCCTCGGGCTTGGCCCTAGGAATAAACAATTCCATTCCGGCCCCAAAAGAGAGGCTAGGTCTCTCTAGCTCGGCTTCAAAACTGAACGTTGTCTCTTCGGTCCACACATACATAAAATCACATGATATAAAGAAAGAGGCAAGTCATAAGAAAAGGATCTTTTATTATAATAGCCATATCAGTACATAACAACTACCCAAACAAGAAAAAGAAGAGTACAACAGAGCTCTACGGTCTACTCCTCATCGCTCGAGACAGGAGGCATGTTCTTCAGCCTCAAGGTCACGTCAAGGCGTGGCTAAGGATTAGTGAGTATCTCGACGAGGCAGGGAACCTGTTTGTCCCTGAGCCTTTCGTCGACCTCCTCTAACCAAGCCACAATGATATCCCACTTCACGGCAGCCTTGCTCGAAAGCTCTAGCTCCACAGCCTCATTGATCACCATGGCGTAGAAGATTGCCTGCACCGTCTAGGGAATGTGGGCCGTATGGGAGAACTGCATTCCCAAAGGAGTTTGAAATTAGGGCAAAGGATGTGGAAATTCAGAGGGAGCAGTTTCAGGCGAAGAGCAGAAGATTCCCTCAAAGACCAGTGGAAGTTATCCCTAACATACTTCGCCGCCTGCATGGTATCCAGAAAAGTGGGAAAAGAAGTCATCCTTCTCTGTCTCCCTTCAATCACCTCTATTATCTCTCTCTCACTACAAAGATAGGGAAGCTAAGGGAATGACATCTTCCCAGGAGCTCTACCCTTTCCCTTTTTTATAGGAAAAGATAAGCAACCTGAGAGACAACACATCTCCCGAAGCGATAACGAACCATTCCTGTCTTGCCACGTGGCCTTAATAACATAAGGTCTGCTCTATCAAAATGTGCAACAAGGACAAGTTTGACCCCTAGAAAAACAAACCCTCCATATGAAGGGCCGATATGTTAGTAAAGGTAACCCATGGTTACAAACACCTCTTATAGAGGAAGAAACAAGGAAAAGGTGGGATAGAAGGAAATATATGGAAAAAGTCTAATGCTACTCCTCATCACTGGACAGGGCGGGGCCCGTTTGACCTGAAGCTCTCCTCCTGACCATCCGCTAGCTCGTAAGCTCCATCCGACGGGGTTCACTAATGAAGTTACGCCTCCACCAGGCCGCAACTATTACGACCCAACCAAGACTTAAAGGACGACTATCTCAAACCCTCAAGAGTCAACTTCAAATCGACAGCCATGGGGTCGTTCACTATGCCTAGCTCTACGGCATCATTTAACAGCATGACGTAGAATCTCGCCTAGACCATCTCGGGAAGTTCAAAGTTGAGCACTGCTCTCTCCGCATCAGATAACGTAAAATGCGCGCATAAATTCTTGTAATCGTTCGGAAGTGGACAAAGCGGCGCGTGGCACTCCTCCAGTGACACCTAGAGGATTCCTTCTCGAAGTCAACCATCTCTCTGGTGTAGTGAAGAGGAGGGAACGCCATGATGAAAGGGGGCGAGCCAAGCTCTCTCTCTCTCTCTCTCTTCCTCTTTACTGTCTGCCCCTGAAACAATGTGCTCGAGCAATCTTCTTAGGAGCATGGATTTATATTTATAGAAGAGGTATGAGGGGGGTTGTGTTTCACCAAAACAGCCTCAAAACGTAGTAGCCAGTCCACTCATGACATGTGACCATCCTGCTCACCTCCCAAGGAAACAACAAAAAAGGGCTTGTAAACTCAGAAGAGAACTGTAGGCCGCACAATCAAATTCGAGATCATTGAAACGGACGATCAGACCGTGACCCTCTCACCCCATGAAGCCGTGCTAGCCTACCAGGGCGGCTGAGCCGTCCATCTAATGCAAATTAATATGAACATAAAGAGAACAACAAAATTCTAAAGAGGGGAGACACAATCTATTTATTGTTGATAACAGGATGATACAAAAAGAAGAAGAAGAACACGCATCCAGGAAACCTCCTGATCGACTTCACGCCTGCTTGTCATCGTCCAAAGGGGAGGTGGCCCCCTCAACATTCGAGCTCCCTCCTCTTACCAGAATTGGGCCTCCAAAACCCGATCTCTATTCCACCACACCCACGCCTCAAAAGTGCTCCAACGAAGCTCGGTAAGGGCCGACTCCATTATGTGGAGCGCCCGCCCACACAGTACCCCCAACCTCTCAGCTTCGCTAAGAAGCATTGCGTAGAAAATGACCTGGGGCAGCTCTGGGAGTTGGAAGCACTGAGCAGCTTCTTCAATCACAGCAAGTTCAAAACTCGGGCACAAGGCCTGAAAATCGTTCAAGAGAGGCAAAGAGGGAAAAGCAACCCCGCATCAATCCCACTCGAAGTGGTATGCAACATACTGAGCCATCCCGCTAATGCTTAGAGAACGAGGAAAAGCCATAGAAAAGAATGCCCTGATGGAGAGCGATACTGGAGATGAAAGATGGAGCCCCCATCCTTGGCGACCACATTTTATATCCGCCAATAGGACGATTTCCCAAGCCACCGTCCAAACTTCGACACTTGTTCCATCACAGATGCTCACCTGGCTCTGTGGTCGGTGGCCACAAGACCGTCGACAACGAGGGTGCAGCTTCCAAAGCCCCACAAATACACACCGGCCATGAGCAGATTCCACATTTCGCCTGACTACTTGCTCGACTCGGCGTGCAAAATAAAATGTGAGGGGTTAAGTGATTGGGGAAATATGATCTCCCCACTAGGCCCATCTCAGTTGCCCAATAGGCCAAACCCATGCTCCTAAAAATGGGCTCCTAGCGAGACCCTCTGGGACCCCACATGGGCCCAAAGCCCAAACCGTGCGGCCTGTTCGGAATACCTAAGGTGAGATCACTGTTTTACCCCTTGATACAGGGATTATAAATAGTTACCTACCCACCTTGGAAAAGGGGTTGGCAGTTTGACACTTCATTAAACTCATACTACATTCTTTCTCTCTACTCACCTTTGACTTGGATCCTTGACTGACTTGACCGTCAGAGAGGTGTTCCCCAGCCCAAAACCCGGGGGTGCCTTTTTTGTAGGTTGGCCATTGGAAGAGGAGGGCGCCAGGTGCCGGTCACGTGCCATCCGGTAAGCCCATTCTTTCGTCCCATGTCATCACCTACAACACACCACGAGAATCTCCTGAATCATGTCTGATTTAATTTGACCTAGGCTTAAATTTTGATAGTCTCAATAAAGGTGTATCATTTTGAAAACTCTTTCCTCTTTTATTTTTTTTGAAGCTTTGATCATGCATAACTGAATTTAGGAATACATTTAGTCTTTTTCTAAAATTGGTATTGTTTTTTATCCTCTCTATTTTAAAGCTTTGATCATGCATAACTGAATTTAGGAATACATTTAGTCTCTTTCTAAAATTGGTATTGTTTTTTGTCCTCTCTAAAACAATTCTACAATAAGATTTAAAATTTGATAATTTAGGGGGCACTTGGTTCATTTTTTTTTGCCCACAATGGAATAGAATAGGGAATAATTTTAGGATGTATGAGAATCATTTTGATTTTTAATTCAAGTTGTTTGGTTCAATTTAGGACCTACTCTTTTTGTAACTATCACTACAAAACAACCCGCTTACAGCATCTGATTTGGGAAACTGTAATGAACGGGGTATCAAAAAACGTGTTTAGAAACTAACTTTAGAAACCGATTATTTCAGTTTCTAAATTTGATACCGAACTTAGTTTGGTTTCTAATTTTGAAACTAAAGTATTGTTTCAGTTTCAAAATTCAAAACCGATAAGTCATTCGATTTCAAAATTACAACGCAGTTCGGGGGGTTTCTAGATGTAGCTTCTATCCGAAAATGAAAAAAAAATTGAAAAAACTTTTGGGAATGAACACTGAAAATGGAACCCTAATTTTGGCTCCCTCCATTATTGCCTTCACTCTCGCTAAAATCTCTCACTCCATTCTTTCTGAAAATGAAACCCTAAAATCTCTCGTCGCTTTCTCCATGTCTGAGATTTGAGTGAAGACCATTCGAATATTCTCAGCCTCTCTCTTCACTTTTTCGTTGTCTGAGATTTGAAGCTTTGGGGTTCCCTCTCCAAATTAGGGTAAATCAATCTTCTCCTCTTCTCATTGTTCTTGATTTAATTTTTGTTGTTGTTTGCAAGCAATTACATGGCCTATGGGTGAAGATTTATGTTGAATTAGAAACGAAATTGGAGAAATTTTCGGCAAATTTTTGAGGATGAAGATAATTGTTTGGAATTTTCTATAACATGTTAGATTAGTATCCCATATGTCATCTATTTGTGGTAGAGGTCTATCTTATGTCTTTCGCCTTATAGTTTAACCCAAAGTGTGTGTCTATCTCCTCATAGCCAATTGCTCCCTTTGTCGTGGAGGGCAAGATTTCTAATTTGTTTTCTGTATAAAGCTTCATTATATGTCTCAGTTGTGATTAGTTTGGTTGTGGCAAATAGATCATTTGCAAGGGTTTTAGATCATTTGCACATCCTTCTTCCCCTCTCTCTAGGTGAATGTGTGTGAAATATAATGGGCTTGCTCTTAGGTCAGGTTAATTTACTTTGTGGTTGTTTTGCAGTAGAGAGTTTATTTGTTAGCTAAGTATGTCATATTTTTCGTTTCATTTAACTTTTTGGTTGTTTTGTGGTAGTGAGTTCTAATTTTGTTGTGGATTCATGACACTTAACTAATTTCTTAATTTTACGTTGCATTTATAAAGCAGAAAGTTGGTGAAACACCTGCGGCTGCAAAGCTCTTTGCTAAGGCACATGTGAGGGCTAAGGATAAGAGTTTCTCAGATGATCGATCAAAGGCCGTATGGGTAAGTCTCTCATTTTCTAGAAGAAAGTGTAGTTTGAGGGAAAAGAGGCAGTGTTACTCGTAGCACCTTACTGAGGACAACTCTACGGTTTCTTCTGCATATTGTGTTTTGTTGAAAAATTGTGCTTTGGATGATCAATCCATGAACTGTGTTGAAGTATTGTGCTTTGGGTGATGTAACAATCAAACCATTTAACTTGAGAGCAGCTGGGGTGTAACTGTTTTAGTGATTTATGGTGATAGGCCTGGAGGTGTGCGTATTTGATTGGGTTGAAAGTGCTTCTTGGCTTATTTGGTATACCCTGAATTAAATGAATGGCTACGTTGCAGTTTTTTTTACAGTTTATTATTTTTCAGTTGCTAATGTCTTGTTGGGGATACACTTCTTAGTTTGGATATCATTGGAGTTGTACAAGTGGCATCAAAGGGGAGTTTGTTTTGTAATGTAAATTGTCAATCTGTAGATTCTATCTAAGCTAGACTCGCCAAAGTGGATCTTTGTAAAGTACATTCTGCGTAAGCTAGACTCCCCACTGTTATTGTGGCTTGCGTTGTAAATTGCTTCCCATCAATTTGGTACCTTCTTCTTTATTGCATGTCATATCCCCTATAATTCCTTCCACAAGTAGCTTGAGGCAGGGAGAATGCACTGACTCCCACTGTGCCGCCTAAGTTATTTGTTTTTGCAATGGAATATATATTAAGGTGCCTTGCTAAACTCAAATAGAATTCAAACTTCATTTCTCCTTGAAGTTTGCTTGGCTGAGTTGCTAGTTGCCTCCTCAAAGCAATACCTGACCCCCCCAAAAAACAGGAATATTATTTCTTATCATATAGTTTAACAACAGAATAAGTTGCTGATGGATTAAAAATTGTCTGGCCACAATTGGTTCCTTTTTTTGGGGAGGGGGGGAAGTAAAAGGTCATTAAGTATATTGATAGCAAAGAAAAAGTATATTTAATGCAAGATCAAATTCATTAAAGATGCATAAAATTTCATTCTGATTTGACTTTTGCCTATGCCAATTTTGAAGGAAGTGTTTCATATATGGTTGTTCAAGAATTATTTTTTTTATTTTGTTTTTTTCCTGCTGTAATGTCCTTTCACTCTCATCTCATAACTTGCCTGTTTGTATGACCAGTTCTTTCTTCATTGTTCTGGTGGATTTGACTCTTTCCATGAGTATATTTTTCTTTTATAGTTGACTATTGAGGCTAGTGGCATAGCCCTTACTGGACAAAGGCGATGGCAGCAGCCTCCCCTCATCTCTGAGCATTATTTTTTTGACCTGTTCTTCCTTCATTGTTTGTATGACCATCTCTGCACAGAATTTGTGGTCTTCACCCTATTTTTTGATGTCTAGTGGAGTAATTGCAATAGAATTTGTGCTCTTCACCCTAAGTGCTTAGTAACTAGTGTATTTGATTGAAATTCATTACTATTGAATATTTGGTATACAAAAGACGGACCAAGTTAATTTGTTTACAAAATTTCTGCATTCGTAATTTCAGGACAAGTATCAATCACTTAAGGCTGCAAAACAAGTGCCCACGTCCCAGGAAGATGATGGCCTTTTCCTTGAGGCAGCTGGGGGATGGACTGAAAAGGGCACTGTTTATGGATTAGGCAATGCTGCAGAATATTTCTACAAGAGGCCTACTGCTGGGACCTGTTCTGTAAAACCTTTATACACCCCTTCTACTGTCTCGTAGCTCCAAAATGAGCTAGATTCAACAAAGGCTGAGTTGAACTCCACGAAAAATGAACTACAACAACAGCGTTAGTCTGTGGAGAACAAACAACGAATGATGGAGAAGCAACGCCACCAACTACAGAAGCAACAAAAGATGATGGAGGAGCAAAGACAAATACTACTAGCCATGCAAGCCCAAATGAAGCTCATGTCACAATTGCAAGAGTCGTCAATTTGATGTACTCATTCGTCAGTTCTTCACTTTTGTGTGCATATTACACAGCGCAGACTGCACATTATAGTTGCACATAAATCATGCTTTTGGATTCTGGAAATGCACATATATACCAAACAGGTGCTAGTTAAAGCTAGCTAGATTTTGGGGTTTGTAAACATCACTGTGTAATAGCTCTACCTTTTGGATAATTTCTTTATCATAGAAGCTATACTATGATAATTTATGCTGTAGTTGTAAAAGTTTGAGCATATATGGCGCTCTCATTGTAGTATGAAATGGAAGCAGGTGCTGAGCTTAATTGGTGTATGCCTAGATGGCAATGACCAAATAAAAATATTGAAACTGAGTGGGCAAATTCTCAGTACAACAGAAACAAACTGAAAATATTGAAATGCAAGCAGGTCTTAAAGCCAAAATTAAAGAGCAGGTGTTCAAGCCAAAATTAAAGCTTCAATTTGATTGCAATCCTCAGTACAACACAACCAAATGTCAAATCAATGGGCAATTTCAATTTCAATATTCTGAAACTAAATGGCCAAATTCAGTTTCCATATTCTGAAACTGATTTGGGAAATTTAGTTTCAATATTCTGAAACTGAATGGCCAATTCGGTTTCAAAATTTTGAAACTGAATGGCCAAATTCGGTTTCAAGATTTTGAAACTGATTGGGGAAATTCGGTTTCAATATTCTGAAGCTGAATAACCAAATTCGGTTTTAAGATTTTGAAATTGATTGGGGAAATTCGGTTTCAACATTTTGAAACCGATAATTTTTGGAATCAGAATTCGGTTTGGAAATTTTGAAACTGAACCCCCACATCGTTTTCAATTTTTGAAACCGATGAGAGCTCAACATCAAAACTATTTAGAGACTGCTACTCCAGAAACGAATGCGGATCGGTTTCGATTCAGTTTCAAAAAGCGCTTTGAAACCAATTCTCAAGATTTTGAAATCGAATTTTTCAGTTTCTAAACGCGGGTTGTTTTGTAGTGTATATTGCAAATATAGAATGGAAATGAGTAAAAAGGAATGGGAAGAAGTGGATGGAAGTGGGTATGAGTGGTTTGTTACAGGTGAGAGTGGAAATGAGTGGCAAAGAATAGGAGTATTTATGTTAGTTATGTTAACAATTTGTGTAACATAATAATAATTACTAATAATTATTATAACAATAATTATTATTAATTAACCATAATAATAATTATAATTATAATTATTAATGAAAAATAAAAATACAAATTAATCATAAAAATGGTAATTATTAATCTTAATAATAATAATTAACAACAATCATTACAATAATAATTATTACTAATATTAATTAAAATAATCATAATAATTGTTCATATTAATAATAATATTTATCATCAAACATTATTATAATAATTACTATTAATGAATGTTTTTAACAATTACAACAACAATTATTAATGTTAATAATTATTATTACTACTGTTAACAATAATAATTAATATTAATATTGATAGTAATAAAAATTACTAACTACTAGCATTAATAATAATTAGTAATATTAATAATAAAAATAAATATTAATATTATTAATTATAATATCAATTATTAATATTAATAATTATTATATAACAATTAAATAATTAATACAATATAAAAATAATAATAATTAATTTTAATATTAAATTTATTACTATTTAACACTAATTACAATTATAATAATAATATTTAATAGTTAATAATAATTATTAATATTAATAATAATAGTAAATAATAATAATTAGAATAATAATTATAAGAATTATTAATATTAATAATTGAAATTAATATTAATAATAATATTTGTTATTATTGATTCTTTATATTGATAATAATTATTATTATAATTGTAATTGTTATAGTGATTATTATTATTATTAGTAATTAAAAAATAATAATTATCAATATTAACAATAACTATTATCATTACTGTTAATAATAATAATTAATAAAAGCAATGAAAAAATTACTAATTACTGTTGACAATATCATGAATTAATAGTTATTGATATTATTATTAATAATAGTTAAAAATAATAATTAATAAAATTAATTAATATTAATATTAAAAATAATTACTATTGGTCATACCATATATTAATAATTACAATAGTTATACTAATAGTTAATTAGTTATAAAAATAATAATTAATCATTAATGACAACTATTGTTAACATTAATAATAAAAATTAACAATGATAATTAAAATAATAGTTTATTAATATGTATAATAATAAATGTAATAATTGTTAATAATAATAATAATTATTATTATTATGAAACTAAGATTAATAGAAATAATAGTTATTAATATTTGAGATAATCATTATTATTAATTCATATTAATAATAATTACATTAATAATTAATATTAATATTATTAATAGTTATTACTAAGTTGAATAATAATAATGATAATAATAATAATAATTAATATTAACATTCAAAGTTGCTAATTAATAACAGTAATAATGACTACTGATTATAAAAATAATAATTAATATTATTAAGAGTAATAATAATTAATAACTAATAATAACTAATAATAATTTTTATTATTGATAATTATTATTTAATAATTAATTAATTAATAGCTTTTTTTTTTCTTATTAATATTAAAAATAATTACTACTAGTATTATTATTAATTAATAATAGTTATTAATAATAATAAATAGTAATTAATAATTTCTATAATAATTGGAATCATTAATTAATAATAAAAATAATTATAAATCATAATAGTTATTATTAATATTAACATTAACAATTGACAATGATAATTACAACGATAATACTTATTAATATTAATAATAAAAATCATAATAAGAATAGGCAGGAGTGGGAAGATGTGGTATTTATTTTAAGAAGTGGGAAGGAGTAGAATGGGAGGATTTACCCACCAAAAGAATGGAGCCTTACGAATGAATTGAATGTAAATTGAAAATAGTACCTAAAGATGCGAATTTATGTAAACCCAAGGTGTGAGGGAGGTTACTACCAAACTCCATTCGCATTTCGAAGTAAAATTTTGATGGAAAGTTAAACGGTCAGAAATTTTGATGGAAAAACAAAGATTTTGACGATATGTCAGTTATGTGGATATCGATATAATTTTTGATGGAGTGTTTTAGCGAAAAGTTGATCCATCAGAAATTTTGACAAGTATTTTGATGGAAAAATAAAGATTTTGATGGTGTGTCAATTATGCGGATCTCGATATAATTTTTGGCGCACTATTTTGACAAAAGATCTGTCAAAATAAGAATGTACTATTGACCATACTGACTGAATTTTGACGGGCCCGTCACAATCTTGAGAAAGTCTTTAAAAAATTCCGACGCGACCCATCACAATTTTAAAAATTCAAACAAAATTGAAAACTTTCATCCAAAAGTAGTTAAAGTGTGAACACATTAAGGGTGTGTTTGGTGAGTAAAAAAGGGTTGGGGACTTGAAAGCTCAGGTTTCAAGTTCTGTTCCCTAGTGTTTGATGAAGAATTTAGGAAAATGAACTTGATACTTGAGGGTATCAAGTCCCTCCCTAGATCCGTGGAACTTGAACCCCCTCCTTATGGAAGAGTATGAAATCCCAACCCTCCAAGGGATGACTAAAAAATAAGATAAATACAATAAAAATAAAATTCTCATTTCAGATCTGGTGTTCATGAAGCATGGAGAAGACAAACAACAACAATGATGACATTTTCTCTCTCCTCTAGGACCACTCTACTCGCCGTTCACCATAAATCACCATTCACTTAAAATCACTTGCCAAGTCTTCCGCCGTCCCCTTCCGATCTGTCCCTTTTGTTGATTTTTTTTTTCAATTTTGATCTTTTTTCATCTGTGTCTCTGCATCTTCTTGATGTGGGTCTTCTGCCACTCTATAGTTTTTCCGGCAAGTTATCGCCTTCTATTCGCCAGTTAATTGCTTGCCTTCCCTTGTTGCTTCTTCTGAATCTTCTCCCTTTGTCCTTTCTCCTCCATCGATCTGGTTTTTTTTTTTTGAAAAAAATTTCAATCTTCTTTTTTGTTGATATGGATTCCTTCATTCCTTTGATCAATTTTTTCACCATCTATATCTTTCTCGGTTATGTAGTAATAGTTTCTTTTTTTTTTAGACCAAGCTTGAAGAAGATGAAACCACCATTGATGAGTGTATGAAGGTGGAGAAGATGCAGAAGATGCCCAGAAAATTCCTTGCGACTTGCTTCTTCACCTTTGACTGTTGATTCAATTTCAGTTTTTTACTTTCTTTTTCTGATATGTGAGTTGATTCTTCCATTTTGATTTTTTTGAGATCTAGGTTTTGTGCTTTTTTTCAATCTTTTCTAATATAATTTTGTGTTTCTTCAACTTGAATTTGTGGCATGTGTATGTTCTTGGAATGCCTTCTCTTTTTCCTTTTTTTTTGCCATTTTGATTTCATTCCAATTCATCACCAAACACTTGAGTTTTGCAATCAAGTTCTAACCCTAACCCCTCAAGTTTTAAGTCTCGATTCCATTCTATTCTGCTTTTCTCACCAAACAGGGCCTAAAGAAATAAAATGGCTCTATAGGTTCTGCCTCTTCCTTCTTCAACGACAAATCCCTAGCTCCTTTTCTCTCTCTTCTTCAAACCCATGGCCCCCTTTTTCTCTCTTCATCACCTCAACATAGACAGACCCCATTCCCCCCTTTCTCTCTCTTCTTTGCCTGAATTTCTCGATTTCTCTCTCTTCTTCGCCTGAATTCGACCTCCAAAATGAAGTTTGATTAAAAGGTGGCGCCGCTGTGACTGGTTGTCAGAGATCTCAGCGTGGCTATGTTGTTCTGTGCTGGGCTTTACTGCTGGGGGCTTTGAGGCCTTTGTTCCTGAATTGAGCCCAATTTTGTGATCAATAAATCCGATCCTTCATTTGAGTTGAATTTCTAAACTTCGAGTTTCAATTTCGTAGTTGAATCAGCCTTCTATGAGAAGACAGAAAGATGAGCGAGAAAATGATGGTGCGAGGGGACTTTTCGGCTGGTCACCGCCTCACATATAGCTAGCGTCAGAGGTTTCAAAGCCACCGAAGTCTCCTTCATTGTATAGGGAAACTTATGCGAGGCCTTGTTGTTTTATCTACTAGGCAAGTCTAAATTCAATATTAAATTCTTCATTTTCATGGGTTTTTGTTGTTGTTCTTGGAATCATGAAAATGTTTTTGTAATGGAATTAATTGTGTTGTTTTTCCCTCTTCTGAAGTTATGTTTATTGGTATTGTTGTAAGTTTTCAGGCATTTTTGCTTATTGGTTTGAGAACTGTGTCGAACAAGCATCATACCCTCCCTGTTGAGATTGATGGGTGTTATGTATGGCTTTATCCCAAGGGCAACAACGGTTGTGAAGAGATAAAGATAGGTTCTTACCTTCAGTTACTTTTTAGAGGAAATTTGGATCTAAAACTTTGAAGCTTCATATGTAAAATTTGTAATTTTGGATGTAGAGCTTAATATGTAAAGTTTGTAATTTATTCTGAAATTTTGTAATTTTTATAATAAAATTTCAAACATTGATATATGAGTTTGAATGTTACATTTTTTTTTTAAGTTTAACAAAATCTATTTTGACGGGAACCCGTCAAAATTTTGATGAAAAAATAGCTTTCGCCACAAATGATGGAGTTCGTCACTAGTTTCGTCAAAATTTGTTGCACTACACAAACCAAGAAATCATTCACGTTTTGACGGGTAATAGTTTCTGTCAAAATTTCCATCAAAATAAGCACTGACGCACTCTCAGCCCGTCAAAAATTCCCGTCAAAATGTGTATTGACGGACTGTCAATCCGTCAAAATTTTCTGTCACTACAATTTTGACCGGTTGTCAGTCTGTCAAAATCAATCCGTCAGCAATAGTAATGGTTCGATCGAAAAGTCCATTTCGACCAGCGTTTTTTTAACGACCCTAAATTCAGTCAAAACTTCCATCACATGCGTCACATTCCGTCAAAATCAACCCAAATGTTCGTAAAAAAATCCATCAAAATTTCGCTCTTGTAGTAAAAACCATACCTTGTAGGTTTGTTCTTCTATTTGAAAGTGATTCCTAGTAACAAAATATCCCAGTCAAATACAAGGTATGAGAATATATCATACTATTTTCATGCCTGAAGCAAACAAGTCTTGAACCAAAAGAGTGCTTTGTATATGTCTTCCTTTCTAACTGCAATCTAACTTGAGTGTTGGAAATATTCACCACAATATACCTGTAGACATAAAATGGGGGTAGGCATGGGGGTAGACACTAGAGTCCGTTCCTCCCTTTATTCCAGCTTTTTTTGTCTTTTTTGTGATTTTTTACTTGTTTTTTCCTTTTTTTGCTAGAAAAATTATTTAAGTAGTTATAAAAAAAGGTTGTGTGTTATGAAGTGAGTACTTAAAAAATAATATTTTATTAGATAATTTAAGTTGGAATTTTATTAGTTGAAAAAGTGATAAAATATAAGTTCCAGATTAATAAAACTTTTACTGATGTGAGAAGTTCAAGTTCTAATTTTTGTAACTCAAACTAAGAATGCTCCTAGCTGACGAATCTCAGTCAAAGTTTCATTGGAAATGCTTAGAGCAGGTGAATGGCAACTGTAATTTTAAGAGCAACACAAGTTAATTATTGAACAATCAATCTCATGATGGTACAAGTCTTTGAATGAGATGTGCTGGCATTGTGAGCTTATCTCATTACTGTTTCCCAGGTGTCTAGTTTACATACTTTGCTTGTGTAAAGTGTTTGTGGCACGTGGAGTATTACTAGTATCCTATTAGGTGGAGTGTGAATTAGTGTTGTTTTGCCAGCTAGTCTCTATGAACTTGTTTATTGTTTTTGTCCTCTTTCTTGTAGCCTTTGGGCTATATCAACAATCGAAAAAAAAGACACATTCCATTGATAACATTGCCTTGGATAAGGGCACATAATAAAGTTTGCCTTTTAAACAACTTACTCAAATTACAAAAAGAAAAACAAAAATCAACTTTTTATAAAAATCTCTTTACCAAACGACGTTACTGAAATAGTTTATTAAAAAATTTTAAAAAGTCATCCAAAAAGCTATACCAAATACAAACAATATCCGAGCTCAATTTATAGCTTTCATAAAGGGTTATGGTTAGCCAAGGATGAAGGCTTGAGGAATTACTATTAATATTGACCCTATAATTGCAATGAAGCTGGTCACAAGGGAACGTCCAAAAGGCTAAGCACATCGTTACTAATAAAAGAAATATAGGGAGCTCATATATCAAAATACGAGATTTCTTTTCTATTTTACTTTGAAAACCAATTTCGACCCAAATTTAGACTAGTTTGCCATGTCTACCTGAAAAATTGCATATTGTACAAAACATTTTGTTTAAAATTTAAGCATTGTTTAATTTGTCTAATTTAATTTGACTTGGACCTGAATTTTGACGCTCTCAACAAAGGTGCATCATTTTGAAAACTCTTTCCTCCTTTTTTATTTATTTATTTTAAAACTTTGATCATCCATAACTGGAGTTAGAAATACACTTATGTAGCGTTTGGTTGAAAGTAATGCAATCATTATGCAATGGAATCAACTTTGTAATGCAATTGTTAGTGTAATAGAATGGGATAATAATTGCATTACAAAGTTTGGTTACAAAGTTTTTACAAGTGTAATAAAATGAATTCATCTACAAGCAATACTTAATTTTACACGTAACATGAAGCACTTGCAATTCAATTCGCATTTTATTTTTGCCTATTTTAACTATTTATAACTTTGTTGATAACTATTATCCAATATCTTATCATCATGATTATGATGTTTCACATGAGACTTACTTCACTCTATTTCTTATAGGTTACAACAATGTAATATTGTTTAAGTTTACCAAGTAGAGATAAGATGATGATGGTGACGTGAGAGAGAGAGAGAGAGAGACAGAGAGAGAGAGAGAGAGAGAGAGAGATGATGTCTAGAATGTACAAAAATGCAGTTATAATAATATGATCATGGTCTAGATTAAACGTTATCTAATATGGAGATGAGAGAGAGACGTGTGTAGGGGCTTCAAACCTTTTAAAAAATAGTGTCAAAGTAATAAGAGAGGGGAAGTAGAGGAGAGACAATGGAGAGAAGAGAAAGAAAGTTTCCAAATATAATAGCTCACAGTTGAATAGATTTTGATTCAAAGGTATGCAATCACAATTGTTTAGGAAAAGTCAAGTAATTGTAATTGCATAGATTGAGGTAATTGTGATTACAATGCAATCTTGATTACATTCCTTAATGGTAACCAAACATGGTAATGGAATCACCATTACCATTTTGATTGCATTACCACATCGATTACATAGAATCAAACAAGTCATTAGTCTATTTCTAAAATTGGTATTGATTTTTTTATCCTCTCTAAAACAATTCCATAATAAGATTTAAAATTTGACAATTTAGAGGGGGTATTTGGTTCAATTTTTTCACAATGGAATGGTATAGTGAATAATTTTAGGAGGCATAAGAATGATTTTTGATTTTTAATTCAAGTTGTTTGGTTCGATTTGGGTATGAATTCAAAGTAGATTGACAATAGTACCAAGAGATACAAATTTACGTAAATCCAAGGAGTGGGAGAGGCTCAGTAAAAATCATACCTTGTGCGTTTGTTATTTTATTTGAAATGTAATTCCAAGTAACGAAATATCCCAAACAAACACAAGATATAAGAACACACTACAAGAAAAAGACCAAATAAAGACGGAATCAACGACGGAACACGATTAATCAGCGACAGAATTTTCATATCAATAACGGAATTGGCGACGGAATACGGCTGTCGGATTTTCGCTCGTCGCTGATTACCTGGCGACGGAATTTTGAAATTCTGTCGTCATTAGCGACAGAAATTGCGACATACTTTTTTTTAGCGGGGGAAATTGGCAGGGCAGGGGTGGCGACGGAATGAAAAATCCGCCGCCATCAATGATAGAATTTCCGTCGCTGATGGCGACAAATTTTTCAGTCTGTCGCCACCCTTGTCCCAATTTTTTTTTCTCAATCTGTCGCCATTCCGTCGCTAGGTTTCTCATTTTTTTTAAATAAAATCGCTTGTTTTTTATCGTATCCGTACATACATTTCAATCCCTGCAAGAAATTTACAAGATCTTTGTACTCAATCAATATCCAATGGCTTCGAATATGATTTCATTCGAAGCGTTCTCAATAATTTCAAGCCACACAAAGGTGAAATATCACATCCAACGCAACACTTCCAATCAAGGGTTTTTAATTCACAAACCACAAGTTTCAAACAAAGTCTCTACATATCACAAACCACAAATTTAAACAAAGCAGAAGTTGCCAGTAATTGATAATGAAGTTATATATATGTTTGCAGAAGATGGAGAAGCAAGCGCCAAATGGGAGGAAAGCTAAATAAGCAGTAGGGGGAGGGGAGTGAAATAAGCACAAAGGGGAGGGGAAGCAAGCAGCAAGCAACAAAGGGGAGGGGAAGTAAGCAGCAAGAGATGTACTTCGTAAAGAACCAAGCATAAGAGCCACCAGCTGAAGGAAAATTGCAACCAACTTAATCACCAATGTGAAGATCATCCTCATCCTCATCCTCATCCTCACCCTCTTCCTCATTATGTTGCGAGTGATGAGTAAATGGTGGCTGAGATCCCGAGCCAGACGCTTGTTGCATTTGAAAAAAAGCTTGGAGGCGCTGATCGATGCTCATCATTTGTTGGCTCAGCTGTTGGTTGCTTTGGGTGAGCAATTCGTTGGATTCCTCCAGTTGCTTACATTTCTCCATAACCAATCGGTAGCTTTCAGTTTGTAAAGTTAGCTCACCCCCCAAGTTGGTTACTACACCCTTTAAGTCATTGAGTTCTTGTTGCGATGGCGTAGAACCAGTACCTGCTGACATGCATTTCAGTGAAGTACGCATTAGTATTGCAATTAAGTAAATTCAATGTATAACCATAGTCGTTGAAACTTTAATATGAAAACGGTATCGGATCTTTGAGTGAGATTGAAGTAACCGGATTCCCTCATGTTGACAGTCTCGTCACCAATGCCATAAATACGACCCTTCTTGTTCTTGAATGTCTTCATCCACAACTCATTTGGGTTTGGAAATGACTGGTTTGGATCCTGAGAGGTGTCATCCTCGGTCCCTTGAGAGTTGATAACATTTTGAAAATCACGTTCAAAGGATTCCTACAATACCACAACATGCATACTACAATTACTTAAAATAAAGTATACATGTTCATGTTGAACTACCAATGAAGATTGGGAATAGATAATTGCTTACATATGTTTGTTGTGATTTCTTGTCAACCCAAGGGGCATCTTCTTTGCCATGGAGTTTGTGAGTATGACTGAATAATTCAACAATGGTGGGCTCCGTCCCAAGTTGTTCCCTCTATGTATGTGCCAGAAAGAATGATGTCGAGTACAACACAAAATACAGTATTAAACTTAAACAAATACATAGCAAACATTAATTCATTTACCAGACGCCACCAATGCTCATGCATAGGGATCGAGCCACAGGTGTGGAGAGATGGGCCACCACTTTCTGGAGTTCCCAGTTGGTTCTTCTGGGCTGTTTCACGCAATTTCTTGTAATGTTCATTCGCCAGTGCTGTTAGAGTCCCTCCCATTGAGCATCACCGAGCCAAACATGCTTCTTGTTATGCTTCTTTGCTTTGCCAAAGAAGTCTCTCAAGCGTGCATTGCCTCGGTTTTCAAAATTCCTTCTTATACGATCCTCGTGGACTGGATCCCAAGTAAACCACTTCTGCAATTATCAAAACAAAAAACACAACAAATAATACAATAGTCATTTATCATGTTTACAGAAACTGTTGACACGTAGTCACTGTAATTACCTTGAACCCTCCAAACCACAAATCCCGTACTAGTTTGGACACTTTGCTCCAACTAGGCCAAGCTCCGTCAAATTTGCTTTGAAATATGAGCGAAATCCTACTAACAGCACCATCATTGGGGAGAAACCTAATTGAACATAACACATCAAACTGGTTACTTGCTATGCAAAATTCATGTAGTACTTCATAAGATATAACAAATGAAGATTTGCCCATTACCATCTGGCTCAATCCAAGTCTTAGCTCGAGTGCTCCCATGACTGGATTGTGCTTTACTTTCACCACTTGCAATGTTCTCTTGGGACTGGTTTGTGTTAGGGTGAGCGGGTTAGGGAATAGGCTGCACAGTGTGAACAATATGGGGGTTTGGAGGAATGTTGTAGGCAAATTGGCCGTACATGGTGCTTTGGTTGGGAATGTATGAGGTCTGATGATGGAAAGCCCCAAATGGGGGAGGCAGTGGTCCTGAAATACCTAGTATGTAAGCAGCCATTGTGGCTCCTGGATGAATTGGCAGGTCTGATAAATGTCCATTGCGGTCGGATCTACGACAGAGCTCCTACGCCCTCGTTCTCTACCTCGAGTGAAGGATTTACCTCGACGAGAACTTAAATCCATACCTGAAGTAGGTGACAACAAAGCCAAGTACAAATATATAATGATTGCACATATAAACCGTTTTCCTTATACATCATAATAGGTACATAGGTTATACATATTTTACAAAGCTCATTCATACAATATAAGTAAAGTCACAACCAATTATTTGACATGCAAAGTACTCAAATACATAAGAATTCATAACCACTCAATCATCTGCATCCTCATCATCATCAATGTCATCGTCATCGTCATCGTCATCATACAAATGCAAATTTTCTTCAACTTCATCTATTTCATTATCGTCATCCCACTCCCCCTCTTCATCACCCTCATCCTTCTCTACCTAATCTATCTCGTCATTACCCTGAATGAATGAAAACCTTATTTCATTATTAACCTCTTCTAGTGGTGCACTTTCATCCACTAATGATGCAGGGATGACATCATTCACAGGTTCAACGATAGTCGTCATGTTCGTTTGTTGGTACGCAGTAGGTAGAGTATACTGCTGATCCACCCTCGCCCTTGGTTTTGTTGGTATGACAACAAGCTAATTGGCCCTATCCCTTGAGCGATCTGCCTGTCGCATAAAGTATACTTGTGATGCGGAGTTTGGGAAGTAAATGGGTCGTACTTTCAGTACCTTCTTGTACGGTGGACCTCAATAAGGTTGCTTAGTTTATGAGACCGTGTCCCACGATTCAATGTGGGGTCGAACCACTTACAAATGAAGAGCACACATCATTTAAGTGGTTCGCCTACGTACTCAATTTGGACAATATCCTTCAGTACACCATAATAATCATTCTCAATATCGCCTTCCCCAGTGCCACAAATACCAACACCACAATTATATGTTCTCTTCCCGACGCTTTAAACTTTTGTGTGGAATTTGAATCCATTTACTCTATATGCCGTCCACGTCGACATATACCGCTTTGGCTGCACAACTAATTGGCTCAAGTAGCAATGTTTGTCAGTCTCGAATATTTGAATATAATGCACCTAAGGTGACGTAACATGTGGTTTTAATTAATACAATGCACCCAATTAACTGTTATGATAAAATTATGAACAACAACAACAACAACACCACCACCACCTCCTAGTGTGGGTCCCGCTTTCACAGGTCTGGGGAGATCCAGCTATAGGCAACCTTACCTCTACCGGCATTCCTACCTGTAGAGAGTTCGATTCCAAGAGACCCACAAAAAAGGATTTTGTGAAAATGTTTTAAAGAAGAAAGCTTTTGTGAAAAAAATAACTGGGGAAAATTAGGGCCATAGGCATGGGCTGACTAAGATACATCAAAAGACAAGATGCCGAAGTTGAAAAACACAATAACAATATAATAGATGACGAAATCATACCTTAACAATCCGAGGTAAGCAGACGCTGTCCCTTCCCAAAATGAAGAACAACCTGCATACGAGCACGATAAACCCTTACCAGCACTAAGCCACTGCAGCCAAAGGACAACTACGGAGTCGAGTATCTACGATCTAAGATCTTAATCCTATCCCGCCACAACCTCCTATCCAGAGCCAAGTCTTCCGTCAAACTCACAACTTTCAAGTCATCTCTAATCACCTCGTTCAAACTCTTCTTAGGTCTCCCCCTTCCTCTCTTACCCCCGGGGATGTCGATCAACTCACCTCTCCTCACTGGAGCGTCCACACTTCTCCTTTTCACATGGCCAAACCATCGGAGTCTTGATTCTCTCATCTTATCTTCTATGGGAGCTACTTTAGTTAAGTCCCTGATTACTCCATTCTTAATGCTGTCTAATCTCGTAAAACCACACATCCACCTAACCATCCTCATCTCAGCTACTATCAACATCTGAACCTGCGTTTTTTTTAGAGGCCAACATTCCAATCCATAAAGAACAGCTGGTCTAACTACCATTCGATAGACTTTGCCTTTCAATCCTAGGGGCACCCTTTTATCACACAGCACACTTAAGGCAAACTTCCATTTTTGCCAACCCACTTTTATTCGCTGGTTCATATCCTCATCAATATTCCCATTTTGCTGAATGATCGAGCCAAGGTACTTAAACTTATCGACCTTCGATATCGCCCTCCCATCCAGGGTGACTTCTCCCCCCGCATCTACCCTTCCACTAAAACAACAATGGAGGTATTCCGTTTTTGATCTACTAACTCTAAAACCTCTAGCTTCCAGCGTAAGCCTCTATCGCTCCAACTTATCATTAACTCCCTGACTGATCTCATCAATAAGAACAATGTCATTTGCAAAAAGCATACACCATGGTAACTCATCTTGAATCCCTCTTATGAGTGCATCCATGACTAAGGTGAAAATAAAAGGGCTTAAGGCGGAACCCTGATGCAGACTCATACCAACGACAAAGTCATTGGATACCCCTCCCGGCGTCCTAACACTCGTCCGACCTCCCTCACACATATCCTCAATAACTCAAACATATAAGGGCGACACTCCTTTCTTTTCCAAGCAGCTCCATAACACTTCACGCGGGACTCTATCATAAGCTTTTTCTAGGTCAATGAACACCATATGAAGATCCACCTTTCTATCTCTGTACAAATCTATGAGCCTTCTAAGGAGGTAAATTGCCTCTATGGTCGACCTGCCTGGCATAAAACCAAATTGATTCTCAAAAATCGAAACATCTTTTTGCAGCCTTCTCTCAATCACCCTCTCCCATAGCTTCATAGTGTAGCTGAGCAACTTAATACCCCTAAAATTATTACAATCTTGAATATCCCCTTTGTTTTTGTATAGAGGGATGACTGTACTAGACCTCCATTCTCTGGGCATCTTAGCGGTCAAAATAACATTGAAAAGCTCCGTTAGCCACTCTAATCCTTCTTCACCCAAACACTTCCATACTTCCACCGGTATTTGATCCGGACCCTCTGCCCTCCCATTCGTCATCTTGTTTAAGGCCTCCTTGATCTCGTCCTTTGTGATATGGCTACACGCTCGCGGATCTAGTTGCTTCTCACTACACTCTCTGCGCCTACTACGAGAATCTTCCATCACTTCCCCATTAAGGAGTTCGAAAAAGTACCTTTGCCATCTCTCTTTGATTTCTGCATCCTCAGACAACACCTTACCATCTTCATCCTTGATGCACCTCACCACACCTAAATCCCTAGTTTTTCTTTCCCTAGCCTTTGCCAGTTTAAAGACTTCCTTCTCCCCTTCCTTGGTCTCCAATCTATGATATAACCTATCAAAGGCCAAGTTCTTAGCTACCGCCACATCTTTCTTGGCTACCTTCTTTGTTGCCTTATATCTAACTCTCCTAATCTCTCTTTCTTCATCCGTTCTACTGTTCATGACATATGCGTAAGCCTCTTTTTTCTCTTTGACTTTCTCCTTTACCTCCTCGTTCCACCACCAGGCACCCTGCATTCTGTTACCACCTCTCCTAAAAATACCTAGGATCTCCTTAGCCGACCTTCGAATACAATCTGTTATTACCTCCCACATTGAATCTGCATCCTCTACCCTCCTCCAAGCTCATTCTTCAGTAATCCTATCTCATAATAGCCCGACGTTCTCCTTCGTGAGGGTCCACCACTTAACTCTTTGGTCCCACCGGCTCTCATCTTCTTCCACTTTAAACACTTGAACTCCATATCCAATACTAGCAACCTATGTTGAGTCCCTATATACTCACTAGGGATCACCTTACAATCCTTACAAGACCTTCGACTGTCCGCCCTCATCAGGAAGTAATCAATTTGGGTCTTTAAGGAGCCATTCTTAAAGGTCATCTAGTGATCCTCCTTCTTCTTGAAATAGGCGTTGACCACCAACAATTCATAGGCCACCGTAAAGTCCAGCACAGAAACCCCTCCCGTGTTTCTCTCTCTAAAAACCAAAACCCCCGTGGACCGTATCATACCCATCCGAGTCAACACCAATGTGGCCATTAAAGTCGCCTCCTATGAAAAGTTTCTCGCTCTGAGGTACCTCCTGAATGACCATATCCAAATCCTCCCAAAATGGCTTCTTAATATCATCTGGTAGACCTATTTGAGGAGCATAAACACTAACCACATTCACGAATTCTGAACCCACCAAAACTTAAATGGCCATAATCCAGTCGCTCTTGCGCCTCACTTTGACCACAAAGTTCACCAACTCCTTCTCAACCAAGATGCCAACTCCATTCTTCTCCTTTATTGACCCCGAATACCATAATTTGTACCCATCAATTTCTCTAGCTTTAACTCCCACACACTTCGTCTCTTGAACACAAGCTATGCTAATATTATGCCTATGCAAAGACTTAACTAATTCTATCGACTTACCCATAAGAGACCCAATATTCTAGGACGCTAGGCGCACCTTCCGAAGCCCTGGACCCCTCCTAACCCTATTACCCCCCGGAGGACAGGCTGAAGCTACTACATTGCTCGTCACAGGCCTAGAAAACTACTCGGCAAGAGAACACCCTAGATACTTGTTAAGATCGTGAGTATTCTACCACAAGAGGGGGGTGAATTGTGGTGTCTGATTTTCGCGTTGTAAATAACAAACACCCTTGTGACTTGTTTGCAGAGGGTGTTCTCAAATATTACAAATGCGAAAATCACCAAGATAAATGCGAAAAATAAAGCACACACAATTTTTACGTGGAAAACACCTCTAGCCCAACTGAGGTGTGAAAAACCACGACCTACCTCGTGTAGGCTTTAACCACTTCACTAAACCGGGCTTAACTCGTTACAAATGCAACACACCTTGTTACAACTTGCAACCACGTAACCTCCTTCTCTAAGGCAGATTACACCACGTCCAAAGCTCACCAGATTGGACACGTCCAAAGTCCACACCACTGAGGACCACTCACTCACTTTTCTTATTCAAGATCAGGGTTACAAAACACCTTACTGGGTGCTTCTGTCTTAAGCAGATGTAAGGTACAATGAAGTCCTAGTATGCCAATATATTGAAAGCTTGGTTTAAACACAACTTGTATTGGTTTTTCTTTTCTCAAGTGTAGCTCGAAAAATTCTTTCCACTAGAAAAACCACTTTTTGAATTTTGCTTTTTGCGTGTGTTGTGTTTCTAGATATTCTCTTGCTTTCTTTTCTTGCTATTCTCTCGTGTGTATGTGTGTCATTCAATGAGAGTAAAATGCTGTATTTAAACAAGAATTCCAACGGTCAAAACCAAGAGAATCAGCTAAGTATGGAAAATAATTTTTCAAGAAAAATACTCCCCAATGGCTAGTGACAAGTTTTTCCCAAAGTATAAGGGATTTGTTATCTTAAGAGATAACCCTTATCTTCCCATAGCCGTGAAGAGGATTCAAAAAGCAACCAGAAATCTTCAAATTTGGAATTTTTATCTTATCCGAAAATATGGGCAAAGGAAATCTTTTAGTTTTGGCAAATTTCCAAAAACCTATTTTCGCAAATCTCCCATAATATTTTCAAGAAATATCCTTTCCAGAAAAATAGCAATCTTGGAGTTTAAGGAAAGTATTCTGGAGATCTTGGCCAACCGAAATGAATTTTCAAAGATAACCGGATATGGCCACTTTAGTTCAAAAACACCCTAGGCATCCTGTTTGCAGGGTTGTTCGCAACTGGTGTTCTGAAGTACTTAGTGCAAATACTGATTCAAAAGGTGTTTAAAAAGCATTTTCAATATTGGCATATTAACAAGAATCTAAATAAATAAAACCTATATACCCAAGACTTCTTGTTTTGAATCAGTCATCTTGTCTAAGATTTGTAGAGCTGCTGTGAACACCAAGGCCACCTTGTTTGCTGGGGTTGTTCTTTGCATTGCTAGAGTTCAGGAACATGCCTTACAATCAACTGTCGAGATGACGTTCTTGACTTAATATAGAATCACCACGTGAAACCTGTTTTAAGGACTTGTTCTCACATGTAGCAAACCAGTTAATATAATAAAGATTACAAACATTAGTTAGGCCTGTTTGGAGACCGTGTTTGGACCAACATTACTTGGACAAATTTTTACACCTGGATTTGTTATCATCAAAACTTAAATATAATAACTCAACAAATTTCCCCTTTGTGATGATGACAAACCAAGTGACCATATTGACAAAACAAAAAAATGAATGCTGATAGGGATCCACGTAAGTCAAGGTCAGGTTGAGACTCATATATTGTCAATAGGTAGGTTCTTCTTCCCCCTTTTGGCATCATTGAAAAGCAATAACAAACAAGGAGAAAGGAGAAGGAACAACAAGCAAGAGAGACTGCAATTAGATATTTCATTAATAAGCAAGGCAGTACAATTGCAACAAAATAACAAGCAGCAAAAAACAGAAACAAACAAACAACAAAAACAGCCTAGACGATAAGGGAGCAGGAGGTGGTTTCGTCTGCAGAGGAGGAATGCTAGGGGCAAGAGTGAAGAGAAGAGTAAGCAGGTCTGCATGGCGTTTGGCAGAGAGGGCTTGTTCCTCAGCAAGAGCAGCCTTGACAGCTGATAGCTCATCCTTGAGGCGAGCATTGTCCTCAAGAACAACCTCAACCTTAGTGGACGGTTGCTCAGAAACAGGTGGTTGAGGTGGTCGACGACCCTGTTTGGAAGCGGACCCTTTGCCAATCTCATAACCACACCCTAGCAGAGTGTCAATCCCAATTGCATCAATGACTTGGGCATTCACTCGCCGTGTGAGCACTATGCTAAAGTGGTCAAACACCTTTGTCAGCAGAAACCCATACCTGAGATCATGAGCCCGGGTGGTGTTCGCAATTCGCCCAATGTGGCGAATCATGATAGCTGGAAGATTGATGGGTTCCTCCCTATCCAATAAGTCGACCAGGCACTGATCAAAAAGGTCTGCTGAGTTTCTCCTTTGACCCCTTGGAATCACGTTCTTAATGACGAACATGAAAAGGAGTTGGTGGGGAGGAATCAGATCACCCTTTTTGACAGAGGAGGGTGTTCTCAGACCCTGTTTCTGACTGAGGCGTTTGGACACCTCCAGGAGCCTGGCTGGTTCCAGGGCTACTTTGTCATCCCTCACATACACAGCAAAGCCTTGTGAGGGCACTCCCAGAATTTTCCCAAGTTTGGGCGCATCAACCCTGATGCCATGCCCATTCACACAACTTGTCACCACCCCTTCGGTGACCTCGCAGTTGGCATAAAATTCAGCCAACTCAGGAACAGAACACCCCAACTGGGTGTTTGCAAACAACTCAAGCCAGCCTTGGGCTCAAAGCTTAGTCAAGAACACCCCCAAACCCTGTTCCTCAAAAAACCTTACAGACACTACCTTCCCCCTGACGACATTGCGCTTAAGCAACTGCGCATGTTTGTCAGTCATAGGAGAGGGAGTGAACTGCTTTGGGCGTTTGGAGGCAGGAACAGAGGTGATAGCTTTTAGTAGGGGGGTTGTTCTGGGTTTTCGCTTGAGGGGTGTTTTTGCAGGAGAGGGTTTCACAGCAGGTTTAGTGGCTGATTTTGGAGGGGCTTGATCTTCAGAGGACTCAGAAAACACCGGTGTCGCCTGTTTGAAGGTGGTGTCCTCAGAGTCAGAACTCGAGAGCCCTTCAGAAGAAGAGGAAATCTCCTCGATGATAGGAGCTGAGGGTTTAGAGGATCTGGGGGTTGATCTGAAGACAATTCTCGCAGACTTGCGAGAAGGTTGAGGAGGAGAAGAGGGAGTTAGAGAGGGGCGAGACCTTGGTTGTGGTCGTGTTCTTGGCGTTCGGGTGCGCCTAGCCACCATCTTTACCCTTTTCCTCTTCTCTCCAGTTTGAGAGACTAGAGGAACAGAGTCATCCCCTTGAACAAGACTTTCTCCTGTTTTCTCACCAGAATCCTCCTTCAGATCGAAGAACACATCCCCTGTTCTTTGAGTTGTTTCCGGGAGTGGTGCAGAAGAACAGGGTTCAAAATCCCCAACAATGGTTTCTGAGTTCTCTAAGAATTGGTCTTGGAAGCCCAAAGAACCAGCACCTGCTGCAGAAGAAATGGGACAAGGGATTGTTCCCACATACACCATTAATTCCCAACCAAAGGGGTAGGGAATATCATTCAACTCAAGCCCAACACTTTTGAGGTTTAGCTGAGTGAGATACCCGAAGGTTTTGTGGATAATTGGGCGAGGAGGAGCCAGAATTGAGAGTGTAATCATGTTGTTACTCTCAGAGATTGATGAAAAATCGGTTTTGGAAGCCATTATCGCAAGGAAGACTTGAGGGTTTTGCTAGGGTTTGAAAGCAAGAACAGAGGAGAGAGAGAGAGAGAGAGAGAGAGAGAGAGAGAGAGAGAGGGCAAGACCAAGAAGATAGACGCACGAGAGGCAGTTTTTAAACTCCCCACCTGTTATGAAGAGCCACCTAGGGAACACCTAGAATTTAAGCAGGCATCATACAATAATGGCAATTAAGGCATACCTGTTCGAGCCGCCTGTTCTTGAACATGCTTCTCTTATTCCAAGGTCTGTTCTTGAACCACTGAGCGGAAGCTCAAATCAACAAATAGGAAGACGGTACCCGTAAAAGAAGGGAAGAAACAAAGGCTGAAGTTCTCTACAACATATTGAAAATATATATATATATATATATATATATATATATATATATATATATATAATAAGGAAAGTCTTAAATCAACAACCAGGACTCACAACTAAAGACGCCATGAAGATCACCACACCCTGAACTTCCTCTAGAATCCAAAGCAAAGGGAAGAATCAAAGGCTGGAGGGAGGTGAACCCAAAATAGAGCACAAAAATTTTAAACACCCAACTTCACAAACAGACCCAAACAGAATACAGAAATGAGCACAAAAATCACAACCTTTGAAGCTACAAAATTCCGATCACACTAGGGCAATTTACAACCAGAACCCAAATCCTAAACACCCAACTTCATAAATGACACTCAGAACTCAAAATTGGAACACACAGTGGCAAGACTTAGGCACAAACTCATCAAGGAGCAGGTTCAAATCCTACAGAATTACGCTACTCGGCCACAAACAGACAAGCGCAGAAGCTGAAAAAACCTTGGGTAACAGCACAACCAACTAAAGAGCAAAATAAACACTATTATTGATATAAAGACAAGGCTTTAATAGAAAAAAAGGAACTCACAGTGAGTGCTCTGTTTTCAAGTGTGTGCTGAAGAAGAAGACGCAGAGGATGGAGCTGGGGCTACCTTAGCTCTGAATTGAGCGTCTTCGTGGTTAAGCCAACAAGGGAGCAATCAGATAACAAGGAGGCAAATGGGCCTTGTCCACAGATGCACTGACAGCGGGAAGGGGGCACACCGGTGACCGGCCGCTTCCACTTGTCGCAGGTGCAAACTGTTGTTGTGGTACTGGGTCCGATACACTAGCCGATTGGGTGTTGCCGGTGAGGCACCGACTTGGGCTGTTCCCAAACGATCGTTGTGTTCTGCGAGCTAGAGAGAGAGAAAGAGCAGCTAGAGAAAAGCCATTAAAATTATGAATAAATGAGTTATAATACGTGCATTGTCACTAAACCAATCCGCGAAATGAGTTCCGATGATGGTGTCGACATCTGCGTCGCTGACATTGGGACGTGCAGTTCTGACTTGTTCTGTGAAAATTCTATCACATTTTATATAGCCTATTAACATACCTGTGCTCTGAATGATAAACTCTATTGGAAGTGAAAATACCACTCACCCTATATAAGGTTTAATTTCATCACAATTTAACAGCATGTGAAGATGGACAGCAACATATTCGACATCTGTCAGATACCTTGATCTTTCCCTACCAATAACGGTTCCTTGCGGTGCAAACACGGACAGAGTTGAAAAATAATTAATATGTTCATCGTCATCCTCATTTCTCCTGCACCTAGTGTGCATGGAGGGTACATTAGAGCCGAAGTAATAGGAGACGAAGAATGTCCTCTCTACTTCTAGGTATGCTTCTGTGATTGAACCTTCAGGATACGCTTGTTGCTTTATCTTTTTCTTTAAGAACCTACCAAATTCACAATTGCAATCACTTCTAAGTGATTCCATATATAACAATTGAGATAAGGTTTCATCGATTATAGTATAATTTACCTCTTAAGTGAATATATCCATCGAGATTGTACTGGACCACCTAGTTGAGCCTCTTCTGCCAAATGCACTGACAGGTGCTCCTTTACATTGAAAACGCCAAGAGGAAAAATGGTCTCCAACTTACACAAAGTGATGACAATGTTGTGATGCAGTTCCTCAAGCATATCCTCTCGCAATGTTGTTGAGCACAAGTTCTTGAAGAACTGGCTTCTCTCAATAAGAGGTTTTAACACATCATCTGGGATCGACTAAATGCAATTGGTAAAAGAGTTTCTATGAACACATGACAATCACTTTTCATGTTTTTGAACTTAGCCTCAATAGGGTCCACGATATTCCTCAAATTAGAGCAATATCCATCAGGCATTTGAAGGTCCTTCACCCTTTCACACAACTCTCTTCGCTTATCCATAGGAAGTACGAACTTCACTTTTGGTTTCATCGGCTTACCACTTGGGCCTGAATGTAAATGTAATTTTGGTCTATCACATATTTCTGTAACATCTATTCTTGATTTGACGTTGTCCTTTGTTTTCCCATGAACATCCATAAGAGTGTTAATAATATTCTCGAACAAGTTCTTTTCAATGTGCATCACATCCGAATTATGGCGGAGCAGTTGGTGTTGCCAATAAGGTAACTCGCAGAATATGCTCTTCTTCGTCCAGTTGTGCTCATTTTTCTTAAATCCTGGTATCACAAAGTCACCATTTGTAGTTACCATTGAATAATCTTCCCCCTCGGCATACAGTTCTTCCCCAAATAGTCAGCGAGGAGGACCCCTTTTAACAGTTCTGCCTTTTCCTAAATGTTGTTCTATTTCTTTTGAACGCATGATTCCTTGATAAAAAAAACACCGATGACAGTCAAACCATGAGAATTTACCTCCATTTCTCAGTCTCAAAGCCTTTTGTTGTTTCATACATACAGGGCATGTCAATTGGCCATTAGTACTCCACCCAGATAACATTCTATATGCGGAAAAATAATTGATGGTCCACATAAGTGCCGCCTTAATCTGAAATGTATGCCCCATAGAAATATCATAAGTCTCAACTCCAACATCCCACAACTCTTTCAACTCAACAACAAGAGGTTGTAAATATACATCTATCTTGTTCTTGGGATTTTTGGGCCCGGGGATTACACAAGTCAAGAACATGAACGGTGTGGTCATATAGATTTCAGGGGGGAGGTTATAAGGTGTAACAACCACCAGCCAAATGGAGTATGATCTTAAAGACAATGTGTAAGGATTAAATTCATCTGCACATAAACCAAGCCTCACATTCCGAGGCTCTGCAGCAAATTCAGGGTACTTGGTATCAAAATATTTCCATGCTACCCCATCTGATGGATGACATAAAACACCATCCTCACGTTGATGTTAATTCATAATGCCAGCTCATGTGCTCTGCACTGCTTCTTGATGCGTACAACCTCTATAGTAATGTATCCTCAAGTATGGCAATGGATTCTGATTCCTTTGTTGTGATCTTTGCCTCTTCCATCGTGAATACCCACAAAACTTGCACGCATCCAGGTTTGCATCCTCCTTATAAAATAGCATGCAACCTTTCCGGCAACAATCAATTTGAACCATACCGTTGCCGAGATCTTTAACAACCTTCTTCATTTACCCAAAGTTGTGGCATATTATAATAAGATTTAATTGAACAATTTTATTGAAACAATTTTGAAGCATATTATAATCATATTTAATATTCAATAGTCTCACCGCCACAGATAGCTCACTCTGGGTGGAGTAACCATCATATAAGGGTTGTTGAGCAGCTTGAACCATATTATAAAATGGTTCTCGACAAGTGCTTGCCCCCTCTTCCCTTACATTTGGATTTGCTATTATAGCATCATCAACCATGTCCTTCATCCAATCTACGTAGGATTCAGAGTAGTCATTATTAATATGACTTGAACCTCCAACTTCAAGAATTTCACTATTTGAATACCCAAAATCATATTGCTGAGGTTCTATTTCCTCATGACTTATCCAAAACCAATACCCTTGCACAAAACCCTTATACATAAGGTGCATCTTGACCTCATCAGGTGTCAAGTACACCTTATTTCTGCATTTCGCACAAGGACATCTATACTTTCCCCCATTCATAAACTCTGTTTGTCTACGTGTAAATTGATCAAATTCGTTTACTCAATCTAGAAATTCTTGCGTATAACCACTACGATCAGGCAGTAATCTATTATACATTCACCTACGATGTGGAGGACCATTCATATTCTGTTCAAATAACAATAACCAAATAAGGTATTTGATAAGAATTAATTTTAATCAAAATTATAATAATTACATAAATTACGCAATTATATATTATGTACGTTTACTTTAAAATTTCCACATGCACCCAAAAAAAAACTTACAACTTTCGACAAATATACCTACATTCTCACGAATATCACAAAACTAATAATTCATACATAGTTTACCACTTTATTCCACCAACATATCGAATTTCAACTTAAAATTACCAAATCTAAGTGTACATTGCATTGAGCGAAATCTTTAAACATATATGAGCTACAATTTCATATGAACATCACATATCAACAAAATTATAAACTAAAGCATCTCAATCCATCAAATTAGATCAATAAACTCACACAAATACCACATTTCAACAACATTATCAATTAAAATCTTTCATTCCACCAACATATGAAATTTCAACTTCAAACTACCAAACATCAACCCTAAATCGCATTTATCAAATTCTTGTAATGAATTAGAGCAACAACCTCACACAAATAGCACATTTCAATAACATTATCAATTAAATCATTTTATTCCACCAACCTATCAAACTTTAACTTCAAACTATCAAATCTAAACCCTAAATCACATTTACCCCAATCTTGAAGCAAATTAAAGCAATAACCTCACACAAACCGCACATTTCAACATAAATATGAACTAACTATGAAATTCTAGCAATGTAATACAAAAATTTGTAGAAATTACAAGTAGTTTAGTTGAGAAAAATACCTCAAATTACTCTAAAAAACCGGCAGTGAGGGGGCGTCAGAAGGTGGCCGGCAATGGGGGCGGTGACAGACGGCGGCGGGGGGGGGCGGGGGACGGCTGGCGGTGGCTTGGCAGGGCAGGGGACTGTCGGTGAGCGGGGTTCGTGCAGTCAAAGCATTCACCACTCTCTCTCTCTCTCTCTCTCTTCGAAGCTTTCGCAGAAATGAAACAAGAAAATTTTGGTTTCATTTTAAAGGGGTGGCGATGGAAATTCCATCGCCAGCCCTTTTTTTTTTTTAAAGTTCGAATTTTTTTTTGGGCAACGGACATTTTAAAAAAAAAATTAATTATGGTGACAGAATTTTCGTCACCCACTGTCAATTCTGGCGACGGATTAAAATTTCCGTCACCATATCTGTCGCATAATCTGACTTTTTTGTAAAACTCTTCTTCACTTGCCATTTCCGTCATCAAATCTGTTGTTAATTTTTTCCGTCACTGAATTCCGTCGTTAATTTTTTCCGTCGCTGAATTCCGTCGTTAATATGAACTTTTTTAGTAGTGACATGTGATACCATTTCCATGCATGAACTCAAAAAGTCTTGAACCAAAAGGGTGCTTTGTATATGATTTCCTTTCTAACTGCAATCTAACTTGAATGTTGAAAATATTCACCACTATATACATATAGACTTAGTATAAAATGGGAGGATTGTGGATGTCAATTATCTCATATGGTAAAATTGTTTAATATAATTACTGAAAACCTTAGTTCGAATTCCAATAACATCGACTTTTGCTCCTCCTAGAACTGAACCATCGGACACGCTTGTACGCAGTAGACAACTATGCACTCCATAACACACATTCCATTTGTGGCACAGGTGACACAAATGGCATAAGGAGATTGCTCCTATAGGAATGAGATCCATCTTTGCAATGTATAAAAGCCAGGAGGTTTGAATGAACCTTTTTACCATGAGACGACAATTTGCCCCCTGATCCTTTAACTACTTGTAGTCTTGTACACTTGTTAATCAATGTTTTCTACTGTCCTCAACAAGGCCACACATCCTGCTAAGACAGCCCTACATGCATGAATGGTTTCAACCAAGCCTAGGAAACAAAAGTTGACAAGGGTTAAAGTGGCATCCACCTTAGCTGGGTGAATCTCGATCAAAATTCCATTGGAAATGCTTTGAGCAGGTGAATTGAATGGCGACTGTAATTTTAAGAGCAACATAAGTTAATAATTGAACAGTCTCATGATGATATATACAAGTCTTTGAATGAGATGTGTTGGTGTTAGGAAATTAGAGCAAGCTAATAGCAGAAGCGATAGGATAAAACAGATATTCAAAAATTTAAAGAACGATAGCAGAAACAAAGCAATAACACACAAGATTTACGTGGAAACCCAATGCGGGAAAAAAGCACGGACGGCGATGAGCACAATCAATCCAATACATGAGTAGGGAGAGTACAAAGTGATCGCAACCACACCAAGTGATTCGATCTAATAGCAGGATTACAATCTCTCTTGTAATCTCTCACAAGATACTCTCTACCTCTGAATGTGTTATGGGATTCAGGGATTTGAAGTCTGAAGCAGTGATTTTAGATCCTAGGCAAGGTCTCTTTATATAAGGTCTAAAAATCTAGGGTTTAACTCCTAGAGGAGAACCCCAGCCGCCACAAAGATTGTATCCCAATACGCAAACCCTAGCCGGCAAGAAACGCGCGCCAGAACTGGGAACCCAGCACAACCGTGCTGGGTGGCACAACCGTGCCACCTGGCACGGCCTCCCCGTGCCAAATCCTTGCCTCCTTTCATCGTCGCTTCTTCGGCCTAACACGCCCGTGTTGTCTGGCACAGTCCCACCGTGCTGTTTCTTGGATTTTGGGCCATGAAACCAAACAGCTGGCATTGTGAGCTTATCTCATTACTGCTTCCTCGGTGATTGGTGCGTCTAGTTTACATACTTTACATGTAAGTGTTTGTGGTGGGTGGAGTATTAATTGTACCCTATTAGGTGGAGTGTGAGTTAGTGTTGTCTTGCCCTAGTATCTATGACTTTGTTTATTTTTTTGGTGCTGTAGCCTTTGGGCTATATCAACAATCGAAAAAAACCACACATTCCATCGATAACATTGTCTTGGGTAAGGGTACATAATGAAGTTGCCTTTTAAACAACTTACTCAAATTACAAAAAAAATAAATAAATAGCTTTTTACAAAAATCACTTTGCCAAACAACATAACTAAAAAAGTCTATTAAAATTTTGAAAAAAGTCATAAAAAAAACTATACCAAATACAACCAATATCCGGGTTTAACGTATGACTTTTCATAAAGGGTTATGGTCAGCCAAGGATTAAGGCTTGAGGAGCTATTATTAATATTGACTTGAGAATTGCAATGAAGCTGATCACAAGGGAACATCCGAAAGGCCAAGCACATCGTCACTAATAAAAAAAAATGCATGGAGCTGATGCATCAAAGGGATTGGGAAGTAAAACTAGGGTATTGTTATCGTGAATCAAATAAAATGGCAGATTTTATGGCAACAATGGGAGTTGCACATAATACACTTAGGTCCCCTACAACGATGTATGATTCTCTAGCTACCTTCAATTTTGATATTGTCAAGTTGTTAAGAGGAAATTGTGTAAGTGTTCATGGCTCAAAATTATTCGAAATGAATAAATTATTACGAGTTCTGTCCCTCTTATTGGGGAGGAAAAAAAGGAAGATAAAATGATTAAATTAGGCATGATTGTTTATTATTAAATTTATAGCTCTTTGATGTTGATGAGACGACATCCTAGCAAAAAAAAAAAAAAAACTTACATTAGAAATAGAAATAAGTACTATGACTTATGCTTAATTTGGAAATGTTATCCAAATTAATCAACTTAATTTATGGAGCTCAAAATCCAACGATATCCAAGCAAATTAAAATGAGGAGGAAAATGCTTAAATCTGAAAGGGAATCTCAAAGAGCTTGACTAGAGAGTATTAAAGCCTTGGAAAATAAGGATTTAGTTAGAGATAAGTGGAGCATTCTTAGGGAAGTTTGTTACTAAGAAGAAACTCCATTGCTCACATAAATAAATACCAAAATGGCTATCTTTTTTCAATCCCAAAGCTTGTCTTCATTTTCTCTTTCCTTCAATCCTTCTTCACCACCAAATTCTACATTTTGATTGCCAAGTTCTCTCTATATGGGTCTACAAAAACAAGAGGTTTTGGTGCAAATTTTTTAAAATTCTTGTTGGAGGATTCTACTGAAAAATTTCAGGAATTAATTGGATATTTGAGTTTGTTTTTTTGATTGAAATCTTAATCAAAATTTCTGTCAAAAAAAGTTAAAGGGTGTACCCATAAATGACAATAGGATTCATTGGGTCTGTAAATAGTAGCTTTCCAGGAAGTGGGGTGATTGCATTGCGAGTAATAACAGTTGTAGTCATCAATTTGAAGCTATTACTGTTTGGATTTCAATTAGAATTATCATCTCCTTCCCCAGAATATTTCCTCTTGGCTTCTGGCATTGCACGCGTCAGGAAAAAAGGTCAGTTCAATTTTATGATATATATATATATATATATATA
>JACYFF010031955.1:23402254-23433077 GCA_017589665.1 Selenicereus undatus
AATGTATATTCACAAAAAAAGGTGAGGATAAGATCAATTGATTTTGATTGATCGAAGTATTTGCACGACTTAATTACTACGGTACAAAAGTGTTGGATTTTACGTCTTAGTTTTAGCCTGATAGCTAAAACTAAGATCATGACATTGGGTTTTATAACAATGTTTGACGTATGCCGGTTTTCTATCGACAGAGTTAATTGTCAATGGCTGCAACCAACTCACCCGACCATATCCATGGGGCAGTGCACAAGGTTAGTGACATCTTGTTATGTGGTGATTCGTTGTCTACAACATACGACTTATTTTGGTCATCATATGATAATTTAGTTGCACTTGAATAATTCTATAATTAATTGTTGTCATGAATTTATTTACTACATACAATGTAAGTACTTTTGTAAATGGGTTTATAGGAGGAAATCGAGGATGTTATCCATGAGCATGAAGGATTAGAAAACGGGAACGAAACTTGCCATGACAACGATAGAAGGGACGTTCCTATCGCTACTATTCAACAGCCAACCGTTGCCCCCCATTCCAACACAAAGAAAACAAAGGGAGGATGGAAATGGGCGTTTCTAATATTGGGTACCTCTCTACCTAATTTGAGCTTATGTTTTTTTTTTTTATTTGTGTTTACACGGGTCAAATTAATTACAAATGGAATGACGGGCAAAAAATTCCTAACACTATATATGTATATATTTTACACGTATTCGAACATGTTTTCGATATATTTTTTTCCCTATTTTGACTAGTCAGGACTAGCACTTTAATACTTATGCGCACGATTATACCTAACTCAAATAGTGAATAGTAATACAAAGTAATGCGGCATTTATCAAACACTGGTCTTTTTGGGTTAGAGGTTAGCTCATGTTTTGCTATTTGATTGTTTGCTATGATAATGCAGCAAATCAAGGATTAGCAACGCTGGCATTTTTTGGCGTGGGCGTCAACTTGGTACTATTCTTAACAAGAGTACTTAGACAAGATAATGCTGATGCAGCCAACAATGTTAGCATTTGGACTGGCACGGTTTACTTGTTCTCTCTCGTTGGAGCCTTCATAAGTGACTCATACTGGGGTCGTTACCTTACAAGCACTGTTTTCCAGCTCATTCTTGTCATGGTAACTACAACATACCAGCTCATATATTTAAAAATCTCACTGTTGCTTATTTAATTTCCTACCACACTCAAATCTCAATAATACAACAACAAGTCTCAGTATGGGTCCCGATTTCACGGGATCTGTGGAGATCCAAATGTAGGCAGTTTTACCCCCTATATGTACATTACTGTTTGTAGAGAGACGTTTTCACCAGGCACACGTAAAATTTTTTTTAGAAAGGTGCTTCAGAAATTGAAAAATTGATGGCTAAAATTCATTTAGCAACGCATGACCTAATTTTGTTGATGAAACTTCTGAATCGTTTTATTATTTTGTTAGGGTTCGGTGCTTCTTTCATTGACATCATGGCTTATGTTGCTAAAGCCTCAAGGTTGCGGCGACGGTAAGTTGGAGTGCTATGAGACCTCAGTTGTTGGACGAGCAATATTTTATCTAGCCATATACTTGGTAGCATTTGGATATGGAGGATACCAACCAACAGTGGCCACTTTTGGAGCAGACCAATTTGAGGATGAATCAAATTCCAAGGGGGAAGTCTCATCCACGAAAGCGAAATCAGCTTTTTTTGCGTACTTTTATTTTGCACTCAATTGTGGATCTTTATTCTCCAACACAGTCTTAGTCTATTATGAGGATAAGGGGTCTTGGACCTTGGGTTTTTGGGTCTCAACTGCTGCTGCTCTATTAGGTCTAGTCCTATTTTTGTCCGGTTCGCCAAGCTATCGATATGTCCCTGCCCATGGGAACCCTTTACCGCGTGTTGCACAGGTATTTGTTGCTGCATGTAGGAAACGGAATGTAAAGCCGGCCAATGCAGATGATTTATATGAACTCCGAGGAAGTGAATCTGCAATTAAAGGGAGTAGGAAAATTGTTCATACTACTAATTTTAGGTACTTGGACAAGGCAGCAACAATTACTAACAAAGATTTGTCAGAGCCGGAAAATCCCTGGAATTTGTGTACTGTGAGTCAAGTCGAGGAAGCAAAGTGCGTGTTAAAAATGCTACCTATTTGGCTATGCACAATTATTTACTCCGTCATCTTTACCCAAATGGCTTCCTTGTTTGTTGAGCAGGGAGATGTGATGGATACTCGAATTGGGAATTTTCATTTTCCGGCAGCTAGCATGTCTACTTTCGACATATGTAGTGTCCTAGTTTGTACTGGAATATACCGGCACATCCTTGTTCCTTTACTCGGGAAACTTAGCAGAAACCCAAAAGGATTAAGCGAGCTTCAGCGAATGGGAGTAGGGCTAGTTATTGGTATGCTTGCGATGGCAGCTGCCGGGATCACAGAAATTGAAAGGCTCAAAAGAGTAGTTCCTGATCAAAAGAGAAGCAGTCTGAGTATATTTTGGCAAGTACCACAATATGTTCTTGTGGGTGCTTCAGAAGTGTTCATGTATGTAGGCCAGTTAGAATTCTTCAACGGGCAAGCCCCCGATGGAATCAAAAGCTTTGGTAGTGCGCTTTGCATGGCTTCGATATCTTTTGGAAACTACGTGAGTAGTCTTCTAGTTCGGATGGTTATGCTCATTACTTCAAGGGGTGACAGCCCAGGATGGATCTCATCTGACTTGAATTATGGACATATTGATAGGTTTTACTTCCTCATTATGGCACTCACGGCCATCGATGTTGTGCTGTTTGTAATATGTGCTAGGTGGTACAAACCTATCACTTTCATAGAAACTGAGCCAGACAGGCAATTGCAATTGGAAGCAACTAATGAAGAAGAAGTGATTAGAAGGGTTTGATCTGATCTTGCATGAGGCATTAATTAGCGTTTATGAGTTTTCGTCTTAGTGTTGCTTTTGTGGTTGTCTATACTAAAATTCTTTAGGAGAATTTTGAGTTAATTTGAAGTTTCTAGATTGACTAGAGTTAGGATATCATAGTGTACCTAAGAGATGAGGTATATTAGCCTTATTTATTTAAGCTGTCTTCTTTATTAGTATGCTTGTTGCTCGTCTTTAAAGATGCGAACTGTTAACTTTTAAGTATCTCGAGATTTGATACATTAATTTTTATGACCCTAATATTTTTTAGTTTATTTTTAAGCACCCTTAATTATGAATTCCTTACAATTCAATCCTGAAATTACAAAAATACCCTTGCTATTGTCCTTTTTGTTTTTTTAATAAAAAAACCCTCAATTTATCTCTTTGAAGTATCCAAAATATCACCGGTAGACTGTCCAATAGTAGAAAGATAGTTTTTGGGAGTTTTTGCTTTAAAAGAAAAAATAAAACTGAACAATAGTAAGGGTATTTCTGTAATTTTCAGGACAGAATTATAAGAAATTCATAAGTGCGGGTACTTAAAAGAAACTCAAAAATGTCAAGATCATAAAAATTAATGCATCAAATCTCGAGATACCTAAAAAGAAAAAATTATCTTTTGGACCATCGAGGTTATGACAAATAATTTTCCAAGCCCACAATTTCTAATAAATATTTTCGAGGCCATCCAACTTTGGGTAGACATTTTTTGGGACTGAAGTCGATCAAACTTATCTTTTTAAATTTGCACCAAAGACCCTAAGTTTCTCAGAGAAGATATCTCGGTTGCTTACCTCTAGTTGTCCAGGTATATTATCTTCCTCGATTATATTGTTCTTGTATTTCGTTGCTTCAGCTACTGTTCTTTTATATTTCTCTGTCATCCCTTGCTATGAAAGCTCTCTTTCTAAAAACATTCTCCCATTCAGTGCTTTACATAACCTTTCTCTTATATAATATTTTCAAAAATTATTTTTGTGGGTCTCTTGAAATCAGCCTCTCTATGGGTAAAAATGCTGGTAGAAGTAAGGTTGCTTACAGCTGGATCTCCCCATACCCGCGAAAGTGGGACCCACACTGGGAGTTGTTGTTGTTGTTGTTGTTGTTGTTGTACCCCAAGTTTCTCATATTTGTATATTTGACCCAAATTCTTAAAAACTTACTTCGAAAAATTTAATTTCTTACATGTGGTTTTTTGCTCATAGGTACTACCTGAAGCCCGCTTTCAAATGGTATCAGAGCCACGTGATAAAAAATAATTATGTTATTTAAGCTAATTAATGATTAATTAAGACAATAATTAACTGTGTTTAATGCTTGAATCCTCACCTACTTGCGATGCTTCTAATTATCTGCATGTTGTGCACACTCTTCAAAAGGAACGACTTTAGTACCACTGCAATTAAATTATATCACTGATATAATTTTAGAATTAAAAGTGAAATTAGTTAAAATTAAGACTGAAGTTAAGGAGATTAAAAAGCAATTATTTGTAATCCATCTTTCTTTAGTTAATGAAATCGGACATAGTGAAAAATCGACTTTAAGTATTAGTACTTCATTTCAGCATAAATATCTTTTTCAAAACCTTAAAAACAAAAATCCATTTTCTTTGCATAATATAAAAATTCAAAAAGAAGTAGGAGAAAAATTAGGTGAAAAATTAGCTGAAAAGGTAAAAAAAAACAAGAAGATGTTGGAGTATAAGCAATCTAATTATGAAGAACTACAAAGTATGTTTGAAAAAGAACAAAATTCGGAAGAATTTAACAAAATCATGGGTGCAATAGTTGATAAACAGGAGATATTATTTGATGATAATGAAGAGACAAATAATGTTCAACTAGAAGAATAAATATATCAGCAAATGAACCTAATTAAGCTAGAAGATCGTAATGCAATACCTTTAGAAAAAGTTAGAAGAAAACTAGACAAAAAAATATGGTAAAATGGTATTTGACAATGAGATTAACGAGATTGGAGAAGAACTTAACATATATAAAATTGAGTCCAATCTAGTTAACAATGTAGTCCCTAAACATGACAAATTTGTCAAGCCTTCTAGAAGAAGTACTCATTTCATGGAAAAATTTGCATTTGGGTCCATTGAGGTTTGGCGTAATTGTTTTTGGAGCCCACAATTTTCGAGAATGGTTTTGGGGCCGGGAATGTTTGGGCGCAATAATTTCTAGACCCAATTCTGGGGTAAAGGTTATGTTTCCCGCCCAAATGCTGATCTGTCACTTTGTGCTTCCCGTTTTGCCCATGTAAAAAGAGGCGCCTAACGACTCCTTTGTTGGATTTTTGTTCCGCTGAATATCTTGACCCCCCTCGGTCCCACCTTTTTCGTTCCTTTATGAAGGCCTTACCAGCCCTGCCAACCTTTTGCCCTACCCAAACAATCATGCTTCTTCTCTCTCTTCCTTCCTTGCCATACATAACAGCTCACAATTTACAGAGGTAAGTTGTGATTGTCTGCATTAATTTTTTTTGGGTTGGGTATGAAAAATAATGAGTTGTATATTGTGATAAAATTGTGATTTATGTTCTAAGTTTATATATTGTATATTTATAATATGGTTTTTAATTTTGACACATTTTGTATATGTTATTTTAATTTATGGAGAATTATAATTTTATAATTTTGTAGGTGTTGAGATAATTTCAAAGAAAAAGAAACGCATAGTTGATCATCTTGTGGAGGTGGTTACATCCATTATGAGGTTGAAGTAATCTGTCCAAATTGCGGAAGAGTTGGCAAAATAAAATTATCAAAGTCTCATGATAACTCGGGGAGATTATTTTACAAATGTTCACAATGTGGAAAATTTATTAAGTGGGCAAGTCCTTTGCAAGATGGGGCAAGAGTGTCAGTTGAAGATCAACGAAGTAAGGATGTGATGATCAATGAACTGAAAGAAATAAATATTCTACTTAAGGATATTAATGGAAGGATTTTCTTTGGCCTGATAGTTATACTAGCTATGCTTGTAGTTATTTCAATGAAGTGACTTTGTAATTGTGCTCATGACTTAGTGTCTTTGATTGTAAGTGATAGTTCATGTATTATGATAATGAATTTAGTAATATCCTTTACGCTACTTTGATGAAATTGACTGCACTCAACTGAAACCATAACATTGTCAACATACATAAATTAAAAAGAGTATGAACCAATAGTACAACTGAACTAAAACACACAACATTGTTTGGTCAAACATAGTACACCAAAAGGCTCAATGAGATAAGTTTGTAGGAGGCAACAATAATAGCAACTAAACTTCATATCTCCCATTCCAATTCAAGTCTTAGGAGCAGCAACTAGAGTCAATTAACAAACATAAGGAATGATATTAGTTGAAGTTCTTTGAGAAACATGAATGATAATAAAAGTTCATTTGAAATGAAATATACCTTAGGATGATGAACCTTGAATGGTCTTCTGCTTCTTAGAGGCAGACTGAGGCTGAGATGATTGCTTCCTGGTCTGCTTCTTCCTTGAAGGAGGTTGGGTAGATGAAAGCTGCCTAGATGATGAATGGGTTGGTCGCTTCTGTGAAGAAAGCTGAGTAAATCAGGTAGCAATAGGGGTCTATTCATCCTTTCTTGGCCTGCCCACTTTCCTCTTATGTCTAGTGTCCTTTCTTTTCCTTATCTTGTCTTTGCCTCTCCTAATGTCTAGTATACCTCCCTCTCCGTGACTCCTTGAACTATGACCATATTGGTTGCATTTGCTGCACCTGAGGGTATTGCTCCTAGTGTACTGCTTTCTACCTCAGTGATATCCCTTCTCCTCTCACTTTGTGACCTTCCTCTTTTGATCTCCACAGGTGGAGGGCCTAACGTTGGGCAGTCTCTCACTTTCCAGAAGACAAGGTCCTTAATGGGGTGCATGATTACATCATATGAGTGCAAATAGCTTTTGATGGTGTATGATGGGTGAACAAATGACTCGATGTCAAGCCTTTCCCCTAAAATGCACCTTGCTCCATGCTTGCAAGGTATACTAGTGATTGTCCCACACCATACAATCACAGTGATGCACATTGAGGTCCACAGTGAAAGGTAACCCCATCTAAGGCCTTAAATATACCCCTTCCAGCAGGAGCTACTACACACTCTCTACTCGACAACTCATCTTTCATAAGCAACAATTTCACTCCTGGAACCACAACACCAGGCTAGAATTTAGCTACTATACATCTATGGGCTACGATCTTCATAAATTTCCTCCTAAACTCTTATAAGAGGGTGAAGATAGGCTTATACCTCAACTTCTCAATTTTTCCATTGAAGAACTCTACAAAATTTGTGGTGTTGTCAGTGCATTTCAATTTAGGAGAAAATGTATACCTGGCCCAGTTCTCTACAGGTTCCCTAAGCAGCTAGTCATATGCAGCAACTGACGTCTTCTTGATTGCTTCCATTGCTTGCTTGTGAACATGTTCAACGTATTCATTACACGCAGTCCAAAACAAAGTATGTCGCTTTGCACCTATAGAATGAGCATAGCAAACATAGCACATATGTTGAGGACAGCTAAGTCTTCTCCAACACAAAATACTAAAGAAAAGGTAATTAAATAGAAAAACTATAAGAAACCGTCACCTGGATAACCAACAGAGAAATTTCTATAAAAGTGCACTGCACAAATTCTTTTCCTACTTTCTAAAAAAACTGATTCCATGACTTTAATGAAGCTCTGACAAGCAAGAATAAAGTAAGACATAAAACTATCAAATACCTATGAAATGAATACATAAAACCGTGAAGAATTTGATTACTGAAATAAAGACATACTGAGTGTCTGTCTAAAATGAATGTAATTTTAGAAAAATATGCACCTTCCAAGATGAGTCTCAAAGACCCTAAAGAAGTATGCCCAGTGGTCCTTGTTCTCCTTTTCCATAACACCATATGCAAGGGGGAAATGACCATTGTTTGCATCTAGGGCCATTGTGCTATGCAAGAAGTTACTGTCCATGGGTTTCTTTCCTTTATCTTCTCAATGTACTCTAGAAGCCTTGCATAAGACTCTTCATGCTTCCCATCTACCTATGATCTCAAAAGCCTCAATGCTTTGGTGCATGTGTGGTCAGGAACTTATTACCCATACCTTTCCATAAGAAGTTTATGCACATTCACAACTTTCAGGGTCGGGTTGGCCTTGTAATTAGTCAACAATTGCTCTGCAATCCATGGATGGGTAGCCATCTTGTTCACACTCAACCTTGGATAGTTTTGGTGAACCCCTATAATGGACTTCACCTTCCATGTGACACCATCCCCTAATCTGAAACAGTGAACCCTCTATGTACATAACTCTCCTTTGCAAGTAGTTATGTGTCTGAGCCTGTCATACCTTATTCTTTGCAAGGCAATACCTTCTTGAATTGCATAATCTCTACTAACCTTGCTCTAGTGGTCTTTATCAACAAACATATCTCCAACACCTATGGAAATGGTTCGATTAGAGTTCCTAGCCCACATGTTATCATTGAGGTAAATCTTGGTCCAAACATTTTCAGTTGGATTCCCATTATCATGATTTCCACATAGGTCAATCATTCTAGGTATCTCATCCTCCATATCTGCATTCCCTATACTATCTCTATCAGTGTCTGTGTCTTGCCCACTCATCTCATCTAAATTAGTCGAAGATACGGCATCACCTTTTTCATCATCTTCCTCACCTGATTCATCAAAGTCACTATCCTCGAATGAATCCTTTCCACTACCACCTACTTTATTTTCTTCCCTATCACCTTCCTCACCACCATTGTTATCCTCATACTCAGTTGCTCCACATGGTTGACTCAAGCTCCTCAAATCATAAGAGTGCAACCCCCCTAAACCTAAATCAATATCATCCAAAGAAGGGTCTTTAGAAGTTCTTGGTTTATGTTGTACTGGGTTAGAGGAAGATGGTACTGGGTTAGAGGAAGAGAAAAGGCCAGATAAGTCCACTGATAATGTTGGAGTAGATACTTGAATGGGAGAATATTTGTTTCCAGAGTTGAGAAAACTTCTAATCCTAAATGGTGATTTTGGTTGAGGGGTTGTAGATGTATAGGGTTGAGAGGCTGCAGTTTTAAGTGAGGAAGTGTGAGAAGTCTTTATAGGTGAAGAATTTTTCTTTGGTGATTTGGACATTTGCACTATAGGACTGGGTTGGGAGTTATTAGGTTGACTTTGTGGACTAACAATGGGTTGCCCATTTGGACTAAGAATAGACTGACCATGCTCCTAACCTACCATATGATGGCTCTTTGGGGTGATAATAAAGGTATCAACCCATTCCTTAACCTTTACTTTTTTCATAGTAGCTAAACCTATAAATTCCTCCTCCCCTAGCTGATGAACCCAGCATATTTCGGCACTTCAAAACCATATTCCCTTATCTTAGCCTTTGCATCCATATATGGGTTTAACATTTGATACATGTCCAAATCCATCTCTATGTCAACCCAATTCCCTTCATAAAATACAGTCAACACTCTAAACCCTTCAATCTACAAACATAAATCAATACATATTTATTTACAATATAAACAAAGGATTAACATAAACAAACAAATAATTCTTTTTAAATTACACCTTCTGAACACCTTAACCCATAATACAATCAATTAAAATTACTATACACAACATGGAAAACCTAATATCTTATTATTTAATTTACCAATTGCAACCCCAAAATCCTAATCTGAATACAGATAAATCAATTCCAAAATCAGAAAGTTACCTTATGTTTCAATTGAGGAGATGTGGTTTTGTGGGGATCTTTAGCCCGTTTTCATAGGGACTTCATGACTCCTAAAGAATCTCCGCACAGCAAATTCAATTGATGTGGCCTTACAATGCAAGTCGTCATAATTGTGGGCCTGATTTCCAAGATTTGTGGGCCTAGGGCTTTTTTGGCCTATCTCATATGAACACAACCTCCGTGAGGTTCAAGCAAAGAGAGAGAGAGTGATTGGAGTGGAGAGTGATAGCCCTGGTACTGGGAGAAAGGGTGGACGCGCATAAGAGTTTTGGAGGAGAGAGAACAAGGTAAGAGAACAGGGATGAAGGTGAGAGAAGTTCGCACGAGATAGAGAGAGGAGGCCTGGGAAACGGATATGGTGGTTGGCCACCCACTTCAATGGCCTTCAGTGTTTTTCGTATTCCAACAGGTCAAATTTTTTTTTTTTACAAGGACAAAACGGAAAGCACAGGGTGACAGATCAGCATTTGGGGTGGAAGCATAACCTTTACGCCGGAATTGGGTTTGGAAATTATTGCGCCCAAACATTCCCTGCCCCAAAACCATTTTTGAAAATTGTGGCCTTCAAAAATAATTATGCCAAACCTCAATGGACCCAAATGCAATTTTTTTTCATTTTATGAGGCCTAGGTATGTTCCAATAGGGTGTACAACCAATTTTTCCTTTGGGTTTATCTCAAGAAAAACTACAATCTATGAAGAAATTTCCCTTATCCCCAATTAGTCAAACCGGGTATATCTTAAATATTGATGGAGCTTGTAATAGAGACGAAATATTTGAGCACTTGAAAAGAGGCATGAATAGGATCTTAAACCAAAATACTATATGGATTGTTGCAAATTTCCTAAAGTACATAGAGCATAGTTTTTATGACACTGTAGTTGACTTGTATGTTTCATTAAATGATACGAAAAAATGCATTAAGAATGATGAAAACACTAGATGTAATGTTCAAAAACCAATATAAGGAAATTGAAACTGAATTCATCAGAGCCAAACTTGATTTTGAAGAAAAAGTTAGAGAATGACAAAGAAAAATTAACATAGAATTATGGGTATGAGGTATTTGAATAATTATATTACTGAATTTAGTCAATATTATTACAAAATTGGGCATAATGGAATTCATCTTAGTATATTCTATGACAAATTACCATATCCAATAAATTCCATAATTAACAAAAAATACATTACATGGTTTGAGAGAGTAGATGTCATCGATACCCTTGGTTTGAAAATCTCTTATATAAGAAAATGGGTCGATGATCAATGCCGTGATCTATAAAAGTAAAAGAAAATCAAGAAACCGTTTCTAACTTGTTGGGATTCTCCTCACCAATTGGAAAAAGAACCTGAAAGGAGAAGAAAAGGAAAATTTTATAAGAAAAAGAGTTTTAATAAACAAAGGGGATAAAAATATAGAAGAAAATATTACAACAAACCAAGTCCTAAAAAAGAAATTTTTTTTAGAAAAGCAGCTTATTGTCATGCAGGGAAAAACAACCGCAAATACTTGACATGTGGAGAGGTAAGGACACTATGCTAATGAATGCAAAAATAGAAAGAATAATAAGCTTATTGAAACTCCAGGAAGCCTACACTACTTTGAGCTTAGAAAGACAGAGGCATTAGACCTATCCCTAAATAACAACAAATGAATTGTTGAAATTATATTGGACAATGAATATGAAGAAACGAGTCATATAGTGAAAAGCAGCTCGATTAGTCTTGATGATCTTCAAGGAGAAGAGTTTGTTGTAGACAATGATGATGAAGATTGGCTTCTTCCCATGGTTCAAAAAGACAAGATCTGTATGAGGAAATTGGGTTCTTTCCATAATTCAAAAAGACAAGATCTATAACAAATTCATCTTTCAATTGAAGAGTAAGTATGTATGTGAAATTATGGAAGGAGATTTAGAAAATAAAAGATTGTGAGTATGATGTGGGCGAAGTTAATCTCATTGATTGAGAAAATATCCTTAAGCATAACAAAGATAGAAAGTACAAGTACATCCATATTGGAAGTTTCCAAGTTCAAATCACTCCATTACAATATTATGGCAAAGATATTAATCTTTATGCTTAGCTCCATGATATTAGGCATACCAAATTTAATAATCAAATTATCATATGGATTAAGACTAATTTATGTAATGGATCGGTGGGATTCAATTGTCGACCTAGATATTATGTAAATCTAAAAGATGAATTTCCTAAAAGCTCCCTATCCCTAAACATAAAAATAGCCAGGATGAACATTGAAACAGGAGAATTTCCATTGAGGATCTTTTGAAAAATTATCTACAAATTAGATAATACAATATATCCAAAAACTAAGGTGACAATGATAAAGGCAGAAAATTTTGAAAGTCCGACCCATATGCAAATCATATTCAATAACAAAAATCAATAAGAAAAATGTGATAAAAATCGATGAGAATTGTAAGATTATCATTAAACCCCAATTATTAAGAAGCATGAGTATAAGATCAGAATGGAGAGAAGGGTCTTCGTCCACTAAAGAAGAACTTAAGGAAAATGATACAATTAGTATAGCCAGTGAAATGAGTAGAATGAGTTTTGAACCTGTAAAACATAGTGTGGACTGAAGTATGAGTGTAGATAGAAAAACCATTGGGTACAAAACTAGGAGTGTTAGTAAGCAAATCTATGAAGATGAATTAGTTAAGAACATGACTATGGAGATATGCTATGAAGCTATTAGTATAAATCCTAATAGCATCTATATCCGAATAAAGGTATGTTTAGATGGATATAATAAATATAAATTATGTGCCTACATAGATAGTAGTTGTTTTGTATGCTTTGGAAAAATAGTATTATTTCTATAATTTATATAGAAAAAAAGCCAAGAATCCTTTACAAGTACGGATAACTGATAATAACATCATGAGCCATAATGAGGTAACAAAAGGGTTATCCATAAAAGTAGGAGAAGTCCAATGGATTATACCAGCTCTATGGACTACTGATCAACCCTCTATATGATTATTAGAAATAATTTTCAGATACTATATTCTCCATGCACACAGACCATAAACCAAATTATATTCACAATTAATGGTCACTCAGTTCCCATTGAAAAATTAAATAAGGTTTACACACATCAGAAAATTGAGTTTACATGTAGCCAACGTGGTGAAAAGGTAATGCCTACACAACGTTAGATAGCACTGACAATCTCATTACTTGGGTTATCTATTAAAGAAAAGATTGCTGAACAACAAGAGCAATTATGTAAAGAACGCTACTCTGATAATCCACTAAAATTTTGGAATAAAGATAAGACGTTTGCAAAAATTATTTTGTTAAATCTCAATACTATTATTCAGGTCAAACAAATGGTATATACACACCAGGATATCAGAATTTAATAAACAAATCAAAGAACTTTTGGATAAGTGCTTAATCAAGAACAGCAAAAGTCCTCACACCAGCCTCGCTTTCATGGTAACAAATCATGCTGAAGAAAAAGAGGAAAAGCAAGAATGATAATTGATTACAAAAAGCTTAATGATAATACTATCTTTAATAGTTATTATATTCCTAACAAAATAGTCCTTTTCAATATAATTCAAAGTCGTGGTTCTTGAAAATGGATTGCAAAAATGGATATTGGTAAATTAAAATGGATGAAGAAAACATTCTTTTAACTGCATTTAGTGCCCCACAAGGACATTATGAATAGATAGTAATGTCATTTGCTCTAAAAAATGAACCTCAAATATTCCAATGAATGATGGATAATATCTCCAAAGATCTTAATCACTGTTATTTAATTTAAACTAATAATATTCTTGTGTTTTCCAAGACCATAGAATAACACAAAGATTATATCTTAGTTGTTACCCAAAGATGCATTGATCAAGGTATTATACTTGGCAAAAACAAGTGCATTTCTACTGAACAAAGATTCAGTTTTTAGGTCTAGAGATAAAAGTTGGACAAATCATTTTACAAAGACATATTTTGGAAAAACTAGAAAATTTCCCTCAAAAGATCAAAGATAGGATGCAGTAAGAAAGGTTTCTTGGATGCCTTACTTATACTTCAAATTTCATGAAAGATCTAGCTAAATTAAAAAAGCCATTGCAGCAGAAATTCAAGAAAGAAGTAAGTTGGACACGGACCGCTAGTGATTAAAATATTGTTCAAAACTTCAGAAAGATATGTAAAAATCTTTTTTGTTCTTAATTTGCCTAATGAAGGAGATTATTTAACTACGAGATAGATGCCAGCAATGAGCATTGGACTACGGTACTCAAAATCAAAGAAGAAGAAAAACTCAGTAAATATTACAGTAGAAGTTCTAATAAGGCATAATACAACTATCCCACGATGGAAAAAATATTCCTTGCAGTCATAAGGGGAATTGAAAAGTTCTTAATCTTTTTAGCCCCAAAATCTTTGCTTATTCGCACTGATTGCAAAGTAATACTTGGTTTTGTGAAAAAGAACTTATCAAGTATGCAAGCGCAAGGCCAACTCATGTGTTGACAATTATGACTTAACTAGTTTTCCATCTCTATGGAACATATAAAAGGATCGAAGAACTCTAACAGAAAATTTAACTCGAGAACTTGCTGATGGTGACCATCGTATTTTGGTCGTGATAGATGCTAATGATGTAATGCCCGAACTTGGATGCTAAGGGTCCCAAAGCTCAGCACCCACCCACTTTTTCCATGACAGAGGTTAATGGTGAAATGTCCCATAATGCCAAGAGCCAACAATGTTCCATTGTCGCAGGAACCAACACATTGTCAAAATATTCCCTTATGTTGGTAGTCAGCGATGTCCCATTGTGCCGGGAGCCAAAAATGTTGAAATGTCTCATTGTGGTGGGAGCCAGCGATATCCCATTGTGCCATGAGCCAACAATGCAAATAGTGTCCATTGTGCGGCAACCAATGTATTGTTAATATGTCCTCTTGTGTTGGGAGCTAGCGATATCGAAATATACCCTTCTGATAAAAGGTAGCAATGTCCCATGTATCGGAAGCATATTATTGAAATGTCCCATTATGCGAGAAGGCAACGATATCCCATTGTGCTAGGAACCAGTGTTTTATTGAATTTTCCTATTGTGTCAGGTGCTAGTGATGTCTAATTGTGTCGAAAGTTAGCGATGAAAACTTACTGGTGTGGATGCATGAAGATCTGCAGCCAGATCTCTGAGAACTTGGTACGTGCCAGCCTAGAGACCTGCAGCCAGATCCTTATGAAATTGGTGGCATGTGGACTTGAAGACCTATAGGTACTGTGAACTTAGTGACATGTGAGCATGAAAACCTGTAGCCAGATCCTTGTGGAGTTGGTGGCATGAAATTTTGAAGATCTATAGCAAGATTTCTTTGAACTTGATGGTGAAGAACCTAAAGATTTGTAGCCAGATCCTTGTAAACTTGGTGGTATGAGAAACTAAAGACCTGCTGCCAGATCCCTATAAACTTGGTGACAGGAGAGCCTGAAGTTATGTTGATGCCCTTTCTTGTAGGAATTGACTAAATTGTCCATTTAATATAAGGGCGTTGATGCTTATGTAAAGCCCACTTTGAAGATGGAACTTAGTATCCACTATAAGAACCACGACCGAAAATCCAGGTGCGGTCCCTCACAGACGGCAATATCCACTTGTTAGGTGCATGGTTTGAATTTTATTTTATGTAGTGGCTTTTATTTTTCAACTAAAACAATCTAGACTGCATCAGAAGGTTGGGTTCAGACTCAGAAACCCCACCCGATTTTAGGAATCGGCCTGGTGCCAAACAATATTGATTGCCTGCCCAAAAGGTTGGACAATCTTCCTGATTTAGGAAGGGTTCTTAGGCTAGGACATGGTCCAACTTTCTAGCCCTAACAGTGGTACTATATGAATCCCAACGTGTAATGTCATTCCCAAGCTGAAATCCCTGTTATGCCTAGTTCAAAAAGTTAAGCAAAAAATAAATAAAAAATAAAATTCATTTAATAGAGCCGTCAGTGAGTTTTTAGGAAAATTTACAAAGCCAAATCGACTCTCTAAAATAAACATAAACTAAAAGGGACCATAGGTTCGTCATAAAGAGGTTTCCCAAAGGCCACCAAATGGTACTTGTAGTAGAGAACCATCTGACTCCATAGGTTCGAGCCAAGGATCTAGATTCAAGAGTGAAGGTACGATATTGTGACGGAATGCATTACAATATTGCTCGCAATCACTGACGGCCTTTACTAATCAAAATGCGAAACTAGAATTAATTCAAACTAACATAAAAAAAAATATGCAACATGTTAAGTACAATAACAGTAACTTAAAACGTCAATTAGAAAAACTATTTACATCTTTGAAATTAAATAAAACTAAACAACAGAAAGAAGGAAAAGAAAAGGAGGAAGGTAGGTTTGAAAGATTAGCACCTTTAGGTTACATGCCTGAGTGACTTAGAGAACCTTGGGATTGAGAAAACCAAGGCTTGATTGTGCTAGGGTTTTGAGGATAGATTTGAGAATGGTTTAATTAGGTTCTTTGAGCCTCTCAGTATTATGTCGGAGAATTTTTGAGGTTCTGGTTATGTGTTTGAAAGCTAGGTAAGGGGCTCAATTTATAGCTATAGGAAACAAGAGTTTCTAAGGTTTCTTAGAAGTTGGTGTCGTGTTAGGGAAAAAACACAGTTTTAATATTTATAAACCCCAAGTGCAAGGTGTTTCGTTGAGTACTTGGGGTGTCGTCCGCGGAGAGTTGTGTTTCCAACTACCAAGCCTAACTAAAGCATCTCGAGCTAGGCAAGATCGAAGGAAAAGAAGGGTAAACTAAACTACACTAACAAACATAGAAAAAGCGACTTGGAGTTGTGATTTGACTAATGGACGAACCAACTAATTGAGACGAGTCATAACCTACCCAAACTACATCACGAACTAGAGATGATCGGTTGCACCATCAAAGACCACCCAAGCCCTCTCTCAAGGGTCATGAGCTAGTCCAATTAGCCTAAACACATATTTTCATGGGGTTAGCCTAATTAGACTACAAAACTAGCAACCCCAGACCTAGCCCAATTCGGATACTATTTTTATGTGCCGAACTCGGCTATTCCCTTTCCCACACTAGCTAATTGACCTCACCTCTCAGCATAAGTCAATCACCCAAAAATATGAATAAAACCTCTCTTAAGTATTTCATCGAACACTTGGTGGGCGTGAAGGAAAACTCTAAGTTCTAGGCATAGCTTGGGTATGGCTATGCCAAATACAAGATTAATTAGCCATCAAGAGGCTAATCACAATCCAAATCAACACAAACTAACAACTAAACATCAACAAAACACAAAAACCCAAATTCAAACCTAAACTAACAAATAAGAAAGCAAACATGAACAAGAGAGGGAGAAGAATGAAAACCAATCTAATCCAATCAATCTAATAAGCATAAAAGAACAATCAAAACTAAACATCAAAACTAAACAAATCAAATTCAAGAATTAAACTAACAAAAATCAAAACAAGAACAAAAACGTGAAATAAAGAGAGAGAGAGAGAAAAAGAAACTTATGCTTGATTCAATTGATGAACTTGAAATTCAAAGCTTCGAATCAAAATACAATCTAAAAACATCCTAATCTCATCCTCCTATTGAGGTTTTTATTGGCTAAAACCTAAATTAAAACTAGCCTAAAATCGCCAGAGAGAAGTCCGAGCGACCACTGAGCGACCCCCCTACCGCAAGTGCACAGCGCAGCTGTAGCTAGCAACTAACAAGTACGGGTCGAATCCACAGGGAACTTGGCTTCAACTACCAGAACTAATTAGACTACTCAAGCTAGGGCGTCACAATTAAGGTTGTGGAGACTAAACTAAGAGAAACGATAGAAACTAAAAAGCGTGATAAACAGCAGAATAGAAAACACCTAGGTTGGAATTAACATCACGATTATGCTAGTGAATCAGTTACTAACCCAATCAAACACTCCCAAGCATGCATCACAAATAGATAGATCATCAATTAAGCTCATCTCCCCCCTCTCTCAAGGGTCGAAGACTAATCCTGGAACCACAGTTACCTATTCGCATGAGACTAAGGGTCGAAGGATTACAAGATTTACAATCTCAAATCCCAATTAAAATCTTAACTATTTTCAAGTTAAAATCCTAATCGTCTGCTAAGGCGCACTAGGTAAAAGTTTCGTCTTTCAACGCTCCCCTAAACCCCAATAAAGAGGATGAATGTTCTTTCGAGCATTTCATCGAGCACATGGTGTGCATAGTAGAATTCATAATTGCAAAACGAAGGGGGAGCAGGGATTGGGCCAGTACAAGATTCAACTACACATATTCGGCGTCGATCCCAATCTAAGTTGAAGGATTTAGCCTACAACCATGTTTAACACAATAATCACAATGTTCAATCCAATAACCATGACAACCAAAACCTAAAATAATCAAGGACAAGAGGAAAACGAATTGAGATAGAACTTGGAATTAATCATATAAACTGAAGGCAGAATCAAACTCCAATCCAAAATTACAATCCAAGAACGTGAAGATTAAACTCTAAAACTAAACCTAAAATCGCCCAAGAAAACGTCCGGGGGAAAGAAAACTGAATGAAAACTGAATGCCCCTAAAAACAGCTCCCGAAGGAAAGTTAAGTCGCGACGCGGAAACGGGGGCGGCACGGTCGTGGCCAGAGGCACGGGATGACCGTGCCAAAACTCTGGCAAACATCAAGAAGGTCGACCAAGTGGGACCGGCCATGCCACGTGGCACGGCCACACCGTGCCATGTGGCACGGTCAGGCCGTGCCACTTGGCACGGTCAGGCCGTGCCACTTGGCACCGGCTTGGCTTGGTCGGTTCTCCGTTTTCTGGCTGATGTCGCGTGCGTTCGATCCCCCGGGACTTCCATGCGACGCTTTTCCACGGCTTTTCTCGCCTCTTTAACGCTCTTTTCTACCAAATATTCACTGTCTTTTAATTCCTTCAACACAGTTCCTAAAATTACAGAAAGACGTCATATGAGCGAAATATATGCGTAAGAGGTCGATTTGACCTTTCTCTGACGTGATAAAGAATGCAAGTATAGAAGAGATCGAGTCAAATACGGGCTAAAATATGGTACAAATAGAGGTTCATCATGCCGCTTGGGATAGGTTTCTTCTCTACTCTAGTCGGGGGCTAGAGTTTCTGGAAGATAGACTAGAAAAGGGGAGTTGGGCCAGGTTATGTTGGGTAAGAACCAGCCAGGTAGGACTGAGCTGACAATAGTACAATTTTTTTCGACTATAACTTTCTCACCCGGCCTTCATTTTGACTAATTCTCTTTCCCTTGAAATATTATTGCATCTAGTTTTTAATGGCACTAAGTCCATAGTTTTTGGATAAGTGTGGTACAGGATATAAGCACAATGATGAATAGGTGTCATTTTCAGAACATGTCTTAGTAATCGACTTATAACCTTCCTGTTGCTTATTAAATTTTGACAAATATTATGCCATTAGAATGATTACTGAATGAAGAATATTAATATCTAAACTTAATAATTTTAAGCACCCTACAGTAGGGTGAAAATACAAAATGAATCTCAACTACACAATGAATATCATTAATTTGGTCCTATTTGGGCTTTTTCGGCTTGAGTAGCATTCTATAGGCATCTTTGGTTTGGATATGTGGGCCAAGAGACGTTTGCACTTTAACATTTTCATTTCAACCTCCATGGATCCCCAAATCTTATTCTATCGGTTTATCATTATCAGACATTTTATAAGGATACACTTTTTAGATGTCTGCATCGCGTTAGCGGCTTTAGGCCAAAAATATTAGGCATATTTTTGTCTCAAAGCATGCTTCGGGCCATTTCTATAATTGTTTTGTTTTTTCTTCTGCCACACCATTTTGTTGCAGTGTGTGTCTTGTTAATTCTCTTTCACTTCTGACAAAAGCTTTTAAATTCACGCCCGATAAATTCTCCCCAATGGTCTATTTTGAGAATTTTTGGATTATGGGCTCTTTGTTTTTTAGTGAACATTTTAAATTGCATAAATTAAGTGAATGCTTCTTATTTTTGTTCCAAGAAATATACCCACGTCATGTAAGTGCAACCATTCACAAACAATAGAAAGTATCTTTTTCACCCATGGTGGGCTTTCTAGATGGAACTCAAACATCCGCATGCACCAATTAAAGTGCGGCTTTGACCCTCCATGAGGCCTTAGTAAATGGTAATATGTGCATTTTACCAAAAATACAGCTCTCACGTATTTTTCTATTCATTATTAATTATAGGTAAGTCAATTACCATTCCTTTTTGTTTTAGAATGTTAAGGCTATTATAATTTAAATGTCTGAATCGTAAATGTCATAATCTAGTATCATCAATGGTATAGTTGAGAGCAACTTTATGCTCCGTTGGGAGTTCTAAAGGAAATACTCTCTTAGGGGCTTTTGGGATAGAAGCAACTTGTTGCCTTTGTTCTTATCACATATGAGGCATTTATCATCCTCAAAATTTACCATATAGTCTCTTTGAAGCAATTGGCCCGCATTGAATAAATTCTATGCTAGGCCATAGAAATATAAAATATCTTGAATAAATTTGGTAGAGCCGCTTTTAATTTTAACGACAATTGTTCCCTTTGCCCGCAACATGCTAGCTTCTTCCATTATCAAGAGTAATGATAGATTTAATATTTTCATCATGACTAATAAAGGAATGTTTGTTACCAGTCATGTCGTTTGAACAAATGTTTATTACTAGTCATGTGGTTTGAACAACTACTGTCCACATACCAAATATTAGTAGACTCTTGTTGAGTACTTGAACAAATATAAAATTCATTATCAGCAAAATCACTTTTTTAGAAAAGTTATCTTATCATTTTGTCAGTTTCAATGGTCTTCATATGATGGGTACGCCAACTGCATTTCTTGCACCTAAACTGGCAATTTTAAGTATTATTATTATTCTTTTTCATAATTTGTAAAATGAGCCAGATTTATCATTCTCATGACTTCTATGATTTTTATAGTTGTTTTGCCTCCTCCCATGATTATTTGATGTCCCCCTTTTTTTAGGAAATTTAAACTGTGGCCATTTTTATTTTTATTTTCTCCATTGCAGAAGAATTTTAATTTGGCCTGAAAGGTCTGTTCTAGAGGTTGTTCTGAAAATCTACACATTCTCTCCTCATGCGCTTGGAGGTTAATTCAGTTAAAGACAGTATAGGTAAATTTTTTAGATTCTTCGATTGCAACCACTATATTATCATATTTTGGAGGAAGACTTCTTAATACTTTTTGTACATTTTTAATGCCTTTAATCTTGCCCCCATATATTCTAATTTGATTAACAATGTTCGAGACATAAGTGAAGAATGTTTAAATATTTTTCCCTTCCTTCATTGGTAAAGTACGAATTCTTTCCATAAAGAATGAAATTTACTAGAAATTACCTTTTTAGTGCCTTTGCATGCTTCTTTAAAATTTTCCAAGCCCCATTAGATGTTACTGAGGCCATAAACTCCCCAACGGATTAATGGGAGGGCATTACAATCCCTTCTTTGATTTCTTTTTCCCATAGTATTTTTGCTTGTTTTCATCCCAATATGCCTTTTCTTCTGGGTCTTGAGGTGGAACTTCATAACCACTTTTTACCAAGTCCTATAGGCCATGTCCTATTAGGAGAGTTCTTATTTAGATACTCCACATTTGATAATTTTCTCCATCAAATATGGGTATCCAATTATTTGGGGATAATTGAATGTTGTGTTTGAGGATGATGGAAGGAAGGCCATGATGTTGTGTGGAGTTAAATTTTGGTCAGGAATTTTTTTTACAAGGTAGGGATATGATTAATGTGAATATGAATAATGTGGGATGTGTGGTAGAGCTTGGACTAACGTGGCTCTGAAACCACTGTTAGGATTTAATTATTGTATTTGCTTTAATTGATAATTTGGGTAGAATATTAGGTTTAATATTGATTAGGTTTTAGGAAGATAGAATGGACTTAATGTTGGAGGAGAGTATTTGTGGAAAAGGTTTCAGATTGCTTTCTTACTTCACTATCAAAGTACATGCAAAGGGTATTGTAAACTAGTGTTACTCATGCTTCACTGACATATATCACCAACATTACCAATTTTTAATTCTTATCTAAACTATTTTGGCTTACTAAGCAAAGGTTGTTGGCTAATTTATAAATCCTAACTAAATAGGGTGGCTATAGGCTCTGACATATACGTGAATATTTCTATATTTATCTTACAAAATTTTTCAAAATATAATTTTAACAATACATTGTAGAACTAAGCCAAGGAGATCTTTAGTCACTCCCTAATATTTACAAGCCTCTCACAACCAATTGTAATCCCAAATTCAAACCCATATGGTGCCCCAGTACCTTGGAATCATCCACTAACAAAGTCGGGATGGTTGTCTACAATACACCCCTTGGGGTGGGGTCCTTCCCTTAGACCCTGTGTGAATGCAAGATGCTTATACACCGGGTTGTCTTTTATGGTGCCCCAGTACATAACAAACATGTAAGTTGCCAAATAACTTTAAAACTCTTACTTTTAGTGACATACTTAATGAGTTGTTAGTATCAAGCACCAAAAATTCAAACCCATGGGACTCTGATAGCTTTGGTAGTTGGAAACTGATCATACAAGATAAGGGCAGATTTCCCATGTATGCATAAAATTGAGGAAATTTTGGGTGCTTTGAATGCTAAAGAGTCCATGCATTGGTAAGGCAGAGATAGAAGATTTGATACTCATATTAGATGAAAAGCACTACCTTTGCGGTAGGTTTTGCTCAATATTGATGGTGCTTTGAAGGATAATTTAGTTCCGACTGGACGTAGACCATGTTCTTTTTTGGCAATTGTGAGTACTTAAGCTATAACTTGCATCTTCTTATAGCCCCTTACGTTATCAACAAAATTCTTATAGCTTCTTACATCTTCTCATCAATTTTTTATAATAGTAAAACTTGTCATTTTTTTTACTCATACTTATAGAAGTATATATATTTTTTATATACTACCAATATAAAAAAAATGCATATGTTCTTATAAATATAATATTTCTATAAACATTAGAACAAAATATAATGACGTGAATTATATTTATGTTTTGACGTGAATTATATATGCCATTATAAAGAAAATAAGTTAACATGCTTTAAATCATACTACAAATTGAAAGTTGCATTCATGTTTAAGTTTCGATGTGAATCATAGATGAAAATAGTCAAACTACAGGTGATGAAAGCATTTCAGTTATTTCATCCTTAAGTTTATCGGTGACAATTTGGTTGTTATCATCATATAATTGAGAATTGGGTGGTCCATCCACATTTGAGTAACTTGCTGAGATTGCTATGCTCTTTTTATGTAGAATAATAAAATTATGGAGAGCACAGCAACCCCAATAATGTCACTTTACTACTCCAGTCTCATTTAAGGTATTCTATCCACCAATATTTTCAACCCCTTTTAATCCTCCAAATGTTCTCTGAATTTCGTGAAGATGAGTATTGATGGTTGAATTTCTCCTTCAGTCCTTCAGGGAGACCATATTTCCCACCTCAAGTGTAAAACATATTTGGTTCTATAAATCTGTGGGCTTCAAAATATTTTATTGTTAGGTAATTGATTTTTTTAAATGTTTATTTTCATTAATTATGTTATTTCAATATTATTTCTTCTCATCAAAATGATATTATAGAAGAACACAATTTGTTTGTCTAACGTTAAAAATAATTTGTTTAATGATGGTATAAAATTAATTTCCTAAATATCACTAATATATTATACGTAATTTGCTTTCGTGAAATAATTTATTTCACAAATGATACATTGAAGGCCAATAATTATGCACACATATCTAAAAATTATATTTCACAAATGATTCAATAAATGCTTGCATCAGCTTCTTATATCTTCTTACAACTTCTTATATTTTCTTACAACTTTTTTTTTAATTCTTATAGCTCCACACAACTTCTTACATCAACTTACATTTTCTTACAACTTACAGCTACATCATGTGGTGAAAAAAAACAAGCTTGTAGAAGAGTCAGTTGGGGTGATAGAGGTCGATGGTTTATAGGGTTTATGGAGGACAAGGGCATCTATGCATGATTGATGATGACACCACTTAGAGGGCTTCACATAGCTAGAAGTATGGGTTTTGGCAAGCTATAGGTCCAGTGGGACTCCTTGACAGTGGTAGGTATGTTAAAGAGAATTGTTTCGTGGGGTTTACAATGTGCGCATATGATTCAGGAATGCAAACAGTTGATGGGTCTACCTGGTTAGGAAGTTAAGGTCTTCAATTGCTTCATGAAGTGAATCGAATAATAAGTTACCTAACTTAAGAGTTTCTTTGCTTATGGGTGTGCTATATTATAATCCCTTCTCTTTGATGCCATGTCACTTCTATTAGCAAAAACATAAGGACTGCTTGGCCTCGATCCATCAGAAATTAATAAAACCCCTTTTCTAACCAATATTAACTTGCTCTCGAACAATCTTGGACTCCAAACCGTTTCCCTTCTAAATCAAAATGCTGTCCATTAGCTGCTGACGTTGAAAAAAGAAAAAATTTGGGGTGGGCAAAATAGTACATCCACAGAGAAACATTCGACTATTGTGACTTCATAGATGCACGTAGAAGGACCTAACATCCCCCCTTGAGTCACCGTTGTGACCGAGCTTGGGATTTTCTCGAACATGCCTATGGAAGCATCGTTTGCCATAGACCATCCATTTCGTAACCTTATGAGCTGCCTCATTTGCTTGTCTTCAAATCCATTTAAATGCCACACCCTCCAAACTTTCAGCTAACTCCTTCGTCCTAGACACCACCATCGCCGACTCCTACGGAGGAGATGAGCTGCCACCAGGTGCCCTTATCACCAATTGATTGTCTCCCTCTAACCAAATGTGAAATCAACCCCTTTTCTTCACCTTTTTCGTCCCCTCCCAAACAGCCAACGCTTTCACCATTTCCTCCGATGAGCACTCAATCTTCCTCACTTCATCCCCTGTTAAGGTTCCATTCTAGTCCATCTCCACCCACGTCACTGCCATTTTATCCTCCAACCGCCATATCCATTTTTATTTTGTACTGCGCCACTGGTGGAGGACTCCACTCCAACCCTAAACTCTCCATCTCACTTCCTTCCTCCTCCCTTAGCCATAACTTAAGTTGTAATTCGACAGCTGCTAAGATGCTAGTAGCCAATCTTTCCATCTCTACCCCTATACCCCTTACCCTGCACCTATTATACGCTGCTCACACCCCATCCATCATGCATGTTGCATACACTCATCTACCCTATCTCCCATCAATCCTACAAGCCTAGTACCTCCTAGGACCAACTTCAACCAATCTTTAATACCTCGAAGACCAAGTTATTTCACGCGAAGTCCCCAGGACAACAGAGGCCATATCACATTCACGACATCACACTCCACAAAAATATAAGAAGATGATTCTTGAGCACCATGGCAAAGCATACAACATTATCATCGCACCCCAAAACCCTAGCAATTCTTTCTTTTGTGGGTACTGAGCCCATGCAAATTCTTCACAATAGCACCCTCAATGTTTCACTGACCTTAGTCTTCTGAATCTTCTTGCACAAAGGATCCACTTGAGCCCTCCATTTATTCCCATGGGTAGCACAGTAAGCTGATTTGATCGTAAAAATACCATTGGTCTCTTTTACCCACATGAGACTATACCTTCTAGGAGAATCTGGTAAAGGGATTTTCAAAAAATTTTCTACACATTCATCCAAAAACAACCCCTAATCTTTGGAGCATCCCACTCTATATATAGGACCCAAGATGAGATCAGGAACTTTAAGTAGCACCTCTTCCATGTTGTCTCATGGTTTAAGTTTGAAATGTCTGCACCAAGGTACTCAAGAGTCCTTCCATGCATCTGTAGATTCTCCATTCCCCACTATGAAGCACAACCCCCTTCGCAAAACCTTGCTACACCATACTGTAGCCCTCTACATGGGAGAGGATCTAGAAACAATTTCACCATCGAGCCATCGAGCTCTACAACCATGCTTGTTAACAAGAATCGACGCCCAAGGACTACTTGGTTTAGTTAAAACAAACCACCCCAATTCCACCAAAGAGCCTTTAATATTCCCAACCTTTCTGAAGCCTAACCCTCCAAGATGCCTTGGCTTACAAAGATTATCCCATGCAAACAGGGAAAAATAATGTGTCTTATCATGTCCTACCCCTTCCAAAACTTGCGGACCATAGAATCCACTTTGTCACATACCTGGACAGAGCTAAGTCAGTTCTCATAAAGTAAATAGGAATGGACTATAGCACATACCTAATTAGGGTCACGTGTCCAGCCTAGGATAAAGCCTTACCATGCCATCAACACAATCTATCTACAACTTTCTTATTCATATCCTCAAATACACTATCGCCTCTTCCCTTTAAGATAAGCTTGTGACCCATATAGTCCAATGAATCAGGTGCCCTCTTTACGCCAATAATGTCCCCCAAATCCTCAACTCTTTTGACAGAGCATTGTGGGAGCCAAATATTCAGGTCTTTCTGTTATTCGTTCTTTGCCCCGATCAAGCTTCGTAAATACTAAGCACTTCTTTAACTCTTCTACCTCGGATGCATCGACCCTACAAAATAGCACTAAATCATCCATGAACATTAAGTGAGAAATAGGTGGACAACCATGTCCCACCGACACCCTATAGATCTTTCCTTCCACTCCCTTCCGAGGTAGCAGTTGAGACAACACTTCCATACCTAATATAAATAAGTACGAACTAAGGGGATCTCCTTGATGAACTCCACGTGATGGTTGAAAAAATCCAAAAGGGGACTCATTCACTAAGATAGAAAATTTAACCGTTGAGATGCATTAGTGAACCATATAAATCCACTTTGCACTGAAGCCAAATAACTTCATCACCTTCAACAGAAAGTACAATTCAAGGTGATCATATACTTTTATCTTGTTAACCTTTAGCCCTACCATCGCATGAACCCCTTGTTTATGCTTCATAAAGTGTACCAGCTCCTTCGCTAAATTCACATTTTCAGCAATCCACCGACTAGGTACAAAAGACCTATGTAATAGTGAGATAAGTTTACCCAAGATTGGTGCCAAGCGATTTGCCATAATCTTAGAGATGACCTTATAACACCCATTACAGAGACATATGGGGTAGAACTGCTTTACCTTAAAAAGCGCCTTGTACACAACATCTAGGTCAATGGCCTTGTAAGACTTGATCAAGACACCATCTTCCTCACCTTCTCATCTGTCGAGATTGCACACAACATCTCATTCTCCAACTTAGACACCGAGGGGTCAATAAGCCCCGCTAGGCCATATGGGAAGTTCGCTCCTTCGGATGTAAACAACTCCTCATGGTATCTCACAAAAGCTTCTGCCACCTTCTCTGTGCCCTCTACCTACTGGTTTCCCACCTTCAGGACCTCCACACCATCATATCTACACCTCAATACCATAGAGAGATGGAAAAACTATGTATACCTAATTCCCCTCCAATAGTCGAAGCTCCTATGACTTCTAAAACCAGCGCAAAAGTTATGGGTGTTTAGCCTCTTCTAATTCCAATCAAATAGTCTCATCTATCTAGATAGAGTCATCACTGACTTAACCCTCTTGGATCATTTACAATTGGTCCCTAAACAATTTGGTTCTGGGGTGGAAATCTCCAAAGCTCAGTTTATTCCACTCCATCAATGCCACCTCTGTGAGTTTCAACTTCTTAACCATTCTAAAAGTTGCGAATCCAACACCTTTTTATTCCAGGCATCATCCACAATATGAGCGCTTTCCTCCACGAGCATCCACCTAGCCCCAAACCTAAACGGTTTAGGCCGTGGCGCATTCTCCCGCTCAATATCTAGTAGATTAAGAAGATGGTCAGAATGAGGTGTAGCTAGATGCAAAACTTGGGCTTGAGGAAATAACAAAAGCCATTCACTAGTTACAAAAGCTTTGTCCAACTGCTTTCGAACATTACTTGGTGGGCTCTCCTATTATTCCATATGAATGGTGAGCCTGTAAATCCCAGATCCACTAAGTCATGTGAGTAGACAATGTTCGAGACACCATTGCTTGAAGTCTCACCGACTGCTCTCCCTCGTTCCTTGTCCCACGAGTCCATTATTTCATTAAGATCCCAATCATGGTCCATGGCAACTGACACCCCTGCAAGCAACTATCCACAAAGCTCCAACATTTATCATACGCTTCGTAATTAGGCACTCCATAAACACAATGTAAAACCCAATGTTGAAAGCTAGGGTAAGACCGAACATACAACTCAATAATGAATTTATTCATGACACCAACTTCAATAACAACATTATTAAGCCAACAGACAAAAAGACCACTTAACAGACTAATAGAATCAACTCCCACATTATTCGGATAACCTAGAGAAGTAAAAAAAAATCACCAAAAACTCCACACTAGACTTAGACTCTGACATGAAAATCACGTGCAGTCATGTAGAAGTCCTCACCTCTCATCGCGCCGTGTGGATTTTGAGCCCATAGTAATTCCAAGCTAGGATCTTCATGGAGCCATCGGGTGCATGGCCAGGCGCGCCTCCCCAGCCTCAGTAAAAATACAATCTCTTGATCGTCTTTTCAATTGCTTTGGTCTCCCAGTTGGGCCATCTTCTCTTAACTTTAACCACCTTCCTCTGGCCCATCGACAAGAATACACCCATGGCAAAGAACATTCGATCAGGTTCAACAGCCAATTTAGTCTTCCTCTCCTCTTGCCCATTTGTCTCCTTCGACTTCTTAACAGTGCACACCTCCTTCTAGCTCCCCCTGCCCTTTTCTGAGTTTGAGAACTCTTCACATCCATCAGGAATTGAAGCTTATCACATACACAAACAGCCACCTCTTCAATCTGGTCAGGCCGACACATGGGCCTTTGGTTCTCCTTGTCTTGACCTTTGCTCCAAGACACACCTCCTTCAGCAGCAAGTGGTTGTGTTTGTATATGTCACACCATCTATTTGTTAGTGTAATCTCCCAATGGCCAGGTGATTGCCTAGATATCCTCATGTTTAACAATCATGTCTCACGCTTAGCATACATCGAACTCATAACCTTGGTTTCTGCCTTTATCCATGGCCCATAGTCATTCTCTTGTTTTGATTTCTCGTCACACACCCAAGACTCGTGCCCTAATCTCCCGTAGTCGAAGCAAAAGATGGGGAGACGTTCATATTTGAAGTCTACGCGGCTAACCACTCCCTCCATTGTCCTAATCTATATTCCTTGACGCAGTGAGCGTGTAAGATTAATGGCCACATTCATTCAAAAATATGAGCCTTCATCCCCCCTGAATTTCAACCTCCAGCAGATACTCGCAACAGCTCCCCAATACGTTCACAATTCCCTTTAGTCCTCATCATGAGTGGAACTCCAAGCACACGAACCCAAAATCTGGACCTGGAGAAATCCAAGTCCTCTACCACCACATCAGCCTGGCACTTCCTCAGAACTAGATGATAACCCATTGTCGACCAAGTCCCTCCATTTCGGATCCATTTAATATCATTAGAATGAGAAAACTTAAAGATAAATACATTCTCCATTAAGTTCGAGAACACCAGCCCATGTCTTGGATTCTAAGCCCTTTCTATTGTGTTCTTTACAGCGTTTCTATCTGGACCTCTATCTACCCAAATCTTTCCCACCAACTTTGACTCCATTAATGCTTGTTCGATGCCAGGATCAACATCCAGTTCAATCCCTTCTTCTACAACGCCCAGCAAATTCTATCTCATCTATACTAGTTGTTAAACGGTGTCCTCACCAGCAATCGTTCAGTTTGGAAACAAAATCGCAATCCTCTAGACCTCTGAAGGCAATGCCCAGTATGGGAGAATGAGAAAGGACAATGTCTCAATGGTAGAAGTCGACCACCTTTCCAGCTAGCGGCGGAGGCCAAAAAGAAGATAAGGGTAAAAACCCTAGAGAAACCCTAATACATGCAAGGAGAGAGCTCTATAGCAAAAGCGGTCAGAAAAAGGACGAGGGTTGCGTCTATATCTTATACTATCTTCAAGGATAGTACATATATGTCTTATAAGGGTCGCGTCTAGACCTACCTAGCTAGAGAGGCCCAAGCCTATGCAAAATTGTTGATCACCATTTTCTAACATAGTAATGTCAATGAGAAACTTACTTTATTTTTCTAGTTATCTTAGAAATGTAATATGAAGATAAATGCCTTCCATTGGAGTCAATTATTGTATGAAGTCACTTAAATTTTCATTGTATTTTACTTTTATATTATTAGTAATTATTTAACAATTTAGATGAAGAAAAATATATTAGTTATTAATCATAAATTAATGATTATAATCTAAATCCAAATCCTATTTTTTAAATTTAATGTTTATAATTGTAATAAATAATCTAGGTATGGAATTAATTTAGAGTAAAAACTTACCATTAATATTCCATTCATCTCATAATTGTTTTCCCACACTCTTTTTATGGAGGTCCCAATTTTTATTATTAGTACTAAAATTTTAAGATAGTAGAAAACACAACAATAATTGATATTCCCTTAAAAAATTTATATTATCTAGATAGGACAAAAGTTATGAGATGAAGGGACTACATAATTAGCGATACTAGATTGATCGAAAAGTTAACATAACATGATCAGTGCATATTTGTTTTTGTAGAATTGGACGCTATGAATTTCAAACTTGTCGTGATCAAAAAAAAAAAACGGGCGGGGAGGGATTCAAACTTGTCAATGTAGTCTACCCAGCTAATTGGCAAGTCTAATTATCTGCGTCACGTTACAACTCTCCGAGACTCCGACCATGAACTTCTTATTTCACAATAATTTACTAAACGTTGATCCAAAAAAAATATTAATAATTACTAACTAACGATTTTAGGTTACAGGATTATTTACGACTTTGCGCTGTTATTTGCCACAAACACAAGTTTCCAATTGCCTTTAATGCTTAAGATAGCAACCTATCATATATATATATGCAAGCATGTATATATATATATATATATATATATATATATATATATATATATA
>JACYFF010031955.1:23438077-23475705 GCA_017589665.1 Selenicereus undatus
ATATATATATATATAATGTCTCCATCAATCCAAGCCCAAAATTTGACCTAGGAAAATGATCAATACAACCACCAAGATAAACTATCAACTACAGTATAGTAACAATATGGTTAAATGATCCAAATTTGACCTAGGGGGTGTTTGACTAACAGTTTTTTGAAGAGATTTTTGGCAAAAAAGAGTTTTTTTGACCAAAATTAGTTGTTCCATGAGCTTTTTAGAATAGCTTTTTGAATAATTAGCTTTTTGTCTTATGATTTTATCAGAAACAACTAATTTTATCAAATAGTTTTTCAACAAATAGCTATTCAAGCAGCTAACTCAAACAGCCAACAGCTAATAGTTAATACAAACAGCTAACAGCTATTTGCCAAACAGAGTTGTAACCTCCTTGGAGCACAGAGTACACAGTTTTAATACCGTATAACTTTTAAGAGCCTCTACAAACTTAGGACACGTGTTCATATAGGTAAAGCTATTGGTGGACCAAAGGAACAGACGTCTCCCCAACCCTAAATATATACCAAGTAAATACAGGCTCAAAGACAAAAGAGGGGGGGGGGGGAGTTTATGGCTAGGAAGTACTAGTTTGCCAAAAATGTTACGGGGTTTTCTCCATGAATCTGTGATGGGAAATACCTTTGCATGACGCTTTAGCCTTTAGATATTGATAAGTCTAAGAATAGGAGGATTACCTGAACTCAAAAACTCAGTATACGTGCAGGTATGGTTCAATCCGTAACAAACCCGCCTCATGTCCATCACTAGATACGCCCCCCACTAGTTATTGGAAGGACACAAAACTGAATTGATGATACCTTGTGTTGCTGTTGCATAGCAAAACACATTGTACAACTTTCTTTTGTATTTCTAGTTGTTAATACATGGCATTAATAATCTTGTCTTCTTTCAAAATGTGTGTGTAGTCATAACAGATTATTAATTTCTCACTACTTCGGCTTTTCAGCTTAGGTGGTGCTTGAATAGCAATGGGTGCCGATGGGAGGAGGAATGTGCTTAACTCTAAACTCAGAAATGCAGAAGAAAATGGAGGAGCTACTAATACTACCACTACTACTATTCCTCGAGCTCCGAAATCGAAGCCACCTTTCACACTTGGCCAACTCAAGAATGCCATCCCACCTCATTGTTTTAAACGATCCCTGCTAAGGTCCTTTTCCTATGTGGTCTATGACATCGCCTTAGCCTCGTTGTTCTACTATATTGCCACAAGATACATTTCGGCTCCGCATTCCCCTTACTCTTACATCGCGTGGCCGGTGTACTGGGCCTTTCAGGGTTGTATCCTTACAGGGGTCTGGGTCATAGCCCATGAGTGTGGCCACCATGCGTTTAGCGACTACCAGTGGGTCGATGACCTTGTGGGCCTGGTGCTCCACTCTTTCCTCCTAGTCCCTTACTTCTCTTGGAAGTACAGCCACCGTCGCCACCACTGCAATACTGGGTCCTTAGAAAGGGATGAGGTCTTTGTGCCTAAAACCAAGGCCAAAGTCCCTTGGTACAACACATACTTCAATAACCCACCAGGCCGGTTGGGTTCTCTCTTGGTCACATTGACCCTAGGTTGGCCCTTGTACTTGCTGTTCAATGTTTCAGGCCGGCCCTATGACCGCTTTGCATGCCACTATGACCCTTACGGACCCATATTCACAGACCGTGAGAGGGCCCAAATCTACATATCTGATGTGGGTATAGTAGCAATGACCTATTTCCTATGCAAGGTTGCAATGGCTAAAGGGCTAGGTTGGTTGGTGTGCATTTATGGGGTCCCATTATTGATAGTTAACGCGTTCCTTGTGACCATCACGTACCTCCAGCACACCCACCCGGCGTTGCCACACTATGACTCATTTGAGTGGGATTGGCTAAGAGGGGCTTTGTCAACAGTGGACCGAGACTATGGGATACTGAACAAGGTTTTCCACAACATAACAGATACCCATGTGGCACATCACTTGTTCTCAACTATGCCGCACTATCATGCAATGGAAGCGACCAAGGCAATCAAGCCAATACTTGGCGAGTACTACCAGTTTGATGGGACACCATTCTACAAGGCCATATGGAGGGAGGCTAAGGAATGCTTGTATGTTGAGCAGGATGAGGACTCACCGGAGAAGGGTGTCTTCTGGTACCGGAACCGGTTTTGAGAGGTTGAGCTTTTGGATCGCGGGCTGTGGGCTGTAGTGGGTCCTATGGTATTATGAATTATATATAAATTGATTCCAATGGCAAGTAAGACGGTGTTTTATTTGTAAGAAGCTAGCTAGCTTATGTCTGTTTAAGTATCAGTACTCTCAATATATGAATAAGATAATTCGATGCTAGAATCTCGTGTACTGTGAATTATAACACTCTTTATTGTCATTTGGATGCTCATTTTAATTTTATTTTCGAATGTGGAGGCACAAATACTGTTGTGAGATTAAAAGTCAAATCCAGATCTTCGCCGTTTAATGCCACTTAGTGAGTGCAAATTTTTGGAAATTGGCATTAATCGAAGCTTTGTTCAACTCGCAAGATTTCATACTTACGAAGGCTAATTGTTGAACATAGGAATTAATCCAAGGTTTGCTCCACTTGCAAGACTATACTTGTCATCGAGAGTGGTTCTAAGACACCTTTGATGCATTAAGGCTCTGTTTAGACCTAAGACAATGAGGTGAAAAGAAACTTGAAAGAACAAAAAATGAGAAGGAAAAAAAATAAGAAGGAAAGTCATTTTCTTTCTACTGTTTGGATTAGAGAAAAAAACACAAGGGAAGAAAAAACTCTCCATCAAACTTTTTTTTCCTTTGTTTGGACTCATGAAAATGGATGAAACAAAGAAAAATACACCTTGTTAAGATCAAAATGATCTCCAAGTCCCCCTTTGCTAGCCAATGTCAATGGAACTCCTCAAAACAACACCATCAACAAGGGAGACATATACTTTGGTCACCTCTCAAACTTTCCCAATCCAATTCAAACTTCTACTTCGAACTCCTAGTTTTATAACAGTTCAAAAGTTTATAAAAATCCATAAAAATTTACAACTTCAAATCAAATTATCCATAAAGTTCGGAGTTCTACTTAAAAATAACAGCCACAACAGCATAAATAGAACCAATAACATCAGCTAGTTAAGGGCCTCAAAATTCCAAAATTTCAAGTTCATGGCAGACATATCAAAGCTGGAGGAACTTGATGCAAGCATCTATCGAAGAACTTGACTTGCGAACATAACATCTATGTAAGACATATCAAATCCAACCAATGCTTCTAGATTCCCTTGTCAAAGAGACTAGATTTCAAGTTTGGCACTCACAACATCAGCTACCAAAGTCAAACTGTCAAAGCTCTCTAGTACCAATTAATTAATGCTCATTTGGTTGCTATTTGCATGTAGTCATGCTCTTAATGTCACTAAGAAATTTTACTTCAATTGCTTCATCATAAGTCTTATGATCTAGATAACATCTGCAGATTTATGATGTAACAGCGAGTGGGTATTTGTAAGCAATCCCCAATTTGTGCAATTCCTCCCTAATTACCTTGTTGGTCCCAAATTCAGCATAAGTAACCAATACAGGTACACCAGACCATGGCATATGTGGCCTACTAACTCAGTAAAATCAGGATGACAAAGCCTTAACTCAAATTATGCACCTAAAAATACATTTTGAAACTGTGAGCAAAAGGCACAATATCAATAATGTGCAAGCATCATATTGTACACAATAGAGAGGTGATACATGTATTTCTAACATCCTACTGAGCATAAATTTTTACCTTTTCTCGGTTTTGCATGAAGCAACCAATAAAGGGCATTATTTGTCATCTAAAAATTTAAATTGGGGTGAAGCTAACACTCTCAAATATCATAAGCTAAGACAGCGCTTTCAACCACTCCTCTAACCCAACTTCTCTATCTACCTTGAACTTATCATAATCCTTTAAAGCAGATAATGTCCGTTGTGAGCTTTCATCTCTCATATCCCAAACCCAACCCATGCTATCAAACATCATACATCATGAATTGAGAATACAAATGAATTTCTTGCTTATCCTTCCAAAACCCAATCAAAACCCTCAGTGAAACCCCAGAATCGCTACATTAGAGAGCGAAAAGGGGGGGAGAGAATTACCGTATGAGAGACCAAGTGCGTCGTCGGAGAACCGCTAGGCAGCCAGTGTAGCTAGGCAAGGAGAACTAGTGAGAGAAGTGGGTAGGAAGAAAGAGTGGGAACGGGGGGTTGTAAACTGTGAAATGTGAGAGTGAGAGTTGAGGAGTGGGGATGGGGGGTAATTAGGCTGGGGTTTGCTTCATTTTCCACCGTTTTACCTCAAATTTTTGTGAGGAAAACAATTTGCATTATATTTTCTTAATTTTATTTCAAATTTTGTCCCTTATTTTTTTTCCTTGCATTTTTCCTCACTCCATAGGAAAGTTTTTAATTTTCCATGATTTTTTTCTTTCCAAGCCACAAGCCACTTTCTTGGGTCCAAGCAGGGTGTAAAGCGATAATCCTGTTTGGTTCACCAGCACTGGAATGGAATGAAATCAAGAATGATACCTGAAGGAATAGCAATGGAACTTGATTCATGAAATCAGATGTTTGTTTCAGAATAGGAATGGAATCAGAACCGGAATGGAATCAGAACCTTGTCTCTGTTGTTTGGTTCAGTTATGAAATGGAATCAAATCTGATTTTTAGTAATGTATTCATATAACTATTGTTATTTTTGATTTTTTTTTCTAGTTGATGTTAATGTATTGAAAAACCAAATTCCTAAACTCATTTTCTTTTGATATAGCAAGCTTTTTATATGCTTCTTTTTTTAATTAATTAATTTTAATTCTTAACCAATTTTATTAAAAATCCATTAATATTTAATTTTCTATTAATTTTTAGTCTTCTACATGGATAATATTCACAATTTAAGTAATTGACACTCATCCAATTTCTTAAAGCAGTATTCTTTTCTGCCAAGGTGATTCAACAATCAATACAATTCCATACTCAAGGAACTGGCAATTGCAAAAATTTACACTTTCTAAGACAAAACAAGTGACTTTTTGCAACAAAACAAGCAACTTTTGTGCGGCAAATTTTCGACAGATTTGGGTTGGGCACAACCAGAAGAGCAACAAATTTGGGGGGCAAATTTTCGACGATCTGAGCATGAAACAACCATGAAAGCACATCACAAGCAACAACGAACCGAAATTTGGGCTATTTTCAGCAGTGGTTGTGGCGAGGGAGACGAATCCACAATGGGGAATGAGAAGGAACAACGAACCTAGGCTGGAGGTGGTTGCGGTGGTTGCTGGCGTGAGGTGGGTGTTTCCGGCGTCCTTCTGTCGCCAACAGCCGTCGAACTTGCTGCCCTCCTTTCTCTCTCATCTTGTTGTCTCTCTTTCTCTCTCTAGGGTTTAGGGTGTCTCTTGATTCCATCCAGGTATGGAACTTGAAACCTCTTATAAAGTGGGGGGAATCAAGTTGTGGAGTAATGGGGGGGATTTGATACCTAAAGAAATGAAATCCCATACCCTTATTTTCCAAACCAAACACTAGGGATGGGAACTTAATTCCTAAAGGTATCAAGTCCCATTCCTTCTTTCTCAACCAAACAGGCCCTAATTTCTAGTTTTCCACGGTAGTGAAATTAATGGACCAACGCTTACAACACAGTATTTTTCATTCAGTTCCTGCACACGGGCATTTGGAACTTTAGGCTATATAAGTACCGCAATCTCCACATACTAGTTCAAAATTTGGCATACATCATACAAGATGTTGACATGCAAACTTTGAAAACGCTACAAAACATCAATAAAATAGAACTGAAAGCAAATCCTAAATCACCTGCAAATGAAGCAGAATCCTGGACAAATACCACAAAATAACATTCAAAATATCAGGGAGAAACCCAATGAACCCGCAACTCCCAAACCCATGAGAGAAGCCCCATCACTTCATGTTATATTCCCTTCAGAATCTTGACCCCGACCATCATTTCTTGTGTTTATTCTGATCTTGAAACCCCTATAACCCAGGACACAGGTCAAAAATTCTCACCATCCAAAAGCCTCCATGGAGAGGTTAACAGAGTCTTGTAGTACAGATGAAAAAGTACAAGCAAAGGTAACATTCGACTCAAGTGGCTGCTTAGAGAGTTGGCCAATGCTCTTGGCTTTTAACTTCTTCTGCTTGGCATGGAAACTCATGTGCCCTCCTAAGGCATTACCAGTGCTGAATGACATATTGCACAATCTGCATCGATGTAGATTTCTCCTCTTTTTCCACCACACCTCCTCTCTTCCTTTTTCCAAGGCTTTGTGCTTTGTCCCAATGCTCAAGTAGTCAGCCCCATTAACACGAGCCAGGGCCATCATAGGCTGAGTTAATCCAGCTGTTTGGTGATTTTTCTCGGTAAAATGGTGAGGACGCACAAGAGATATGCCCTCTCCGTTTAACCTGTGTAACACAACATTGTTGTTAAAGGCATTATCAGTCAAGCAACTAGAGTGAATATTAATCCCAAGTCGCATAACATCATTTGTTTGACTCCGAATCAAGGAAGACGGGTCAGTGATTTCTGTGCAAGGTTGGCCATCAAAAATGCTAGGAATATGCTTTGCTCTGACATCAATTTTATTTGATACATGAAGAACAGCTTGGTTGCCATGGTATTGGTAATTTGAATAAGCCAAACAATTAATTGGTGGGCACAGATGTGGACAACCAGGGGCCAGTTCACTTGGATGAAAAAGAGGTAAGTCAGAATAGCTATGAACTTGGCTTTGCTGATACAAAGGGAAACTACTTCTAGGACCACCCAATGGCACAGCAGAGTACCATGAAGATGAGTTTTCCACACAGCCATCAGGGCTAACAGCTTGCAAATCTGAAGCAGACAGACAAGTACTAAATTGGGAGAAACTGTCAGAGGTATGAACTGACTCCACCTTAGGCTCTAGAGTGAAACTGGGAAGTGGGGTTTGGATATGGTTTGAGAAGATGATCAACCCAGGATCACCATCAACATTGGGATGCAATATGTTTGAACCAGAAAGGAACCTCTTGTTCCCTCTGTTTGTGGCTAAGTCAGGAGACCAATTATCATAGTAGTCCCCAGGTTGCTTTTGATTGAACAAGAAAGACATAGGTACAATTAGCAAGTCTGATAAACAAGGCACCACAGAGTCCACACTCTTCCTTCCAACTGAACTTTTTTGAGAGGAGGAAAACTGAAGGTGGGGCATAAATAGTTAAATACTATCAAATAACAATGCAAGATGTTAATTACGGTGCATAAAAGCAAATGCACACTTATAGAAATGAAAAATAATGAGGCTGCCAAACATGGTTATTTCAAGAGAAAAATCAAGCAATGTAATAATAAAAAGGCCTCCTTAACAAAAAGGAAATTAAGTTATCCTGACTAGGTAGGATGTATGTAAGATTGGTTTTATTCAGTTCCCTCTTAATGTCTTAGCAGGGAAATTTTCTTGGTATATTTTGAAATGCGTCCTTTTAAGAAAGAAACTATTAAAATTCCATACACCTCAAACAATGTAATTGACTTGAGTAATAATACATAGCAAAAATATAAGTACAATGTAATATAATACACATGCAATGCAAACAGTGGCTCAATAACAGAGCTAGATATTTTTTTAAAAAAATAACTTATTACATTTCTATTATTAACAACATATAATGAGCATATGCAATTGGATCTAATGGTGTACGAAAGACATGTTCCCCGCTACTAAATTCTCCGATTGTTATAGATTGTTCTCACGAGAAGTTGTCTGCATGAACTTTTTGACATTTATACAACACAACAACTCCCAGTGTTGGTCCCGCTTTCGCAGGGTCTGGGGAGATCCAACCGTAGGCAACCTTACCTCTACCAGCATTCCTACCCGTACAGAGGCTGATTCCAAGAGACCCACAAAAAAAATTTTGTGAAAATATTCTATAGAAAAACAAAATTGCGAAAACAATTAGTGGGAAAACATTTTATGGAAGAAAGATTCCATAGCAATGGATGACTGAGATAAATAAAAGATCAGTTGCTGAAACTATAAAATAAAAGGACCACATAATGGAGGAAGGTAATATACCTGGACAACCAGCGGTAAGCCAATGAGAACTCTTCTCGGAAGACAGTATAACCTGCATACAAACACCACAAACGAAAAAACCTCTACCAGCACAAAGCCCCAGCCCCCAAAAGAAAACTACTTGGTCGACTCGCCGCGATCTAGGACCTTAATCCTATCCCGCCACAACTTCCTATCCTGAGCCATGTCCTCCGTCAAACCTACAACTCTCAAGTCCTCTCTAATCACCTCATTCAAGCTCTTCTTTGGTCGTCCCCTCCCTCTTCTGCCTTCGGGGATGTTGATCCTCTCACATCTCCTCACTGGAGCGTCCACACTCCTCCTTTTCACATGACCAAACCATTGGAGTTACATATATGAATTACATATATGATTCAAACAGACAACAGTCTAATAGATGCAACAAAATTTAGCTAATCTTGTGTTGCTAAATACGTGATCAAAGAAACTCCGAGCATACTAGAAATGCATCGTAACTTACAAGAAGTCATTCAACAAGGTCACAACTATGATGTTAGTGGCTCAGTGGGAGTGTCCCTGTTAACTCTGAATTGTGTCAGTTGGAGTTTAGGATGTTATACCATACTTGACAAAATTATCTAGCAATACACTCTTTTTAGCACCACATTACAGACAGTGTAGATTATGTTTAGTGTGCAATTGGCAATGTTAATTGCTTTCCTTTCCTTTAGGAGAGTATAGTTGTCAATCATCTTCATTTAGCGGTGCACTTGTATGCTTAGTAATAATTAGTTGTGTATTCTTTCTAACCTTTATTATTATTGCATTCCCTGCTGCCTTCAAAATGTTCCTTACAAAAGGCTTCAATCAGAGGGCGAAAAAGAAATTTTCTTCGGAACTTTTTTAGTGTCTCACAGCGATCGGCCTTCTCAGCTTCCAAGGGTAGCACTCTTACTTTCGGACCTCCCCACCCCATCATCAAGCAAGTTCCACGGCTCTCTGCAGGCAAAAATATTTGCAAAAATAAAGTTGTCTATATCTGGATCTCCCTAAACCTCACAAAAGTAGAACCCACAATGGCTATTGTTATTGTTGTTGTTGTTGGTTTGTTTGATGTAATAAATGCTTTTAGCACAATATTACTCCACTGCAACTGATTTCGAAAAGGAGCCCTCTGTTATTATGTTACTCTAATTCTCCGAGGCAGGAGAGGCAAACCACATTAAACATTGTCTAAACATCGGAAGTCCTCAGGGGAATTTGTGCAACATATTAAAGGTCATGAGGAGACTGTAAAAAATTACTCCAGAATGTGCATGCTGTTAATCATAAAGGAAAACGGCAAAATTATTGAAGACAAATGCAGTACTAAATTGGTTGCTATAATGCATATAATTCAGAGGAAGACCTAACATGCTCCCTGCAACTAGAATCAAACTTTACTTTCTTACCGTGAAAACTGCTCCCGATGACTGACAATAATGTGAACACTCAATGAAAACATTAAATGTCTTGCCAAGTATACCGACATTGGGTAGATTTACTAAATTTCACTAAAAAATCTACAAGTAATTTCCTTCCATAAATCACAGGAGGGGTTCAACTTATCCAAAGAAACTTCGAGAAAATCTACCTGAGGTCCATTTACAAGGGTGCCCTGGGTTCATACATCTATAAAGAGGGCCCCAGGACTGGCTCTGCCTCACCCTGCTCATTGCATTCAGCAACCTTGTCCCATTCATTCTAATCCATTCCAAATCAGTCCCACTCTTTTCATCTTCATGCCCATGGCAGATCACTTATTTCCCAATAGCCTATTCAACCATGGTGCCAACAGCACAATTGGTCACACCTCACTTCTCTTGGCCTCCTCTAGTATGAATCCAAACCGTTCAGAAAAAGCCAATGATCAGGCTGCTCTTGACGTTAACCTCTCCCTTAACTCAGGTGACTCAGCTAATAACCTTGCTCAAAACCAGCCCGTACCTGTGCTAGGTCAATTGGGATTGCATAGACATGTTGCTCAGGGTAGGACTTGGAGAAATGGCCTTACAGTAATTTCTGGCACCTGTGAACACAGCACGGCTAATTCCCAATTCATGGGTAAAAACAATGTAAACCTGAATATTTTCATGGATAACAATTCTTCAGTCAATATCAATGTCCTAAACAATCAAACCCCTTTGCGGTTTACAAGAAACAATCAGTTTACTTCTTCATCTAATGCCGGACAACTTCGGAACAATGTTTTATGTGAAGCATCCTCAAGTTTCAAACAGGCTTTTGCAACTCTAGCCTCAAATCAAGAGTCCAAGGGGAGCAACATGTCAGAAATGAATGACATTTCTCAGATTACATCATCTTATTCACTCTATACCCCTCCATCAGTTGGAGCAAGGACAGGAAGGGGTCGAAGTACTTATCTTCCAAATTTTGACCAAAGCATTCCAACTGCTATTCCATTCCTGAGACAACAGCACTATAGTTCATCCCATCAACAACAGCCACAACGCCCACAACAAAGCAATGACTTTCAACATCGTGCTATTTCACACAGCAATTCAAATCTCAGTCTGTCCAGTTTGCTATCTAGTTGTTCTCCTAGTGAGAAGCACTACCGTCTTCCTTCGTTTATAGGCTTAGGGATCAACTTATCAAGTAATAGACAAGCTGATTCCGGAAGTGGAAATAACACACTCCGTGAAGGCAGACATCATTCACAACCAAATTTTTTGGCCCGTCCTGACAGTCACCATGCAACAAGACATGTACGAAACCAAGTTTCTGATCCTAGTACCAAACATCATTGTCTGTCCCAGTCTCATCTCCAATCAATTTTCCAAGCCCCTAGTCAGAATGCAGTTGTGACTGGACTTCAACAAAATCTACCACAGCACATCAGCCCCAATCACATAATTGATTCAAGTACTCAAGCAAAGGGACGTCAATGCCCTGCAGTGAGGCACAGGAGTCATCCCTACATTAAGTATGGTCCATACACCTGCCCTTTGTGTCGTGTCGTTTTTGACAGTAGACATTGTTTTGCAGCTCATATCCAGAAACATTACAGGGAAGAAACACCCATGAAGCAAAAGAGAAGGCGTGAAAGTAAAATCAGGAACAGGGATCTGTCCATCAAAAACACCACTGCAGGGATAACAGTGATCCCCAAGTCTCTTAGCTTGGAGGAAAAACTTCTGGTTAAGTCTGACATTAATGGTGAAGATGCCATCAATACCAAACAGGTCGAAGGTTTTGCTTTGGAGAAGATCAAGCAAGAGGTAGTAACCCAATAAGAGAATTAGCATACCAGTTGTGTGTTCTTAAAGTTCCTAGAATAAATAGCCGGACAAAGATCTATACCTATATTTATGTTTAGTCTTGGAAAATGTGACAAGGGGATCGAAGTGAGAAGCGAGAAGCTAGATGCAACAATAAATGTATGTGATTACAAATCTTCAGGGAAGTCCACCTTTTATCAGATGCTCACTCTAGATCCACACGGTTTCTTTTCGGTTTTGGGGGGGGGATCTCTAGTTCCATATTTTATCAGGTACCTGATACAAGGTCTGAAAGCCACAGCAAAACAAAAGCTTAAGAATATGTTTTCAAATCTTCAATTTGCATAATTTAATGAACAAAACATGAAGATTGGACTCAAACTCTGAAACTAGATATCCATCTTTACCGACCATTTAGGCTATAGCTAATTCATCTAGCAACATATAGCTTAAACAGATAATTAAAATTTGGAAAAAGACGCTATTGTCTGCCACATTTTAGTGTTTCAACTCCATATCATTGAGTGTTGAAATGAAGAGCTTAGACCAATTTAATCACCAATTGGCTTAACACTTCAAAACTGACCTAAACTGGTTAAGTCAGTTTATGTGCTCCTCTGTTGCTTGTTCTCTCTGTTACTCAATATTAACAAGCAAGCAGTTATCCGGTTATAAACCTAACAGACTTAACACCTCCCCCCCCCCCAACCCAAAAAGAAGAAAAAAAAACACCTAATAGACTAAATTTAAAGTGAACCCCACCTAGGAATTACTTGTCCCCCCCCCCCACCCCCAAATCCCTCTCTTACCGCCTTGTTTGTACAATTGCACCTTCGCTTGGTTTTCCTTGAGAATACATTGTCTTGCCTTGTATAGCCTATCTCTCCTTTAGCTTCTGCTTAAAAAAATTTTTAAAAAAACCAAAAAAAAGAAGTTTGTCCTCCAAAAATAGACCCTCGTCAAAATGCTTTGTGGATCCCACAGAAAAATAGTATGTTTGCTTGTCATGGATGGCACCACTTGCATCTGGACTTCATCAATGATTAAACCCCACTTCGACAGGATCTATGCTAGATAGTTCATGAGGAAAATGTAATATATATATATTAATAATATATAATGATCAAATTATCGGAAGCACAACTAGCATCGTACACAAGCCACATACATCCGAGATACAAACTATCGACATAGTAAACCACATCAAGAGAGGAAGAGTACAACGTCCAATTATTCCAAAAATAAAGAGTTTTGATAAAATTGTCTTTCAAGTGCTCAAAAAGAGTTTCAACACCCTAAAATACTCCTTGGTTTCTCTCTCCATAGACTCAAAAAAAAAATCACATAAGGTACAACCATGGCCTGCTCCTTCACTTTCTTATTGAAGAAACCTTCCCAAGCTAAAAGAATGTTCTCACTAGGATTGGTAGAAACCTAAGAAATGACTAAGCAACTAAAAGCAAGTTCTCAAGGTGCCCTAGCAAGTCAACAACGAAGCTACAGTGATTCATTGAATGTTGATTCAAAATCCCCTTTGCGCATAAAGACAAAGTACTTATTCATCTAAATCTTTTCCCTTTTATGTAAGTTATCACAAGCAAAATATTCCCATATATAGCTTCCCGAACAAAGAAGGAAACCTTCGAGTGTGCCAATGACCTCCAAATGAGCTTGCAAGGAAAATCTCCTTCAAAACAAGTCTGAATAATTCAGATGTAGGAGTTTCGAATAGATCCAAACATGAAGTCCCCTTTGGTATTCAAATACCATCTCACAATATCATGAGAAGAGTCCCTTAGTTTGGCCCCATTAAGTTTGTTAAAAAGGCTTACTGGAGTGACATCTACAACAAAATCATTTTGAACAATAGGCAATCAACGTAGGCGACCAAACATCAATACCAGTCCAGCCAATCAACTGCGGAAAAAAAGAAAGGAAAACCCCTCTCAAAGGATCATCACCACAATAATGATGGCACAAAAAAAAAAGATTGAACCATCAACTAGCTCAAAGAAAACTTCTGGACAGGATATGTCCCGACCTTTATAGATACATCTCCAAAGGCTACATTAATAAGAGCCATTCCATGTAAAGGGAAACCATCCAAATCCATTCTCACCATATTTGATGGTAACCTCCTTTCTCCAAAGATTGCCATTCACATTCACAAATTTCCGTAACCACTTACCGTGAAGAGCTTCACTGAAGAGCCAACACCTAAAACTCCTTTAGATACGTGTTAATTCATAATGTTCCACATCAAAAGATGATACATGAAATCACTCTGGAAAGAACTCCGAAGAAGAAATGCTTCTTCATGCTGCTTCTAACTTGTTGGCTACTTGTTGGCCACCAAGGATGGTAAGGAAAAGAGGGGTAGAAAGTAAGTAGGCATGTTTGAGAGAACGCTTTTGATGAAAGTTAATCACTTCCCTTTTCGATAGGTATGTGGATTTCTATTGTGAAAGTCTTTTCTCAAGCCTCTCAATGATTAGATCTCAAATGGCTTTCCCTTTAAAACAAGCAGCAACAGAGAGATCAAGATAACAAGTTAGAAAGGAACCAACAGTAAATACCAGAACACCCATCCTAGAACACCTGTAAGCCACATGTCCCTTCTCCGGTGGACAAAATAGAGCATTTTGCCAAGTTTACTCTCAAGCCTGTAACTACCTCACATCAAGTAAGAACACAACGAAGACTCTGTTGGAAAAAGTTTGTGGTTCACTAGTGAAGAATGATGTGATTATCTGGCCATATTAATATTCCTATAGATAAGTTGGTGGACATCTTTCTTGTTGAGACCTCTGAATGGGCTGAGGAGAACCTAATGGACTAGACTCTTGAGTAGGCTTGAAGAACTTGATTCACTTGAAGATGGTCTTACTGGCAAAGATGGACCCACATCAAGAGGCATTTCTTCTCTGATTTCTTGAATTTGAAAATTTTCTTGAGTTAATTGATGGGTTGGATCATCTGGCTAAATCCATTTGGATGCTTCATCAAATATGAAATCTCTTGAAATAATTAACTTCCTAGTTTCTAGATTATAGAGATGATACCCCTTAGATTTATTGCTATAGCCAATGAATATTGCACTTTTCTCCTTTACCATCCAACTTTTCTCTGTTCTTTTCTCTGTTCTCTTTTGGGATGTGAGAATAGGCAATATACCCAAAAACTTTGAAATGATCTACCTTGGGTTTCCTCTTGAATCATGCTTCATACGATGTCCTGTTGAGAACTACTTTCGTGGGAGAACGATTAAGGATGTAGACTGGTGTATTTACTGCTTCAGCCCAGAACTGTTTGGCAAATTCTTACTTTGCAACATGATGCGAGTCATTTCAACTATTATTCTGTTCTTTCTTTATGCAACACCGTTTTTTGAAGTGTGCGCTTGATTGTAAGCTTCCATTTAATACCTTCCTTTTTTCAAAAGTTGTCGAACTCATTCCAATTAAATTCTCTCCCACGATCGAATCTCAAAATTTTTAGACTGTGCCCACTTTGTTTCTTTATGAGGGCCTTGAATTGTAGGGAATAATAGAAGAATTGTCATTTTTGTTCAAGTAAACCCACATCATGCGGGTGTAGTCATCTACGAATAACAAGAAGTATCTTTTTCCTCCAATGTTGGGATTACGAGCTGGGCCCAAATGTCAATATGGACTAGTTGAGAGAAGTTTTAGTGAATGGAAATCTATGCATCTTTCTCATAATGCAACCTTCACATATATTTTTGCCAGCATTTGTTGTGGGCAAACAAATAACCATATTTCTTCACTTTAAAACTTTAAGACTATCAAGATTAGATAGAAAACCACACCTGTGATGCCATAACGTCATATCATCTATGACGGAGCTAAAAGCTACCTTTTGTTCTGTCGGTATCATTAGAGGAAAGATATTTGCATCATTGCAATGGAAGCTATTAACTACTTCTTCTCCTTATTGAATATGAGGCACTTGTCATCATCGAATGTTACCATATAGCCTTTTTGTATCAATTGGCCCACACTAAATAGATTTTGGACTAAACTAGGGACATATAAGACATCTTGGATTATTTACTCGGGCAGTTTTAGTTTTCATGGTAATCATCACTTTGTCAGCTACCTCTTGTGTTCTCCAATCACCAAGAGTAATGTTTGATTTTATACTTTCATCTATTCAGACGAACGACTTCGAATTTTTATCTCACGTCATGTGGTTTGAGCTGCCACTATTAACATACCACAAATCTTGTGACTCTTAGAGTATTAAGGTAAGAGTAGAAGACATTTTCAGAGTCACCTTCTTCACTGAAGTTGGCCATATCTCGTTGTCAGTTTCGACAATTCTATATATGATGTGTATGCCATGTGCATCTTTTGCACTTATACCAGCAATCATTTGTATTATGATTGCTCATCTTGCATATTCTGCAATATGCGCCTGAATTTTCATTCTCACAGCTTCCTTGATTTTTATAATTTCCCCTTCCCCCGCCACGATTATTTGATGTTACCTTCCTCAGGGGGAAATTTCTTCTATAACCATTCTCATTTTTATTTTCTTCATCATTGGAGAACTCTAGTCTGGCCCATAATTGCCTAGAACGTGGTACGCTACGGTATAGGGGACCGATTCGGGTGCATGATTTGCCGCCCAGTGGAGAATCTGGTATGTGAGGGTCGTTATTGGTACATCTAGTCCTACAATTCAAAACTTCACATATCTTAAAGACTCATAAAATTATTTAATAATAAGGGTTCCCCCCCCCCCCCCACGTAGAGCAACATTTTCACAATAATCCTTATTTCTCTCTCTCTTCTTCTCATTTTGCTCTGTCAAAAACTTGCTCATTCATGGTAACTTCAAAAATCCTTCCCTTTTCTTCAAAATTTGTCCTATGAATCACGAAAATATGCAATACCATTGTGATAGAAGATAGGTCCGCTAAATTCGCTATATTTGGGGAATTGGTACTCTATAGTATCGCGTTCTAGTTAACACAAAGATGGTTGAGAGAATCAGGTAACTATGGTTCGGCCTGGCCTGAAAAGCCTGCTCTAGCTGCTATTCTGTATATCTAAGCAATTTCTCTTCATGTGCTTGAAAAGACCCCATTAATTCGATTATTTTCATCATAGACAGGTCTTTAGATTCTTCTATTACAACCACTATATGATTAAGTTTTGGAAGAAGACTTCTTAGCACCTTTTGTACGATGTCTCCAAATATTTTTACGCTATTAACTATTTTGGTGACATGATTGAAAAACACTTGAATATTTTCATCTTCTTTTATCAATAAATTGTCAAATTCTTTCAAAAGAGTTTAGAGTTTGACAGATATTACCTTATCGGTGCCTCAATATACTTCCTTTAGAATGCGCCAAGTCTCCTTAGCTGTTGTGGCAGTCATGATTTGAGGAAAGATGGTTGGAATTACTCCTCGCTGGATGAATGTATAAGCTGCAAAATCATTCTTCGTATTTACTTAATATTTACTTAATATTGCATCTCCTTGGTTTCTTCTCTACTATATCCCATAAATCTTGATTTACGAAAAAGGTACTCATTTGAATACTCCATATTTGATCATTATCCCCATTGAATATGGGCAATCTCGAATTTAATACATAGCTGAAGGTTGAGATTGAAGGAGGAAAGAAGGCCATGGCTTTGTGAGTTAGATATGAGGGATGCTAGGTTTTGAGATATGACTTGTGGATGGATGATTAACATTTTTAAAGGTGAAATTAGGAGGATGACTTGGGTTGAAGTAGCTCTGATACCACTGTTGAAAAACATTTGAAGATGTGTAGAAGATAAAAATTATAGGAATGGATGTCTTGTATTACTTAATGCTTGCTTTCTTTTTTGCTTTGTTACAAATGAACCCTCCTTGAGGGTATTTATAGTCATCCACCTCCTCAATGGAAGGGGGAAATTAACGCAATCCTATGGTTATTATTAAGCTTCTACAACCTTCCATTCTAATATCTTTTTAAATATCCAGATATTATATTAATAAGTATCTAGAATATTTTTCCTAGAATTATCTAGACATTCTAGATATTTACAAGTACAGATATTATGAAAATTCTATAGAATTCTTCTAGAAAGTTCTAGAAGGATCTAATAAACTCTAGACTAATCTGGAAGCTTCTACGAACTATCGGGATAGTTCTGGAATATTCTAAAAGGTTCCACGATAATTTAGAAGATGTCGAAATACTTTAAAAGATCCTAAAACATTAACATTAAGATGTTTCTAGATTATTAATTTCTAACAACCCATCACCTCACAATCACTAGCACAAAAGACAATATTGTCATCCACAAAAAGATGTGACATATTCCTAGCTGTCAAGTTTGAACGACCCACTGAAAACCCAAATATAAACCTGACAGTAGAAGCCAATTTAATCATCCTCAGAAAAACCTCCATGACCAACAAAAACAGATCGAGGAAAAAAAGGCTCCCTCTCAAATCCCTCTAACAGCCAAAAAGAACTCAGTTGGAGAACCATCATAAGTACCACAGAGGATGTGGAGGAGATACAATGACAGGCCAAATTGATCCACTTCTCCCCTAAAGCCCATTCTTTTCTTTTCTTTTTTATCAGGAAAAGAATAAATATATATCGTTAACAAAAGATTGGATGCAAAGTTAGCATCCTACGAAAGGTTGTACACATCCCATATGCACAGTATCCACAAAATCTAAGAGATCAAGAGAAGAGTAACAAAAGATCCCTTTGTCTCAAAAATAGAGAGACTTGATGAAACAATCTTTAAAACATTGAAGTGGCATCTCCATACCCTCAAAGACTCTCTTATTTCTTTCACGCCAAATACTCCAAAAACTTGCATGAGGAAATAATCTGATATTCTTCTTTTTTGCTTTCCTACCAAAAAAGTCCTCCCATTCATAGAGGTGATCCGAAATAGAATTGGACATAACCCAAGAAACTCTGAAGCAACTAAAGGCTAGATCCCAAAGAGCTCTTCCAAAGGGGCAATGAAGCAATAAGTGGTTCACCGATTCTGCTGCAGCTTTGCATAACGGGCACCAGTTCACCAAGATCTTACCCCTCTTTTACAAATTATCATAAGTCAAAATACTGTCATAAGCAGCCTCCCAAACAAAAAAAGACACACTAAATGGAGCCAGAGATTTCCAAATGATCTTCCATGGAAAACACATTCCCCATATTCGATGCAAAGGTGAAGAAGGCCCAGAGGCAAGCCTTATATAATAAGACTTCACCATGAAACTCCCTTTAGGATTGAGATCCCATCTGACTAAATCAATAGAGGATTGCCTGATAAGAATCTCATTCAGCTTAATAAGCAAGCTTATAAGGGAGGCGTTATCCACTAAGGCATCACGAATAAAAATAGGTGACTAAATGCACGACCAAGATACATTGTCACAATATCCCTAAAGCCCATTCTTTTCATGGCATATATCAAAAAGTGCCCACTCACTTTATCGCATCATCATGGCCTCTAAATATCCAACTTACAAACAATTCTTGTCTTTCCTGACTTGATCCTAGAATTAAAAAGCTCATTTGCTACAAGCACATCATCAAGGAATTGGCGCCCCCTAATAAAGGCATTTTGGTACTCTGAAATAAGAGTCTACTAATAACTTAAAAAGCAACTTGTAAATACAAATGACGAAGCTAATAGACTAGAGAAGCCTCTTCTGTTATCAGCATTTGCCTTCTTAGGAATAAGACCAGTAAAAGTAGTAAAAGTTGCTTTGAGGCTGACCACAAATTTCCCTAAAGAAGAGATAAACAAGAAACATTCTTATCACGTCTTCCTAAACTATAGACCAATTATTCCAATTCGTCTGAAGGAATGCCATGGAGCCATCTAATCCAAGAGATTTATCCTCATGGAAATCAAGAGGAGCTTTAATAACTTCACCCTTGGTGAATGGCATCTCAATACTCTCCTTATCAAATTCCCGTAACAAGGAAAAGGGCATAAGCGATTAACTTTAGGCCTTAGAGGTTGAGACTCATATATTCATAGCCGTCATGGATTGCAAACTTCATGTCTCGGGAACATCATAGCAACCCCATCCACTACTACAAAAGACCTAAAATTAAACTTCCTATGAAGATTGGTCACCTTATGTAAGAATTTAGTATTTTAATCACTCACCCTAGGACACAGATCCCTAGATTTTTGCATCCAAGAGATTCCATCCATCAAAATAATCTTGGCCCAATCACCTTTGGAACAGCATTATGCAAAACTTGATCGATAGTAAGAACAGATGATTCTTCTTTGGCATATGTGGAGCGTTGACGTCTCCCAAAGACTTCTCTATTCCAATTCTTGAGCTTCGCTCTGACATACTTAAACTTACTAGCAACAATGACAGTGGCAAAGCCTGCAATTTGTGCCTCCTCCACAGCTCTTTGACAAGATCAGCAAAACCCTTAAATTCTAGGCATATTCTCAAATGTGAAAGGGGCCTTTTCCTTCTTAAGTTTTGTCGTCTCACGACAAGTATGAAACTGATTATAAATAGGTCTAAATAGTCTTTTTTGGATTATGTTATTGCTCTTCTCAATCTACCTACCCAAGAAAATGGTCCAACCTGGAACATACCAAGTCATCTCCACTCCTAGACCAAGCAAAATCTCTATTAATGGAATATCTCTCAAGACATAATAACTTATGAAACCACAGAACTCCAACATCGTGTTAGTAGGATAAACACCCGTACTCCTTTCTTGACAATCCAGAATTTCAATGAAATTCCCCCATGCTCCAAGGACCAAACCATCCATCTCTAATACGACGCACCTCATCCTACATCCTTAGTTTGTTGATTCTGGCTTGCAGATCGTAAACACTTGTGATGGTCCAAGTTAAGTTAAGTTACCATCATTCATTTACATGATGCAAGTGATCTAAAATTCTCCGCAAGAAGACAAAACCAAATGGAAAACATTTTTAATGGACAGCACTAAAATACCACCAGGCTGAATATTGCCTTAAAGACAACAAAGTCAACAAGTTGGTTCCCCCAAATGCTAGGCATATCAGAAAGCTCAACATCCTAAAGTTTCGTCTCCCACAGACATACACGATCTGATTTCCAGTCCCTCAAAAACATTGCTTGCAGAACTCTTTTTGTTATAATCAAATCCCTTCACATTCCGTCATTCCCACAGAGAAACCTAAATATAAGACATCCATCAACGCACTAGAAAAGTAACAAGGCCTTTCATATTTGACCCCAAACTTTGGTCTCCAAAGCTCCCTTTGCCTTCTGGTTGCTCGCAATTTCCTTCGCACACTAGGTTTGGGCAGAATATTGCTCTTCTCGTGTGTGGATAGTAGATGAATGACCTCATTTTTCATAACTAGAGAAGGGCACACCAATAAATGCAGCAATTCTTTTAAGTTTAGAAGCCACCCACTTGGAAACATTCTCAGCACATTTTCATCATCTTCAACAGAATAGGATCTACCAGAGCTGCGAAGACAAGAGAAACCAACTGTTAAGGGTGCTTCCAAATCTTCTGCTTCTGAGTGGTTACTCATCGATATCAACGGCCATTCATGAACAGCTTGCTCTTGACTGTTATTGCTGCTATAGACTAAATTGTAGGATTTGTACAAAATTATTGCTGTTGTAGACCAAACTCTAGGATCTGTACTAAACTATTGGTGTTTTAGATTAAATTGAAAGTGCCATGTTCTTCCCTCCTCTAGGGTTAATCTATAGAGTCATGCTAGTCAAGGTCTTTCTAATCAAAAGCTCAACTTGAATCCTCCCAAATCACAACCCTCACTTCTGTGGTTAAGGCTGCTAGCGTCTAACTACAGTCCTCATAGTGACATCTTTGAGCTAAAGCTAGTTGTACTCCGCATTTCTTAACCTCATTTTCTAATTCTTCATAGCTTATTTAGTGTTATAATGAATTCAAAACTACCCAACTGGATGCCCACGGATCACGCAATTGGTTGCATGAGCAATCAACCCCACATGGTTACTAATCAATCGCAACGCATATGAAACCGATCACATCTTCCAATTTCCCGACGAATTCAGCAATCCGAAGCCGTTAAACAGTGACCAAACCTATCTCTACAAAAGTCAAAATTGAAAATTGTGTAAATGATTAGAATCTCACACCCAAACCGCCAAAATGAAAGTAAAGAGCCATCAATTGCTGCACTAATCATCAAGCTAATTAAAAAGAAGGGGAAGGGGAGACAAGAGCGACAGAGAGTACCTGATGAGTTGAGAACTGGAAGTGGAGTGGAGGTGAGAGAACGCATGAGGCATCGGAAATGCGCGGAATCTGGACGCCGGCGGATTCAGCCATTGGTGGCAATCCGGCGACAGGTGGTTGTTGCCTGTTGATTGGATTTTGCTACGCAGGAGGGGGACGGTTCCTATTTTCCAAAAGTAGTTTTTTTATAATCGCTGGTTTATAGATCGACATCGACTTATCGTATTATTGCTATATTCTGTTTCGCGATAAGATACAGCTGTAAGATGTAATAAAATGTAAGAAGTTATAAAAAGCTATTAAGAGATGTAAGGAATTGTAAAAAGATGCAAAGAGTTGTAAAAAAATGCAAGGAGCTGGAAAAAGATGTAAGGAGTTGTAAGAAAATATAATGATAGATGTAAGGAGTTGTTGAATATTATAGAAAATCTATATGGAATGTAAGAAGATATAAGAAAATGTAAAGAGATGTAAGAACATATAAGAATATGTAAGGATTATGTTAAGGATGTAAGTAGTTGTAAGAAGATGTAAGAAACTGTAAAGAAATGTAAACTCTCAGCAAAATCCTCAAAAATACGAAATAGAATAGGGCCCCAGGGGGAATTCTCTTCTCAAAATATGCAATCTCATGGGGTCTATGAACCCCTCCCGATCATGATATATGTGCGGCCAAGTGGGAAGCAAGCCACGAGGAGGCCATATCTTGTACAATTTCTGAGCAACTTCAGGTACCCATTTGAAAATACAAAAATTGAAAATAGAATTGTTCAGATTATATGTGTGTGTGTGTGTGTGTGTGTGTGTGTGTGTGTGTGTGTAAACCAATATTATCAACGCCGTAAGATTGAAGAAAAATAGTAACCAATCTTCTTCTTTTCCTCTCTCATGTATCTCGCTTTAAAAACTAGAAAGTTATTTCAATAACCAAATTGTTTTTTTGTCTTCGTAATTTAGATACAATAACAATCCATCACTAAATTGGTAGTATAAATTAATTCAATTGGGTTAAAATTTCACTTATCGTCGAACATGATCAAATTGAGAACTTGGGTAGATTAGGGATTGGTCATGAGGGTTAGTTAGGAAGGGCTTTTCTACCCTTATCCTGCCCAACCTTCATGCAGGTCAACATATGTCCAACCCTCAATCCGCCACTACAAACACCTTCAAGTTATTAAGTTACTCTCGACCTTAACCCTTTGTATAGAAAATGAGATTTTCACTAAAACAACTCAGCAAAAAGCTATGCTATGTTCATGTCATGTCTATGACTTGTAAGTGCAGAAAGTACAACAACAAAACACTTAAAACCACATAAAGCTTCAAGTCCATGCCCCAAAATTTCAAAATGGACTGTTTGAAGTAATAAATGAACACCAAGTCACCAACACGCAAATTTAAAAGAAGGAAATGACCCTTTTTTTTGTTATGCCCTATAGAAGTATAAGAGAATTAGAGAGTGAGAGTAAGTTATGAAAGCATAATCAGAAGTAAGATTTTGAGGGGGGACATGAGCACAACCATGAGGTGGCCTGAACACAACTGACTGGGTAGAAGTTGAGAGTGAGAGTGAGACTGAGTCACCAGAAGTGAGAGCCTAACAGTGATATGACAACAGATTGTAGGGTGGGAGAAGACAGAATCTAAGAGTGAGATCTAGAGAGAGGAAAACACAAAATGAGTGAATGACCTACTAAAAACATAGGAATTTCATTCAGATAAGTTTAGAAATTTTTTATTTTTTTTAGTAAAGGTAATCTCTGCTCTATCTTGCTACTTATTATAGTTAGATACCCTTAATTTGAGGATTAGGTCGAGATCATACGCCAAAAAAAAAGAAGAAGAAGAAGAAGAAATAAAAAGCATACATTAACCCTCATTTTTGCAGGTCAGGTCAAGCAAGCCCTTGCGTCTCTAAATAGGTGTACTTTTCGCAAAAAAAAAATCTTCTATTTGAAAAGGAAATTGGAAAAAGAATCAAAAATAACAACAAAGGACAGGAGAGAACAACCAATTGTTCACTTTTTTCCTAGTCAAGCTAATTCTGGTTCTAGATTTTGTTGGGAACCAAAACTGAAATCAATTGAACAAGTTATTCATTTATGGGAATCAGAATCAGAACCATTTGATTAGTTCTAGTTTTGAAATCACAACCTTTTGAACTTAGTATTCATAAATTTTGTTAACCCCTATTATTTACTAGCACCTATGGGTTAAAAAAAAAAGATACCTAGTCTCATAATTAAACTAGTTTATATTCAATCTAATTAGTTTTGGAATCTTTATGTTATAAATGAGAAAATGTGTGAAGGATTGAGCGGCTCAAAACCCTCAAATGCCGGCCTAAGAGTGATTTGCGAAGTTTTGTGAAATTTGAATCGTTTAGATCGACCATCTCCAATTTTGAGCCGTTGATAAAAAAATATTTTATTTTTAAAAAATTCTAAACATAGGCCCAGTAACTTCCCCCTTTCTTGCATCACCTTCTCTCTCTCATCAATCTAATCACGTCTCACAACCCCTCTCTCTCTCTCTCTCCCCCCACTTTCACGTTACTCTTTCTCTCTCTCTCTCTCTCTCTCTCTCTCTCCACTTTCACGTTACTCTCTCATTCTCTCTCTCTTCAATTAATTTCTTCCAGTTATAACTTATTTTGTTAAACTTATTTTAATTTTGGCTTAATATTTTCGGGTTTACGTGTGCACTTCGAAAATCATGATTTAGCAATTACCCGTGTGTTTTAACCAGTTCTATAGATGTGTTTCACTGGTATAATTTTTATCAAAGTTGTCGGCTTCATAGTTGTTTCAATCACTGAAGCAAGCACTTTTGATCTGGGTAATGGTTATGTTTGGGTATTTGTTGTTGTTATGGGAATGAATATGTGTAATTTTCATTTTTTGTATGTTTGTGTTTATGACTTCTCCTCAATTTTAGAAATAAATTGTTAGTGGGTTGTGTGATCCAGGGAATAGATGGCAAGAGGCAGCAATAATAGTTGTATGGGAAAGTTTCTGGGGTCTATCAAGGACACCAACACCCTCAACTTGGCTCAAATTAACAGTGATTATAAGGTGTTTTGCTTTTTTACATCAGGACTTAGTAATTGTGGGGGTTTTGTGTGATTTTTTTCTTGCTTAACATGCTTTTTAATGCTATTTTTTCTTCCGATTTGATGTAGCTTCTTAGGAGTTGATATAGCAATTGTCAAGGCCATCAATCATGTTGAGCGTCTGACGAAAGAGATGAGGTGTTCCCTGTATTTTATGCTTAGAATTGAGCTATTTGTCGTACAACATATTACTCATCACTTCCTTTGGTACCATATGAGCACTGTGTAATATAAAACATCTATTATAATTGTGAGTTTTGACATTGCTGAGTGTTGGGGTTATGCGTTTGGTAGAGATATGGCATAGTGGTGAGATATGACACATTCTCTATACTACATATTTCTTTGTACTACATCTTACCTCTTCTGTACTTCATATTGGTTTTTGCTATACTTCAACTAGGGATGGCAAAAAGTTGGGGAATACCCGTCTCCGCCGGAGCCCCGCCTCGAAGTGGGGGAAAATCCCCTTTCCCAAAGGGGACGGGGACGGGGAGGAAAATTAATCCCCGCTCGGGGATGGAGACAGGGACGGGGACATAGTTCAACCCGTCCCCGTCCCCATTTCCCCGCCGGGGATTTTGCCCCGTTCCCATCCCCGTCCGCAATTCCCCAATTGGGGAAAAATTCCCGCCTCCACCCCCAATTTTAATTAAAATTACAAAAATAATCTTATTTTTAAAATTTTTAAATTGAACAACTAAGGTTATATATGTAATTTTCTTTGTAAAAATCCTAGGTAAATACTGGATTTAGTACTCATGGCCGTAAAGAGTTTAGAAGGTAAGGAAAAATCAGCGGGTAAAAATCCCCGTTGGGGCCCGACGGGGGTTAAATCCCCGCTGGGGATGGGGACGGGGGGAAATTTTTTCCCCGCAGCGAGGAACGGGCGGGGACGGGGGGCGGGGATTTCGACGGGGACGGGGACGAGGAATATACTCCCCGTCCCCAACCCGCCCCGTTGCCATCCCTAACTTCAACATTCTAGCCCTTCATGGATGTAAGTTGGCAGTCACAATCTTGAGGACGATGTAAGACGTTGAGCCTGAAATACATGAATAGGTTCAATTGGTACATGGCCATGGTTAGGGAGCTACTTTAATTATTTGGTTTATGTGACGTTGGTATGATGGAATACTTCCAGTTCTTTGACAAAAGTTTATCAAATACTTTAGTCAAAGTGAAATATTATAATCTTCATTTGATAGATTGGTAGTTTGATCTTCCAGTTGTATTGTTTTGTTTCTCATATCTACTTGTCTTATCACTATTTTGTAATTAGGCCTCGACTTTTAATGGTTTTAGCTTATCTGATGATCCCAAAAAAACCTCTACTGAGTGGTCACCTTCATTTGCCCCACAATTGTTCCCCGTTGTATTCTCTATTCAGGATCCTAACTTGCCAATGGTTTTCAATTTACAATGTCTTGTCAACCCTGTGTATCATTCTCGCATGCCACCCTTAACAATAATATTAGTTGCTTTATATATTTCTCTGATATCCTACCTTCAAACTATAGAATCTGCTATCACATATCATTCAATCATTTACGAGGTTTCATTTTCTCTTCGTACAATACAAATGGGATTTGTCTGATATGGATGTCATAACAATCCCTATGTTGTCCCCCTCAAATGAGGCATTCTTTGATCTTCTACACGTTATCAAATTTGCTATTTTATGGCAACATACTACTCGTAATTGAATTTGATAAGCTTAATTTCTATGAAAAAAAGGGACCACGTTTTAGAACATTAAAACAGCATACTAATTTATGCTTAATAGTTTATGTATATGAAACTAATTTTTATGACTTTATTATTTCAATAGTATATATCTATAAAATTTCTAGTTCAACATGCACCGTGCAAAAGCACGGTTCTAGACCAGTTTGTTCAAATTTTATGATTAGCTTACAATGGAGTGGAGTCAATTATTGGATCCTGACATTTTAGACTCCAAATTAGATATGATATCCAATTGAAATTTGAAAAAATTAATCTGTCTATTACTAAACATAATAGACATGTTTAGTTGGCTCACAAGAGAATAATGTGCATATTCAAAATGAATAACCAACATTGATCTCACGTTTTGGTCATCTCGATTGCTTAAAGGAAAGTCCTTAAAAGGTCACTCTCCCAAAAAAGAAAGAGTTGTTGGCCATTGTTGGCTCACAATGTAGTTAGTATTTAGTAACATTTCTTTAAAAAAAAAAAGGAATGTGGAGGAATTTTGCATTGAGCCACGGTAAAACATGGGACTATTGAATTACCAGTTGCACTCTATGACAAAACTTAGGGGAAAAAATATGGTGTAAAGTGCATTTATGAATAGTTGGACTTGGGATTAACTCTAACGCCAATAAAAATTCCTACTTCCTTACTAATACAAGTCATTTAATGTAATAACCATAATTTTGCCAATAAAAGAATTTTCGAAAGTTATGGCTCATATAGCCCTGCTCGGCTCAATATAGACCTGCCAATAGCTAATCCCAATTTCTTTAGTATTCGACAGTTTACTGTTGCAATGATTTTAATCTTGTATACACCAATGGTTGTATACTTGATTCTACTGGGTATTTTACATCTTTGGATAGTAGTAGACCGGTTAAGCAAAATGTCCAAATAAACTGTCTCTCAGTTCTTGCGTAGTATTAAAAACCTCCACGTTGTATAATTGTAAGGATGTAATACATTTGACATCTCCATTTAGTGGGCTCCTAGAGTGTTGGTTTTGTTTTGTGTTTGTTTTATGTAGTTAGATGGCTGACCTAGCTTTCCTTTTTGGTATCTCTCAACTTATTGAAGAAGTATACCCATAAACAAAAACGTATTGAAAAAGCAATCTTGGACGAGTGCTAGATTGGCTGTTTAAATTTCGAGGGATGTATAACAAAGAGCTTAATAGGGTTGTGCATGCAATATGTCATGAAAGGCCATGGCTGTTCATTTGAGGCAAGTGCAAAATAATACCGAGGAGGTGTTTGCTTGTTGGCTTTTTCATTAGCTTTTTGATACGGAATGGCTTTTTGGAGGTTTTTGGCTGTTTTGATCTGGTCAAAAAAGTCAACTTAATGTTTGATAAACAGCTTTTTGTAATAGCTATTTTAGCCCAAACAGTCAATTTTCAAAAAGTTAAGATGAGTAGTTTTTTGTAAATGGTTGTTTGTATAAATGACAAAAATGTCCAACACTTTATTAAAATTACAAGACATGGCATTAGTGAAATAAAATAATAATTCTAGTAATTTAAAATTATAAGACATGCCATGAGTAGCCTTTTGGACGGATAATTTAAAATTACAAGATATTATGTTTATTTGAACATAATTTAATAAAGATCAAATCATTTTAAGCTCAGACAAATTGTAATTTGTAAAAAACAAAGATAAAGATCTTGAAAATATTAAATTAGATAAAAAAAATCATATAAATTTCAATTCACAACCAAGAAAAAAAAATCCTTAAATGAATAATAAAATAAGATTGTAAGAAGTAGGTATCACATGAATATATATAAATTGAAAAGAAATAAGACAAATAATAAATACAAAATATACGTAGAATTAATATGAAAATAAGAATCCAAGCATTGAATTAATTTCTATATATGACATCAACTTAATTACTTTTGCAAAGAAAATAAAAGGGTCAATAAATAAAAAAACATGTTTAACTAAAAAATAATGTAGAGAAATGACATAAATGGGATTTTACTAAACACTTTTTCTAGAAACAGCTGATTCAAACAGCTAATGTAAATAACAATTCAAACAACTGATAGCAAACAGCTAATAGAAATAATAGATAGCTAACAGCTAACAGCTAATAGCTAATTGCCAAATATGACATAATTGTTATGAAGCGTTCTCTACTGGCCCCCTTATTGTACATCTAATCAGGTGGTTGCCATCGCCAATTAGTTGGGCCAAACCAAAGGTGGACGATGCTTTGTGAGGTAAACTAGGTCCAATTGGCGGAGGCGATGTCATATGTCATTCATGGTTATTTGGGTAATTGGATTGTGGATTTTCCGATTTTGCAACCCCCTTTGGTATACGCTCCTCGATTAATGTAGAATCTATGACTTTTTCTATGTTGAAGCATGCATGCAATTGTAGTATTAAAAATGTCATGGTTAACATGGAGTCAAAAGTTATAGTGCAAAAAATAAACAAGCCGACTAAGAACTTTCCACCCCACCCTTGAATAGCGGGTCTCCGTTAAACATTATTGTTGAGAATCTAGTAAGCAATGTATCATTCTTGCTAATTTTGGAGTTGAACAATCTTCTGCTTTTATTCGTTTTGAAACTTCATGTAAAAGACATTTCGGGTGTATCTTGGCCAGATTTCATGCTTGATTAATAATATCGTTAGCTAGGGGCTCGGCTCCTTGTCAAGCACCACTCAAAAAGGAGGGGGGAAAAAAACAATTTCCTACTCTTTTTTAAGCAAAAAGCTATAGTAGTTGTCACTATATGACAACCACCATAATTGAAAAAATCCATAGCGTATATTTGGAATAAAGTAATCTAAACCGTTGATTTTATTTTTGTTTTTAAATAATGAAAGTGTATTATTAAAATCACAAAATATATGTAAACATTGATAAAATAATTTCTATATGATATTGTTTGGATGCTCTCCAATTACATTAGAATCAAAAACAAAATTTTAAAAAGAAAAAAAACACTCTCATTATTGACACTTTCAAATTTCCGGCGACATCCATGTATTCTAGTGACTACCCTTTTGACGAATTGCTCTCTTCCACTGGGTGTTCAAGGTTTAGACATGACGGCGAAGCTCCACCATTGTTACCGGCAAGAAGCTCGCCGCGGTGTTTAATGGTTGTCGCCGACGTCCTCCTCCCTCACCTCAGTCTCATATTTGCAGCAGCTTATGGCCATTGTCTGGCGTCCCCTTTGTCATCTTCTTCGTCCCTGCTGATACTGCCCATATTCCAACGATTGTCCTTTGGTCAAGAGGGTGTGACAGCTGCATCTGCTAGGGTTTGGTTGAGGGGGCATGGCGCGACGTTGGATTCTTTTTGTTTTTTTAACTTTTGATTGAAAAGGGGATGTCTTTATATTAAAGCCAGTATCAGGAACATTGAAAATGCTGATGGTTGGGGCCATTACTGCATTTTTGTGTATCTTGTGACTCGGGTTCAATTCTTAAGTTCAATATTTTTGGGAATGGGCACATTATATTCTTTTTTTAAAAAAAAAAATGGTTGACAAGTATACATCAATAATACTGAAGTCGGTGAAATTTGTAATCCAATTATTAGAAAGCATCTTATTCATTTATTTGACTTTTTTTTTCTTACATAATCTCTAATCAGAATTTTATTTGTTATTGAACTCCTTTTATATACCCTAACTTATGAGTTATATAAATTTATGAAGTCTTCTATGCTCCATCAATTGGATATAAACAATAACCTTATGAAAATCTCCATTATGGATTGGTCACAAGTAGATTTTTTAAATTATATTAATAAAACATGGGCCCTTTCCAAAAAAAAGGCTAAAATTAAGAATCAATCCCAGGTCACAAAGTACACAGAAGTGCAATTGTGATTGCCCACCAATGGCTATTTTCTATACTCTAGCTACTAACTTTAATATCAATACGTCTCCTTTTCAATCAAAAGTTTTTTAAAAAAAAAATCCAACACCGAGCCCCGCCCCCTCCACCAAGCCCTAGCAAACGCAGTCGTCACACTCCCTTGACCAGAGGACTATCGCCGGAATATGATGCAGTAATTTCCATTTTCTATTTTTCCTGTTATTATTTTCTGTTGCAAAGTTAGTTATGCTGAGCTGGCAATGGTTGTTAGAAGTCTCCGGAAAAAGGGGGAAACAATGTAACAGACACAGCCTATTTCAGGGGCCATTTCTTTGGGCAACATATGAGAATTTTGACTTGAATCCTCCTTATCTCCTTCTCTTCTTCCTCTCCCTTTTCTCTGTTTTTCCTGGGTACTGCTCCATTGATAGCACTATTGATTAGTGTCATCGAGCTCCTCCCTCCTTCTTCTTCATCACTCATTACTTCCACTAAAAACAACTGCTTAGTAGGACTGCTGCATTTATGCCCCCTTTCAAAGGGTTGGTCGCACAAAAAACACAGCCCCTTAGCAATTTTCTCTGCCCTTTCTGCAGCAGGAATAAACCTAGTAGGTCTTTGGTTATTGTGCCCTGGAAACTTAGGAGCAGCAGGGTTATTTTGCGAAGGTTTAGATTGATAACCTTGTGGAATTCTGAGATTAGGAGGAGGAGTAGGCAATAAGGGCTTAGGAGTAGAGAAATTTGTTTTGTAGGGTCTGTCTAGAGGCAGTTTGAGGGCGTGTAAATGTTCCTCCTGGCACCTAGCTTGTTCAATAGCCATATCCAAGGTTTGAGGTTTGAAAGCCCTCACCATAGCCTTGATGGCAGGTTTCAGTCCTCCCACAAAACTCTCCAACAGGTAGATATCAGGCATGGAGGGATTTCTAAGGAGTAGCAAGGCCTTGAGTTCCTCAAATTTCGTTAGATACTCATCGAGAGAGCCAGTTTGCTGTAGTCTATTGAAATCCTCCACTACCTTACTATCTAGATTGTCCCTAAATCGATTACAGACATCCACCACCAATTCCTCCCAAGTCACTCCCCTTCTTCCCATGATATAACTCGCAAACCATGTTTCTGCTGGCCCTTTTAAATGCAAGGAAGCTAAGTCAACCTTTTGGTCCTCCTTCACCTTGCATAACCCAAAATATCGGGTACATCTCTTAATCCATTCCCTAGGGTCACTCCCCTCAAATACAGGAAACTCAATTTTAGGATTGAAATGAACATTATTACCTTCCTGACTCAGCCTGAGCTCATTCTTTGCTTTGTCCTGATCTAGCTGGGCCAAGATTTGAGCCAACATGAGCTGATTCTGATGCTGCTGTTGCTCCAACAACCGTTGCTGGAAGGCTGCTATATTGTTATTTTGTTCCTGGATCTGATGCTGCAGCCATTGTTTCTGTTCCTCCAAAATGGCTCTCATAGCTTCTTCCATGGCTGTGAGACTTCTTGTTGGTGCCAGCTTATCAAATCAACGGCTACCAAGTCCAAAAGATCGAGGGCTCTGATACCAATGATGCAGGACAAGGAGCTCACTCAAGTGAAGAAGGAGGGAGGAGCTCGATGACACTGATCAATAGTGCTATCAATGGAGCAGTACCCAGGAAAAACAGAGAAAAGGGAGAGGAAGAAGAGAATGCACTTTCCCTCATGAAGCAGAATGCACTTTATGCCAAACTTAGCAAGTGCTCTTTTGGCATAGCAAGAGTTGAATATTTGGGATATCTAATTTTTGGCACTGGAGTTGAGACAGATCCAAAGAAGATTGAAGTCATTGCTAGCTGGCCCGAACCTCAATCCCAAAAAGATGTGAGGAGTTTTTTGGGATTAACTGGGTATTATAGGAGATTTATTAAGGGATATGCAACCATATGCCGAGCTCTCACTGATCTCTTGAAGAAAGATGGTTTTGAATGGAACTTGGAGACAGCACAGGCATTTCAAGCCCTGAAGAAGGCTTTAATGACAGCTCCTGTACTCTCTCTGCCTGACTTTGAGCTTCCGTTTGAAGTAGAAACTGATGCTTCTAACGATGGTATAGGGGCTGTTCTACAACAGAAGGGACACCCTATAGCCTTTATTAGTAGGAAGTTGGGACCCAAATGGCAAATGCTCTCAGTTTATAAGAAAGAGCTTTTGGCCATTGTGTTTGCAGTTCAAAAATGGACTCAGTATTTGATGGGTAGACCCTTCATCATTAAAACTAATCAAAAAAGTCTGAAACATTTGTTGGAACAGAAGATAACAACACCCTTTCAGCAGTTTTGGCTCTCAAAGCTTATGGGATATGATTACATTATCCAATACAAAAGTGGGGCAGAAAATGCAGTAGCTGATGCTCTCTCTAGAGTGTCCAGTGCAACTCTACTGCTTATGGCTATTTCTCAAATCCAATCTGACCTACTTCAGCTCATTGAGCAATCATGGAGTTCTGACCCTGAGTTGCAGCACATTATACAGCAGAAGCAGCAAAACGCTGCTTTGTTCCCTAAATACCAATTGATAAACCAGCAACTGAGGAGGAAGGGAAAGCTAGTGGTGGGTTCAGATGAAGATCTCAGGGATAAGATTTTGCAATGGGTGCATACTTCTCCACAAGGAGGGCATTCAGGCAGGGATGCCACCTTGAAAAGGCTTAAACAGCTTTTCTTTTGGAAAGGGATGACTAAGTCAATTCAAAGCTACATCAGAAACTGTACTATTTGCCAAGCCTGTAAGTATGATAATGCTGCTTATCCAGGCTTGCTACAACCACTCCCCATTCCAGAAGAGGTGTGGTTAGATATCTCCATGGATTTTATTGAAGGGTTGCCCAAGTCTCAGGGTAAAGAGGTCATCTTGGTTGTAGTGGACAGACTCAGCAAATATGCCCACTTTGTGGGCCTTTCTCACCCCTATACTGCAGAATCAGTAGCTCAAGCCTACCTTGATAATATTTACAAGCTCCATGGTTTGCCTAGAAGCATTGTGAGTGACAGAGATACTATCTTCCTCAGCTCTTTTTGGCAAGTTCTATTTTTAGTTTTGGGGGTAGAGCTTCTTTTATCTTCTTCATATCACCCTCAAACCGATGGCCAAACCGAGGTGCTCAATAGGTGCTTGGAACATTACTTAAGATGTTTATGTCTACAAACCCATAAGGCCTGGGCTGGGTGGTTACCTTTGGCTGAGTGGTGGTATAACACCACCTATCAATCTGCTATACAGAAAACCCCTTTTGAGGTGTTATATAACCAAGAACCTCCCCTCCATTTGCCTTATCTACCTGGGGAGTCTGACCATAAGGAGGTTGACAGAACCTTGCAAAGAAGGGAAGAGATGCTTAGGCAGGTAAAGCAGAATCTGCTGAAGGTTCAAGAAAGGATGAAGATATTGGCTGACAAAGGAAGGACTGATAGAGTTTTTCAAGTGGGAGATTGGGTTTGGTTGAAGCTGCAACCCTACAGGCATATGAGTGTGCAGTACAGGCCGGGGGTAAAGTTGGAGCCCAAGTATTTTGGTCCCTTCCAGATCCTGGATAAGATTGGTCCTGTGGCATATAAGTTGCTCCTACCTAAAACTGCTCAAGTCCATCCTACTGTACATGTGTCCCAGCTTAAGGCTTTTGTAGGCACCTTACCAGCTCTGCCTTACATCCCAACTTGGCTACAGGGTACTACCACTGATGCTACTAGGATACCTATTAATGTTTTGGCTAGAAGAATTGTGAAGAGGAAGAATGCTGCTGCAGTTCAATATCTTGTGCAATGGGATGGCTTCTCTGAGGACCAAGCAAGCTGGGTATATGCAGATGAGTTTGAGAGCAAATATCCTCACTTTAAGCCTTGAGGACAAGGCTCTTAAGGGGGCAGCATTGATGCAGTAATTTCCATTTTCTATTTTTCCTGTTATTATTTTCTGTTGCAAAGTTAGTTATGCTGAGCTGGCAATGGTTGTTAGAAGTCTCCGGAAAAAGGGGGAAACAATGTAACAGACACAGCCTATTTCAGGGGCCATTTCTTTGGGCAACATATGAGAATTTTGACTTGACTCCTCCTTATCTCCTTCTCTTCTTCCTCTCCCTTTTCTCTGTTTTTCTTGGGTACTGCTCCATTGATAGCACTATTGATCAGTGTCATCGAGCTCCTCCCTCCTTCTTCAATTGAGTGAGCTCCTTGTCCTGCATCAGAATATGAGCGGCACCAGCCAGGATGATGAAGATGACAGAGGGGACACTGGACTATGGCCATAAGCCGCCACAAATGCGAGACCGAGGTGAGGGAGGACGACGTCGGCGGCAGCCATTAAGCACTGCGGCAAGCTTCTCGCCGATAACAGTGGTGGAGCTTCGCCGTCATGCCCAAACCTTGAACACCCAGTGGAAAAGAGCGATTCGTTGAGATGGTAGTCGCCGGAACACATGGATGTCACTGGAAATTTAAAAATGTCAATATTGAGAGTGTTTTTTCTTTTTGAAATTTAGTTTTTGATTCTAATGTAATTGGAGAGCATCCAAACAATACCATATAGAAATTATTTTATCAATATTTACATATATTTTGTGATTTTAATAATACATTTTCATTATTTAAAAACAAAAATAAAATCAATAGTTTAGATTACTTCATTGCAACGCTCTAAATTTTTTAAATTGTGGTGGTTGTTATGTAGCGACAACCACTATAACTGCACTTGTGTCGTTATTTTATCCATTTACTCATGAGACCTTTTGCTATAAAAGATGTAGGTTGCACTTAGGTCCTTTTGCAAAACCAAACTTTTGGAGATAGGGGTTGGAGGACATGGCTCAGGATAGGAGGCTGTGGCGGGACAGAATTAAGGTATCTGATTGTAGGGGACCGGCTCCATAGGAGGCGGTAGCTTAGGCGGGGTGGGGCGGGTCGGGCTTTTGGTTTGCTTGCCTGCAGGTCATGCTTCTTCTGGGATATGACGGCACAAAGCGCCCCTGGTGTGTTGAGGTATGTCTCCGCTCCCTACTTTCTTCGTTTTTTTTTTTTTTTTTGTGTTATCCGGACCCTTTTCTCTTCTTCTCTCTCCTTCACTCGGTTATTGGTTTTGCAACCGTTTTCTATATAAACCGTTTTCTCAAAACTGTTTTGTGGGTCTTATGGAATCAACCTCTCTATGGGTAGAAATACCGGTAGAGGTAAGGTTGCCTACAGCTGGATCTCCCCAGACCCCGCGAAAGCGGGACCTACACTGGGAGTTTGTTGTTGTTGTTGTTGTTGTATAAGTTCATTCAAGAGATCCAAACAATATGAGACTATTTATTTTCTTTTTATTTATAATTTTTTCAAAAAAATATATAATTTTAAATTTTAGATTTAAATAATATGTACTGTGGAAAGTTAGCTTAATTTAAAAATAAAATTCAACAGTATGGACTTTAAACCTAGTGTCTATCAATATTCTATACCCAAAAATCATGCAAGTAGTGAGTTAAAATTGGGGCAACAACTAGCAATTTATTTGAGCTAGACTGTTGAGATACACTAAGCTCAAGGTACAAACTTGTGAGTTGTATTTTTGAAGTAAAAATTATTGTCACACTATCCCCCAAAGTACATATTATATAAATCTAATGTTCTTATAAAATTTAAATAAAAATTTAAAACAACATATGGTACATCAAACGCAATATATGACTATGACGTATCTCAGATGGAAGTTTAGGGATATGAAGTTTGATTTCTAAGAGGAATCAAGATCCGAAGTCTCCCTAATTTGTGTACGTATGCAAAATTACCAATGAAAGAAAATACGGACATGACCAGTCATAGTAATTGTTGTACATGTTAAATTGATAGCCACATGGGCATCCATTGCCTTCCATGGCAAGAGACACTTTAGGTTTGTATTGAAAGTATTGAACCTTTCGTGGTATGTTTAAATGTGAAAATTGGGTGATAGCTAATGAGATTGGATAAATTAGTTAAGAACCTTAATAAGGTGTGATACTAGTCAATCGGCACAGGGCTTTCGATTTAAACTGCATTGCATACCAGGATTAAGGTTTGTTGATGCTAAAAATGATTTAAGCTTCTTAAATGAATTTAGACAATAACTGTGATCTCCCCTTGTTAGTCTCGAACATAATTTAGAAGTTAAGTTTAAAGAGTCTTCGATCTTTACAGTTAGTTAATCAAAGTAAGTTGAAAATCAAAATAGTAAGTCTGCAATGTTTTGTTCAGTAGGGTGAACTATGTAGTAGTACTTATATACTTGATCGTAGATTGCTCTTTGTGATTCATCATCTATGTAATCCTAGAATATGTGCTAACTCTTGTCTATTGATGAATTACTTTGAAACGGGGATTTTGAGAAAGACACTTGAAAAATGCTTGAGCATAATATATGGGTATCGCTATTGCATTATGAATCAATGCCTTGATTATTAAAAAAGGGTTTTTATATCTTTTTCAAATACAAGTCATTGCATTTTCAAAAGTTAAAGTGATTCTCATATCAAAAATCCTATATTAGGAAGAGCTAGTGTTTGAGAGTTGTAGCCTTTTTATGGAAGGCCAAACCATAATCTTTGTGCGGAAGGGTTCTGATTTAGTAATGAGAACTTTGATCCTTGTATGGAAGAATTTTCATACGAGAATGTCAAATTCAATGGTGTTCTAATGAGGATACCATATACCTCTTCCTGCCCAATTAGTGTCCTGAGGACTATAGGTCAACCAGGTGAATCATAGAGGATTTGGCCAAGTGTGTAAATATGAGATGTGTTATGATAACTAAAGGATAATTTTTGTGGGGAAATGAAGCATTCTTGTAGGAAAATATTTAATTATATAATATAGTTGCTATATTTCAAGATCTTTGTTGATAATGAAGCTTTTTTTTTGGTACATTACATACTATTTTTTTGTTTGTTGCAACATTACATACTAATTTGAACAAACTATCCTTTGTTCAATTTATGTCTTTCTGATTTGAATATGGACCTACAAAGAGTTATGAATCACTGTTTCTACATCATATAACCTAAGTATATCTATATATGTATGTTTGTGAATGTGATTGGGCAAAATTGTTTTGATTTTTAAGAAGTTATAATTTCCCATTGAACGATGGTTGCTCATGTCCTAATTTCCCTATGTTTTTAGCAGTTCAAGGCAAGCATATTTTAAGTTATATAGTTAATATATAAGATGTTTCTGTTTTTAGATATCACAAGTGGTTAAAACATGAATATATATATATATATATATATATATATATATATATATATATATATA
>JACYFF010031955.1:23475715-23509997 GCA_017589665.1 Selenicereus undatus
TATATATATATATATATATATATATATATATATATATATATATATATGTATGTATGTATGTATGTAGGTAGGTAGGTATGTATAAAGAATATCAATTGAATGTTGTAATCTTAAACGCCATATAAGAAAAATTTGAAGCTCGGGTAAAGCATAAGTGCATTATGTATTGCATTCAATCCAGTAGCTCTGTGTGACTTGAGAACCAATTACCTTTTTTAGCATTAAACATGTGCATATCGGTATTAAGTTGGTTAAGTCGGGATGAATTAGAAGATATGTACGCTAATTATGTTATGACGTGTGATTAATTATGCATAATGTGTGTTTCCTTACTATTTGAAATCTATAGGTAATATACCTCCTTTGGACATGTGGCCCATGAAATTGTTTTTCTCTGATTTGTGGCTGTTGAAATGCCTCCTACGATTTTCTTCCATGTTTCTGTTATAGCTCATAATCAGATTACGTTCAGTTTGAAAAACAGCACGATCAGCTTTTAGGTGGAAACCTGTAAGTTTTGCTTCAAAATCGAAGACTAAGGTAATAATTAATCTCTTTCCACACTCCAAAGTTATGATCCCTTTAGGAGGAACTAGATTTACTAAACTACTAGCAAAGGGGCAGGAATTTACAAAAACTTTTTTGAGAATTCTTATGTACAACTTTGAACAAATTTTCTAACTAATGGTTATCAAGATGTTTTTAACAACTGGAGTAGATCTTGAAAAAACAAATACGAGTTGCCAATAAATAAAGAGCCATAACACTTGGAAAAAAAAAAGAACAGAAAAGGAAGTAGTGACAATTAGTGCTGAGCATGACCCGAGTATCTGATCCATATTTATGGAACCGATTTGAGTTAGATCGGGTCCAAGAATCTGGGAATTGGTCCCTACCCCAATTGAACCGGTTCCAAGATTTCTAGACCCGATCCCAAAAGCGGTTAGGATCGGTTCCAAAATCGGATTTTTAGTTCCTCCCTTTTTGGGCTTTTTAAAAAAAAAGTTTTTTGATCAGAAAACCAAATATTGCATTAAGCAAAGAAAAATGAAGTAGCTACAACATAAGATCCCAATAGCTACAATATAAGGTCCTAATAGTTTTGTAGATAATCCACTTAATATTGTCAAATGTCATGTTGTGATGAACCTCAGGAGCAATGAATAAAAGATGTATGCTCAGACCAGCAAAAAAAGAAAGGGTGAGAGTTCCTTGCACAGATCATCCAGAAAAAAGATAGGGTAAGAGCTCAGATAGCAGAAAAGTTTAAGCAATCAAACTCACATGAAGACAAAGAATGCTAGAGAACATAGAGCAGCCAGAGAAGACACCTTTACACAAAGATATGAGGTTAGAGGAAATACACGCAGATCGAGAGAGAGATAGAGACACACACCGTCGGATTGTCGACGAAGACAGAGAAAACGCATTGTCATCGGCGAAGATAGATCGGGTTCCAGTGACTGTAATGTGATGTTTGGTTGGATGTGATGTATTGACAATACAATGCAATCAACTTTGCAATGCAGGTATGATTACTTAGTTTGTAGTGATCATAATTACAAGATAGTTGATTTATTGTTATACTCTTATACAACCAAACAAAGTAACGAAAACACAATAAAAAAAACTTGTACAAAGTTGATTACATCTAACCAACACATTACATAGGAGTGAAAGACGCAGCGAGGGTGGAATTAAAGTTTGAAAGTGCGGAGAGAAAAGGGGGGGGGGAAGAGATATTTAATGAAACTTACCATCAACCGACAAGGTGAAAAAGTTGGGGGACAATCACCAGGGGGGGGAGAGTGTGTCGGAGTTAGAGTGGAGCGGACGGTGGAGTGTAAAAGCCTTTGAAAAATGACAGTTGGACATGAAATCAAAGTTAGGGTTATTAGCTCTACATGCGCGCGTACACACACACAGACACACACACATCTGTGTATGTGTGTGTGTGTATGTATACATATATACACACGTCATATTATTTTTTGAAAATAAGTTTGGACTGGGTAATAGGGTTGTTCTCAGTCCAGTTCGATTCAGTTTTGGTTTTCTTAAATCAATTAACCGGATTTTTCGGTTCACAAAACAATGAACGCGAATTGGAATAAGATGAACTGCTTAACTAATAATTGGTTAGTCAATTTTTCTATTAGGTTCAATTCACCGGTTAATCTGAATCGAAAATCAAAAATTTTAATTAATTAGGAATAAACCGAAAATCAAAAATTTTAATTAATTATTAATACTTTATTCCTTAAAATAAACAAATAAATTGACTCAACATATACGTGTATCAACCTACACTATCAAAATCTAAGTCAAAAATTTTGAATTAATATGCATGAAAATGTTTTAATATAACCTTTAATTGAGTCAAAGGGGGGAAAATATGATAATCAGAATATATAATTGGTTCACGTGAACATATAAATGAGGGGGTGTTGGGTTGGGAGATTAGGAATGGTATCGAGTTCCCATATCCTTTGTTTGGTTGGGTTTTCAACGGTATGGGACTTGATACCTAAAGGTATCAAGTTCCCCCCATTAGGGTGAGATTTGATTCCTCCCACTTTGGGAGGGGTTTCAAATTTCATCCCCAAATATGAGCATTTTTAATTAGAAAAACAAAAATAGTTTTGTTTTCAACCATGACCATTCATCAACATTTAAACCCTAGCTTCATCATTTGACCAAGAGGGGAGACTAAGAAGTCCACTGGTCGGTGGAGAGAAGGCGGTGCACCGGCCGCCGGAGACAAACATACCACCGATAACCACCGCAATAGTCCCCAAGCCCAGATTTGATGTTACCACTTGTAGGAGTTGACGAAGGCGGAGGAGAGCCGGTGGCCGTTGGATGATTAGAAGGCGGCATCGAAGATGGAGAAGAACAACACAGAATCGAAGAAGGTGCCCAGCAGATATGAGAGAATGACTAGGAGAAAGAGAAGGGATGTAAGATATGAGGGACATGAAAGAAGGCATGAAGATTTTGCGCTGGCTGGAGATGAAAGAAGATGTCGAACAGTTGAAGGGAGACATTGACTATCACCGGAGAGGAAGAAGATGGCGGAGAGATAGGAGCAGGTTAATGACATCTGATGAGGATGAGAGAAGATGGAGGGAGAGGAAGAAGGAGAGAGAATACATTATTATTTAAAAGTAATTTATATTTATTGATATAAAAAAGTAAAAAATATAAAATTTTGATTCCATTCCATAACAAACCAAACATATGATATCAAACAATCAAATCTCATTCAATTCCTTCCTTATTTCAAATTCCATTCCATTTCATTCCACTTATGGAGAACCAAACAAACCCTAAGATCAGTGACAATAGTCACAGGCAATGGGTGGGTACATACTGGGCAGTGGGTACTTGTACTACTCAAGTACTCAGCGTTGCAACTTGCAAGGCAAACAAGGGCATAATTGCATAAGGCAAGTGGATTAGTGGACTTCCTTTTTTGTTTTTTTAACTTTCTTTCTTCCAAGATAGCAGCCTACATTCACAAACAATAATTCAGCCCAAAATCAAACCCAAAGGGCCAAAGTCCATTTTTTCATTTCAATATAACCTAATGCTAAAATTAACAAAAATAACTCAGCCCAAATATATATATATATATATATATATATATATATATATATATATATATCTATCTATCTATATATATATATATATATATATGTATGTATTTTTATGTGTGTATATTTATGTATATACATTCAAAAAATTTGTCGGCTTGTTCGGTTAACCGCTGGTTTCAAAACCCGAACTGAAATCCAGTCGAAAAAACTATCAGTTTTTCTATTTAGTTAATTGTATTTTCAAACCTGTTCAGTTAACTGGATAACTAGTTTAGTTAACCAGATAAACAGTTTAGTTTGGCTGGTTCTCGGTTCAATTATGCGATTTCGGTTAAATGAATTCAATTCCAGCTCCAGCCTTTCATTACTTGGATGCAGAAGTGGTCGCTACCGGATCCTCGAATTTAGACTGATCGAATCTGAACCGGGTCTAGATCCGAAATCAAACATTTGATTTTTTTGCGCAGCCTAGTGATAGCGACACTCAGAAGGGGAGCCTTGGAGCAACGGTAAGGTTGTCTCCGTATGACCAAAAGGTCACGGGTTCAAGCCGTGGAATCAACCACTGACAAAGTCAGGTTAGGTTGCCTACAATTCACCCCTTGGGGTGCGGCCCTCCCCCGGATCCTGCGTGAATGCGGAATGCTTGTGCACCGGGCTGCCATTTTTTAGTGATAGCGACACTCAATCCTCTTTGCAAGAAATTGAATTTCACCAAACACAGGAGTACCTATGAGGAGCCGTACGTTGATGTGTTAGCGAACGAAAAATAGATTAGGTGGTGATTTGTGACTGTTGTTGGGTCACTTCAGCAGTTCAGCTCAACAAATGCAAGTCATGCAAAAAAAATAAAAATAAAAATAGGCCAGCAAATTAGAAACGGCTTCGTAAAGCCTCATGCAAACCGTGAAGTTCGGTTGGTGGGTTTACCTTGCATGGACTCTGTCACTGTGGACCCCACAAGCTTCCTAGTTTTGAAAAATAAAACCGACATGGTCAGCGTCTCTATTCTTCTTCTCTACTGGATTTATTATGCAGGAAAAATGCACGAATAAATAAATAAATAGACACATAATACGAAAGTTAACTATTTTCTAACGAGGCTCAAATTCGCTTAATTTACGGTAGGCTCCCTGTGGTTTGGGAATAATTACGGAGGATGATGGCTAGGTGGGAATTTAACTTCAAGGGCAAGATAGTAAAAAAAGGTATTCCGTCAAAACGGCTACTTTAATCTCCCGTCATTGGTGCCCCACGCGAATCTCACTTTTTGAATTTCTAAACTACTTTCTGGAAAGACCACCCCGATTTTGGAACTTATTTACACGAAGTGCCCTCAGGCCAGTGACTCTCACATGAAACAGTAGCGGCGGAGGAGTAACTATGGGAAGACTTCAGGGCAAAATAGTCAAGCAAGGACTCTCTATTAGAAAGTAGGTCCCACTGAGCAGTAATAGTAATTTCCAAAGTTAGGCATTTCTCTCTCCTCTCCCTCTCCCTCTCCCTCTCTCTAAGACTGTGCTGCTTGCTTGAATGCTTGCTGTTGCTTGCTTTGGGTGAGTCCCCATTTGCTTTTCCTTCTTCCTCAAGAACCTTAACAAAAGTTCCTGCTCTCTCTCTCTCATCTTTCTCTCTCTACTTGTCTCTCTCCCCTAGGGCACGCTTTGCTCACTTCTTGCAATTCATAGCTCCAATCTCCATATTGGCGCCTTGCCCATGTTCTGCTTGCTCAATTAGGTACCTTCTCTTTCTCTTTCTCTGATCTTTTTGAATTTGTGTGATTTGGGATGCGAAATGTGCTTGCTTTTTGATTCTGGGCAGGTGTGTAATTGGTGGGTTAGTTGAAGTTGAAGATGTCGTCGTCTTCTTCGAGAGGTGGGGCCGGGGGGTCCGATCAGCCGGGGGGAAGGCGGTTGATGAGAACCCAGACGGCCGGAAACCTCGGTGAGACAGCGTTCGACAGTGAGATTGTGCCGTCTTCCCTTGTTGAGATTGCCCCTATTCTCCGTGTTGCTAATGAGGTCGAAAAGCATAACCCCAGGGTTGCTTATCTCTGTATGTTCACTTTCACCCAATCTCAATTCCAATTCCTCTGTATCTTTTTTTTTTTTTTGTTTTTTTGTTTGGGGTCTCTGGGTACTCTTATGTTTGGACCCTGTTGAATTTATGTGATGGGGTTGTTTGCTTAGTGCAATGCAATGCAGTATTATGTAATTGATAGTAGCGGCATGTTCAATTATGTCATGTTGATAACTGTTTTTTGTCCCACCGTACCAAACATTGCATGAGTGCTTATGGAGTTCGAGATATTAGTGTTCGGTGGTACTGCAGAGCCAATGACTCTCGTTGCTGGCACTGCATGTTGAGTTTGTAAAGTACAGAATGTGGAGATGGGCGCGTCAATGGCGTCATTGGGTTTGTGATAGTCAGAGTTGGCCAGGAATGATGGTGTTGGACCCCATACGCCAAAGTGTCTGCAATGTTGGATTGACTAATCCAAGTGGAAACATTGCTTCTGGGTATATGGTATATGTTCTCGATGAGTTCATCGTTGGTTTGTATACAGCTTTATGATGTCCGGTTCTCAGTGAATGTGTGATGGGATTTTGAATTTTCGTTGTAGTGTTTCTGTATTAATGAGTTTGCGACACTTCTTGTTTGGAATACGTTGTGCTTCCATTGGAAGCGATGTCACAACTTAGTGCGAGCTGTCAACTTAGAGCTCTCTACGACATGAACTTTGCTCATTAGCATTCAAAGTTCATTGTTTCAGCGAGGTTTAAGGGTTGCGGAGGAATGCTTTTGCCATTCTGTGGGTTCATTTTCTGCTTTGCTGCTCATTATGCCCAAATGGAGGCCAATTTTGCTATATTTGTTGTGGTTGCCTTGAAAAATGTTACTTTTTCCTGAAATTTTATAGTGTTTTGCTCTCAGTTTCCTGAAATTTTATAGCGTTTTGCTCTCACCTTTATGATGCTATGCTTCTTCGAGGTCTTTCTCCTGGAAGTATTGTGCCGTTGGATGCCGTCTGCACTTATTTCCTCTCTCTGCTCGTCTATGTGCTTTGATTTTGTATATGAGTTTCAAGCTGCTTTTTTAATGATCTAATACTAGGTCATTAGGTGTGATTTCTGACCCTCACTGGTGATTTGCTAGGTCGATTTTATGCATTTGAGAAGGCACACAGGTTGGACCCAACCTCCAGTGGCCGCGGTGTCCGTCAATTTAAAACTGCACTGTTGCAAAGGCTGGAAAGGGTAAGTAAATCTAAGAGTAATTAAAGGTCTGTATTCTTGTAAGTGATCCTCTTGTGATTAGGGTATTGGACGTACAACATAACATGTGATCTCAGGAAATCATGTGTGGTTGGTTTTGCCTATTTTCTACATGAGTTGTGTTTCGCAATCGCTCAATGTGATTATATAATCCATTTTTTTGGATTACAAATTCAATTTGTCCTGGTATGAGAATCTCAGTTTGTATGTTTTGTTCCTCTTGCAAATATTGTTTTCGTTTTATTTTTTGTTTTGTTACCTCTGTGATGATTTGCTTGTGAAACTCTTTGACTATTTGTATTGCTTTTTATGGTTTGCATCCACCATGGAATTGTAGTTTGCTTCTCTCAAAATTAGTAGGAAATTTAGTTCTGCCTCTTATTATTTTAGGCAACTTTGATATGAGTTTATGTTGGATTTCTGACATGTTCAATGATAGCACAGTGGCACCTAGTGACAAAAAGTGAGTCTTTTTCCTTTGATATAGGTTTTCTGGTATTGTTTGAGCATGAGCTCCAAGTGTAAGTTGGCTTCGTTTTCACGGTAGTAGTTGTTTATTGGACTGTATGTTTTATTTACCATCTGTTTGGCTGGTTGTTGTGACTTCTAACCATGCAGGAGAATGATCCAACATTGATGGGAAGAGTTAAGAAGAGCGATGCACGGGAAATGCAAAGTTTCTATCAGCATTACTATAAGAAATACATCCAAGCCTTGCAAAATGCGGCTGACAAGGCAGACCGGTGAGTTCTTGTCCAGAGACAAAAGCACAAGAACACAACTATCATGTGTAAGTCAAGTTTTACTGCTGTATTACTGTAACCTTAACAAATGATTTTTATTCAGGGCTCAGCTCACAAAGGCATATCAAACTGCTAATGTACTATTTGAGGTGCTGAAGGCTGTTAACCTGACACAGTCCATGGAGGTTGATCGTGAGGTGAGATTAGTTCATATTTTATGGGCAGAGCTCATTTCGTCTGCATGTTTTGTCAACTCTTCTTGCACCAATCAAAATTACTAATTTACTTCAGATTGTGCCAATTGCAATGTGCTTCACCTTTTGTAGATTATGGAAACACACAATAAAGTTGCAGAGAAAACAGAAATATATGTCCCTTACAATATACTTCCTCTTGATCCTGATAGTGCAAATCAGCCAATAATGAGATTTCCAGAGGTTTGTTTTGCTTGTGATTGTTATCTTTTGTTCTTCCATTTGAAGTAAATATTGCCCTCTTTATGAGATTAATTTACAGATCCAAGCTGCTGTGCTTGCCCTTCGCAATACAAGAGGTCTTCCATGGCCTAAGGACTACAAGAAAAAAAAAGATGAAGACATCCTGGATTGGCTTCAGGCAATGTTTGGATTTCAGGTGGTCCATGCTTCTGCTTTTTATGTTGTTTTGTTGACTATTTTGTGCTTGTGTTATCCGGTATTGATCCCGAAGAGAATTGCTGCTCATGTGAACTGAATGCAGAAAGATAATGTGGCAAATCAAAGAGAGCATCTTATTTTATTACTTGCTAATGTGCACATACGGCAGTTTCCAAAGCCTGATCAGCAACCAAAGGTGATTCTACAATGTGTTTACCAGATTGTTGTTAGGCGTTTCCTTTTGCCAACTAACAGTACACTTTTTCTATGAATCTGTCTTTATTATGCTTGGTACAGTAGCTTTGTACTCTGCTGATGTCTTTGAAAATGCGATCTTTTTTCAGTTAGACGAACGTGCACTGACAGAAGTGATGAAAAAGCTTTTTAAGAGCTATAAAAAGTGGTGCAAGTACCTGGATCGCAAAAGTAGCCTTTGGTAAGCTTCTTTATTCCAAACTGTGACAAGTACATCTATTAACACCTGGCCTTTTGTAACTGGATTGGAAGACCATGAAATTGTTAATTTCTATGGTTCAAAGTACCATTCCACTTTTTCAATGTGTGCTGTCCTTTATTATTATAGGTCTTGTCCGCGTGTTCATATTTGTTGCTTTTGGGGGCTTTTTTTGGGGGGGGGGGGGGAGGGTGGTACTGTTTTCGGCATGATTTCTGTGAAAGCATGCCTGCGGTATCCTAATTTGATATATAAAGTTGCAAATTATCACCACACGAATTTCTCATGCATTGATGATTACTTGGACAAATCATTCTATTCTTCCCTCCCTTTTCTCTTTGTTATACATGAATTCTCCTCCCTGATGTCTTTATAAACAAATTCTCTGGCTGATCATTTGGATAAAATACAGGCTACCGACAATCCAGCAGGAAGTGCAACAGCGTAAGCTGTTGTACATGGGGCTATATTTGCTTATATGGAGCGAAGCTGCAAATCTAAGATTTATGCCAGAATGCCTTTGCTATATCTATCATCATGTATGTTTTCTAAAACACCGGATTCTGCAGTTTTTTTTTACCCTTGGAGCTATATGTGTTCTAGTGAGAAGTAGTTTATAATTGTGTGAATCTTCTTAGGATGGGGTTATTTTCATGGGTTCATGCTGTCTAAAAGGCGTTACTGAGCTCCATTTATCGCTTTATTATTTACAGTTCTCCACAATTTGTTTGTTTTTTTTTTCCCCTCTCTATGGCGAATTTGTATTTCCTGATGTTATGATGCTCATAATTCAAAAGCTGCAGATTAAGTAGTTTGGCACTAACATCAAAACCTATGCCAACCAACTTTTTTCTTTTCAGCCAAAAAAAAAGTAGCCCTTTTCAAACATAAGTAACCAGCTAGTAAGTAAGCATTGGTTGGGTGTTGTTAATTGACTCTTTACAACACCCTCATTTAAGATGAAGTTTCTGATAGTTTCTTGTATTGTTTCTGAGGCAAGGTTGAGATTATTACTGGTGAAAGTGAGATATCAGTTTGATTTGTTTCTTTGGATTTGTTTTTGGGGACTACTGTTGTGCACGGAAATCAGGGCTTATTTTAGATCTATAAATATCCCAAAAGGCTGTGGCTGACGGTCTGTTTTCGGCATCAGTAGTTTGCCTGTTTCTGGGTCAGGCGACCTCTGTTGATCATGGCTTGCAGTTTTTCCTTCCCTCAATGCTCTGTAGTTAATGATCTCATCCTTCTAGCACTAGCGACCAAGGCCATGGTCAGCAAGGCTGATGGCACGGGAAATGATATGTTGGTATCGTTAAAAGTTCTATTCTTACCATACTGACTTTTAACCTTATTAAGAATCATGGATTAAGTGGGTTTTATTCAAATCCACTATGAGTTAGAGATATTTTCACTCTTGTAGCTTGTTGAGACCTGGGAATTTATTGGCTGAAAATTGCACAGTGTCTGAAAGTCATGTGGATGAGTGAGTATTGATGTGAGTATGCAATGAGCCTGTAATACCTTTTTCTCTTGTATCTTCAATATCTTAGTGATGATTCTTGTTGGCCTAATATTTCATTCTGTATCTTCCTTTTGTAGATGGCATTTGAACTGTATAGCATGCTTGCTGGAAATGTCAGTCCTATGACTGGTGAGACTGTGAAGCCAGCATATGGTGGTGAAGAGGAGGCCTTTTTAAGGAAAATCATAACCCCTATTTATCAAGTTATAGCAAAGGTGTTAGGCTACACCCTTTTGTTCCAAGTTTCTCTATCCTACATGTCTGCTGTTTTGATATATAATTGTATACTATGTGACCTGTTGGCTGGCAGGAAGCTGAACGAAGCAGAAAAGGAAAATCCAAGCATTCACAATGGAGAAACTATGACGATTTGAATGAATATTTTTGGTATTTTTTATTTTAGTTGTTGCTAAGTTCTCTTCATGTATTTCATAATACTTGTTCCATTACCCTATGTGTTTATCTGTGATTGCAGGTCAGTTGATTGCTTTCGTTTAGGTTGGCCGATGCGGGCTGATGCTGACTTCTTTTGTTTGCCTTTAGAACAGCTTCGCCAAGATCGAAAAGAGGTAAGATTCTATTATTTTCTCCTTTGTCTCAGAGCATTTTTTGTTTCCACTTCTTTTTCTTTGTTGTTGTCCAATTTACTGAAATGAAAATCTGCCTGCTATCTGTGTGTTCCAATGTTTTAGTCCTTTCGTTTGGGTTTCCAGCTGTTTGGTCTATTTCCCTGTCAATTCTTATGCAGTAGCAATTTAGCATGTGGATCCACTGATTGAGGTTGTCATACTCATTTTACTGATGGTAAATCATGTTTGATGGTCTAGACTAGTGGACTCTAGAGATTGTAGTTCTTTGCTACAAATTTTATGAACAAAAATTAACGACAATGGGATGCACGATCAGTTGGGTGTGGCAACCACTTATTTTGGTTTTTTTTTGGGGGGGGGGGTTGGTTGGAGGTGGGATGAACATCACTGAAGAGACATGAAGGGTATCATGTGCAAGAAAAGAGGTAAGAAGGCTAAGAACAGCAACCACTGTGAACTCTAGTGAAGTAGGAGGGCTCATATGTTAAAGACATAGACCCCAAAGCTCTCATGAGGAGGTGCAAGAAGATAACAATTAGAGATTTATCAATTTTATTAGAAGACCTAGCCTAACAAGAAAGAAGCCGAGGGTAACACCTGGAGGGGGAGAGTAATTCCTAAGATGGGGTGAAGGCATAGCATTGAGTCATTGACCTCTGTGGAAGAACGAAGCCTAGGATGATGCTTTAATAATTCACTTATGTTACAAAGAAGTACCCTCGTGCCTATTGAAGAGCTTCAAGGTGACACGACAAGATGTGTCTATATGTGTTGATCTAAAATGGGTTTCCGCAAAGTAACCGCCACATTCAGATGGGTTTTTCAAGTTGCGCGAACTATGCTTGGTTGTATTCTATCTGTTTTTTGCATTCCCCTTGGAAAGGCCACATTCAGATAGGTTTTTCAAGTTGCGCGAACAATGCTTTGTTGTATTTTATCTGTTTGTGGCATTCTGGAGTAAATAATGACCCTAGTTTGAGCAGTCGCCATTTTACTACCACTATTTTAAAATGGAGATCGGTTTTAAATTTTTTTAATTACTATTATAACATTTTTTGAAATGGCCATTCTGGGATAAATAATGACCCAAATTTGAGCAGTGACCACTTTGCTACCACTTTGTAATATGGAGATCGGTTTTTCATTTTTTTAGTTAATTTTATAACATTTTTTTAAGCATATATTTGTTACAAATTTTGTTGTATGACACTAATAATAAGATCATGAAGTCAGTCTTTATAATCTTACTATTGGTGTAATACAACAAAGTTCGTAACAACTATATGTCCTTTCACGATTTCAAGCTCTACTTTTTGAGAATATTGAATAATTGGAGTGGTGTGCTTCATGGTGAAAGTTTGAAAGAAATTTGAATTTTTTGGATTTTGTATATTGTATTATGGTTGCGAGCTTGAGGGCATAATGTTTTTGTGTCTACTCCTTTTGTATATGGGGTTACATTCCTTGGTGTTTTTCGTTAATTTTAATTAACAACTCTTAATTAGTCATCCCTAAAAAAAAGGACTATAAAGTCAGTCTTTCATTCTTTCTAAGTGCTTGTTTAGTGATAATGAGCAAATGTGATTTGGAAACAACAGACCATCTACTCCTCTATTGTCCATTTGCTAGAAACGTTTTGGGAAGTAGCTTGGAGTGGTTTGGGTCTTCATTGGGTGGTGCATAGCACGGTGATTACTGGCTTGGGAAGGTTTTTTTGAAGGAAGGTTGAACATAGAGTTTTCCAAGCAATCCTGCATGCCATCTCTTAGACATTGTGGCTCGAGAGAAATTTGAGGGTTTTTAATGGGGTTTAAACTTCACTTGAGCGGTTAAAAGATAAGTGGCTCAAGAATTTATTCTTTTTTCTCTGTTCCTCTTTGTTGATGTTGTTGATTTTGTGGATAGCCTTTTTGGGGTTGTTAATTAGTCTTTGTAGGATGCTTTCGCAGCATCCGCTCTAGTAACTAACTATCCCTATATTTATGAATATATTATCTTTTCCTTATCAAAAAAAAAAACATTGTTTGGTGAATCTTTTTGAAAATGCACTCTGTTACAACCATGATTTGCTATGCAATTGCCATAATATAGCATGATTCTGCAATGTCCTTATTGTTCAGGGCAATTGTGACATGAAGTGCATTTTGGGTGCTTGATGGGACTTAGCTCAATTAAATCCCTCCAAGGACAAGATCTTGGCAGGGCTTTGTGATGATGTCATTTTGATATTTATAAGCTTTTTTGTAAAGCATGGTAGTATACTAATTTCTCGGCCTTGCTCTTGTTTTTTGCTTCACTCGAACTACACAGGAATGTCTATGTTCTTCAGTATTTGCCTGACCTTTTTATCATTTATCCAGTGAATTATCATCCCGCTTCACTTTTCTTCCAATCACCCCCATGTTGACTATTTTCATTGATTGTTATTTTGATTGTCATTGCTGTACTAGTACTCCTATGTATGTTTATATGTTGAATATTGTTTTGTGGCTCCTAATCTCCCTAAACCGCTGTTCTTTTACAGAAGTTTTAATCTTTTGAAGCATGCCATCTCCTTGTAGCCCTAGTCTTTATTTAGTTTCTGTATTTTGATCTTGGAAGTTGATGGTAGTTTTATCTGTTTCTGCACAGTAATTACTTTCTTTGGAGTATATTCTATTTTTTAATTCAAGTTTCAAAGGCAAGGGATTGAAAAAAAAAAAAAAAGAAAACAATTTCTGCAACATCTGTTGACATATGATGAACATGCAGTGGACGGTCTGATGGAAATTTTTGATATTGAGATTTGTTTGTGGAACTCTTGAAATGCGTGTCAAGTTGAATTGCTTCTCTATCTTGCTCATGAATGGCTATAGCTAATTGCGAATGAGTGTATTTACTGTAGTAGACAATCCACGTTCTTGAGAAAGTTCTGGTGGTTTGCAGGAGAGCAAACCTGCTAGTGGAGACCGATGGGTTGGAAAAGTTAATTTTGTTGAGATCCGAACATTTTGGCACATCTTCAGAAGCTTTGACAGGATGTGGAGCTTTTTCGTTTTGGCATTGCAGGCAGCCATTCTCTCTATCCTTGTTTGACAATTTGGCTACAGAGACGGGCTTCAATACTGTGCAACAATTTTGAGCTTTCTGATTTATTTTCAGGCTATGATTATTGTTGCATGGAATGGCTCAGGGGAGCTTAGTGCAGTATTCGAAGCAGATGTGTTCAAGAAAGTATTAAGCATCTTCATCACTGCTTCAATATTAAAGCTTGGGCAAGGTAGGTGGTGCAGAACTCAACTAAATTATGGTTTCTGCCTTGTAATATACGCTATTGCAGTCAATCATGCAAACATAGAATCTAATTGTAAAGTTTCAGAGGTGCCTCTCCATCCCCCTGTGGTGCATCTCGGCTGATCTAAGTACGCTTTGTTGATTTTGAATGTTATGGCATGAATACTTGTTTGACATTGGCAGTTTCCCCTTTCAGCTGCCCTGGATGTAGTTCTTAGTTGGAAAGCAAGGCGGAGCATGTCGTTCTATGTAAAGCTGAGATATATTTTGAAGGTTATCTCTGCGGCTGCATGGGTGGTGATCCTACCAGTGACCTATGCCTACTCATGGGAAAATCCACCTGGATTTGCTCAGACTATTAAAAGTTGGTTTGGAAGCAATGCAAGCTCTCCTTCACTGTTTTTTCTGGCAGTTGTTATCTACTTGTCGCCAAATATGCTTTCTGCTGTGCTGTTTCTTTTCCCCTTCATACGCCGACATCTTGAAAGATCGGATTACAAGATTGTGATGCTGATGATGTGGTGGTCTCAGGTGCCTGGGAATTCTTATTTTAATGAGAATCTATTTACTTGTTGCTTTCATTTTGTCTGGCTAGTTTTTGTTTTTTTACCATGTTTCCTAACTATCCTTTATCTTGTGCTTGACAGCCACGGCTTTATGTTGGGAGAGGAATGCATGAAAGTGCTTTTTCTTTGTTTAAGTAAGAATTGTTGATCTGTCAAAAAGAAGGAATGTTTGAGAATTTGGTAGTCATCTAATTATTGTACTTTTATATGAGCTTCCAGGTACACAATGTTCTGGGTCCTCCTTATACTTACGAAGTTGGCGTTTAGTTTTTTTGTAGAGGTTTGTGCCTCCTCAGCCCTTGACTTGTTTCAATTTTGTCGTCTGTTTATAATAAATATGGTTATTAACATCAGACTGATCTCTTTGCGGGGGATGGCCTAGTGGTGAGATGCTTGCTTTCCACAAGGAAGGCCAAGGTGCCATGTGTAACATGTGCTTATTCTAGAAAAAAGATAAATGGATAACATCAGAGTGACATCAAGGATTCAACCATGCACAAAAGGAACAATAGTGAACAGAACTGTCATGGACTAGGGGAATGCGTACAATTTTACCCAAAGTAAAGAAAAGACGGGTTGCTTGCATCTGCAAGCCTCCAGCCATACAATCAGCTTAAGAAGGTCTACCTTCACAGAGAGAACTGATGGTGAAGAGACAATCATCGCATTCAGTCCACATCAAACAGAGTTAGCAGGCTTGTTAATAAGGAGGACAACTAGGATACAGCTCATATAATTATTTACCTTACCATTTGTCTGTTTATTAGACCTTGGATTGATTTTGTGGGGCCGAATAATCTAGTTCTTGCTTATCATTATTGTTGCAAATGTCTTCCCTTTTCTTAAAAGTCTTTAGTTTCTTTTCTGTATTCACTATTTGTCTTCTTCTCCTTGCTTAAATGGCTTGTTTTCATTTTACAGATAAAGCCTTTAGTACTTCCTACAAAAGAAATCATGTCAGTTCGAATTATAGATTTCAAATGGCATGAATTTTTCCCTCAAGGTATTTTAAAAAAAAATTTCTGGCATATTCTACTTACAAGTGCAATATATTCTCTTTTGAGAAGTTATGATTTCTTCATAATGTAATTTTTTTGCAGCAAGGAACAATATTGGAGCTGTGATTGCCCTATGGGCTCCCATCATTCTTGTATGTTCTATTCCTTTTTTCAAAACCATCTTTCCCAGCTGTATCAAGTCCATAGTGCTAATTAATTTATTGTTTCTTGCAGGTCTATTTCATGGATACCCAGATCTGGTATGCCATATTTTCCACAATATTTGGAGGTATATATGGCGCTTTCCGTCGACTTGGAGAAGTAAGTAGTGTCTCTCATTCTTTTATCTCAAGTTGGTGTCACTGGGGGTCAAGAGGGAAGTTGTGCTGCTTATTTTTTTAACTTTTTTCTATCTTGCATCCAGATCCGTACGTTGGGAATGTTGCGTTCCCGATTCCAGTCACTGCCTGGTGCTTTTAATGCATGTCTTATTCCAGTGGAGAAAACCGAACATAAGAAGAAGAGTTTGAAGGCCACTTTCTCTCGGCGATTTCCTGATGTAAGTTTTGAGTTGTTTGATTCTTTGCTACTTGCTGTGTCCTTTCGCTTCCCATTAGAGAAAATCCGAGCTTTAAATGAGTGTTCTTTTCATTCAAGTTTTTGTGCCTTATCTTATGGTGATTAATAACTGATTTTGGACTGTAGAATACAAAATTAAAACCTTCGAGTGTGTAATTGAAAAGGGGATCCATCACTCACTTGTGAGTCGTGGATAATCTCCAACATGAATGCTGCTATCAAAATAGAAGTGTATTGTAGAGCTACTTTGCCAAAATTGGTGTCTCTTGGTTTGAGATGCACCCAACTAATTGTAAACATGATGCTATGGCCTATGAGCCTATAACTCATTAATTAGCCAAAAAAAAAGAAAAAGAGTACATATGGTTACCGCCATCTATCTGTGGTGAGCGCTTAAACTGCTTTCCTAACCCTTCACAAAAAGGGGAAGAAGTGGCAGAAAAAGGGAACAGCTGTGGTATTGAGAAGAGAATTTGTGGCATTGTGCTACGGATATGACCCCAACAAAATTTGTTGTGCAATGAAAATACTTGTCTGGATTTCGGCATTTTTGGTGTGAAACTATTGTTGCTCTCATCCAAATAAAAATATTCAACAAATGCAGAACTGTTGAACAAATGACGGAAAGAAATCTGATCTTGAGAACAGTAGATCAACAGGAAAACTCCTGTGGAATATAGCATGCAAGATTCTTGCCCTTTGAAAGTCTATTTCCTTGTGTTTTTAAGCTGCTTGTAGAAGATCATACTTATTTTGCAGAAAATGATAAAGCTTTCCAATAGATGTTGCATGTGCAAAGAGTTGGAAACAATTGGTTGTCCTCCCTATGTGTCACTAAATTGCCTGTCCTTCTTGTGCTTGGCTTTGATTTCCTTTGTCAAGCTGGAACTCTTATGTTTGGAGGCCGTTTTCCTGGCGAAGCCAAGAAAAGTTCCTGATCCTATGTTTAGTTTATTTGCCTAGAAAGAAAGAAAGGAGGGTCTTTTTTGGCAGCAAATCCATGTACTTAGGATAAGAGATGGAGTGTGAACTTCAATTCATATGGAGCGAATAGTGCATTGACAAATGTTTTCATTTACTGATGTGAACTTATTGCTCGTTACTTTTGTTTGCGGCATTAGTATTGGAGATGCTTTCTCTTGTGATGCTTGTCAATGCCTTCACATAGGAATGGTGCTCCAAAATCTTTCAGTTAAGTCTCATGGGTTTGTATTTCTCTATGATTTGAGGGGAAATATTCTGGTTGCTGGCCAAACCTTGGGTAATGTTCTTTGCGAACTGCCTTTCTAAGCCCTTGCCCACGTGATAGGCATGTGGTCTTGGGCATTATTTCCTTTCATTTTGATACTCTTTCTTTTCAGTAATGTAGGTGTTATTCATCACGAAACAATGTTGTGAAAAAAATCCTTTTTAAGTAAAATATCTGTTTGGGTTGCAGATCCTGTCAAATAAAGAGAAAGAGGCAGCCCGATTTGCTCAGTTATGGAATCAAATAATCACAAGTTTCAGAGAGGAAGATCTCATAAGCAACAGGTAGTAGGCACTTAAATGTTTACTGTTGATTGTTGTATATGTATGCTAATCTATCCTGGACTTTAGGGAAATGGACTTGTTGCTTGTTCCATATTGGGCTGATCGTGAGTTAGACCTCATTCAGTGGCCTCCATTTTTACTTGCAAGCAAGGTGTGACACTAATTGACTGTTGTTTGGATGCAAGCTGCGGCTGCCTGGTTCTTTATCTTTGTGTTCATTTGATTGGTATTCTGCAGATTCCGATTGCTCTGGATATGGCCAAGGACAGCAATGGCAAGGATCGGGAATTGATAAAGAGAATTGAAGCTGACCCCTATATGTCATGTGCTGTTCGTGAGTGTTATGCTTCTTTTAAAAGCATCATTAAATTCATGGTTCAAGGACCTAATGAGATAAAGTAAGTTTGCCATGATGTTTGCTGTTCTCGAAAGTGTAGAAATAAAGATTGCCATGATCTCTTGAGATTCTATTAACTCTTGATCTATATTTTTCAGTGTTATAGAGAAGATATTTGCTGAAGTTGAGACCCATATAGGACAAGGGGATCTGGTCAAGGAATATAAGATGAGTGCCCTGCCTAGCCTGTACGAGACCTTTGTTAAGTTGATGAAATGTTTGGTAAGTATACTTCTAGCAACAATTTATCTTGTCGACTTGGTGAGTTTACTCTCATTGTGGCTGAACTTTTTTAGTTTCCATTTTGCAGTTGGAAAACAAGCCGGAGGATAGATATCAAGTTGTCATCTATTTCCAGGATATGTTGGAGGTTGTGACTAGAGATATTATGGAGGACACTAGTGTGCTAGAATCACTTCATGGTGGTTCATTGCATGAGAGGATGGCATCCTTTGAGGAACATTCTCAGTTATTTGCTTCAGAAGGAGCAATTAAATTTCCTATTGAACCGCTAACTGAAGCCTGGAAGGAGAAGGTATGCTGTCTGCTTAAGACTAGTTGAAATACTTTGGTATCTGACAGTTCTGCATTGGTAGCTCTGAAGCATATTCTACTTGATGGACAGATCAAGCGGCTTTATCTGCTGCTCACTGTAAAGGAGTCTGCGATGGATGTCCCATCGAACTTAGATGCTAGACGTCGGCTATCTTTCTTCTCTAATTCGCTATTTATGGATATGCCATCAGCCCCTAAAGTTCGCAACATGCTTTCTTTCTCGTAAGTAAAAGCCTTCCATTGAAACCAAAATTTATATATTGTATGGGTATAGATATGATATTTGTTTGTGATATGGAGTAGGTGACACTTTTAATGCTGTCTGCAAGTTGTGTTCCTGACCTTGTACAACTTGGTCTTGTTATTTAACTTGCATGCCGTGATTTTATGCACTCTTGTGGACAAATAGCCATTTTAGCTTTGTTGATTCTGATTGTGGCAAAATCTTGCTAGTGCTGGATTATTGTTACATGATAGCTGCTTGCTAGTCCTTGGTCATTTAGCGCTGTTGATCTACTTGATTATCACCATACTGTTGTCATGTCATTGCAACTTGGCTCACGGTTCATGTTTTTTGTGAGTTCAGAAAGGGTTGATCTCAACGTGTTTACATCATAATATCATGTGCATGAAAATAAATTGATGAAGATTCTGTGAGAAATTGCTGTTGTTCTTAGTGTGTTTGTATCATATACACACAACACAACTAGAGCCTGAACACTCTGTCAAGGTCGCAAGCTCAGTTTATATTGCAGATGCTTCTGTAATCAATTTGAATTGAAGCTTGTTTATAGTTGTCTCTGTCCCTACCATACTTCAATATTGCTGATGAAGTTTGTATTATCATTATGAGTAGTTGTCCTGATGGTTGATCTTCACCTGCTTTTATTCCAAATAATCCATTTGCAGTGTATTAACCCCTTACTACACGGAGGAGGTCCTTTTCTCATTGCAAGATCTGGAAACACAAAATGAAGATGGAGTGTCTACCTTATTCTACTTACAAAAGATCTTTCCAGGTTTCTTATGCAATACTTGCATCAGTAAACAATTAATATTTGTTGCGAACTTTTTGGACATGATGCATTTCATGTCTGTCTTCGTTCTGAAATTATTCTGGGATGGTGCTGACAATGCCAAACAGACGAGTGGGATAACTTTTTGGAACGTGTAAATTGCAAAACTGAAGAAGAGCTCAGATACAACGAGGAACTTGAAGAAGAGCTACGACTTTGGGCATCATACAGAGGCCAGACTTTGACTCGTACTGGTATAGGACCTTTGTATCATCTTTTTTGTCTTTTGAAATCTATAAGATTTTAGTTGTCGTAGGCTCGTAGCATAGGATCAGTAACTTGTGAGGCTGTGCATGCTGCATTGATTTGGTTCATTGACTTTGCGCTTCCTGTTTTCTGTTCTCACCAAGCGATCGTTGTATTGTCAGTTAGAGGTATGATGTACTATCGGAAAGCTTTGGAGCTTCAAGCCTTCCTGGACATGGCTGAAGATGATGGTACTTGATAATTTCCTGGTGCTTGATTCTTATACTGTGCCATTAGGATTGGTGGTAGAGGAGCAAATCATGCTTTTGAACTGTATTCTTCTTTTTCAGTCTTAATGGAAGGTTACAAGGCTATTGAATTGAACACTGAGGAAAACTCGAAAGGAGAAAGGGCACTATGTCAAGCTGTTGCTGACATGAAGTTTACACATGTTGTATCTTGCCAGCAATATGGGATTCACAAAAGATCTGGCGATCATCGTGCACAGGATATACTGAGGCTACTGACAACGTATGTGTGCATTGTGCAGTCTCTTCCTGTTTTTGACTACAAAGGGTGGGATGCAGTCTCCCATTTGTGAATTACTCTTGTTATGGCCTAAAAAATCTTTTCTGATGACAGATACCCATCGCTTCGTGTAGCTTATGTTGATGAGGTTGAAGAGCCGAGCAAAGATAGGTCCAGAAAGATAAAGAAAGTGTATTATTCTGCCCTTGTAAAAGCAGCTTTACCCAAGTCAAGCAGTTCAAACGAGCCTGGGCAGAATCTAGATCAGGTACTTTATTCTTTTTATTTTGCTGCTAAAATCCACAGTAAGTGTATATTTAATATTTATTTGCTTATTTAAACCCATGATTTCACATTCCTTTTAGTGCTTTATAAAGCAAGTTAGTTGACTATAAATTTTTATGATTAATGTATTCATTTAATTTGAATTGTGTATTCTTGACGCATAAATACGTTACTGGAGGAAGTACATGCAGAAGTTCTGATGTGCATGCAAAAAGGTTTAAGGAAGGAGATGGATAATCTTTGCTTTTCTGAGCCTTAACGTTTTCAGGTTTCCCTTGCGGATGATTCCAATAATTTTTTAGAGACCTAATTAGTGATTCATTACATGGATATCTTTTAAGTAATCTGAAATACTGGATAAGGAGATAATGCAACCCCTTTCTTATGAATTGGCTGAATTATCATGTGCAGGTCATCTACCGTATAAAACTTCCTGGGCAACCCATCTTAGGTGAAGGGAAGCCTGAAAATCAAAATCATGCTATAATTTTCACACGTGGAGAAGGATTGCAGGCTATAGATATGAATCAGGTGAGAAACCAGTTATGGTGGCGGAGGTAGGCGACCCTCCTCTGACTGATGTACTGCTTTATTGCTTACTGTTCTTCTGCTGGTTGATTTTTCTGTTAGGATAACTACATGGAAGAAGCTCTGAAAATGAGGAATCTGCTTCAAGAATTTCTCAAAAAACATGGTGGTGTCAGGAATCCTACCATACTTGGGCTTAGGGAGCACATATTCACTGGAAGGTTGGTCCTCCTCCAGGCCCCCCCAAAAAAATCAATTTTCAAATGCATTAATAGTGCTCTTTTTGGAAGTTTGTTGATTATTTGTTTTGTATTCATTGTTTTCTGGGTGTATTTGTGGTTGCAGTGTTTCATCTCTGGCATGGTTTATGTCAAATCAGGAGACTAGTTTTGTCACTATTGGTCAAAGACTTCTTGCCAACCCACTGAAGTAAGCCCCGCCTGTCACCCAAATCTGTATCCCCATCTTGTGGCTATATTTTTCCAAAGTCTGCGAGCTTGCATCAGATTCTTATCAATGTGCAGTTTTGGACGTGTACTTGCATACTACAGATTAAGTTGGCATGCTTCTTTTGTCTTTGATCGATTTAGACTTTAGAGGCTTCTCAACATAGGTGGGGTGCAATAATCCACATGGGTAGGACACAGATTTTTAGAACCACTGGAACTGTTTAGTCTTTGTACCTGTTAACCTGTATATCTTATTTCGTGGCCTTGCACCCGGTAATGCAAACTAGTGGTGGAAAGCAGCCTAATACTAGGAATCTAGGAGATGTCTATATTGGCTTTTCCGCACATTAAGTCAGTGAGTTATCTATAGATCTTTGTCCTTGTAAAGAGCCCTGCTGATGATGTGAAGCAAAGGTTGACATTTCTTAACTTATTTGCGGATAATGACTTGTAGGGTTCGTTTCCACTATGGTCATCCAGATGTCTTTGACAGACTCTTTCATCTTACCCGAGGTGGGATTAGTAAAGCATCCAAGGTCATCAACCTGAGTGAGGATATATTTGCTGGTAAGAATTGTCTAGAACTGCCTGCCCTTCTGAGTTGATTCATGCTTTGTTGGTGATCATTGAGACTTATGGGTTGACGTTGAGAGTGCAGGTTTTAATTCCACCCTTCGAGGAGGCAGTGTTACACATCATGAGTACATTCAAGTTGGGAAGGGAAGAGATGTGGGCCTTAACCAAATCTCAATGTTTGAAGCGAAAATAGCCAATGGGAATGGGGAGCAGTCACTGAGTCGTGATATTTACAGACTCGGACATCGTTTTGACTTTTTCAGGATGTTGTCCTGTTATTTCACCACAGTTGGTTTCTACTTTAGCACCCTGGTATACAACTGCTGCTTTTCCTTGTATTGTGCGGCTTGTGCCTTGCAAGTTAGAGATATTGTCCTAATCTATGATGTATTTCTCTCCTTTTGACAGATTACTGTGCTGACTGTGTATATATTTCTTTATGGCCGCCTGTATCTTGTGCTGAGTGGTCTTGAGCAAGGATTGAACAATTATCGTCGATTTCGGAACAGTAAGCCTCTTCAAGTTGCCCTTGCTTCTCAATCATTTGTTCAGATTGGATTCTTGATGGCATTGCCCATGTTGATGGAAATCGGTCTGGAAAAAGGTTTCAGAGCTGCTTTGAGTGAATTTGTATTAATGCAATTACAATTGGCACCTGTATTCTTCACATTCTCACTGGGAACCAAAACTCACTATTATGGAAGGACATTGCTTCATGGGGGTGCAAAATATAGGCCTACTGGTCGAGGATTCGTTGTCTTTCATGCTAAATTTGCAGAGAACTATAGACTCTACTCTCGGAGCCATTTTGTGAAGGGAATCGAGCTTATGATTTTGCTTATTGTATATGAAATTTTTGGACAACCTTATAGAAGCCCAGTTGCTTACATCTTGATAACAGTATCGATGTGGTTCATGGTGGGGACATGGTTATTTGCTCCCTTCCTTTTCAACCCTTCTGGTTTTGAATGGCAAAAAATTGTTGATGATTGGACTGACTGGAACAAATGGATAAGCAACAGAGGTGGTATTGGTGTGCCACCGGAAAAGAGTTGGGAGTCCTGGTGGGAGGAGGAACAAGAGCATCTTCGCCACTCTGGCATTCGTGGCATTGTTGCTGAGATAGTTCTATCTTTACGATTCTTTATTTATCAATATGGGCTTGTTTATCATCTAAAGATCACCCGGCACACAAGAAGTTTCCTGGTACGTTGTAATTGAGGAGGTTCCGTCTTCCTTCTCCTTCTTCGGTGTATCTCTCATTAAGTTAATGTCATTTCCTCAATGAATTTGCGTTGTAGGTCTATGGCCTGTCATGGTTGGTGATCATATTGATACTATTTGTAATGAAGGTATGAATCCATATCCTTTTTCCCCTTTTCTGGGATCAATACATGTCCATGTGTGTGAGAGTGGTATTGTCAACAAGGAACACAATTTGACTCTTTTCTTTGCTGGACTTATCCTCATTTTTTTTTTTTTCTGCAGACTGTTTCTGTTGGACGCCGGAAATTCAGTGCAAATTTTCAGCTTTTGTTTCGGCTTATCAAGGGTTTGATTTTCCTTACATTCATCGGCATACTTGCTACGCTTATTGCATTTCCGGGAATGACAATGCGGGATATCATAGTGTGTATTCTTGCTTTCATGCCAACTGGCTGGGGTTTACTTTCGGTGAGTGTGTTCATTCCTTCAAAACTTTGGTGTGAATTTATTGCATCTAGATTTATTGGCATGCATCTGTAACTGTTGGCCAAATGAGCCATGAATTCATGTCTGTGAACAGTGCTTGTGTGCCGATATTTCTCTTTTTTGGACTCGAGCAATCTTATCTGCGCCTGGAGGGGTAGGGCTAAGGTGTAATTGTAAGGGGAGGGATAAGGGGTCATCCCTTGGAGGAAATGGTTGGACTTGAATGCTTCACCTTCTGCATGGAAGGTGAGAGTAGTCCACTACTTCCTCTCTGAAAGTGTTTCCTTCTTTTTTGTGCAGAGATTGGATGGAGTGACTCCCATGATGTCTACGTGTGTTTGAATGATTTCTTTGATTTCTGTTTTTCCGAGCTACTCCCCGGCCCCCCAAAAAAGAGGGTGAATTCAGATTTGTGCGAGAGGGTGATTTCTGTGTTTCTGAGTTATGTTTTTCCATGTCTTGTTTTCCTTTCCAGATTGCTCAGGCCCTGAAGCCTATAGTTCAGAAAGCTGGATTCTGGGCTTCAGTGAAGACTCTTGCACGTGGTTACGAAATAGTGATGGGGTTGCTATTGTTTACCCCTGTGGCCTTCCTCGCCTGGTTCCCATTCGTCTCTGAATTCCAAACTCGAATGCTGTTCAACCAGGCATTTAGCCGAGGTCTTCAGATCTCACGTATTCTGGGTGGGCACCGCAAAGATCGCTCATCGCGAAGCAAGGACTGACCCCCTTAATTGAAAATGCCCATTCTAGTGGTATTAAGATATGCCAATTTTGATCTTTTGAGATTCTTAATGATATGCTCATCCCAGTTGGTAGCTGTTGTAATTGTAGGCTCATTTAGCGCTTTTGCTAATTCAGGTCGACATTTATAGACCACATTCTGGTGACAATGATCATGTATATATTGCTAATTCCTGATGAGCTTCTTAACTATGTCTATGCTGATTACAAATGTTCCAGTGCCTCCAAGTTTGCAGAGAATTTGCAGTAACAGCAAATTATTACAATTTTCCCTTTAGAACAGAATCAGGGAACCACTGAAAAACATGTACGGATTTATGTGGGCTTAGGGCGGGCAATTGCTGTCAGTGCCTGTCACTGGTGAGGTTATTGAAAATTTCACAACCACTCCTTTTGTTTGGTGCGAAGGCAATAGAATTAACCTGAGGAAACGCCATGAAAATTTTGGACTCCTTTTAGTTGGCTTTGTCAAAGTAGCTTTTTTTTTTTGGGGGGGGGTGTTAACCAAAGGTATTCACCGCCGATCGCAAACTAATCCCCTCACTCCGCGAGCGTTTAAGGGTAAATGGTTGGCCAATAATTGCTCTCCATTTCCAACGGTCAAAGTAGCTAACATACCTATCCCCCAAAAGAAAAATAAAAAAGGGAAGCATCAAGATGAAGTAAATCAATTTCCTAGGTTCATGATAAGAACTTAGGCTTTGTAACTAGAATCTCTGGTATAAATTAGATTGTTTGATATTTTAAAATGCTGAGAATTCACAAATTTGTAAAAATAATAATTTAGTATCTTGAGATTGAATAAGTAATTTAATTCTTTTCTTGACAGGAAGTTTTAAATATTATATAATAGTCCCTCAAAAGTGGAATATTTTTTTTATGGTTTTGTTTTGTCTTTTAAAGTTATGTTGGTATTGATGAATTTCAGCATCTTTCAAAATGTTATAGTTGCACGATTACTATTGTTATAATAACTTTCTGAAATTGGCCTTGGTATCACCAGAATTTGAGCATCTGTCAAAACGTTATAGTTTCATGATTACCATTGTCATGATAATTTTATGAAATTGGTAATGGTATCATTTATACGGCACAAAACCTCTTAGAAATTCACAAAAATAATTAAATACACAAAATAATTCGTTTTTGGGTTTAAAATAACTTCTGAAATTCCAAAAATTATAATTTCTAATACTTATCATCAACAAAAGGATTAAGGGCCTGTTCGTTTTTAGCGTTTTGTACCTGCTATCTGCTCAAATCTGTTAACTGTTAGTCAAACCTGCTTCAACTTGCTCAAATCTGCTCCAACCTACTCAAGTCTGCTCCAACCTGGTCTAACCTGTTCCTACCTGCTCCAACCTCATTGAGAGAATGTTTGGAGTATTAAAGAACACTTGGAAGATCTTAAAGAATAGAATGCCTCAAGTGAGTAGAGAACAACAAATTGATATAATTATATCATGTTGCGCGTTACACAACTTCATTCGAATGTATGAAAAAGGGATACCAATTTTATCAAGGCCAACAAACATTACAACCATCCCCAACATTGAGTTGTATGATGTGCGAAACAAGCAAGCAATGAATGAATGTAGAGATGCAATAGCTAATATGATTTCAACATCGAGAAACAATAATTATAATATATGCTAATTTTAGTTATAAAGAAAGGCACATGATTATCATAGACTAATGTTTGGTAATATATTACGATGACATTTAACTTTTCTGTTACATTATTTTCGTAAATCTATTATATAGTAATTTTTACAAAAATGTGATGTATGCAACATAAATTATCATCGATAATTATAACATTAGAAGTATCACAACAAAAACGCTCCAACCTTCTTCCTACCTGCTCCAACCTACTCCTATCCGCTCCTACCCGCTTTTACCTGCTAGTTGCTAGTCAAACCTGCTCCAAATTGCTTCAACCTGCGCCTACCTGCTCCAACATGCTAACAGCTCTTCCAAAACGCTGAAAACGAACAGGCCCTAAATCATTTATGTCTTAAATCTCAATTCACTGCATTATTATTTCACAATTTAAGCCCTTTATCATTTCATAATACCTCAGGATGCTAAAGTATTAGTTCTTGAGTAAACCTAGATATAAATTAATGTCAACGTTGACTTGTTTTAATTGGTTTGAATTCAGATCAGACCAAGTTGCTAGTATAACTAGCTCACACAGGGATATGAAAGTTTTTTAGTCCCGAATTTGATCACGTATGTCTTTGGTTGGTCAAAAATCAAAATCAAGTTTGATGAAATGTTAGTTTTCTTTGGGTTTTAGGCAGTGTAGCAGTTCAAGTTAGAGCTGAGTAATAGGTCAGGTTGTTCGGGATCGTGTTCGTGTCGAATTTAAATAGGTTGAAAATTTCTCTATCTAAATCTAACCCAATTTATTAAACGGGTTGAAAAATCTTGACATGTACCCATTCAATTTTTAAATGGGTTGACATGCTTAACCTGTTTGAAATAAATAGGTTGAGTTCAGTCGTTCAATTACCTATTTACGCATTTAATATTTTCAACTAATATATAATTACATAGTGTTAAAAATTAAGTTTACGTATCACATTAAACAATGACTCTCCAAAACTCTCCTGATTCATCATCATTCACATTTTTTTTAAAAAAATTTGTATTCTTAATTATCTAATAAAAAGGTAATGGATAAATCACAAATGGAAAAATGACTCCACTTGTTTAACCCATTTAATTAAATGGGTTAAATAGTTACTTTTTCTTATCGAAAATCTCGACCTGAATATAACCCATTTAATTAAACGGGCTGAACGTCTCAACCCATTTAATTAAACGGGTTGAAAATTCGTACCCAAATTCACTTAATTTCGTATCAATTTCAGGTCAATAATCGTGTCGGATCAGTTTTGTCCACGTTAGTGCAAGTCATTCTGGTTGGTTGAAGTCGGATTTGCTGATCTACCACTGAGACTTACATCATCATGCGTTAATTTTAATGGTACACATATCATATCTTCAAGAGCATGTGCTCCAACCTATTTATTTTTCATGGATGGTACACAAGAGCATATGATATCAAGAGCTTCATTGAACTTGAGCTTTTCTGAAAGAATGGGAAATTCATTCATTCATCCCATCAAACATCACTTCATACAATGTCTTCAATATGTATTGAAACAAAACAATCCTACCCTGGCATCTGACACATGGTTGAACTCTCATTGCCCAAGATTCCAAAACGCAAGCCCAAACCTAATCCTATACCCAATTATTTTTCTAAGTTAAATTATAATAAAATAAATTGACGTGAAAGTATAAAAAAAAATAAAATGCCATGGATAGTTTCTTCACACAATATCCTTCAATCAATTGTTTCACAAATTAATACTAATATTAAAATAATTTTTATATTATTAACTTTTCTTCTGATAAATTTGGTGCCATGATTTTTGAGTTGTTATTTATAAATTAAGGTATCTTGGAATCAACCTCTTTACTGATAGCAATACTAGCAAGGATAAAACTACTTGTATCTAGATCATTCCAAATCTACAATGGACAATGCTAACAAAAACCCATGTCAGTAGGTGTTGTTGTTGTTGTAGTAGTTGTTATACAACAACAACAACAACAACAACAACAACAACAACAACAAACTCCCAATGTGGGTCCCGCTTTGGCGGGGTCTGGAGAGATCCAGCTGTAGGCACCCTTACCCTTATAGGTATTCCTACCTATAGAGAGGTTGATTCCATAAGACCCACAAAAAAGTTTTGAGAAAAAAGGTTAAAAGGTTAAAGAGAAAACGATTGCAAAACCATTTACCGAGTAAGAAAAAGAGGAAGAGAAAAGGTACCGAATAGCGAATAAAGAGGGAGTGGAGACATACCTCAACAAACCAGGTGCGATTGGTGCCGTCACATCCCGGATAAACACGATCTGCAGACAAGCAAAACCAAAACCCTACTCTCCCCACCCTACCTAAGCTACTGCCCCCTACGGAGTCGGACCCCTACAAACAGAGACCTTAATCTTGTCCCGCCAGAGCCTCCTATCCTGAGCCATGTCCTCCGTGAGACCGACAACTCTCAGGTCCTCTCTAACCACTTCTTCTAGGCTCTTCTTCGGTCTACCCCTCCCTCTCTTACCATCGGAGGGGTTGATCCTCTCACACCTTCGCACTGGGGCGCCCACACTTCTCCTCTTCACGTGCCCGAACCATCTGAGCCTCGATTCCCTCATCTTCTCCTCTATGGGGGCCACTTCAGCTAAGCCCCTAATCACCTCATTCCTAATCCAATCTCGTAAAACCACACATCCACCTGACTATTTAATAAGATACCATGCCTTTGGTTTAAGAATATTTAATAAGTTAATTGGAATCTATTTTAGTATATAAAAGATTAAACTTAATAATTTTTCAGAATTTGCATCAACAAAAATTCATTATGCTTAAACTAAAAAAACTATAGTAATTTTTCAAAAAAATAATCAGAAAATTTGTTCTATACATAGCATAAATTGCTATATAATTTAATATAATTTTTACGTAAAATTATACAGTTTAAAAACTCAAAAATTTTCCTATGCATTACACAGGTGCAAAAATATAAATTTCATGTTGAACCTTGTCGAACCAAAGTTGGTCATATTTCAAGATTGGTGAAAACCAAATGGGTAGTTTCAGACAGTAATGGGCTTCTTTCAGGCCCATATGGACTCATTACAAATGCTGCAAAATAATCGCCACGGTCTTTTCCGCTGACCCCGCGTACTTCGTTAACTTCCTTTGAAAACTAACACAAGCGCCTTTTATTACTCATCGACTTCTACTTCTTCATGTTCTTCATCACACTCACCCCCCCCCCCCCTCCCCCCTCTCTCTGTGGTTTTCTATCTCTTCCTTTCACCTCTTGGTGTTTGTCTGATGTAATTGTCGCTCAATCACTGCTTCAAATTCAATTTTCGGGTACTAGGTTTTCAGTTTCATCGATCCTTTTCACTCTGATCCAAACGAGGTGAGTCTGAGTGGTATATCTGCAGTGTCTTCCCCTTTTTTGCAGTTGAAATACTTCATGTACGTTGATTTCTTCAGTAGAATTTGTTAGGGTTTTATGTACATTTGCCAAAATGACGAAGATTTAAGTGAGTTGTTCTTGTTCTGTGAAAATCAGGAAATGTCTGTCGTCGAGGAGAAATGGGAGCGTTTAGTGAGGGCAGCTCTGAGAAGTGCACGAGGAAGTTCGGATTCTGATGGAAAGATCACCGCTGGGATTGCCAGAAATGTGCCTTCTTCCCTGGCCAACAGTCGGGTTATTGATGAGATTCTCAAAGTTGCTGATGAAATTCAGGATGAAGATCATACTGTTGCTCGAATTCGTGAGTTCCCATTCACTGCTTATACATTTTTTTGAAGATCCTGTTAATGGTAGCTGGTTTTAGATGTTTACTATTGTTGTGAATGTTGTGCGGCAGTTTGTGAACATGCATATACAATGGCTCAGAATCTCGACCCTGACAGCGAGGGAAGAGGTGTCCTACAATTCAAGACCGGTTTGATGTCCGTGATTAAGGTATTACCTTTTATACTACTGCTCCCTGGAGATTATGAACCTACATGTACTAGAAATCGCCTGCAGATTGTTTGTCGTGTGGGGTTTTCTTCACTGTATTAGTAGCTTCTTTGTTGGCAGTAGACTTGAGGTGTTTTACTGTTGTTGGGTCTTCTTTGTTGTAACGAACCAATATGATATTGGTTTTCTGGACATGTGAACTGTTAGACTGAGTGGGGTAGGAAAAAAAATATGATGTTTCTAAGCATTCTTGCAGTAGTTCACTTGTTAAATGATGTGCTCGATTCTTGCATGGGCCGGTAATACAGTAAGGTGTATGTGGCTTACCTGTGTAACTGGCAATTCAGATGTAAGAACTGTTAATAATCGCTCATCTACTTGGTGTCCCTAGGGAGCATTTATTTCTCTACTTGATTCTGTGACATGACCTTTCTCTATGTGTTCTAAAATCCAGTTTCATTTTGTGCCCATGCAGCAAAAATTATCCAAAAGGGAAGGTGGAACTATAGATAGAAGTCAAGATATTGCCCGCTTGCAGGAATTCTACAGCAAATTTAGGGATAAGCATAAAGTGGATAAGCTAATGGCAGATGAAATGAAGCTGAGAGAATCTGGAGTTTTTAGCGGAAACCTTGGGGAGTATGCTCTAATTCCGCCGTGAACTTTCCACATTCTCTTACAGTTTTCTTTTTTTGTTTTCTTTTTTTTTGGTTTTTTGGTTTTTTTTTTTTGGGGGGGGGGGGGCTGAATGACATAGGCATTTCGGTTGTCTGTTATGGTCAGCTTAACTTGTCATCTCACTGCATCAATCCATTCTCAAAAACTCCATTTCTTTTCTTTGTACTGGTATCATATATCTTAAGTGAAGTATTTACACCCTTGGATTTTAATCATCTGAATTTTGGGAGGTTGGCTGCTGATAATCCGACTTTTGGAATAACCCTCCGGCACTCCACCCTCCGGCCTATTTATTTTCAGTAATCTGTACAAGGAAAAATTAGCAAACGCCAAACGGTAAGCTGGAATCAGGGCAAAAACACTAGTTTTCCTTAGCACAGATTATTAAAAATAAATAAGCCCAGAGGTTGGAGTACTACATGGTTTTTCTGAAAGTTTGATTATCAGCAACCAACCCTGTAAAGTTCAGATCATTAATATCTGAAAATCCTTATTTTAACACCTAAAAATGCATTTGCTTCAATTTTGTCTTTGATATTCTGAGCCAGACGTCCATGGTCATTCAGGATTAGACTAGAATCTACAGACATTTGGATTAAGTGTAGAGTTTTATTCATCCGGAATCCTCTAGCCACCTCCCACAGCCTATCAATTTCTGAGCAGAAAAAAAGGATTTTACTGCTGAAATTGGAACTAGTTGCAAATTAACAACACCAAGACAATTAAAGCTCAAAACTGCCCGCTCCTGAGGGCCATGTAGTCTTAAAGATTAGAAGTTACAATGTACACATGCACAAAAATGCACTCATATCTTTCTGTTGCTTATCCCAATCTCTCTTAACGTGTTAACTTGCATCAGCTATGTGGATATAATGGTTATGTGATTGCGACTTCTCAATTTGAAGTTGTAAGATCTTCTAATTACATCAGATAATCTGCAAATTCATCTACATTTATTAAAGTATGGCCTGGTATTTTGTTATCTCAGGCTGGAGAGGAAAACTAGGACAAGGAAAAGAGTTTTTGCAACTCTTAAAGTCTTGGGAGATGTACTTGAACAGATGACCAAAGAGGCTTCTCCTCAAGAAGCAGAAGGATTAATACCAGAGGAGGTTGGCCACTTGGTCTTTTTGTTCTTTTGTATATAATGTATAAATTTGATTTCTTAACCTGTTGTTCATGTGGTGCCAAACTTTTGTGCACAGTTTCATTAGCAGTGTATTTTTTTACCTTCTGTTTTACTGTGCGCTTTTCTCAGTCAAATGGGCTGTTTTGCTCGATCTTTTCACTTTCTTTTCTTTGTTTCATCCTGTTCTTGCTACTTTCTTAGCTCTTGCTTCGTTCAATAACATGTTCTCACAATGATAATTACTGTGCAGAGAAAAATGTTTCTGATTGGATTGGCTACAAGATAATGATTGTATTTCAATTTCAAGCTACCATGTGTACTGCCATTCCTATGATAACCTTGCGTAACTGGTATCAGATAGCTTTTTTGTGTGCTATATATTTTGTCGGACAGGCATATACATATGTATGCCTAAGCCGTATGTGGCTCTCTATCGCATCTTCAAATTGTTTCTTGGCACATAAAATGGTTTGTCGAATACATAGACCTGCTATTTGTTTTTTTTTTTTTTATTATTTCTTTTTGGGTCAGCAGGTAAATTGTATTTCATTACGACCAAAACATATAGACCTGCAATGCTGGAAATACTGTTTGATAGTGAAACGAATAATATTCTTTCTGATCTGAAATGCACTACCTTTTCCATCATCATGAATGTATTGATCTGTGACATGGCATTCAAGTTTCAATAGTCCCACAAGAATAAGAGGATAATCTTGGCAAAACTAAAGTAATCCAAGTTGTACCTTGTCTACTACATTGTGAATGTTTATATATCATTGTGTTTGGTGCCAACTTTACTTTTTGTTTATTCATTGTTGTAATACTACATATTATAAAATGTATCAATAAGGGTTCAAAAGAATTCTTTATTTTATACCTTCACTTGTTAATAGTGAGTAAATAATTAAATTGTGTTTGTCCTGGCAGCTTAAACGTGTCATGGAGTCTGATGCAGCTATGACAGAAGACGTCGTGGCTTACAATATTATTCCTGTGGATACCACAAGCATAGCTAATGCAATTGTTACTTTATCTGAGGTTGGTTAGAAAAGAGAAGCATGAGATTATGTATAAAGATTCAAAAAGATAAAAGCAAATTAGAAGAAAGAAAGGAAAGAAGCTGGCACCACTTACTGTCTGAAACATGGTGTCAGGTAAGGTCGGCAATATCTGCTCTGAAGGATGTTCAATGTCTCCCGAAATTGCCCGGGGATCTTGTACCTCCTGGCCGGAGTCCTGATATGCTTGATTTTCTGCTGCATACTTTTGGGTTTCAGGTTGGTGTTAGATCAATCCTCCCCTCTTTTTATGCCAACCCTTTTACTAAATTCATCGTTTACATGATCCTTAGTATCTAGCCGTCCTATACTGTTGTCCTTTTTGTTCTTAGGTGGTAAGCCTTGTGTTTCTGGGTTCAGTGACATCAATGTCTCTCCTCTGTTGTTTGACTTTGATCTATACCAAAAATTCTGTGAAGCAATTCCATCTAGAGATGCACAGACATAAGGATTCTGCACTCATATCCCCATCAATTCTCACCCAACACAGAGCAGGGGGGGTTATCGAGTGGTTGACCAGTCTATCTACTTGAAAGGAGACCAGTTGTTTGATGTATTATTCTTTACTTTCGAGGCCCCTCTGTCTTATTGTATGCCAGGGACACCTTTAGCTATAAAGATAAGACGAGTAAAATATATAACAGCACTCTATGGATTAGCTAACTCAGGTTACCTTAATATAATCCCAGAAAACACTAGGTTATCTTGATGTTGGCTAACTTTCTTTCCTAGGAAGAACTAATACTGATTCTGGCACACACGAACTTATCTACAAACCATAGCTAATTAGCTTTATATGCCTGTTACTCATCCTCGTTAAGATTCTACCACAAGAAGCATCTAACTATGCTGAGCTGTAAAGTACATGATGTTCCCCAGTGGGAGGCTACAAGCAATCAGACATCTCGCGCTCTCTCTCTCTCTCTCTCTCTCTCTCTATATATATATATATATATTATACACACACACACACACATATATATACATATAGACACATATATATATATACATATATACACACACACACACACACACACATATATATATATATATATATATATA
>JACYFF010031955.1:23519997-23556861 GCA_017589665.1 Selenicereus undatus
TATATATATATGTATGTGTGTGTGTGTGTGTGTGTGTGTGTTTGTGTGTGTGTGGACATGAACACACTAGTCGGCGTAGAATGCTTCTGAGGGTTAGTCTTATATGAAGTCTATAAAATTAAGACAAATAAAATTATATCAGACATATGAGTATTGTGATGTAAATCGTGCGTGGAAAAGAAAGAATAATAGGGGAAATAATCAAAAGTAAAATAAGGATGCTATTTGTACCTTCAATCCTTTCATTTTTAAAATTGAGGTAATATGTTGAGTTTTAGAGTAGTTAAAAATAAACATGCGAAATAAAGTAAGCTAAAAATAAAAAGTCATTGTTAATCAAGCCTACAATAATCAAAGCCACCTGACCAAGGTATGTATTGAAGTTTTAATTTGAATATAGAACGAAGGTGCAAACATAATATTTTTTTTAATGGCTTGTTACACATTGGAAGAGAAAGGGGAAGGGCAAGAATAGTTGCTTTACAAAAATTGATCTGAGGTTGGTTATGGCAAACAGATGTCCAAGAATGCGCTATTTTTCGTTGAGTATTTGTGCATGCATTCGCACTTTTGAAAATATGACTCGAATATCATGTTGTATTTTTTGCTTTAGGTTTATAGGTTTTTCTTTCATTGTTTTTATCTTGAAAAATTGTTAGTCAGAACAAGTTCGTCTAATTATTCAACAGAGAAAATTTATATCATGTAGGATAAAAAGAACTCCCCCCCCCCCACCATATATGTAACTACTTTTTATGTATTAATTTTTGTTGGAAAATTCATATACTTTGACTACAATGTAATTTTTTTCAAGAGAAATAGTATTTAATTGCGTAATACATTGCATCTTGTATTTCCAAGCAATTAATTAGAAAGTTGAAAAAACATTTATAAAACAAGCGAATGTTAGCTTTATTTTATTAGTCTATATTGGCAAATTCATATAATTTAACTACAATTTATTTTTCTTAAGAGAAATACTATGTAGTTGCATAATACATTGCATCTTGTATTTCCAAAAAATTAACTAGAAGTCTAAAAAAATAAATAAAAAGGAAACCAATAATAACAGGACACCTGTCCACCAAACAGCTAACGTATTCACTTTTTATACATTATACTAGATATTAGATGGTGCCAGTCTAATTTCTGCTGTTAATGACAATTTACAGAAAGACAATGTCTCTAATCAGCGAGAGCATATTATTCATCTTCTTGCAAATGAGCAGTCTCGACTTCGAATTCCTGCAGAAAATGAGCCAGTAGGTTTTATTCTTTTTTCTGTCCCTTCTATCTTTATGCTTATTGAGAAGACTAATGAGGCCGAGTGATGACTTTTCGCTGTATCTGTTCAAAATCTAACTTGAATATCCTTGTATGTATTTGCCTTTGTCTTGCTTCAGAAATTGGATGAGGCTGCCGTACAAAGTGTGTTCTTGAAGTCCCTTGATAACTATGTCAAATGGTGTAGCTATTTAGTTCTCCAGCCAGTATGGCGCAAGTATGAGTCCCAAGTCTTCTAGGTTCATGTTACTGTCTATTTATTTCATGTTGTATACGTTTGATATTTTATAGAAAGATTGTACTTTTGAATATGATGCCGTCAACAAATTTCACAGAGGTTACTTGTGATTGCTTTGCTTCTTTTTGAGGTGCTGATGCTTACTCCCATTTCGCAGTTTGGAGCCTCTTACCAAGGAACAGAAGCTGTTATTCGTATCTTTGTATTACCTCATTTGGGGGGAAGCTTCAAACATTAGATTTATGCCAGAGTGCTTATGCTACATATTTCATCATGTACGTCTATTCGAGAAACACCTACTTGTATATGGGCGGTGATATGTGAATTCTTTTAGGACGTGTAAAGTTTTATGTCTTGCACACTTGCAGTCTTCTGTCAGGTCATCTTTTACATCAGTTCTAGAAGCCACAATATGTGAGCTACATTTTTCCTCAATACATGTCGTTCCAGTTTAATGGTCTTAAAGTAATTTACTCCCCCAACCCCACTTCCACCAAAAATCTTTAAATAATTTGTTGCGGATTATTGTTTTTCTGTAGAGTTGAAGTAATCTGTACTGGTCTGTAATTGTTTCAAGCCCCTTTCATATATTCACCAATCTGTCTCAAGGTCTTCTTCCCCCCCCCCCCCCCTTTTTTTTGGGTGTTTGGTTCACAATTTCCTTAGATGGCTGGAGAAATAATCGAGATACTGAGGCAGCAAGTTATGAAGCAAGCTGATAGTTGCAAGACTGAAGATGGTGTCTCATTCCTAGAGAAAGTAATCTTTCCTCTATATGAGGTTGTTGCAGCGGTAGGTGCTGGTTCTTCCTTGTCTGTTTATGACTTCAGATTCTTACTGTTGTGAAGTTTCCTTGCCAGTCAGTTGTATTTGTGGCTCATGAGGCAGACGAATATTTCAGTTGTCAATATTTGTCGCCGATCCCCTCGCCCATATGCAAATGTGGACTTCACATGGTCAACACTCATTTTTTGGACCTAGACTCTCAGATATAATTCAATTTCTAGATGTGGAGACTATTCATAATTCTGCTATTGTGAGTTATTCAAGATATGGTTGACATAACTCTGCTAGTGGAAATTATTCAAAATTTCTCTGGGATTCTTTCAATCCAGGTCTCTGGACTTCATGGAATTTCTAGTTTCTTCAGATCCTCAACAATGTCACCATACCATGCCTGATAACATCCAGAGGCATTTATTTGCAGTACTGGTGGTTTTGTCTGACCTTCATACTGCTTTTCTGTCAAATTTGAAGAATAGTAAGTAGATCCATTATACGTTGGTGATCAGGTGCATGACATTTGATTGGAACTAAAAGTGCAAGTAGTGAATGGGTTGTAAAAAGACCTGTGCTAGCATCCAGAGCAGAGTAGGCAGGATTGGGAAATGCCCCACTAATAAATAGCATTACATGAAACAGTTCACTACCTAGAGTTGGTCTAATTTAGATGTATCACACAGAATGCAAACATTCTAAACAGGAATGCAGATCTTACTGGTTTGGGTGTTCTTGGTGAATAAGGTCAAAAGGGACAACGAATGGTTAATTCCTTATGATGTAATGTATTTTATGATATCATTTGGTGCTTATGTTTGGATAGAAACATTGATATTGTTTAGAACGAAGACAAGCCTTTGGGTTGTACCCCCTGCTTAGTTTGATTCTGGACTCACTATGCTGGAACATTTCAAGTGCTCTTCCACAGAGTCATATGACGATCAATGTGCTGATGTGTATAACCAGCCTTGGATCACGACGAGTAGCAGTTGTTTAATTAACGCGACCAATATGATTTAAAAAATTCAGTCGCTCGAGAAAATATTTTGTATGCCTACTGGAAGCTTGGTCTTAACTTCTAATGATTGAAAGAAGAGATGTCATGTCATTCTATGTGTACCTGATTTTGCCTGGTGCATATGTCCCACAGGAGGCTGCAAACAATGATAATGGCCGAGCGCCTCATTCTGCCTGGAGGAATTATGATGACTTCAATGAATATTTTTGGTAGGTTTTGGTAATGTATGCTTCAGTGCTGGGGGAAGCTTGCGTACTCTCCTTGTCACCCGCTTAATTATTTTCTGTTTGTCTTTTAGGTCATTGCGTTGCTTTGAACTTAGTTGGCCTTGGCGCAAAAGTTCACCATTCTTTATGAAGCCAAAACGTACGTCTAAGGTAAGGTGTTTCAGTGACCGTGCACTACATGCAACATCTTTGTTTTTGAGTTTTTACTTTTGTAATGGAATTGCTAGCCAAAAGCATCCATTGAAGTCATGGTCCATCTAGGACCTATCTTTTAGTCTTTTACCTTCTCTCTGTCTGGGAAGGGTTTTGAAGACATCCGTAAAATAGGTGGACTTGTGTGATAAATCTGATACAAGCGGAGGGGCATCATGCTTTGAGCTAGGGCAATCCTGTCCATAGTTTACTGTCCTTCTCGTTGTTTTTCTTAATCTTTATAGCTTATTTCATCACAAAGAAGGATCTTTTTCAATTGCATTTTTCATGATACAAGGGAACTGCATTGGCAGACACAGGCTAATTGAATCTGGTTCAGAGCAGCCCTGCTTTAGGGCTTTAGGTATTTATCTGTCACCATGATTTTTCCTTTATGACATAAAGGCTCCATAACTGGGGCGATGTTTTACTGTGGGAGGCAAAATTTCGGGTTCAATTAAAGGTGAAAAATCTCATGATTCAAACATACAGTTCTTGTCCAAAACATGGTTTAGTTTAAATATGAGAACACTCAGTTTGGGTGAAAACTTGGTTTGTATTGTTAAAAATTGGACTTATGTCCATTTACGTAAGATGAAAATTTCATGACTATACCATTTTTGCCTGAAGTGGACCAAAGTCAGGATAACAATGTTGGATGAGATTTTGCTAGTCTGTATGGTTAGCATTAGTTGGATTGTTTCCTGGAAATATTGTCAGAAGGCTTACCATTCATTGTCCTTTCTGTGTTGTTTGATGCTTGGTATCTTCTTCTATTATGATCTATCCTGTCTCTTCTACATGTAGAACTTACTGAAGTCTGATGGGGGCAAGAGACGGGGAAAAACATCTTTTGTAGAGCATCGTACGTTCTTTCATCTATACCATAGCTTCCATCGCCTGTGGATATTTCTTCTCATGATGTTTCAGGTACTCCGCCAATCTTCTAGTCATAGTTTCTGCACTCACTGCTCTGGTGTTGTTTTACTTTTCTTGTTTTCATTGTTTACTGCCTTTGCCAGTGTATCTCGAAGCTTATAGCAACTTGTAGCTCAATAAGAATGAGGAGAAATGGATGCTTGTGATTATACTTTGTAGTTGTTTTAAAAAGGCAGTGTTGTTACAAATTAATGTTGCTGACATTAGGGTTTTTTTTTTTTGGGGGGGGGGGGAGGGGGAACTATTAACAGGTCCTCTCAATTCTGTTAGTAGTGTACCTTGTTTTAGTTGTCTATAAGGATGATTTATTTACTATGGTCTTCTATTTCTTTTTAAACTTTTTAGTTGGTTGTATACATATGCTGTTGTTCTATCCTTGTATTGCCAACGAAGGGAGGTTTAGTTGGGCCTAAGGTTTGTCTATTGCGGATGTATGTGATTTTCTATGTTAATTTACAGTCTGATTGGTGACTTTCACTCTGAAGTTTTATGTTTCAATCATTTAAGCTTCTATATTTCAGGCACTTACCGTTATCGCTTTTAATAATGGGCAAATTAATTCAATTACTATAAAGCAAATCCTTAGTCTTGGGCCAACATTCGTCATAATGAAGTTTATTCAGAGTGAGTTCCCTTCTAGCGAGTTATATTGCGTAAATTTGGTTGCATTCATTCTTTTGCTAAAACTTTTTGCTTCTCTTAAAGCAGATTAACTTATACTCGCTGTCTCTGAATGACGATCCTCTTTGACTTTTGGTAAACATTAAGGAAGTCAAAAATGGTATTTAGATATTTGTTACTTCACCCAAATTGCCCATTGTCTTTTATATGAAATTGAGAACTAAGGGTTAAAATGGACAATCATATTAGAGCATAATCACTAGATAGAAAGTAGGGAAATTAACATGAGACAAACAAAAATAAAAGGAGGACAATCATTTAGTTACAAAGGGAGTATTTTTAAACATCTTCGTTAGTAAATATGTATGATGAGTTTAAATATCATTGGCATTGTGTTCTGACAGGTGTTCTAGACATTATTATGATGTATGGGGCATATTCAACAACGCATCACATGGCTGTCTCTCGTATATTTCTTCGTTTCATCTGGTTTGGAAGTGCTTCAGCTGCCATAACGTTTCTTTATCTGTAGGTTCCTGTCTACTTTGTTGGGGTTTGAGGCGCCTCTTACAATAACAGTGAAGCTTTGACATGTGGAATGTACTTGTGCTAATCCTGCAGGAGATCTATTAAAGGGGATGTGGCTATTTACAAAATTTATGTTCTTGTAATCGTTGTATATGCTGGTGTTCATACTTTCTTTAGCTTCCTCATGCGGATTCCAGCTTGTAACCGACTTACAGATCGATGTGATCGTTGGTCGGTAATTCGCTTCATGAATTGGATGCATATGGTATGCATTTTATCTTGTAGGTCTTGAGATGTTTTATTGCGATGGTGGTGTTGATTTCTTTGCATTTGTTTCTGACTCTTTTCGAACTTGTTTACTGATGCCATTGTTGCCTTCAATTTTGTTGTAATTGAAGGAACGATATTACATTGGGCGTGGAATGTATGAGAGGACTTCCGACTTTGCAAAGTAAGTACCTAATCTTCAGATAACTATCCTCTTCTTACTCCTCTGATCCCAGGTGCCTTATAGTGAAGAAAACATTAGGGATAACATTATTACACTGTGTGTGTTAAGTGGGTATGTAGTAGACACAGATTAAGAAATTGGTCCTCTGTTGGAGCTATCATTTTCAGTTTTTGTATGTGTTGATGTTGTCAGTGATGAATATAGTACACCAGGAACAGTACCCAGGTATTGATCCATGAAACCGTTGAAAATACATTTTGAAAATCTTGTCAAAGGAAAGCTAGAACCAATAAAAACAAGATAGCTCAAAAGAGAAGAGATAATGTCAGTCCATAACTAACGGTCTATCTCTGGTTGCACACACACACACACACACACACACACATGTACATCTGATCTTGTACATTTGCTTCTTATAGAAGTCAAGCAGAAAGATAATCTGTGCATTTAAGCTTAATTACCTCTTTTCTCTATCAATTTTTCATCCCGCTAAACTATTTCTATTTTGTTGCTCTCCATGTCTTGCAACAAATGACTAACTTCCAAGTGTAAATTTAATCTACCAATAATAATTCCAACAGTGGTATCAAAACAAACACAAAGTCCAACAGTTGTATCAAGAGTAACATGACAAAATCCAACATAAGCAAGTTTGTCTATGTTGACTCTTTCCTCAAGCAGGGAGATAAATCCATGCTAGTTTATCAATAGAAAACAGTAAATCCAACCTAAGATTTGCGCTTTCTTAACTAGGTCCTGTGACTCAGAAACGGTTCCTGAGATCACCTTTTGGCGCTAATTGGATTGTCACTGTCTATTCTTGTTTGTGGTTTGGTGCAAGATTCAGTTCTATGTATGTGTTCTTTCAAATATTTGTAGCAGCTGCTCATAATCATCTGAGTGTCTTGTGTCTTTTTCTTCAATGTAGTCTCCCCTACTTATCTATGCTGTAGCCTGTAGTCTTGTGTCCTTTTGAATCGCTTAAGGACTGCAATTGGCGGTGCTCTGCTCTGATATTTAATTCTATGTCTTTGACCTATCAGACCGTTTGTGAATAATGTGTAACGGCTAGTATCTTTCAGTCTCATTAAATTTACTCTCTGGGTTTGTTGGAATTGACTTCTCTACTTGTACGAGAAGGTTGCCTATATTTGGATCTCCCCACATTTGCTGAGGCGGGATCCACACATCTGCTGAGGCTGCTGTTGGTATTTACAGTTTGATGATGCCTATATCATGTCCGATTTGGAACTTGACCTTGTGCAATGTCTTTGATGCTTGTATTTGTAAATTTTCTTCCTGTAGGTATATGTTTTTCTGGATTATTGTCTTGGCTGGAAAACTGTCTTTTGCTTATTTTCTCCAGGCAAGTAAATATTTAAGTCCTTGATCCAACATATTCTTCATACTACCTCAGTTCATCATTTTATGCAAGTTCTAATTCTGATATTCCCCGATTTTGAACAGATTAAGCCATTGGTTAAGCCCACACTGGCAATAGTGAGAATGAATAATTTACAATATTCTTGGCATTCTTTTATATCTCGAAGTAAGTGACTGTTTATCCTTTTTATCTTGAAGCTAGAAGACCAGGGGTCATAAGTTTTTTGTTTGAGTATTCAATAGACATGTATAATTCATGCCTCTTCTTGCAGCTCACTGCTTCCATGAAAGAAGCTTTGGTAACCCAACTGTGCTTGTTATCTAGATTGCTATGATTTCTTTGGATAAGCTAAACTAATTTATTAATCGAGAAAACATGAGCAAATGTATTTGGCCACATGGACCATGTATTGTGTCATATTAGAGGCTAAAGTCCCAGTGGGGAGAGAAATTCTGTGGCCAGAGGGGTTTATTCTTTTGGGAACAGTCTATGTTTGTGATGGCTTTTTTGTTGTTGTGGGATGAGTAATCAAATAGTTGCATTAAATGACATCAGGCGGATATCATGTACAAAAGAAGGCAATATCAAAATAACATCATGCCCTCAAGCTTTTTACAATAATTATGTCCACAAAATCCACAAAGTCACCTTTGTACCATTACCGTTTGTGACAGATATTGTCATACATTATTCGTTTATTTGTACTTTCTTCCTTCTTTAATGTGTATTATCTTCCATAAATCTGAAGTCATTCAAATGCTCTGTATGAGGTCATTCTTCCCATGGAGCTTGTTAAAGCTTGTGCTTTGTTTTCTTGCTTGTTGCAGATAACTACAATGTTCTGTCAGTTATCAGTATATGGGCACCGGTGTTTTGCGTGAGTCTGCATACCTATAATCTCTCTTACCATCTGCCTTCTATCACTAATCCTTGTTGCTATGCCCCTACTGGAATATGTGAAAACTATTTTTTTTTTATAACGTAAATTAGTTTGTTGTTTGTCAACTATTATAAGACAAAATGGGCATTTGAGAGATATTACAGGAATTCCTTTTTTTCTCTCTGTGTTTTGTGGATGGGCTGTTGTTTTAAGCTGTCTTCCAGTTACCAGCAAGGCTAGGCATATTGTTAGAAAGTGTTACAGCCATGGTTTCTTGATGAAGCACTTCCTGCTGTACCAATTGCACATGCTTGATGCTTTTGGTTATCTCTGATTTAGTGTTTTTGGATTCTTAATTGTGATTTGGGGCTTTGGGCTTTCTCCCCCAGCTGTAGGTCTTCGTAAATTGGAAAAGCTTTTTTAAAGAAAAAAAAAAAAGAACAATGGTTGCTTAAGAACCAGAGGATAGCTCCCCCCCAAAAAAAAACCCGGGAAAAGGGGGAGAAAAAACTAGAGCTGTTAAGCAAGTAGTGAAAAGTGGAAAACAATTTTTGCTTCTATGCTCTTAATTTGCCAATAACAAGTTCTCGTGTATTTCTTTTTTTAATTTATTTTCTTTTTATTTTGGCCCCCCTTTGGGGGGGCGCCCGCAGGGTTGGGGTACGGTGTGCATGTGGCCCTTTGGCTGACAAAAATAGGCTTTGAAGCCAGCTTCCTCTGCAGCGCTCAAACACTTTATCTATATTCTAGTTGACATTTTCCCATCATGACGAACCATGGTTCTTAAAGCTTCATTCTGATTCTAATTTCGTTTTCGAATTTCGTTATCTGCCAAATATATACCCTGTAGGAAGATCACTAGTTTGCACAATCCCTTTCTGTAATAAAGCATGCCTTCTTGCCACAAAAAAAAATAAAAAATAAATCCTGTACATGTGAGCCAATAAACATCTGAGAACACATCATATCCAAGCCAGTACGCTCAGCTTGGCACCAAAACAAAAAAAGAAGAGGAAAATCCCATGATTATCCTCTCTACTACCATAATAAAATCATCTTAGTCGTAAAATATTGTTCGAATGCACTTTATGTTGCAGTTTTCCATTAATATGACCATTTGCAATGGTAGTTTCTTCGATAGTTTGTGAAACCAAGCCTCTTTTTTTTTGTTTTTTTTTGTGGTGCTTGGGGGGGGGGGGGGCTTCGGGTGAGAGAGTGAAGGGGCTCAACACTAATATTTATGATATGCCAATGGGATGTAATTTGACTGGGATTGATCGTTCATATTAATAGTTATATGTTCAAAGGACAGAGGGAATCTATTGTCACATAGGCAAGGAAAATACACAAAAATGAATTTACTCAAGTCACAGTCCACTCCACACAATTTTTTGAAAATATTTAAGGAAAGTGATTTCAGTTAAATAACTAAATGGTGTTCTTCATTATGATAATAATTGTTTTGAACTGAAGAACAAATTTATTCTGGTGACTAAAAGCAAGTAGAAAACTTTTGAAACAGTTTGTTTGAGCTCAAAATTCTGTATCTTACTTAAGAATCTATTGGTGATTTACTAAAGTTGAAAGGATGAGAATATTCTTGGCTAAAATATGCATATCTTGCTGTTTGTTTATCTGATACGTTTGTATCCTTCCCTTTTATTGCAGATCTATCTGTTAGACATCTATGTGTTCTATACCATTTTGTCTGCTGTTTGCGGGTTCATGCTGGGGGCAAGAGATGGACTAGGAGAGGTGAGTTATTTCAAGTATGATGTCCACATCTAGACTTGGCGCCATAAAAATAAATCTTAAATTGGATTTTGAATTCCTTGTAATATTGTGGGGGCCCACAAGTTTATTTGTTTGGAACATGTCAGATTCGTTCACTGGATGCTCTTCAGGAATTGTTTGAGAAGTTTCCTCGAGCCTTTATGGAGAAACTTCATGCTTTGCCTTACAAAAGGTTTATCCAGCTTTTGTCTTTTCCATCCTTTTTTTTGCCCATCTTATTACACTTTTATCTTTCTGTAAGTTCTGGTAATTCTAAAACTTTACATGCAAATCCATCCATGGCATCTGAATGCTTGCTTCTGTGTTCAGGGTTCCCAAAAATGCAACTAGCCAGGTTGGTTCAATGATCTAAAATTTTGCTAATACTTCACATGTTCTTGGTGTTGCTACTGTCTTCTGTAAAGTGTCAATCAATCTGGCTGCTATTGCTTGGTTATGCATTAAATTATTTTATATTGATGTTACTACACTGTTGTGAGAAGTTATGTGCGGACGACTTCTTCATTGGAGGCTTTCTAGTTGTCAGGGGAGTTATGTGGATGTGCGGACTCTGCAATGAAATTGTGAAAACTGTCTTTCTCTGCAATATGAAAATTGAATATGTTCATGTTTGTCATTGTTAATTTGTTATGCAATTTATATATTCCAGTTAAAACTGTTTATACCCTTCCCGCGTCCTGCATTGTTCCCATCCCACTTCCCTTCCCCATTAGTGTTACACCCATTGGGGTGCAAGATATCAGATCTTGTTGGCTTATAGAAAGTGATGGAGTTCTTGCGCTCTTGTCTGTGCATCATCCTTGTGATTTCATGGAGACAAGAATGCCATATGGCTTAGCAGTTTGTATAATGGAGCTTGGTTATTGCAGTAAGGAAAAAATGTGGAAGTTTCAGTAAGTTACCTGTAGGATCATTCTGTATCTGTATCATATGTAGCTCAGTTGAGATATATAGCCTATTGTCTTTCTGGACAAAACTACTATTTAGACTTTCAATGGTGATTGTGAGGGCATTTTTTGGCAACTTGATTAGTGACTCTTTTGCCTTCTTGTTCTCTTGCCGCCTCGTTTTCATCTCTAGAAGAATTTTGGGTTGTTGCATTGGGTTTCTGAGCTTACACATTGCTTAGAAAGACAAAGACGGGAGTCTGGTTTTATAAATTTGTTCTGACCCTGCTTTCCTTGTATGATTCTGTTAGATCTCTGTGCTATTCTCTTGTGTCTCTAAACTTTTGTTGTATTCTATGTATGGGCTGGGTAATTGGGGGATGGCTTTATGCTGTACTAGGGGGTTATAATTGCAACATTCCACTTGGCCAGATTTTTCGGCCCCAGAAACTCTATGTTCCTGTGGACTTACAAATGTTTTTGTTTATGTAACCAAGGAATTAAGAACAAGCAAGGATGCTGCTGCTCAATTCTCGCCCTTCTGGAATGAAATCATAAGGAACTTGCGAGCAGAAGATTATATTACTAACTTGTCCGTTTCGTTGGCAATCCCTCTTCTCTCATAATTTTACATATCCAGTTTGCTTAGATGTCTATATTTTTCTGGTTCGTTTTGTTATCTTTCTGTCTTATTTTTAATTAGTATTTGTTATTTTCATGTCTCAGGGAAATGGAGTTGCTTCTTATGCCCAAGAATTCTGGAAACCTGCCCTTGGTTCAATGGCCTCTCATCCTTCTTGCGAGCAAGGTTCTTGAGATTGACTATTGTATCTTGTTGCTATTATGGATGCGCACACTCATGAGAATTTTTGTAGATATTTCTTGCAAGAGACATTGTAGCTGAAAGTATAAACAATAGAGATTCTCAAGATGAACTCTGGGAAAGAATTTTAGAAGATGATTACATGAAGTATGCTGTCATGGAGTGCTATCACTCCATAAAGGTTATCTTGATGGTGGTATTGGAGGAAGAAGGAAGGAAATGGTCAGTGAAAAAAGGAATCTAGTGCTTTTGTGTAAGCTAAGTTTTCCCACAGATTCCAATGCTTTTGAATGGAAGCTGTGACTGTGACTGAGATTCTCTTTGACTTACAGGGTGGAGAGGCTCTATGAAGATATGGAAGCAAGCATAGCGAAGAAGTCTATGCATGTGGATTTTGACCTGAACAAGTTATCGCTGGTTATACAGAAAGTCACTGCCCTGATGGGAGTATTGGTATGCTTACTTTGTTGCATTAGAAGTAAGGAAAAAGCAGTCCTCTAGACTTTAGACCTTCTGTGGTTCAGGAAGTTGTCATAGAGGAACTAGAACTCTTGTTGGAAAGTTCGATATGTATGCTGCTGTTGCTCTTGCCCATTCTTTCAGTGTTTGGAGTTTATGTGGGCATTTTTTTAACCAGATTTATTTTGTTTCTTTTGGTTGTGGGATTTGCGACTAGGCTAGAGGGCTGATCATATTTGGATTATATGATGACACTACATGGAAATATTTGAAGGCCTTCCCTACTTGAGATTGCCTTATGGTTAATGTTAGACTTGTCAGTTCGGACAGGTGGGTTAAATATGGGTCAAGCGTATTTGGGTTTGAGTAAAATACTGGTCGGATGTATTTCGGGTTCGGGTAAAATACAGGTCAAGTGTATTTCGGTTTTACGGGTTTCGGATCAACCCAACAGGTGTAGAGCGCCTTTTCTGTGAGTTATTTTTCTTTTTTCAAAATCAAAAATTCTGTATATTTATTACCCAAAATTGTCAGTATTTAATGAAAAGGCATAATATTAAAAATATTCAAACTTTTTATTATAATACATGAATATCTTATATGAGCGGGAAAAGAATCAAGCTCCACTTGATTTTGGATATATCGATTCGTACATTGAAAGAAGGTCAATAGCGGGTCGGCCATTTATTGGCAGCCCGTTTAGTGCATTTTATTGGGTTGTAGCAGTTTGACCGCTAATAACTTATTCAATAATTTAATATTTTTATTAACTAACCTACCAATGTTCAATCAAGTAAAACTTTATTAATGGGCCAACCTCAATATGAATACGGCTAGCCGTTTTCTACTAGTCATAGTTCAAGACTAGTTAGAATGAAAACCAAATAAAACTGAATAAAAGAAGTACAAGATATTATTTTGCAGTTATTAAAAATTTAAATTATTGCAAATTTATTATTTTAAAAAATAATTAGACATATTTGTTTAACTAAGTATATAATGATATGACTTGCCCATCTTTAATGCTTGTCTTATTTTAAATTAACTTTTTACAAAAGATTAGATAGTTATTTCATGCAATTTTATACCCGTTTTTAATGTTTTTTCATTTAAAAGTTGTGTACGATATTATTTTTAGAGAATGGAGAAGAAAAATAAGGTTATTATTGTTTAATTTATAAATAGATGGAATAGTTGTGTAATGTCTTTTTAAACTATTCGATAAAAATGACTACCATTATTGTTAAGAGAGATAAATTAGAGAAAAATAAAAAACTAAGGATATAATGTTCGGGTCAAGTGGGCGGGTTTGGGTTCGCGTCAAGTTTGACCTGCCAAGTTGTGGGTTTTCGGGTCCGGGTCTAGAAAATCATGTTCAAAACCCAAAATTTTCGGGCAAGTTCGGGTGGGGTTTCCAGGTCGGGTCAATTTTTGCTAGGTCTAGTTAATCTTGTTTTCTATTTATCATTATTGCTAGTTTTGAACTTGCGAACCGTGTGTTGTATAGTTGCAGCATGAAAATTGTCTTTGTAATTTTTCGCTCATTGCACTGCTGCATATGTAATCCTTGTTAATGTAACCACTATTCTTTATTGGTCTTCTGAGTGTGCTTTTGTTTGTAACAGAAAGGGTCTGAGACATCTGATCTCAAAAAGGGTGCTGTTAAAGCCATGCAGGATCTGTATGATGTCATACGCTATGATGTCCTCGCCGTCAACATGAGGTGAAACCCCTTGCTGTCCATTTCTTTCCTTGCATCTGTCCTCTACCCTCACATATCCATTGTCAGAAGGAAGCAAAATTCCTGGGACGCCCGGGGGGGGGGGTGGGTGCTGGTTTCGGCTAAATGATTATTACTTTGGTGTTTACAGGGACCATGTGCAGACATGGAACATAATGTCAAATGCACAGGCTGAAGGCAATCTTTTCTCAAACTTGAAGTGGCCAACAGACCCAGAAGTGGTATTTTTTACTCGTTTCTTGTGCATTTTAAATATGTATCATAGGTAATTTTTGCTTGAGAAGTATCTAAGTCTGCAAAATTTGCAGAAAACCCAAATTAAAAGATTGTATTCACTTTTTACCATCAAAGATTCAGCAGCAGACATTCCAAAAAATCTTGAGGCTCGACGAAGACTGCAATTCTTTACGAATTCCTTGTTTATGGACATGCCTGAGGCAAAGCCTGTGCGAGAAATGATGTCGTTCAGGTGGCAATTAATTGTCATTTTGTTTTCATTTTCTCCAGCTCTAAAGGATCCCTAATGAACCCTTCTCTGTGTGCTGTCTTTTGCAGTGTATTCACTCCTTATTATTCAGAGACAGTTCTTTACAGTTTGAATGAACTCCGTAAGAAGAACGAAGATGGAATATCAACTTTGTTTTACCTTCAAAAAATTTATCCAGGCATGTTCTCTATCGAGCTGCATAAGGAAATATTGTCTTCACAGTCATTGTTGTGTGTGAGTCCATTTTTATGCTTTCCTTTTTCACAAGCTGGGGGCTAGAATCATTGAGGAATCGGTGTCCTCTCTGGGGACTAAGAGATGTTGCAACTCACAATTCTGATATTAACTCCACTCAACCCAAATTTGGAAATGGTCTTGCTCCTATAGCTTTAATATTTGCTTGGAAGTATTTTTGCTCGAAAGATTGTCACTTACGTGCTAAGCAAGGAATTTGGATATATGTGTGTATGCAGTTACAAATGCTTTGAGGTAGTTTTTTTAAAAATATTCAAGAAAAAGTTAGGAAGAATAAAACGCCATAATTAGATTTTTTTTTTCTTTTTAAAAAAAAAAAAGAATAGATAGATGAACATTAGGGGGGATTGTGAACAAAGCCATTGAAACTCAACATTCTTGAGAAACCTAGACGATTGGGCAGTAGAAAGTATATCAAGTCTATGGGCTTTACTTGTAACTATGAAGGTTGTGCTTAAAGACAATTATGTGATTGTTCAGGCATATGATGATTAGGATCTTTCATTGTGCAGAGCCTTATTAGAGTCTGGAAGGGTCTAGCTGTGCCAATTTTCTTGTCATGAAAGTAAAAACTCCCACCAAAGATTTCTTTTTCTTTCTCCCTGCTTGGCAGCTACTTTAGGCCGGATTCCCATAGAGGATATGCTGAAAAGAAGAAATTTCAATGTAGCAAGCAGGTGTCGTGTGTCTAGAGTAGGGAGAATCCATGGCTACTTCTCTTTGGCATTTGTTGTATTATTAGGGTGGTGGGTTCAACTGAGGAAATGCAAAGATGATTTGATTGGTTAGGGAAGGAAGATGAAGACGAGTTGGTGCTTCCGTGCTTGGTATTTGTAAGATGATTCCTCTGGCTATCTAGTAGAATGTTTAGAAAGAAAGGTGCTGACTGTGACTGGTGTAGTATTTTAGGACTTTGTGTATGCAAAGTCATGTGCTGAATACGGAACGATATGGAGCTATTTGGATTTTATACATAATACAATTCATGGGTGAGTGATGGCATGGTGAGTTTTGTTTTTGCCTCTTGGAGAGGGGTGACGTCTCCTTGGTGTGGTAATGCACTTTTATCACTCATATAAAGAAGGTAAGCTGTGAATAGACAATTTTGGTTTGCTTAGATACTTAGTTTTAAGTTATAGACATTGAGGTTCGAGAATCTGTGCATCTTGAATTTACAAGACTAGGCCAATGTTGGATCCAGATTGAATCATATTATCATATATAAGTTTCTTTTGAGCGAAATGAGGAGGACAAGATGGGGAAGAGGAAAGAAATTGACATCAACATGAATGTCAATATGTCCAGAATAAAGTTGCCTTGAAAGGTCATAGAAGCTCTAGGCTCACGAGGTCTGGGCATGGAGTGGAAGAGGGGCTGAGGTGGAACACTGGACATGATCGTGACCCACAATTCCTGGTTATGCAACTCTGTCAAACGCAATTGATTTTTAAGCAACCTGGTTGCTATTTTTGCATTTGTCTTCAGAAGAGCATCCTACTTTTCTGGAACTGTGGTCAGTAAGGGATGCCAGTGTATGAAGTTTTCAGCAGTGACTTCTGACTTTTGACCTGCTTTCTGATATACCAACATGTCTTCTTCGTTTCGAAGTTAATGCTTTTTTGTCACTTTTTTTTAATTCTTAGTTGGGACAACGCCCTTCTGTAAGTAGTTCCTGTTTGCATGACTTTGTGCAAATAGAATTGGTTTCGGCTCACCAGGGCTTTTGAGTTTTTGGATCTTTTCATTCAGCAGAATAGCACAATCAATGTTGCTTTTTGGTCACCAATGTGTTGCCTTCGATTTAACTTGCTTTCCTGCCTAACCTGTTTAAACCACATAACAACTTATATTTTCAAATGAAACTAAAACCTCGAAATAGCGAATTATAAACAGGAAATGTTAAAAATTGTAACACGCCTCATTGTCGATATGTATAAGAGATGGGTTAGTGGTTGCATGAAAAGACCTACTTTGTTACACATCGCAGCAAGTCATTCTAGAGTTGATATGAAACCTTAACCTGTTTATAGGCATTTTTTTTCTCCAGTGTTTCTTTTCTTTCAAAAGGGGGAAACACCTATTTAATTAAGCTGTTACTTTGGCCTATTCGTTAAGATGTTGAAATTTCATTCCAAGCGAATTTTTATTTTGTGTTCAGTTCCTTTCATGTTATCTTCTCATGTTGGCTTAACCGATGTGCTGGCTGCACAGATGAATGGAAGAATTTTCTTGCTCGGATAGGTCGTGATGAGAATGCAAATGAGACAGAGATTTTTGATAATCCTAGTGATGTAGAAGAACTCCGTTTTTGGGCATCTTATCGTGGACAAACATTAGCGAGAACCGGTAAGGGGGTCACAGATATGTGTATGTAGATATGTGTATATTCTCAGTCTGACACTAATGTTCTCCATCTGGTGTTGCTATGATATGAGATTAGATAAAATTACATCAATCTGTTCCAGTAGTTAAAGTCAGGGGTTAATGAAAGTATTAAAATTTAGTACATATTAGATGGACTGGAATGAACTTTTACATTTTTTTCTCCTTTTTTTTTCCTTTTCTCTCTTTTCTTCCTTACCGGAATATGCAAAGAGCACATGTACAATAAAATGGCAGCTGGTTTGACACTTTCATCTAGGCATTCCTCACATGTTGGACATGATGCCATATATCACATCCTGTTTTTGTTTTTTCCTTTCTTTTTTTTTGCCTATTCCTTTTCTCTCTCTTTTTTTTTGGTTGGCCAGGGGGGGAGGGGGTGTTGCTCTATGGTGGTTACCAAATCTGGAGATAAAGGCACATGTCCAGAAAATTGATTGTTGATTTGGCCAGTGCACTGCTTGTTATCTGGGACCTCTCAAAGTGTGGCACATATTTGAAGCTCCTCAACTTTTGCACAAGCTCAAAATGTGGATGCATAATGATCTTTGAATTGTTGTAATCTTGCTAGGTTTTTGGGGCTGTCCCTTGAATGTATCGTCTTCATTTTCACATTTAATTATATCTGTCAACAATTTTTGGTATTTGATACTCTGGCAGCTTCTTATGGTAGAGCTACGATGATGTTCCTCTCTTGATTGCCTATCTACAACTCTACACTAGCTCTATTTGACATGAATGCCCTTTTATATGGATAACCATGAATTTGCAGTGCGTGGAATGATGTATTATCGTAAAGCTTTCATGCTGCAAACCTACTTGGAGAGACTAGCTTCTGGAGGTGTGCTTTGATTACTTTTGACACTTTGTTGTTTTTATTTTTCAATGTTTTAGTTGCTCATATCATACCATATGTTATGCACTAATTACGATTATCTGGGACAGACTCTTGCAAAACATTAACCTTTGTACTTGTTTTTATGTCTTCTGTTTCTGTAAAAACAGGTGTGGAGACTGCCAAGGACTCACTGGATTGCCAAGGGTTTGAGCTATCTCCCGAAGCACGGGGTCAGGCGGATTTGAAGTTTACATATGTTGTCACATGTCAGATATATGGAAAACAGAGGGAAGAGGGAAAGCCTGAAGCTGCGGACATTGCTTTACTCATGCAAAGGTGAGTGATAAAGTTTTGTTTGATAAGGAAAGCCAAAAATCATGAGTTTATGATAGGTCTTCTCATGGAATAGTGACGCTTATATGTCGTCACAAATCTGCCTTTTTCTCTCTCTCACTGTTATAATGAGTGTCTGAAATTTTATTATTTGCTTCTATTTTAGAAATGAAGCTCTTCGAGTTGCTTTTATTGATGTTGTGGAGACTTTGAAGGATGGGAAGGTGCAGACTGAATACTACTCCAAACTTGTGAAGGCTGACATAAATGGGAAGGATAAGGTGAACATCTGCAACCCCTGCAGTGAAATCTTGTGCCAGGGTGCATGCATGTGATTCTGGAGAATCTATGCTTGGCATGCCCACTTGTTTGATTGAGTCTTAGTTGATACTTTTATTTTTTGATTGAGTCTTAATTGAGACTTTTATTTTCACTGCCTTTTTTTTTTTATAGAAAAGGAAAGTTCATTAATGAAAAGTCATACGGCATCTTCATCTATAATTTTCTAACAAGAATATGTTCTCTGCTTTATTAATAAACCTTCTGTCCAGAGTCCCAATCTTTTTGTCTTTTCTTTTGTTGGTGAGAATATACTTAGCTTTTAGATTTAACTAGTGTAGACCCGTGCTTTGCACGGTGATTTATAAAATAGATAATAAGTTGTTTACAAAAGACATATAGTTGCTATTATTATTTAGAAAAGAAGATACAAATAAGTTACTTAGTAAGTGATATTGTTATAAGTATAAATAAATTTTCACTATAAAAATTTAATAAGCCTAGTTATTATATTTAGAATTTTTTAGTAGTATGTACTTTTTTATCCTTTTCTTTTAAGGGATTTTTATATTTGAAAATAGATCTATTATGATCACAATTTCATTCAAGTTATCTCAATATGTAGTTACAATACGTCAAAATTAGTCATCCATGATGTGCTTAGGCTCCTCCTTTTGAAATCATGAAGTTAAGTGGCCTTTTGTTGGAAAATATGTCATCGAATTCTTCTTTAAACAACATATCTCCCTAAAGTTAGTATTCCACTTAAATCATGAGTTGCAATACAAATGAGTTGTTGTAGATTTAGGACCATAAATTTAGTAATTTTAGCTGATTTGAATTAAGCAAATTTAATTTTTTGGAGAAAAGGGGGATTGGGAAAATAGTGGATATATAGATTTAGAAAAGTAATAAAAATTATCATATATGGTAGCTGGTTTATTGATTTGAAACTACTACTAATTTATATAAGTTGTTCAATCTCAAAAGGAAAGATAATGAGTTAGCAGAACGACACATGTTAGGATATTCTAGTTAGATCATGGATCATAATTAGTTGCAGCATATTACCCACAGAGTTCTGACTGTTTGACTGTTTGTTTAGTTAACCCATAATTTAAAAACCCAAAAATAGTATTTTCAAATTTGTTCATTCGATTAGCTAACCTAAAATGGGGTTATTTTATTTCTTGAAATCATAAGGACCCATCAAACTCTCAATTAACACATAATTTTCGAAAAAGAACCCAAGAAATTAAAATTTTCTATAACCTTACCTTGTGATTTGTGTTTTAAATTAACTATATGACATGATTAATGATTTTGAACATTTGTCATGATTTATGAAAAAAACCTACAAATAGTATTTAAGAATACATTACAGTATTTTACTAAACAACAAAAACTGTTACATTGATTTAAGCATCCATTGCAGTATTGAATGTATGCCATGATAAAAAATATATAGAGATAGTGTTCAAGTATGCGTCGTAATTTCTAACTAAACAATTGAAATATTCAAGTGTGCATTATAGTTTCTAACTGAACAATGGAAACAAAAAATTATATTGATTCAAACATGCTTTTAGTATTAAACGTATGCGATGATTTTAACGAGAAAACTGAAAAATTACATTTGTTAATATTGGAGGCATATTTTGAAAGTGAATAAGTTAATCAAAATCGTTCTAAAGACTTTATAAATTAGGATCAACTTTTTAATATTAAACTCATCTTATATGTCCATTAATGCAACTTGATCCTACTGCTAGGGTTCTTAACCCAATGAAATCCCCCAACACCCCCTCCATATTGTTATAAACCCTAATCTGACCACCTCACTCAATTTTCAAAATAGCAAAACTTTTGAATATATAGAGGATTATACTCTTATCTATGTATGTAAAAAAGGAAGTCAAATTTTATAGTTTCTTTTATATATCTTAATAGTAACTTTTGTAAATTATGAAAATCATATTATAATTTGTAGTATAGATATTTGAAATTTTTTAATTGATGTAAATAAATAGGTCAGCAAATAATTTAGATACATGTGAAATAGTTTGCATTATTGTTTCCTTTAAAAATTTGAAATGTTAAGGAAGAGGATCAAATTATTAGAGTTTTTCTTGTAAAAAAACAAAAATTCATAAATAAACAACATAAATAAAACGTGAAAGAATCTAAACACAATTAAGGTACTAATACAATATAATATAATATAAGCAAATTTTTTTTAACCTAAGTAATAAATCGGATGGAAATAATTAAGAATATAAATGAATCAAACCAAACACCACCACTGTTAATCAAGCGTGACAAAGACTACACCTAAAAAAGTGACATTACGAATTGTAGCAAAAAATCAACGATGGCGTCAATTAGTGAAAGATTAAATATCAAGAAAAGAAAATTAAGCCACATATAGGAGGGAATTACAACAAAAAAGTACAAAAATTTCAATCAAATACGATCAAGCATTTTAACACTATTAATTACAAAAAAGGAGGTCACTTGCTAACGAATTAACAAATTAATACAAATAAATATATGAGGATGGGAACGATAATTATTATATATCTGAAAGTAAGGTAAAAAATATCACTTTGACACACATGAGCAATGAGCAAGACGACAGAATTGATTTCAACTATGAGACGTATTCTGATGTATAATTTCTACTATGAGTAAGAACTACTTGACTATTTACACTAATATTGAAGGTTCAAGAATGATATTTTTTTTATCTATAATTTTCATAGTTATTTGTCACTAACTATTTCATAATTCATATTTTCATAATTATGGGATTATTCTTTATTATGATTTGGCTTTATTATTTAAAATAATACTCAAGGTATAGTCACTCCATAATCTTTATTTCAACCATTACAGAATTATACTTATCGGGATTATGCTTTCTTAGGATCATTTCCTTAGTTGTTAATGATTTTTTTCAACCAGTACGGAATTATAATTCCTGATATTATACTTCCCAGGATTAATATTTTTCTACAATCTAGTGGTGATAAGGAGACATAATGAATTCAAAAGGTTTAAGAAGGATATTTTTTTATAATTTTCATAATCACTACTTACTGCATAATCATTCATTTTAGAAAAAAATACTCCATAATCCTCATTTCGACAATTGTGGAATTATACTTCATAAGATTATACTTTCTTACGATCATTTCTTTATTAATGATTTTTTCCTTTCCTACTATGTGAAAGATTTGAAAATTATAAATTAGCTATTTTCAACAATCAGATGGTTGTGATGAGGAGAGAGAATGAATCCAATGGTTCGAAATCTTTAATTAATGAGAATGCAAGAAAATTTCACATCATCACAACATTGCTTTTATATATAGTATAGATATCAAAACTAGGACTTTTATAAGGATTTTGAGTGCACACTTGGCTGCCCTAATGGGTCATTCTGTTGTCGTCATCAAACATTTGTTAAGCATGCTCATTATTGTTGAAGCTCTTCTCAAAACGCCTTTCTGGTTACTATGTGCAAAGAGACCCATAATATCCATCTTGCTATGTCCCACTAATGCCTGGAGAAGATATTGAAGTCATCCAGCCTTGGAGATTGATCTTTTCCAGGCTTGTTAACAGTGTTCCAAGTTCCAACTGTTGCACCCTGCGAATTCTGTTTTCAGTCCATTTGCCTCCTCCCGACTGAGAATATAATGTGCCGCTATCTTCTTGTTTCATAATGTCCTATGTCATCTTTGCTATGTTAAACAACCATTAATGTTTTATGCTTGATGGTCTGGGTGATTGAATTCTTTTGCATACTCTTATCTCTTCTGTTTCTGCATGATTCAGTAAGGTTCTTCTGTTGTAATCATACTTTCAGGAAATCTACTCCTTAAAATTACCAGGAAATCCAAAACTTGGTGAAGGGAAGCCAGAGAATCAGAACCACGCCATTGTATTTACTCGTGGACAAGCTGTACAGACGATTGACATGAATCAGGTAAATATGCATTGTGCCTACTCTTAATCTCTTCCAAATGTGATGTACTGGAGAGGTATTGTAGTGCTAAACCTATGCTACATATAGGCAGTCCGAACAACTTCGACTAAATTTTTAGGTCGTTTACCTCCTCTGGCTTTTCTTTGGTAGGTGAAAAAGGGTTTACTCTTTGAGGATTAAGGAGGACATTATGGTATGATTCCATATGTTTTTTGTTGTCATTGAAAGACGAGTGGTGATTTAAACTGATATTATTGAACGGCTAACATTATGTCAAGAAGACTGCATGGATATCATAGCCAGCAGATCCTAATGTTGAAGGCTTTACCTCCTACCAAAGTTTTATGATATATTCAAACTTAGCTTAAAATATATTTGCTCATGTACTAACCCCCCCCCCCCCCCAAAAAAAATAAAAAATAAAAAGAGAACGAAAACACAGTTATGTTTACAATAAGGAGGGAAATATAGCATGATTCTTTATTTTAAATTTGTTTCTCCCAAGGTAAGGGAGACAGTATGAAATGTGAGCTTTTGGAATGGCTATGCCTTAAGTGTTGGGTCCAGAACGTGAACATGAACAATTTTCACTCTCTACTGATCTTGATGCACAGCAAAACCAACCCATCACCATTGATAACTTGTCCGCTCATAGGCATCATTTTTGGCATTCTAGACATAAGCTTTGGAGAGAATAGTTCCTAAATTAGATTACATTGGTTTTTGGATTCTTCTAGCATCTAATGCTGCTGCCTCAAGAAGTAAATTATGAAGTTTCTTCTAGATTTGTATGATTATTAGATCTATAACCTTAAGGTACTCTTAATGGTTTACAGCTGACTTTCTCATGACAGCTGCTTGAAGTTGCCAATAATCATACTCCAAGTGTTAGTCGACTATAAGCCCTTTTCCTTGTTGCATGTCCAACTCAGGTGAGACCGACCTGAGTCTGTTTAAGGCATGTGTCATCATGCTTGGTGCACCCTACGACATAGCATATACCATCAGGATTACCCAAGACAGTACGTGGGCCTCAAGGGGTAGGTGTCGGAGGTGTGTGCTTGTTTGTCATGCATCAAAAGAATTCCCTTGGTATTCATGAAGCAGGCAGACAGCTGTCATTATGTACTGCAGGCTGGGTGTGGCCTTCATTGAGCAATTGGCTATCGCTAGGCATGAGTTGGGAACAGCAGCCTAGTAACAGAAAGGATTCAAATATTCCTTTTTTTTTTCCCAAGAGAATTGCAAGCCTTCACGGCTTTACCTTCAGCTCAACCCCAAGACCATTTCTATGCCATGACCGTGATGTTTATGACATTGCTGCTGTCTCATATTCATCCCTGTAGTGCCGCTGATGATTGATTCCATGGCCCCATGGACATGACAAGTGAGGGACAGTCTCAGGTTCCGCTCTTTAAAGCAGAATCACGTACCCACTTTGCCCAGTTTCATAGAAGCTGTCACATCACAACTGATTGGGTGGAAAAAATTCCATTGAGGTTAGATTCATTTCTTATAGGTTTTTGGGGAAATATCTGCTGTTTGTTGTTGGATGTGGAAATTCAACTCTTTTTGAAGGAGAGTGCACTGCCAAATTGATTGGGTCCCTAATTATAACCACAATTCTGCTTCTTTAAATGTGGGATTTATTTTTCCACTCATTTTTGAATAAATTGAGGGGTAAATGTTAGGAGTTCTCTCCGTTTCTTGTCATGATGGACTAGGTGTCGCATTCTTTGCTTGTTAGTAGCTGCGAAGTAGCAACCGGCCAGCGCTTTTCCAATGGAGGGTTGATAGAGAATTAGAGAGAGCCTCCTTTCCAGGTTGCAATATGATGGTAAAGGCTGTGTTCCTTGATATTGGTATACTATAGTGAAATTGGTAGGCGATGTTTCATTGTGTGGGTAAATTCCACAAAGCCTTTCATATGAGATTTATGCTCTAGCTACTTGTTTAAATATTTACTTGTTTTATACTTGCTATTGCAAGTTCAGCATCAGAATTTTCAAGGGATGCTTCACAGTTTTCATGGATAAGATTGTATGAGCAAGATCTTTCAAATTCCTGCTCAAGTGTGCACCTTTCATCCATCTATTTAGGTCAATTCATCACTTTTTATATTCCATCCGAGGGTGAGTTCTAAGATTGTTGATTGAAAATTCGGGAATATTTATGATCTTGCTGCTTCTTTGTAGTAGGACTGATTCAATGTAACAATTTGAGTTGTTTGTTCTATGTTAATTTAGGGCCTGCAGCCCCATATAAAATGTCAATGCTTCATTTTTTTTTTTCAGCTAGGAAATCTTATTGCTTTAGATTTGATGATGTTTAGGATAACTATTTTGAAGAGGCATTGAAGATGAGAAATCTTCTTGAAGAGTTCCATCGTCATCATGGGATTCATGCCCCAACTATTCTTGGTGTCAGGGAACATGTATTTACTGGAAGGTAACATCCATATGTATATTCTTTTTCACGTATGTGTGCGTGCATGTGTGTGTGTGTGTGTGTGTGTGTGTGTGTGTGTGTGTGTGTGTGTCTCATTATGACCATTATAATTCCGCAAAACCTATATGAATGCTTTAACAAGTTTTGTGCACTTCTGTGCAGTGTTTCTTCATTGGCTTCATTCATGTCCAATCAAGAATCTAGCTTTGTAACTCTTGGACAGAGAGTTCTAGCTAATCCTCTAAAGTAAGTTTACATTTGTTATGTGTAACTCTAGAATAGAATATGCATTGTGCTTCCTCAAATCCTGCTAAATTCTGATATACTTGATTTAACTGATTGTAATGTCTGCAGGGTCCGTATGCATTATGGCCATCCAGATGTTTTTGATAGAGTATTCCATATAACACGTGGTGGTGTCAGCAAAGCATCTCGTGTCATAAACATTAGTGAAGACATATATATTGGTTGGTTTCTATTTACTAGAGCACCTCTGTTGTCTACTGATGTTTCAAGTCTTTGGCATACCATCCTTTTTTCTTAAAAAAAAAAAAAGGAGACTCAATGACCAGAACTTGTTCTTTTGCTCAGTGAACATGCTGTTCTGTTCATAAAATATTTTTTCGCCATGACAGCTTCTTAAGTTGAACTAAACAGACCTCTGTCACCACACTTTTATATGTGCAGTTTATCTCCCGTGTTGTCACAACCCCCCCCCCCCCCCTCTTCAAACTTCTCATGATTCATAAAGACTCTTTTCCTTCTTTCAGAAAATAGAAGTCAACTAAGAATATGATACAATTAGTCTGTGACAGACTTTTATCTGGATTTTCAATACAGGATTCAACTCAACCTTACGGCAGGGGAACATTACGCATCATGAGTATATTCAGGTACATTAGCAATGTTATGATTTATGAACATAGGAAAAATGATTTCTGAATGTTGTCTACAGGTAGGTAAGGGGCGGGACGTGGGGCTCAACCAGATTGCTCTTTTTGAGGGAAAAGTTGCTGGTGGAAATGGGGAACAAGTCCTCAGCAGAGATGTTTACCGGGTTGGACAGCTGTTTGATTTCTTCAGAATGATGTCATTTTATTTCACAACTGTTGGCTATTACTTCTGTACCATGGTATGCTTCGTTTCTCCAAAGCTGAATCTGTTGCCTGCATAATTGGCAGGTAATAGGGAATACAAAAAGGTTGAGTTCCTACTAAAAACTGCCATCAAACTTTTCAAAATATTCAAATATGCCACTTGACTTTTTTTAATTCAAAAATGTCATTGAACTTGCTTAAAAAGATAAAAGAATTCCCCCTAACTTTTCAAAATGACACAAAAATGTCCCTATCATAATGGCATTTTTGAACATTTTGGAAAGTTTAATGATATTTTTAACTGAAAATGTTGAGTGGCATTCGTGAATATTTTGAAACGTTTAGTGGTATTTTTTAACAAGAACTCCAAAAAGGTTAAGAGAAAGGGGAATGGCTTATGTGGTTTGGTACACAAACAGATCAACTCTATTCTGATCTTAGCTCATGCAATTTTCTCAATATGCTTCATGCCTAAATTTATCTGTCTCTTAAAGGCATAAAGCCATATACGTTTCCCTGCGCTTTAAAATTGGCTTTATCATGTAAAATTTACTAGTAACGGGAGCTTTTCCATGCTGTAACTAACTTCTTCCAGTGTTTACTTCAATGCAGTTGACAGTGCTTACTGTGTATGTCTTCTTGTATGGGAAGACGTATCTGGTAAGTGAATGTTCGTTTAACATTGTTATGATGGAGCTTGGCTGATCAAAAGATTGGAGCATAGCATGGGCTGTGTGAACTATCCTGATCTCCGTGGAAGTGAAATTTATTTCTGTTTTACCCATCTTTATAACATTTGATGCTTGCCTGATCAAAATATTGGAGCATAGCATGGGCTGTGTGAACTATCCTGATCTCTGTGGAAGTGACATTTATTTCTGTTTTACCCATCTTTATAACATTTGATGCTTATTTGGGAGTATTTACGTGAATATTAAGTTTCATATACTGCTTTAGAAAGTTCCTCGTTTTAGGAAAATTTCATTGGGAGTTGGCCTTGGTACATGATTATTTAACGTCTTGATTTCCTACTCAAAATTTATGTCTTTCAGATCTCTCTCTCTGATCCTCTACTTTCCTCCCGTAATTCATACATTCTTTCTTCAGGCACTGTCTGGTGTTGGTGAGATACTCCGAGATCGTGCTCGCATAATGCAGAACACTGCCTTGAGTGCCTCTCTTAATACCCAATTTCTTGTTCAGATTGGAATCTTTACTGCTATTCCAATGATACTGGGCTTTATCCTTGAACAGGGGTTTTTTAGGGTATGTCTTTGGCCTTCATCCTTCTACAATTGAAATGATTATGTAATAGTAGCCAATGGTTGAATGAATTTCAGCATCATTTTACTCTATTTTATTTTCATTTGATCCTTCTGCAATAACTAAATGATTTTGTTTTTCATCTTCTCGACATTTTTGCTCCTTTTGGGGGGGGGGGGGAAGGGGTAATGTGAAGCCACTCTTGTGTGTGTGGTATTATTTTAGCTCAGCAAATATGAATCTGTGATAGTTTAACCTCCAATTCCTTATTCCAATTCTTTTGCCTGAAAATGGTGTACTGCTTTGAGTACTAATAAACTCTTATAACTAATTCAACTCATTGTGTAAATCTTTTGGGAAGTGTTGGAGGAGGGAAGGAGAAACTTTTCTTTGGTTTGTGAGTATGATCCTGGACACTTCTCCTTATAGGAGGGGATTCTTGTCTGAGTTCTATGTTTTTCATCAATTACCTTTTTTCTGTTGCTCGCACTTAGTACTGATTCATTTCTTATTGCTTTTGTTTTTTGTTTCTTGTTCATCAAGTCTGGTCATGAATTTTATCTATGATCGCTTTTTGATTTGTGCAGGCCATTGTCAGTTTTGTCACCATGCAGTTTCAACTTTGTTCTGTCTTTTTCACATTCTCTTTGGGGACAAGGACACACTATTTTGGTCGGACAATTCTCCATGGTGGTGCTAAAGTATGTCACTTGTGTCCTTTGTGTTGTACTAAAATTGGTAAAATTGTACCTTATGATTTATTTTTGTATGCTCAACAGTATCATGCCACTGGTAGGGGATTTGTTGTCCGCCATATAAAGTTTAGTGAGAACTACAGGCTTTATTCCCGCAGTCATTTTGTTAAAGGGTACCACTTCCCTCCTCTCTCCTGATGATGTGCACAGTGAGACATAAGAGCAATTTAGTCTAAACATATCTTACTTATCTGTCTTCCTTTTTTGTGTGCAGGTTTGAGGTTGTGCTTTTGTTAGTCGTATATCTTGCATACGGTTATAATGATGGTGGTACAATAGGCTATATTCTTCTCAGCGTCAGCAGTTGGTTTATGGCCCTTTCCTGGCTTCTAGCTCCCTCTCTGTTTAATCCATCTGGTTTTGAATGGCAGAAGTCAGTCTCACCTCCCTGAATTATCTACATGAGACTTTCATCAACATTTTTGGCAATGTGCTACTTTGACTGCCATGGAAAAGCTCATACTAACCATGTTACTCCCTTTTATTTTGTTTAGGACTGTGGAAGACTTCAGAGAATGGGCAAATTGGCTTATGTACAGAGGTGGAATTGGAGTTAAGGGAGAGGAAAGTTGGGAAGCTTGGTGGGAAGAAGAATTGGTGAATCTTCTACATCTCTGTTTTGATTTGTTGGGTTAATATTGTTAAAGCTTTGTCATTCCTAATTGAACACGTCTTTTTTCTGGTTGCTGTTGGTGACCACCCTGTGAGGGTGGAAGGAGGGGGGGGGGGGTATCTCACCTATTGCCTTCAAATGAAGTTACAAATCAGATGTCCCACCCAATGTTTGCCAATCTTCAGATGCTCCCAATCTTTGCTGGGGGATTCCCGATTCTGTAATGACAGGTGTTTGCCTCCAACTAGATGGCATCTTTTAGTAATTCTTGCTCCTTAAGGAAATGATTGCATGCTTATCCTATGCTGGAAGAGGTTAACCAACAATTCAATATGAAATCGATGTTTCATGTGATGATTTGGTATATGATTGCCTTTCTTTCTTCCAGCTCGCTGTGGTTTCCTGAAATTTGGGGGGCTGTCATTCTTTCCTAATTCCATCTGGTCTCTTTTTTTTTGTCTGGGCATCTTTCTTGGAGGATCAGATCATTGTGATCTCATCCACTTGCAATTGCTAGGGCCATGTGCCAATGTCAAGTTGATATACCTCTAATAAGCATTCTTTCTCCGTGTGTTAATTTGTTTCTCGTTTGTCTCTGTTTTTGGGAATACGTGCACATTTATCTTATTCGGTACACCTGCACTACTGGTACACTTTTCTTTTCTTGTTATATGTCGGCATACAAAATTGGCGGGAAATGCAAGTTTAGGTAGTACTCTTTTGGAAATCATCCTCCAGGAAATAAATAGTGCTGAAACAAATTTTCTGAACGCTAATGGAAAATGTTGACAGGGACATATTCGGACTCTAAGCGGGAGGATAGCAGAGACAATTTTAAGCCTGAGGTTTCTGATCTTCCAGTATGGGATTGCGTATAAACTGCGTGTTAAAGGGACAAATACATCATTGACGGTAATATCTCCAGTTATCACCTTGCTCATTCTTGTCCTGTCCACCTGCCTACATTTGCATGTCAGATCATATAAAGGAACAATTTATTCATTTCAAATGCTGGTCTGACCTTGTGTGTAGTGGTTTCCTTTACTCTCAAGAGGGCTTAGTTTAATGCTGTATGTTTCAGTGACCAGACAATGTTTGTGTGTATGTATGTGTTCCTTCTGGGATGTGTACAAATTGTGAGCCCAATGAATGTTGTCAGCGTGGAACAATTCTCAATAGATCATTTTTCTTAAATGCATTATGAGTTTGTTGTTGCTGAACTTGGTGATCTTGCAGGTTTATGGCTTTTCATGGGCTGCTTTTGCTGTCCTCATTGTTCTTTTTAAGGTTTGCCTTGCTGTCTGAAAAATGATAAATAATCACCTTCCTGTATGTACCCCGTTTGATGCACAAGTTCAATACATTATCTCTGTCACAGGTTTTCACGGTCAGCCATAAGGCATCAGTCAACTTTCAGCTAATACTGCGGTTTGTCCAAGGACTTGCCTTCTTGGTGGCTTTAGCTGGTGTTGGTGTCGCTTTTGTGTTCACATCTTTGACTGTTGGGGACATATTTGCTTGCATCTTAGCATTTATTCCCACAGGTTGGGCAATTCTTTCGGTGAGTTCCTACTCCCCTCCCGCATTAGAAGAAGCAAACGATGCCTTGTTTCCTGTTTGTTGAACGCGTAAATGTTTTGCAGATAGCAGTAGCTTGGAAGCCAGTTATGAAGACAGTGAGACTGTGGAAGTCCATCCGTTCACTCGCCCGTCTTTATGATGCTGGCATGGGCATACTCATATTCATTCCTGTTGCGATCCTTTCATGGTTTCCTTTCGTATCAACCTTTCAAACGAGGCTCATGTTCAATCAAGCGTTCAGCAGAGGGTTGGAAATCTCACTTATTCTTGGTGGAGGCAATGTGAATCCTGGGGTTTGATTTCTTGCTTTAAGCTTGTACAGAGAGCGGCTTTCTTTTACTCTTAGTGATGTCTTCTCATCCCAATGTAAATGTAAATTTTTGGTGTAAAAGACATCATGAGTCGGAATAATATAGCAAACGTGTTGAGCTTTGCATCTTTAAAGTATCTTCACAATGTTGTTCATATCTAATTTTAAATTTTCATGGATAATTTCGGAATCATAGAGTCCATATTTTAATATTTCAGGACAGGGAGGCGGATTTATGTATTGGAAGTTCAGCCATCGCCCATCCGTTAATCAAAATGTTTTTAAATGATAAGTATTTAAGTCTTTCTTTTTTTCAAAAAACACTCATAAAATTTAATTAAATTTTACATGAACTAAAATGAGTAAGGCATATGAACACTTTGTTCATATTTTTATAGTCATGGGTAAAACAAAAGATGATTTCAAGCTCCCATTTTGTCGCGTATGTTTTCCCATTCCTAGTAAGATTTGGCTTTGATGAGAACGGGCTCTCGCTGCAGTGATTCTATGCTGGCATTGTTAATTTTTAGCTTTGAATGCCTGAAAGATTGTGTCAAAGCGAATGATCTGATATGTATGTCTTGGTGGATGATTTCTCACTCTCTGAAACTGAAAATACAACCCAGCACTGATGATCTTGTATATTACAAGTTCTTAAGAATAAAAGCCCATGGACCTTAAAATAGGAGCTTTTTATGATGCCTAATAGATTGTCTTTCGTCTGAAACTTTCAATGTTTGTCTTCAAAATGAAGAGTATGAAGATGCCTTTCAAATGTTGGATGTAAGAGAATTAATTATTAATCACCCCAAATAAAGAACTCACTTTAATGTAACTTATTATTTATGTCAAAACCTTCAACAAGTCAATTTAATATAAAGGAGTCCATCTTAATGTCACTTGATGTGAGACTAGTTCACTTTCACCCACAAATGTGTGCAAACTAAGGGCCTGTTCTTTTCGTGAGTCAATTGTAATTTACCAACCCCAATCCACTTGAACCTATTTCAACCTACTTGAAAAAAAATACCCACTTCAACCTACCTCAACCTACTTCAACCCACTTCAACCAACTTCAACTCACCTCCTTCATAATTTTAATAATTTGTAAAGTATCAGGTGAGATTTAATCATTCTTGCACCAAAAAGTTTACTATACTACTTTTTTGTAAATTATCGTACTTTGAAATTGTTTTTTTTTTAGTTTATTTTTAAATTTTTAAATTTTTAATTTTTAATATTTAATGTTTTGTATTTAATTGTTTTATTTTTGTATTTTTGTATTTTTTGTTTTTTATTTTTTATTTTTTATTTATTTATTTTTTTTAAAATTTTTTGTATTTAATTTTTAATTTTTAATTATTTAATTATTTTTAATTATTTTTATTTAATTATTTGTATTTAATTTTTTTTATTTTTTTATTTTTTATATTTCATTTTTTATATATTTTATTTTTGAATTTTTTTATTTTTTGTATTTATTTTTGAATTTTTTTATCTTTTTAGTTTTATTCCAAACAAAAGCTATAGAAAATTCCAAAAAATAAAAAATAAAAAATAAAAAATAAAAAAAAATAAAAAATCAAAATAAAAAATCAAAAAATCAAAAAATCAAAAATCAAAAATCAAAAATCAAAAACTCAAAAAATGAAAAATACTAAATGAAAAAATAAAAAATAAAAAAATGAAAAATGAAAAATGAAAAATAAAAAATAAAAAATAAAAAAATAAGAAATAAGAAATAAGAAATCAAAAATTAAAAAAAAATTAAAAAAAAAATAAAAGATAAAAAATTAAAAAATCAAAAAATTAAAAATTAAAAATTAAAAAATTAAAAAAAAAGCATAAAAAAGAATAAACAAAAATTCCACAAAATTTTGATAACTTCATAAATTATCACACATTAGTTATATTCTCATTATTTTAACTCACTTCAACCCACCACATAAAAAATATATCAACTTTAACCTACATCAACCCACTTCAACCTGCTTCAACCTATTTTAACCCACTTCAAAAAAAATATCAACTTCAACCCACCTCAACCTACTTCAATCTACTTCACCCTTTTACCTACCCAATGTACACACGAAAAGAACAGACCCTAAATACTGCAATTATATACATACATTGTATATTCCCTCCATTGCAAATAATGTCCTTTTTAATTATTGAGTTTTTGGGTGCTAGTAATCCATACTTTTAAGAGTATTAGCCCTTAAACTCGTGCTAAGCACAAGTTGTTTTAAAATTTTAGGTATCATATTTTTAGAGATATTATAATTAATCTTGTAATTTAGATTTTTAGAAATAATATTATTAATATATTAGTAAAAGTGTTTTTCTCCTCATAGAAGTAACTGAAAAGACATGATTCATTATGATGATTTTAAATCACATATTGCTTTAATTTTAATTTTTATTTTGAAATATAATTTTAAGAAATATTTTAGAGACACGTAGCACAACCACATCATTCACACTCATTTTTATACATCAATATATGATATGATATGATTTGATGCCAATAATCCCTATTTAACAAATAGTGTTTATCGCTCCATACTTTGAAAGTATTTATTTTCTATCAACCATCATCAAGTTGTACTTTGACTTGTTGATTTAATGACCTAATAGATTATTATTCGCATATGAAGAATATTATTTTAAAAGAAAATGAAGTATAACATCCATGTATAATAAGTAATCCACTACATCATCAAATGAATGAGAACACGTGTTTATAGGGACATACTCTTTTTAACTTATGATAAATACTTATTGGTATTTATTGATAAAAATATACTAAATTACGTTGAAATATATTGAATCATGCTTAAATATGCATAAACATACTTAATTGAGCTAAATGGGTTTATCTATAATATATACCTATAATTAAGCCAAAAAATGTATTTTCAAAGTTGTTTAAACATATATGCATCCAATGTGAGCTATTGTAAATGCGTATATATTTATGCATGACTTTTTCTAAATTAACATGTACAATATACAAATTATGTGCAAAAATGTCTACTGCTTAAAGTCGTTAGTATTAACACAAAAACTTCTTGCATTGTTACATGTAATGTATTGCATCATTAGTTCAATTTTGAAAATGATTATAGCTACCTAGAATATACAAAAACATAAATTAGAGTTTGAAGTTGTTAGAAGAAGGGGAGAGAGATAGGGTAAAAAATAAAGATGGAATTGTTAGCTACATTAATAAAAATTGGAGTTGGGAGTTAGTAGTACAGTATTTAATTTGTTATTACAAATAGTTTTTCAAAAAAAATTTGTGTTAATTAATTAGGTTTGTAAAATGAATGTGTAATTGTAAAAAATTAATGATAAATTTAAGTTGTTAAATACAAATTATTTCTTCAAGACAATTTTCATTTTATAATTACAATAATAAATAAATCAATTAAATTTTGGGAGGCTTCATAAAGGGCTTTTTTCGGAGTTATATCCATTCTTTATCCCCCATCAAGACAGCTATTATATCATCCACCTAGTTGTACAAATGCAATTGTACAACATGACCCATAAAGAAAACTGTCATATTACAGCTCACTAAAAATACCCTATAGCTCACTAAAATATGCTGCTGTGTATCCTATTTCGCTCACTAAAAATAATGTATAGCTCACTAAAATATTTTAGTGAGCTGAGACACAGTTTTGGTGAGTTAATACGTATTTTTAGTGAGCAGATATATCGAAACTAATGTATCTTATGTACCAAAATTTTACTTAGTAAAAATACTATATAACTTACTAAATGTACTATTGTACTAAAAAAAAAATGTTATTGTGAATATGAAACTCACTAAATTGTATTCTAGTTGTCTATATTTTTTTAGTGAACTATGATATTTATTACTGAGTTGTTATATCATACAACCGGTTATACAGAAGAAGTTGTACAATTGAATTTCAGCTCACTAAAAACGTATAGTTCATTACAATACTTAGTGAGTTGAGATACAGTTTTAGTGAGTTAATACATACTTTTAGTGAGTGGATAGATTAAGCCAATGCATCTTATGTACTCTAGGTTTCATTTAGTAAAAGTACTATATAACTTATTAAAATGTGCTATTGCACTAAAAAAATATTATTGTTCATCTCAAACGCACTAATCTATATTCTAGTTGTCTACATTTTTTTAGTGAGGTATGGCATATATTTAGTGAGCTATGACATATATTTAGTGAGTTGGACTATATTTAACTAATTCACTGCATTTCTATTATACTCACAAAATATAATACAAACACCCTTATGTCATAGTAAAAAATGATTTAGCTATAACATAACTCAAGAATTTCACAATATTATTTGCTGGCTATCTATACTATTCTTTTTAGTGAGTTATGCCATTTATTTAGTGAGTCATGATAGATATTTAGTAAGCTATAAAATGTAGTGCAAGACAACAGATTTTTTATAGTGAGCTATATTGATAGTGAGCTATTGTTTTCCCTATTAGGCACAAGATTAATTATAGTGATTACATTTGGTGAGCAGAGAACTGATTTATGATTGCTGAATAGAAGCTTAATACAAGTGAGCTAAATGTATTTCTTTAGTGGGCCAACAACTATATTTAGTGAACACATAACTCATATTAGTGAGCTATTATTTCTCATATGTACATAGCAACAATGAAAATATCATCTGAAAAAACAATCATAACATTTGTGGTGAGCTATAATGCAACATCAGTGAGCACGCAGGTCAATCCTAGTGAGCAAAACGTTTCTTTTAGTGAGCAAAAAACTGCTATGTAGCACAGGGTAACATATTTTTTATAGTAAGCTAAATGTATATAGCTAGTGAGTCAACGACTATATTTAGTGAGCACATAACTCATAATGGTGATCTATCATTTCTCGTATGTCACAAACCAAAATTTACATGGAATGAATGCAATCCAGTTCGAAAATCTCGAAATTAACTCATCAAAACGCAAAATTAACGAACACAACTTTCAATCTCGAAAACAAAAATAGAGATCGAAAAAACGCTATCAAACTTGATGAATAATTCTGTTTAATGAAGATTCAATATCAATAGGAACGTTAAGATCAAACCCAACCATTCAATAATTGTTGAACACTAAAGTAATCAAAGCAACGAAGAGTAATCGAACAATGGGGAGAATGAAAACTGCGATTTCAAAAAATTGAGGAGCATGAATTTTAAAAAAAAAATGGGTCAGGGCTCAGCAGTTGGAGGACTCAAAACTGTTGTTGGTGGGCCCGGGTGGACAAATGAGTTGTCTACCCGGTTGTGCGTAATAATTTGTACCATCAAGAAATAGAACTGCCTAATCTAAGGTAAAGTTTCGAGAAAACTATTTACATTATTAGTAAAGTAAGTCTAATTATTAATAAACAGTTAGGTGATTTAAATTTAATCATAATCTAATCCATAAATACTTTTTACAAGTGGTGAATTATGCTAAATTGTAACAAATTATGTTGAATGATGTTGAATTATGCTGCAATATGATAAATGTTGATGATAAGTATTTCTCATAAATTGAAAAAAAATGCGCTAATTTTTGTTTGCATAAACAAAATAAGCACCTCTAAAATATGAGGATATGATGCTATGACATTAATTTTTTTTTTTTATAGAAATATGACATTTTTATTATACGCCAACGGTGATACTAAGAAAATCAAACAAAAATATATTATTTAACGTGGTAAGTAAGTTATAAAATTATCAAAATCACTAATCAAAATATAATTGACTTACGATAAAAACCGTCAATATGTATAGCATTATGTATCTATGTTAGGTACAATTTTTTTTTAAATAAAACTATTAATGTCCAACTTTCCAAAATTAATATATTTTTTTCAAAACCTATATCATACTTCTAGAAGTACAAACTCCTACTAACCAAATCTGTGTCACATATTAAAAATTATCTATATGACTAATATACATTAAATATATATATATAT
>JACYFF010031955.1:23557261-23599366 GCA_017589665.1 Selenicereus undatus
ATGACAAGAAGAAGTACGTATTACCTATTTTTTTGGCCGAATCCAAAATTAAAACATTAACGCCAAAAAATCCTTAATTATTTTCAAACGGGCCATGAAAACAACAAGAAGGCAGGGCCGAAAAGGTTAACCGGGAAATTTGATCCTAATCCGATGGCAATTATGTAAAAAGGCCGCTTCTCAACCGCTGTGATGTGATAGAGCGCTTAACCTCCACGTACGTTTAATCTTAGCCGTTGAAGTCCCATCAACAAATCTAGCCGTCCGTTTGTTCTTTATTCGGCTATAAAAAGGGCCGCCCAGGCGAGAAACTTCATTCGGTAATTCGGCCTTGCACAGGAATCCAGAATCGCAAGGTTGAGGGATCGAAAAACTCCAGCGAAAGAGAGAATAGCCCAGAAATAAGAGAGGGAGAGACCCTATCGAATCTGTGATTGTTGGTTTCTGTTCGTGGATTATTAGAACTGTACATTTACACATTGCTAGGGTTAGCTTCGTCGATCGATCGCTTCTCTTTCTTCGCATTTTTCAATCTTTCTTATTTGTCCTCTTTCAATTCGTGTTCATTGTCATCTCTATCTTAATTTCTTGGAGCTTGATTTTAATTTGATACGACGATTTCTATTTTTGGTGTTTTCTTAATTAAATTAGGTTTCGGCTAGGGTTTTCACCGAAGCTTGGTGTGCGATTTTTTTTTCTCCAAAATGAACGATCAAGCTCAAATCATGAATCAGCATCAGGTACAGAGTCGCTCACAAGTATTTTTGGCGAATCAATCTCATGAAATGATGAACAAGTCTCAAATGATGATGAATCAGTCACATATGTTGAATCAACTTCAAAATCAACCTCAAAGGGTGAATCAGCAGTCCTCACAGGCTCCGATGGTCAATCGGCTTAGCCAGCCGATGATTCCGCAACCTCAAATGGTGAATCAGTCGAAAAGGATGGGTCAGAACTACACTCAGTGGTCACAACCTCTTCCTAACGTGCGACTGCCTCCAAATCCAATGAATGCGATGAAATTTGCTAGTCCTATGAATCTTATGTATGGTGGGAATGCAAAACCTAAACGTAGTGGTTGGAAGGCAAAGAAACCTATGGCTATGGATAAAAGAAAGGATTTAAGGTGGAAAGACAAGGGCATTGGTGTTGGAGGTTATCAGCCTCCAACACTTAATGAACTTGAACAGCAAAATAGACTCAAGGCTAGGAGGTTTTACCATAAGAAAAAATTCAATAGAATGGGTCCTTATGCTCATGCTCCTAGGAACACTACTTCATATATAATCCGTGCCAAGAAGTCTGGTGGGATTGCTTCTTTGGTGTCTCCTTGCCCTGTGACACCTGCTGTGCTCCCCACTCCTGTTTTCTCACCCTCGAGGGAGGCTCTTGTGGAGATGGCAAAGGAAGAGTGGGGCGTTGATGGGTACGGGTCAATGAAGGGGTTGATTAGGCTTCGGTCACCAGGACATGATGAAACTTTGGACGATTATGATGAAGAAGATGAAGAGGGGTCTGGTGAGAGTGATGTGGAGGAGCATGTTGAGGTTGAAAGGAGATTGGATCATGATTTGAGTCGCTTTGAGATGGTATACCCCAACAGTAGTGCTGATTACCACCATAATGTGCTGGAGAACAGGGTAGATGATCAGGATACCCACATTGCACAACTGGAGGAGGAGAATTTGATACTTAAGGAGAGGCTTTATTTGATTGAAAGGGAGGTTGGGGAGCTGAGAAGGAGGTTGCTGTGCCTTGAGAGGCAGCACCAGGTCGTTGAAGATATTAACGACGAGTTGGTGGAGAACGTGTCTGAAAATGATAGCGGTGGAGTAAGAAGTACTACCCTATATGGTGGCAAGCACAATGAGGAAGTTGACTTTGTGCCTAGGAATGAAGCTGAAGAAAGTGGGTCAAGAAGGGATGATAGTTGCAATGAAATGTCGGACAAAGTTCCAGGGGAGCTTGCAATGACAGAGGGCTTTCATGGTGATGCACCGGAGAATAACCACAATGATGAACACGTTCACGAGCCAGGTATAGCACAGAGAGAAGAGCAGTCTAGGGATAATGAACCTGTTGGAGATGTCTGCATGGGAGAGGGGGTGGCAGAAGAGATCATTGAGCATGATCGGTTCATTGGTGTGAACGAGAAAACAGAGATCAACTTGGATCACGGTGGATTCATGTCAGTTGAAGCGCAGAGAGAGGGAAACAATTGCATCGATTGAATAATGAAGGAATTGGAGACATCTGCATGGGAAACAAGTTGCCAGCTGATATGGGGAAAATTGTAAAGGTGTAACTGGATGTTTAGCTCTGGGAAGACCATTGGCGATGGCGAGTTTTCAAGTTTTCCTCGTTCGTTGAAGCTCTCTGATTAGAACTACTCATTAGAGGAAGATGTTTTTTTCAGAAGGCTTAATCGCTGCACTGAACTGCATGTATCTGCTTGCCAGCCTTGTGCATAGGTTTTCCCCTTTTTGCTTCTTTTTTGGATCGTTGACTTCTGCTGATTAGTCTTCCTTTAGGGATGCTGTCAAATGGGTACACATTTGCGCAACAAAGAGGGCCGTTTGACGATCGATGTAAAGATCAGCAATACCAACCTTCTCACAGTTAATGTCATAGAACTAAAATGTTTCCAGTATGTTTGCTTGGAAGGGATATACTTCAATGTTTGTGAGGCTAAGTTTTCCAACTGGTATCGCTATTCAATATGCCATGCTATTTTGTTGAATAGCCATGAATTTGCCTTTCTTCCCAGCTGATAAGCTATAGTGCACATTAAAAGATGTTCTTTTGCTTGCTCGGCATCCACCACGGAGAATTCTCTGGACAAAGACAAATCATTTTCCGCAGCTGGCATGTCATATGGCTTATTCTGGATGAAAATAGAAGAATTTTCCGGAGAATTGTTAATCCATTGTCGCATTATCATATTTGCAAGGCCTGGGCATGGAGTCTGAACTACTATCAGCATGATTATGTAGCGGACAAAAAAATTTGTTTGTCTGACGAGCATGTATTCATTCCCCTTCTTAGAAGGGCCAACTCATGTCTCCCATCTTCGCTTTGACACAGTAATTTACCTGAAGCTCCAGGCCCCTGCCAGGGCTTCATCCACACTATACCTGAAGAGGCTTCACGCTACTCACCATCATGGCTTGTCTCATTTTCCCCCATGTGAAATGTGTAATAAATTTCCCTGCTTTGATTATAATTGTCAAACAAACTAATATGTACATGCTGCAATGCATTAACAAAAATAATACGCATATACGGCTCTTTTTATAGAGTGGATAGATAATACATCAGTCGGATTTTCTGATTTTTTCTCTCAAAGCCTATGAAGAAATTTGCAACTGCTCTCTTCCTACGACCTGCCCACACGTAAGTGTACAAACATTATGTTGTTGTATCCTCGTGTTATTCTGATCTTGTCGTCAGCATAACTGCAACGTAAAATGACTGAGAAACGTCATAGGCTGTAACAAAAGTATATACGCAGACCTATCTGAAGAATTAGATGGTGAATTTCTCACAGAAGCACCAGTTTGAATTTGCTTTCCATGTTAACTGGAAGTCCGAATCCACCAGCTACAATAGCACCATCATCCATTGTGATATCATAAACCCTGTTGCCAGTTTTCCTGTTCAACGTTATCACTCAGCATTTGAGCCTCAAACTATTGGAACGGAAGAAAAAGCATGGAAACACAAGTACAAGGATAACTGTAAAACGAAAATGAGCCATGTAATGGCTGGTTTATTGCATGAGATCGGCTTTAGATGTGGTGATAGATCAAACGACCTAACATACCGCTTTACATACATGCGTACCTTATCCCATGAATCAAAAGCAACATTCTTACTTTAGTGCAATGAAGAAATTTGAAACATAGATATGATTGAACAGCATACAGAAGTCCATGTATAGTAATGGTTAATTTAGGACTTCCCATGTGAAGAAAGACCCAAGTGTTTTGAACAGAAAGACACCTTTATCATTGCACAATCAAAGTACTAGGTGCTACAAAGAGAATATGACTTACTTATATGTGCCAGTCATGGAGAATCTGAAGCCAAGCACAATCTCAACCACAAACTTTAGTTGCCCATCCTTTTTAATGACCTGAAATAGAGAACGTTTCAGAAGGATGCTTAGAATACCTAAATGCACTACCAGATCTGGTACGTGATTCGCTGCCTAGTGGAGAATCTGATACATGAGGGTCATTAGTAGTGCATCTAGTCCGCTAACTTAAAACTTCATATATTTTAGACGCTCATAAGATAAATTAATTATGAGTCTCTCTTCCCGCTCTTGATCTCCCTAACTTCATATATTTTAGACGCTCATAAGATAAATTAATTATGAGTCTCTCTTCCCGCTCTTGATCTCCCTGCATGGGGTATCATTTTCGTATTAATTCCTCTCTCTCTCTCTCTCTCTCTCTCTCTCTCGCTTTGCTTTGGAAAAAACTTGCTCATTCATGGCAACCTCAAAAATCCTTCCATCTATATAACTATATATAAAATTGAGTAATAACATATGGAATTGACATGTGATGTGGATGGCTTAGGTGGTAATAAAAGGTGAAATGACAAGTTGTTATTGGTTTAATTTGTCTTTCACTTACTAATAAAATTTATTAGTGATTTTTTTCACATTTAAAGTGCTCATTATTGTATGCCTTTATATGTACAAAAATATTAATTTTCTTATTAAAAAAAAAACATATTCATATCCAACTTTCTTCCATTTTTTTATCTGTTAGAAACTACTAAAACTTGAAATTGAGTAAGACAAAATTTTTCTTTTTGGTGTAATTTTATCATGTGGGTAAAACAAGAGTGAGATCAATGCGTGATATTTTCAAGTGGAATTTTATGTTGAGCTGGCAAAGTGTTATTGGTTAATTTTTTCTTTTTTAATTAAATATTTATACTTATTCTTTATGATTTAAAATTTAAAATATTTTTATATTTTTATATTTTTATGTTTTAATACTTTCTTTAATATTTTATTCAAAGCTTTTAGTTATGTTGGAGCTTTTAAAATTGGTTTAATCACAATAATTTCTAAAACGTGTGAGTTACAATTGTAGTCTTAATGTCTTGGTCATTGCTCTATGGTTTTGAAACAAATATTGATTGTTTGCTTTTAGGTCTTGAAACTTATGCAAAAATAGTACTGTTTGCAATGACTATTAAAAAGAACAAGCTATGAAACATTTATATCGTATGAATTCAAAAACATATATTTACATATTATAATATTAGTAAAATACAATTTTTTAGAGAGATATTTGGTTGACAATCTATTATGCTCATAACTTTATATCTTGAGCATTGAGTAAATGATTGGTTGGTGACCCTTTTTACTCCATCCAAAGAGGGCCCACAATATACAATAAAATATTATTGCAAATTAAAATTTTAAATATCAAATATCAATCTATATTCTCTCCTTCATTACTTTGTAACCTCTCATTCTTTTCATTTTAATGGGCTCACCCTTTTAAATTTTCATGTTATATTTTTCAAATAATTTGACTTGTAATCACTCATCATTTTTTTTTCATTTTTATTATTCTCACTCTTTTAGATTTTCATACCAAAAGTTTCAACTTTTAAAAATTTTTAATTATCAATAAAATCTATTTGTTTTGAATATAACATTAAAAAACTCAAACATGTTTAACTATAATGTAAATTTTTTTTAAAGATTCTATGATTAACATATTATACATTTGTACAAGCTTATAATTTTTTGAGTAATCTAATATTTATAGAAGAAAATTTTAAATAAGCGAGATAATGAAACACTAAACTCTTTGTTGTATTATAGGGTAGAGATGTTACACATAAATTTGAAATGTTGAATTACTCTCTTTTGTGCCAATTTTCTTACTCGGATTCATCTTATTTCACTATTCTCATGGTTCTTTTCTATTTCTATTTCTATTTTTTTAATATTATTCACTTTATTGTTATTAATTAAAGAATTATTAACATATGTATCTCAATTGATAACAGAGAAAAAATAAAAAGTTGATAAATAGATAAATTATGAATTACGCAAACACATTTACTAAAAAGGTAAAATAGTAGCCCTTGCTTCGCAGGGGTATAGCACTAGTTGAGGACTAATTCACAATTAGAAAAGGGGTCCTAAATGAAAAAAATTATCGTTAAAAGCGTTATTTATCGTCATCAAGAGTTGTAATGACCAAAAAAAACTGTCACTATTCATTATTATTGATCCCGTCCTTAGTTTTAACTATGCCTTGAATGTTTTCATTGTTAATACCAATAACGGCGATTCCAATTGTCATCGTTAAGAATCAACTAATACCGATGAACAACATATTGATATCAACCAAATTATAATAGTTCAAAATTACAAATGTATTATAAAAAATTTAAAATTCATAATTTTTACAATGAACCGTCTCTTCTTACTTTTAGAATAGGTTGCTGTACGACATTGAACTTGTTTATCATTGCAAATTGCAAATATAGATGAATGATCAACTTTTTTGGTCATTATTTAGAATTTTTTTGTATAATCTCTCAACCTGCTTCTATAATTGATTAAATAAGTAAAAGAATATTGATGCAATCGAAATTGAACTGATATCTTTTTATCAGTTGAATAACATTAGTTTTACAATTATCTAGTACAATATGTATATATTAGAGACATAAGCACCCAAAAAAAGAATCATGGAAACTCTTGTACCTCCCTAAACCAAAAGGAGGGGCACAGAAACTACAAACTCGCTTTCTTCAAAATTTGGTATATGAATCATGAAAATATGCAACACCATTGTGATAGAAGATGGGTTTGCTGAATTCGCCATATTAGGTGAATTAGTATGCAAAAGTATCGCGTTCTAATTCGTGCGAATCAGTTCATGGTACGCTGGGGTTTAGAGCATAAAGCACGTGGAGCAAACTTACCTGTGTGCCCATGAGACCGTTTGCTGCATTCTCCAACCAGCTGTCTGTCTCCACCTAGTAAAGCAAGAAACCGAGGAGTCGGCCCCAATTAAAGCAGGTTGTCTTATACAACAGATCCAGTAAACGAAATATCAATTAGAAAGGAAAGCATGCGAGCTGTAAGCACGGACATGTTTTCCAATCATGCTCAGCTACATTACCACCACCTCATCAAGAAATGCCAACATGGGGTGAGAAATCTAGGAAAATCAAATTTTCTTTCTCTTTTATTCCTTTCCTCCTTTCAGGGGTATTTTCTTCTTTTTTTTGGGGGGGGGGGGGGGGTTGGGGGGCCCTGTCCTCACCTGTGAACTCCAAATCATCTTCCATTCTCCCTCTCGAAGTTGAGGTTCTTCATCTTTATCTTGAGTTTGGGAAATAAGCTTATCAATCGCCTGTGTAAGTTACATATCAATGTTATACACTTACACATACAGGCCGATATATAGAAGATTATTCATTCTATTGCAGTTTACCTCTGTCACTCCAATTCCAGTTGAAATAGCTGAAAGTAACTCTTGCCTTGGTTCAGTCTCCTTCTGGAGCACAAAAGTAGTGCCCTGCACTATAGAAAGATAATGGAAGTCCTTAATCCTTCATATTTCTGATGATGAGCAACACACATCATACCTGTACTAGCTGGAGTTCACAAATGAATAGATTGACAAAGATTATGCCAGATTTATGTACCTTGTTCCCCCTTGAGATGCGCAAGATTCCAGAGTTAGACAAATATGTTGTGTCCAGCCAGCCTTTTGCCTCATCTCCAAGAAGCCTAAATGGTACTGGATAAGGAACCTTAAAAGGCAGGAATTTAAAGGAAAAGGCTGCTCTGTCGAACTGGAAAAGAATTCGTTTTCCATCCTTAACAGATGCAACAGCCTATACGAACATAAGCAAGATGTAATTAGTTGTTAATTTCTCTTTAAAACATTACTCATTTACTTATTTTTTGAAGCCAGGGGAGGGGGGGGGGGAGTATCTGAATAATTAGTTACTTATTTTGTTGGACTGAGGACTATTGTCACTACATGAGCAATGGAATATTCAAAAGGCAAACAAGACATACCTCTACTTTTAGCTCACCTATAGCATCAGAAAATTTCACTATATTGGAAACCCGTGGATCATTTGTTCGGAGGTGTATCTCTTGAAATACTCTGAAGAAGTCAACCCCAACAAATGTCCTCTATCATAGTGGAAACATATCACAACATTAAAATGTTCTGCAAACAAGAAACTTACGGAGATGTGCTATACAGGCATAGGAAGAGTGAAGGGTGAAAAGCAGAAACAATCACAATGGTTACCAGCAAAATAATTTTAGGCATGAACAAGCTTAATTTTAGCAGATTGGAGGCACATTATGTGACAACCCCCCCCCCCCCCCCCAAAACAAAAGCTGAGGGGTCATAGTAATGCAGAGATGATGCCATTCTGCTCAAAAGCTTAATGATCTAAAATTTTATAATATTCTGATTTTGCTTAATACAAATGTACAGTCTACAGCAATGTGAGTCAAATTCATTTTGGTACCAAGAATGCAGTGACCATTAACCCATATCAGGTAACCTCTGTAAGCCTGTATAGTGGCAGACAAAGCAGACAGCAGAACTATAAATGTAACAGAGCTACTAGACAACTAGCACAAGGTAACAGAACCCAAAAGTGAAAAGAACCTGAATTGGAGAAGCTGTGCTCGGCCTTGTTGTGAACATCAATTGCCATCGACCTTCAATCAGACTCGAACTTGTCTAACCAACATAAACAGAGCAATTGAGTGTCAGAACAAGAGGAATTTTGCACATGCTAGTTACAATACAAGAGGACAGAACTAGGCTCTCCTTCATTTTGAACAGGGAAATGTTGAACTAATTCTAAAACAGTTGAAATAGAGTACCAGCTAACTCGATAATGTTAGTAACTAGAATTGACATGAACTCCGACCAAAGAAGATGTTTTACCGCATTTTTGCAAGCCAATCACATTTCTATTCAGAAGTCAAGTCAGTTGACACCAACGAACGGGATAAATCCCACTAGCATCACAGACTCACAAATGCAGAGAGAAAATCATACAGTAACTAGAATCCAAATGTAGTACTTGTTCAAGAAGGTAACAGCATGAAAGTCAAAACTCTGCCTATGTGAATTTGAAGTCTAAATCTAGTCAGTCTCCACACAAATTTCCAAACTTTATGCTGCCCATCTGAGATCTATACAATTATATAGCCTGGACATGCTGTACTATCTCCAAAGTCACAACACAAGTATTAACTTAAACTTAATTTTAAAAAAATAAATAATCAATCGGGGGGGGGGGGGGGGGGAACCCTGTTGCTCTGTTCAACATCAAGCAAAGGAGCGAAAGCAAAGGGTAGGAAAAACATGAATCGCTGACCGGTTCAGGAACTCCTTGAGCTTCTTCCAGAACTTGTACTGCACGCTCCACTTCCTGCAATTTGTTTTTCCTTTTTTCAATTAATTTTGTAAATGTCAAGCTGTCAACCATTGTCATAACTTACAAGAGGAATAGGTCATAGGAAGAGAGAGAGAGAGAGAGAGAAGAGCATTCACACACTATGATCTGCTGAGGAGAAGCAGAGCGACCGCGTCCTTGGATGCCAATAAGAGCTTCAATTAACCGATTCTCATCTTCCGTAAATCTGGTAGGAGTGCTAATCACTTGCTCTGCTTCATTTGTGAGCGACGATGAATGAAGGCGAAAATTAGGGTTTTTACGGATTGGAAAACTGGAATTATAGGTCAAGGCATTTGAATTGCTTCGATTTGGGATGAAAGAGAAAGTCGGGAATTCTCTCAATCGGAGCCCTAGAGCTGCGATTTCAGTGGACACTGCCATTGTAGCTACAAGCAGAGAGAGAGAGAGAGAGAGGAAATATCTGAAGTACTGGAATGACAGAGAGTGCTCTGTAATCAGGCTTGAAACAGAAGAAGGCAGTCTTGCTTACATTTGTGGAGGGAAATGAATGAAGATTGAAGATCAACAAAGATCTTACGATGCGTATTTCTTTTGTTTTTCGTGCCAGACGGGTCGTGCAGTCGTGCTGGATTGATCATGTAACCACTTATCCTTTTAATGTGGTTGTTATAATCTTCTTTAATAATAGGGTAAATTCTGTGCTTCAGACGGTTATAGTTAATATATATTTTAAAATTTTATTAAAACTATAAATAAATAAAAAAATTTGCTTAATTGAAACCATCTAGTTATCTTTAAAAAAAAACTGAGTAAATATAAGTAAAAAATTAGAATATGATAACTTATACAAAAAAAAGGAGGACAAAAATTGATTCCATTACTTAATTAGAAATAATAATCAGTTAAAATTTTACGAAAGAATTATAGAGATATTTTTTCCATTTTTAAAATATAAGAAAAATCCTTTCTTTTTGTAATTCAGAATAAAATTACTTTACGTATGATTAAATTTTTACATTCCAACTCAACATTGTTAATGACCTTTTAAAACACTATATTAGATTCAAAGTCGACATACTATTTAATAACCCTTGAATTGTCAATTAACTTTATTATGTAAAAAAACCAATGATAATTGCACGTTTTTAGTATACTACATTGATGAATAAATGTTAAATTTAATGATATGGCTAAGATCATTATTTACTAGTTGCCACAAAATCATATTTTTTATTTAAAAATTAAGCGACCAATGTCATAACCATATTAACTAATTTACTTTTATATTATATATATGATGGGCCTGTACTTTTTGTTTGTTTTTTTTAATTTACCAATTTCAATATATTCCAGCCTACTTCAACCCACTTCAATCAATTTCAATCCACTTTAATAAAAAATATGAATTTTAACTTACTTTAGCCAACTTCAACCCACATCCTTCAAAATTTTATTTTTAATATTTTAACCAACTTCAAAAAATATACAAATTTCAACACACTTCAACAAAGAATACTCACTTTAATCCACTTCAACCTACCTCAACTACTTTCACCCTTTTACCACCCCCAATTTACCAACAAAAAAAACAAATCCTATGTCTCTTCTTTTGAATTGAAACTCTAAATTTTCAAGTTTTAATTCTTTCAAATTCTTTTTAACTTTCACCCATTTCTACTAATTTTTTTTTAATTTTTTCAGTTATTCTTTCATTATATTTTTTTTTAAGTTGGAACTTTAAAGTTTAAATTCTTTTTAACTTTTTAACTTAAAATTTTTTGTATTGATTTTGCGGTAATTAAAATAAAGAAAAATACCCAATAATGAAAACATTATATATATATATATATATATATATATATATATAATGATTTTTTAAAACAGATTAATTAAATATTGTCCTATCATATTTTATAAAAAAAAGAAAATAATTAAGGGCATATAAATTCTAGAAAAATTTTGATTTGCACTTTTATTTATCTTTTATGGTTTGATAATATTTTTTAGAATATTGTTCCTTATTTCGCTTATGTTTATTTCTTCTTCGGGCTTTTATTTTAACTTAATAACCTAATAGCCTAGTTAGTGTTTTTAAATTGTATCCAATATTATTTTATTTTAATTTAATCCTCTAATGGCCTAAGAACATGTCTTTATATATTCGAATCATTCATACACACACAACGAATTTATCTACATAACAGTTTTTGGTGTAAAGCAGTTGTCACTTATTAATATTATAAAATAAATATATAATAACATGCTTTAAAAGCAAATTATTAAACTACACAGTTATAAAATCCATCCAACTCATTTCAGCTTCTTCCAACTCTTTCCAACTTCTTCCAACTTCTTCTAACTCCTTATAACTTTTTCCAATCCCTTCCAATTTCTAACTCTATTTATCCAACACACAAGAACATGCCTTACATGGTATTTGTTATTGTTGGACGGGCCTGATTAGATTAGGCCCGACGGCCACTTAAGTCGCCTAGGGCGACAACCCTAGCTACCCCCTAACTTATATAAAGGGGTTTTAGGGGGTTAGCCTCAAGTGTGATGAATAGAACACTCCTCTCTCTCTCCTCACGGTTACCCTACCATCCTTGTCGGTATTCAGGTTTAGGACGTGGACGTTATAAGGCGACTCTAGTAGCCGCTGGGATTCCTATTATTACTGAAGAACTGGTATTCTTATTATTGTGGACTATCACCAACAGTATACTTCCGCATTCAGGTTAGTCCTGTATTTATTTCCTACAGTGGTATCAGAGTTAGAACTATTCGGATTAGTCCCGATTAATAGATTAATAATTTGATTTGTTAAAGCATGCTCCTTTATATGATTAATTGCCTAATTTATGTAATTATGCAAATTAATAGCATGCCTCTGTGTTCACATCTTGAATCCAGAACGATTTATTTTTGTTTTGTTTTAAATTAAGATTTATGGATGTTCTGTCTCCTATGCCCTAAACTCAATTTTCTTTGTTGATATGTTCATCATAAACTGCTTCAGATTATGTATCTGGAATATTGGACAAATTCATGCTTCCGTGATTTTATTAACTAAAAGATTGAATTTTTTATTTTGTACTAATCACCGAAGTCCATTATGCCCCAGTTGTTTTTAGCATGTTCCTGCAAATCCAGTATCAAGAATTGGCTCAAGAGTAATTATTTGGCCATGAACATGATTCTGCCTAAACTAATAAGCAATTAGTTGACTATTTTGTATCCAAAATCATGATTCTAGAGGCGATTATGATAAATCGAATTCATGGATTATTAGCAGGCGGCTGTTTAGTGAGACCCGAAACCCTAACCGCCCCCTCTACCACGAAACCCTAACTCTAGAAAAACGGCGGCATGGACCTTAGTGGCCCACTGCCCAGTCGTCAACCACCGCTTGGGGCCTTTGTGGCCGCTGTAGCGGTGGGCTTTGCGGGGCCTCGGTGGCCCTCGCCAACCACCGCCGACATAGTCACGACCAAAAAAAAAAAAAAAAGGGAAAGAAGGCATACCCATCAGAAACCGACGAGGGAAGGGTGGCGCTTGTAAACACACATCGCCAACGAGGCCACCTTTTGGTCCTCTTCTTCCTTCATTAGCCGCCGAACAGGTCGATCCACGCAACCACAGAGAAAGCACCGTGAAAAACGCCGGCCTTGGAGGCGCGTGAACCCACGCGCCGCGACCTCAGTGGCGCGTTGGACGCGTGGGGGACTTCACCGGACTCGGCTTTGGCCGATCTGCACGGTGACTGGGTTAGCTCTCGCCAGATTGGCGTGGATCGAAGGAAAGAACCATTCTTTTGGTGGCGGCGGTTTGACATCACATGGGTGTTTTTTTTTTTTTGGGCATAATAATCGGCGAACGGCCCAGGGGGGTGACGGGCCATGGGTGAAGCTTAGAGCTCCACCACCATGGCACCGAAGTGACAGAGAGAGGGGAAAGGAAGAGAGACTTGGGCCAGCAGAAGGCGGGCAAAGGAACACCAAGAGAGAGAGAGAGGGCTCGGTTTAAGGGCTTTGGGGGGGGGTTCAATAAGACTCAAGTTATAAAATAATAAAATAAAATAAAAATTCAGGCTTTACAAATTTTGTGTTGGGTCGTTTTTTTTTTGCCTTGGACCAATTTTTCCTTTTTGGGCCCGAAATCTTTATTTTTTTTTATTTGGGCTGTCTGAATTTTGGGTTGGTCATGTTTCAAATTTGGATTATTGAATATTTGCTCCCATGTTCATATAAATTTGTTTTATATGTTAGAAATGGCCATTATTACGAGAAGTTGTACTTTTTGGGACCTCAATTAAAAGACAGTTTTATTGAAGGACTGAATTATTTTTCGGTAACTATTGGGTTTTTAACTCAATTATTGAGGTTAATAGTTATAGCATGTTTTTTAATTAAATTATAATGATATTCAAGTTGATAAAGTTTCATGCATTTAATTCGCTTGTTGAATTAAGGTTTTGAATTAGTTTTAATCCTGAATGTGTGAGTTCGTTACAAAACATTAATATGTTTAATGTCATATATAAATTCGTTTTATATGTGTCAATTTGAAATTTTCATGCCGAATAACTTATCATCGATCAATTGAGTTGGAATTATATGAATTCGTTTCATATATATAATTAGTGTGAATGACGTACATTTGTTTTACTTGAATTTGATAAATATCTATGTGATGTTAGGATCCCCTTAGTCGATAAATGAATATGTTTCATAAGTTATATTATATAAATATGTTTTGTATATGATACTTAGTTACATGACTATGTTTCATGATTTAGCAACTTTATGTAAAAATATGAGCAATTATGAATTAGTTAAATGTTCGATCATTCTTGTGGCTACTTCATGCTATTATTTGGATATATAAGATATTTGATCTTATTTTGTGAATTTGTTTCATAAATTTTAAATTTGCAATATTATATGAATACGTTTTATATAATTTGCAAGCCTTACCATGAATTCGTTTCATCCAAACTTTTAATATCATATAGATCTGTTCTATGTATGATTAATTGCAATTAATATTTGAATATATTTTATGTTACAAAGTATGTTGCATTCGATGCATGAATAGGTTTCATGTCAGCCACCAATTAGTAGTATTATATAAATGCGTATTATATATACGAACTACATAGGCTGTAGTAAAGTTTGCTAAATTGTTTTAGTACTTGCTCCTTGCCCAAATTAATGGATATGGATTCGTTTTCATGTTACCTGCTAATTATGTAACTTAGCGGTATTTTATGAATTAGTTTCATGAAATTTAAATTCGTAATATTATAAATGTGTTCATATTTTTGCGATTTACATTTGAATAAGTTTCATATAATTGTATATAAATGTGTTTTATATATTGCTTTTTGGGCATTTTATGAAATTCTTTTGTAACGTGTTATTATTCGAATATGTTTGGCAATATAAATTCATTTTATTATATAGATGCGTTTTATATAATAATCTGAATTTCACGTTTGATATGTCATTTATAAAGTTCTAGATGACATATTAGTAGTTATATAATGAGATAACTTAATGTAAATTTGATTTACATAAAGTTAGATATCTTTGTGATATTTCTAAAATGTTAATTAGTTTAACCATAATGTTCTCCATAAATCCTGTTTTATGGAAAATTGTGATAAATAAGTTATAAAAACTTCTAATTCATGTTTGCATGAGATGATTATGAGCTTAGCGAAATTTTCGATCATACGACATGGATAATGGAGTTTTTTGATAATTTATTTATTTGAAAATATGCCTAATGTCCACTTTTACAGAGAATATACCCTTAGCTATGGCAATTAAATTAAGGTTGGTAATTTGTTTACCAATAAGAAAACTTGATAGCGCTGACTATGATACATAATGTTAGAAGATTCAGTTTCTTCTAAACGAACGTGAAATGTTAGGACACTCATTATGTTCTGGGTCTCATAGGATGGCAAAGATGGTACTGTTAGTGAACAGTATCTAGAAAACTTAAAAGCATACCAAAAGTGGTTCGAAAAATAGATCGATCAAGATGTCATACTTTGTCGTATTACATCAATATCGATCTAGCGGGGGAATTAAAAGTCATCCCACTGTTGGGTATGCGTGGGATTAGCTTAGCATCAAGATCGTCCAGATCCATTTTCTTAAAAGGTTCTGAACCTAAGATTGGTATTGCGAAAGGGGAAAAGACCAAGGAAATAAAGAGAAGCATATAGTACGTGTGAGTGCTATGACTGTGGAAATTAGGCATCTTATACTTAGGATTGTCCTAAGTCGATTAAGGTCATTCCTTCCACAGCCCCTCCTGGATAATGTGTGCTCTCCCAAACATTTGTTGCTAACTATGATCCTTAGTGGATTGTAGATACGGGAGAAATAAAGTACATAGTTCGGGATTGAATTGATCTTTGTGAATTTTCACTACTACCTGGTGGATTCACAAATTGTCGTTTTAGGTAACAACGATGAAAAAGGTGTCATTGAATTAAAGACGAATCATTCGAGGCCCCTTGAAGGGACTACGTTGTCTTTTCCCAAATACTCTTTTTATGCACCTGTGGTGCGATGCTTCCTTATGTCTTCTGTCCCTAAGTTTAGTTTTCTTTAATTTTCGTTTAGATGTCTTGGGCATCACATGACATGGTGATTTGTTTGGCCATATCACATTGAAAGGTGTTTTCAATGGACGAAATAGAGCATTTTTCATCCTTGTCTCATTTTTTGAATCTGTCTTAGACGTGCTCATTTTGACCATAAGGGTCAAGATAGAGATAACTAGCTAAAGATGGCCTTTTAAGACCAACTTACTAGGCTTAAAGTGCAAAATGTGAGTTATGTCTAGCTAGTAAAGCAATAGAAAACCCTTTTGTAAGGTTTCAAGGGCATCAAATCCCTTAGCGTTCGTTCACTTTAGACATTTGCGGGTCCATGAATATGAAAGCACATCATAGAGCCATATGCATCCATGATATAGGTATATGTACCTACTATCTCACCGATATTAAGTACTTGATGTGATCATATACTTTATAGCGGTAGTAGGATTCAATTGGGATGAAATATTAAAACTCTTCGAACCAATTGAGATTATGAATATTTTCTTTGTGAAACAAAATCCCGCAATGTTGATTTTCTTAAGGATGAGTTTCTTAGCATTTGGTGAAATTTAAAAGGGCCTCAATTTGAATACGTTACAATAAGACCTTCAACCACCTCTCGGTGAGGGGGAGGATTTGAATTCTCACTAAGGCACCGAGGGTGGTACACCACACCTTCCTCATTTGATAGGAATGGTGAAGGTTTGTCTGTTAAGGAGAATGAGATTCGTCCTCAATCTCCAAATGTTGAGGAGAGTCATTCCTGAACATGTAGTTAGTCCTCACGTTCAGGATCCCACCTCCAATGGATAGTGGGAGTAATCTTCTTTCCTTAATCAGGGTTCCATACCTCTTAGAGAAAGGGGGAGAAACCCTTGGTCCCATACCTCTTAGAGAAAAGGGGGAGGGATTTTTCCACATAAGCAGACAAATAATGAAGGTCCCAGGATCCCAAGAATTGAGCATGGATGAATTCCTCGACGATATTTTCAAATCGAAGAGGAAATATTCCTATGCACATCCCTTGGGAATTGAGGGATCTACCTCCTGTCAAGAGACGGTTGGTTCACCAAATTACAAAGAGTGATTGAATGCAATAAGGGATGAGATGGACTCACCGACAGGGTTTAAGAACTCATTGAAACTCCACCCCGATGTAAGTCTTCAAGATAAAACAACAGGTGGATAGTTCAATTAATAAGTTCAGGCCCAGATATCCCTAGCCCTGGTTGCCCATTCGGACTTTGAGTTGTTCGAAATGGACGTAAAGGTTGTCTTTCCCAATGGTGATCTTGAGAAAGAGATTTATATGGACCAACCCATTGATTTTGTATCAAAGGGATAAGAAGACAATGTGTGTCATCTTAAAAGGTCCACATGTGACCATTGTGTGTGTTGAAAGATCAACATGGGGATTACGTTCCTTATGTTGATAACATACTATTAACTAGGGAACAACTTGGAAATGATCCAAGCTACTAAAAGGTAGTTATCCCATGTCTTTGAGGCAAAGGACACGAGAGAAGCTAGGTATGTCCTAGGAGTGGAAATAATCCAAAACTGTCCCAAGAAGCATGCGTCAAAGTGGCTTGGAACAACTTTTGGGTCTATAATTCCTACCCCATAGATACTCTAATTGAGAAGGGTCCAGCCCTGAGTCTTGCTCAATGTTCTAAAACAGATGACAAAAATAGAGATAGTGAACAAATGTCCTTAACCCTAGTATCATAGTAAGCTTAATTAAAGTCATGTTATGTACATGACCTGATATTGCTTTGCGGATAGTTTGATAAGTCGTTATCAAAGTAACCCAAGGCTTCCTGATTGATAAGTCATCAGGAGAATCAAATGCTACCTTTGTGGCATTGATAACTCAACGTTTTGCTATCAAGGAGCAAACCTCAAATTGAGAGGATGCTCAAATTTTGATTGGGGTAGTAACTCGGATAAGTCTAAGTTAACCTCAGGATATGTCTTCACCCTGAGTGGGAGAGCCATGTCATGGTGCGGCAAAGAAGCATAGCTGCACAACAATGTCGACTATGGAGGTAGATTGTGTATCTTGTACCATAGAGACAAAAAGCATTGCCATTGGGTATATATATATAGACTAATAAGGTGATTATGTTCACTTAACTAAACCCATTCCTAGTGATGTGTCTAAAACTCGTTGGTTGAGTCTTGGATTTCATAAGGTTTGGCATCTAGACATGTTCTGTTACAAGATGGACATGTTTTCTTCTATGAGCGTGATGCTCATTGTTGTACGTTAGGCATATTGAAATGTCACAGGCTTTTGATTGGCCTAGTCACACAGGCAATCGCCCTGACGCTTGAGTAGCGAGCAGGATGAGACGAAATCATATTGGCACTAGGTGTGCAATATCGATAACTCATACTAGAAGTGTATGAATGAGAAGTAGTCGCCTTAGTAAGACTAAGATGAGACTCAAGGGAGTCGAGTATGAAATAAGTTTTCATATTGAAGCCTTAAAAGCCGAATCTTGAGTGTCAAGACCAACATTCAGTATGTTGATCTAGTGGCTCAGGTTAGATTTTTGAGTGAAAATCTAGACTAACGATTCGCATGGCATAAAGAGTGACGAACCCAGCTAAGTGGGAGCTATGCCGTGACACACATCTCATACTGTGTGTGCTTGTAAGACGACCCATATGTGGGGTGACAATTGAATTCCCTTTCACTTGTCACTGTGTGACCCTATGGACGATGACCCTTTGACTTAAAGCTATGATATTAAGTCAAAGCTTAATAATGCTACTTTAATGTGATTCTCAAGAGCCATGATGTATACGGTTCAGCGAGAACACGTTAGGAAAGCAATTAAGCTAAGATGAGATTTCATGAGTGTTTAAGGAAAATTTATCCACCATCACCATATCAGCCCGGGCGATTATGTTGAGAACGTAATCATATGATATATCAGGCATAAGGGACTGAAGATGCCACTGGTGATGTCTTGGGATATTTTTGGGGTATCGCATTTCGTGAAAGTGTTATGTTAGTTGGATGGTAACTTAATATAACACTACTCGTTATTTTTGGTCGCACGTTCTATTCCTGGTATGAAACGTAAGGAGTTGTGATACGTAGAGAATACGTGTTTTACGGCCTAAGTGGCCGAGTGGGAGCTGTTGGACGGGCCTAATTAGATTAGGCCCGACGGCCACTTAAGTCGCCTAGGGCGACAACCCTAACTACCCCCTAACCTATATAAAGGGGTTTTAGGGGGTTAGCCTCAAGTGTGATGAATAGAACACTCCTCTCTCTCTCCTCACGGTTACCCTACCATCCTTGTCGGTATTCGGGTTTAGGACGTGGACGTTATAAGGCGACTCTAGTAGCCGCTGGGATTCCTATTATTACTAAAGAACTGGTATTCTTATTATTGTGAACTATCACCAACAGTATACTTCCGCATTCAGGTTAGTCCTGTATTTATTTCCTACAGTTATTAAAAAAAATGTTTTGTCAATTCTAGTAAATTTGTTTGCAATTTTGACTAAAAGTAGGTTTTATCCAGGATCTTGCAAGAAGCTCATTTTGGTTATGTTTGTGCTGGATGAAACTTAAATTGGTTGAAAATTTTCAAATTTGAATCCGACTCGCCAAGTTTTTATGGGTTGAAGTTCTTTAATCTGAACTCGACCCCCAAAAAAAAATGAATGAATTGACTTGATTATAACTATTTATCCATCTAAAATAAGCACACCTTAGGAATCCATGTGACTCATTTGGTTAACTCCTTTTTTTAAAAAAAATTTATGAATGAAAATGTAATCATTAATTCTTATATTGATGCTTGGTTCATAAATCATTTGGAGTTGTGTACCTAAGGTACCACGAAGATTTTTAGGTATGTGTATTGAGTAAGGCCTTCTCACTCTTTTAGTTTGTAGGAAATGGGTCTTTGGAATTAAATTTGCTTAATTATGTTTAGCAGAAGAAGAGGGGGGATCGCTTGCATTAATAACAAAGAAATATGTGAATACATATCACGAAGATCCTTATAAACAATAATGGTCATGTTTTGCAAATAGCTGTTAGCTATTAGCTGATTATATTGAATGTTAGCTATTAGCTGTTTAAATCAACTGTTTTTAAAAAAGTAGTAAGAATCAATCGAGGGATTATACCCTCTATGATTACCTAGGGACCTATCAAACTCATTGATCGTCCCCTCAAGTTGTTCTTTCTCAATATTCGCGAGGCCCAAATCATCATTGGGGTTGGTTATACCATGATCATCCATAAACTTTACTAAAGAGTATTCAAGGGAAGGGGAGGGAGGTGAACAAGTAACTGGAGCAAGAACTAACTCAAGTGAGGAATGGGATGCAGGACTAATAAGTTTAAGATTAGTCAGTGACACCTCTACTATAACCTCTTCACATGACTCCCTTAAATGAGTCTCCTCAAACATATGCTCCTCATCAAAATTGCACTCATTCTACGTCTAAACCAATTCTGAAAACTGGTTAAATATATTACCCATCATATGCTGCATGGAATTCAATGTAGTCTCTATGTTATTCTCAATTTTAGCTCTCAATTGAACATATTGGGAGCATGAGCCAGAGTTATGATCAAAAGTATAGCATAAGTCACATATAGGAGGGGTGGACGCACGTTGGGGAATGGAAGCAGGAGGGGAGTAGGGAGTCACAAATTTTTACTCATAAAATGATCTAGCATGAAGGGCACATGGATAGGGAAAGAACATTTCAAAATTACAAGTAATTTGCTCGAACTCATAAGTATCCCTAGCCACCCACTCAAGTAAGTTCATAGCCTCGTCAATAGTTTTGAAAATAAACCCAAAATATGTTAAAAGGGTTCAATTCTCAGCATTCACCCCCTTATTAATCACACTCAAAATTTCCCACGTTCCTACTCTGTAGCAACATTGAGCAATAAAATTATTCAAGCGGTTAAAATACTTCCAGAACAATTCATGCACATGTTGGGAGAAGTGAAAAATAGTCATCTCTCTTTCTATTTTTTTCAATTTTTTTTTAATTTTTGTGGGTAATTTTTTTTCAAAAAGAAAACAGGACGGTAAAGATTATAGTCTATTAAAAAAAATTATGCAAATCTATTTATAGAAGTATAAAAAAATAATCATGGTAAAAAAACAAAAAGAAAATGTGGTGGCCTAAATGAACTAAGTAATTGATCAAATCAGCTAAATAACTAATCAAACAAGAAAAACATACTAAAAAAATTATGAGATACTAATAAATAACTAAGTAACCAACCTAAACACGACAATTACAAACTAATATATTAATAGAAATTATGAAACTAATAAGATAAAAAAATAAACGAAAAATAGTGACCTAAATTCAAACCACCATCCCCGACAATGGCATCAAAAACTCGATCCAAAAAGGATATACACACTACTAAAAAAGAGCAAAATAACGACGAAAACAGGCAACGGAATAAATTTCCGTCACCATCGGCAATGGAAATGGTGACGGAAGTAGAAAAAAAAAAATAAAAAACAGAATCTGGAATAAGGTGGAGACGGAAATTTCGTCTCTGAAGTGCATGAACAGTGTTTAGCGATGGAATATCCGTCGCCTAAAAAAATTTTTTGAATTTTGAAGGTGGCGATAGATATTCCGTCGCCGTCCATCACCACCTTGTTTTAAAGAAACCAGATTTGGTTTCTGTTGCTCCATTTTACGAGTGTCACCGAGAGGAGAGAGAGAGAGAGAGAGAGAAAGTGACAGCGAGAAAGAAGAGCGTAGCCCCCCCGCCAGCCCACCACCAGCCCCATGCCGCCACCGTTGCCCTTGGTCGCCGCCAGTCCACACTATGTCGTCGCCTGCCGCCTTCTTCCCCAATTTCTAGCCTCATTTGGGTAAGTTTTCTAACTCTATATTTAGTTTTAACTACTACAAATTATGATTTTGGTTGTTAAAAATGTGTTGTTAGTGTATATTTATGTTGAATTGTTAGATGTGTATTGAGTAACTGCTTCAATTTGGTTGAAATTATGCATTATTGTAATTGAGGGTTTAGGATTGTATAAGATTGGTAGCTTTGTTTGTAAGAGAAAATTTGGTAGAAATAAAAATTTATGTGAAGTAATTATGTGAAAATTTGTGGGAGTTGTGGTAGGTGATTTGCAAGAGTTAAAATATGTGTCAAATTCTTGGGAGTTGTAGTAAATGATTTGCAAGGGTTTACTGTGAATTGAAATTAAATAATTATATATTTTGTAAGTTTACATTAACTGGTTATATCAATGTGCAAATATTAGGATATTAAAAGATGAGTCTCTAAGACGCATGTATCCTCTTATAATCAATTTATTTGTTGCATTTGAGGCTTTTCTATCTCTTGTGTCGAAGTGAAATATTAGAAAAAACAAGAAAAGATTAAAATGTGTGTGACTTTAAAATCTCTTACCAAAGTTATGTTAACTAATTATTGTATTTTGCATTAGAAAATATTTTTAGTATAAATTGAAATTAATACTAATTGAACGATTTTTATGAATATTGTTGCTTGAGCAGAATATGAGTGGCCCGTCACATCGTTCGTGTATGTATAATAGATTATTACCTGATCGTAATGGTTACACAGAAGAATTTTTAAATGGGATAAATCAATTTGATGCATTTGCACGCAGGCAAGCAGACTTCCAAAGTGGGAGGAATTATAAATGTCCATGTTTGAAATATAAAAATAGAGTGTACTTAACACCCAATGAGGTAAAGATGCACTCGATGTATAAGGGTTTTGTGAAAGGATATCGGTAGTGGATAAGTCATGGAGAAGAAGAACATCAACAATATGATCATGGATATTCTACTAGAGAAATGGGCGAAGCTGGTGGTTCAAGTCATACTAATTATGCCCACAATGAATGTTACGTAGATCATATGGAGTCCATGATTGGTGATGCCATGTTGGCAAATGAAAATGTAAGGGTTCAGGAGGGAAGCAGTTCTCAAGAACCATTCTATAATATGGTTCAAGCTGCTCAACAACCCTTATATAATGGTTGTTCAACCCACAGTGAGCCCTCTGCTGCTGTTCGGCTATTGAGTATCAAGTCTGATGATAATATGCCACAAAACTGTTTCAATGAATTTGTTTAGTTAATGAAAGAGATGTGTCCTACTAACAATCGTATGTCACAGAACTATGGCCGGACGAAGAAGCTTGTTAAAGATCTCGGCAACGATGTCATACACATCGATTGTTGCTATAAAGGGTGTATGCTCTTTTTTAAGGAGGACTCAAACCTCAATGCATGCAAGTTTTGTGGGCATTCGAGATGGAAGAGGCAAATGTCGCAGCAAAGGAATCAAACGCCATTGCTATATGCAAGGATGCATTACTTGCCATTGAAACCTCGACTGCAGAGGTTGTCTGCATTAAGAAGCACGACAGAGCACACGCGATGACATTATAAACATCAGTGGGAGGATGGTGTTTTATGTCATCCATCTGATGGCGCAACATGGAAACATTTCGATAACAAGTATCTGGATTTTGCTACAAAGCCTCAAAATGTTAGAGTTGGTTTATGTGCTGAATGATTTAATCCTTACACATTATCCTCAAGATTTTATTCCATTTGGCCAGTGGTGGTTACACTTTATAACCTTCCCCCTGAAATGTGTATGACCACACCATTTATGATCCTTACTTGTGTAATCCCCGGCCTTAAAAATCCCAAGAACAAAATAGATGTACATTTACAACCACTTATTGATGAGTTAAAGGAGTTGTGGGATGTTGGGATTGAAACGTATGACATATCCACGGGTACAACATTTCAAATGAAAGCTGGACTTATGTGGACCATCAATGATTTCCCGGCGTATAGGATGTTATTTGGGTGGAGCACTAGTGGTCAATTGGCATGTCTAGTATGTATGACACAACAGAAGACTTTGAGACTCAGAAATGGAGGTAAATTCTTGTGGTTCGATTGTCATTGGTGTTTCTTACCAAGGAATCATGCATTTAGAAGAAACAGAACTTCATTTAGAAAAGACAGAATTGTTAATGGGGGTCCTCCTCACCGCGTAATAGGGGAACAACTTTATGTTGAGGTGGAACACTACTCAATGGTAATGACAGACGGTGGCTTTCAAATACCGGGATTTAAGGAGAATGAACATAACTGGACAAAGAAGAGTATATTCAGGGAGTTCCCTTACTGGCAACACCAATTGCTCCGTTTCAATTTAGATGTGATGCACATAGAGAAGAACTTCTTTGAGAACATCATTAATACTATGATGGATGTTCAAGGGAAAACAAAGGACAATGTCAAATCAAGAATGGATGTTGCATATATTTGTGATAGAGAAGAATTACATTTGCAGCGAGGTCCTAATGGCAGAACAGTTAAACCAAAAGCGAAATTCGCTATTACTGTAGATAAAAGAAGAGAGTTGTGTGAATGGGTTAAGGGACTGAACATGCCTGATGGATATTGCTCCAATTTGAGGAATATTGTGGACCCCAATGATGTAAAGTTCAACAATATAAAAAGTTATGATTGTCATGTGTTCATAGAGACGATGTTGCCCATTGCATTTGGTGCTCTCCCGGATGATGTGTTGAAACCTATAATTGAGTTAAGTCAGTTCTTTAAGAATTTATGCTCCACAACACTGCAGGAGGATGTGCTTGAGGAAATGCATCGGAACATTGCCATTACTCTCTGTAAGTTGGAGATGATATTTCCTCCATGCTTCTTTAATTTGATGGAGCACTTACCGGTGCATTTGGCAGAAGAGGCACAACTTGGTGGTCCTATCCAGTACCGATGGATGTACCCATTTGAGAGGTAACATAGATTATATTAATTTAAATTAGATTTATAAAACTTGGGAATGTATGCAGGTGTTTACAAGAATTACTTAGTATTAATATGTTAGGTACTTCGGTCGGTTGAAGAGAAGGATTAAACACAAGCGTATCCTGAAGGATCAATAACAGAAGCTTACCTAGAAGCGGAAAGGGCGTACTTTGCTTCCTATTACTTCAACTCTAATGTGCCCTCTATGCGCCGTAGATGTTGAAGAAATGAGGATGGCGATGAATATAATAGTCATGTGTACACTCTCTCTGTGTTTGAACCGCAAGGGATCGCTATTGGGAAGGAAAGATCAAGGTATCTCACAGATGCTGAATATATTGCTGCACATCTTCATGTGCTACTAAATTGTGATGAAGTTAAGCCTTATATTGGGTGAATGTTCCATTGACATAGTACGTTGTCCATACATTCATATTTCCCAAAAGATAGTGTTGTTTACTTTCTTCATAATACAATTGCGCAGAATTTTTACAGAACAAGTTCGGAACACACAACCCCATCTTACTGATGCTAATGTTGACACCATCATTGAAACTCATTTTGCAGATTGGTTTAGTCAAAATGTAAGTAACTGAACTTCTTTAGTAATAAGTATTGAGACGCAAGGGAGGCCAATGTATTAACCAAAACCACATTGTGTGTCTTCTTAGGTGCATTACATTAAACTGTTCAACAGTCGTAAACATTGGTACTTGACACAATTAGCTTCGAAGCCTAATAGAAATGTGTCAACGTGGACTGCATGCAGAGTTAATGGATTTAAATTCCACATGGAAGCCCTCAGTGTTAGGATTGTGGTGTTGGTGTATGTGGAATTGGGGAAGGTAATATTGAAAATGATTATTATGGAGTACTAAAGATATCATCCAACTAGAGTATGTGGGTGAACCATTGAAAAGATGTGTACTATTCAGTTGTGAGTGGTTTGATCCCACATTGAATCATGGGACACGACCTCATAAACTAAGCAAACTTGTTGAGGTTCATCGCATAAGGAGGTACAGAAAGTATGATCCATTAATCTTCCCGAACATGACATCATAAGTATACTTCATACCACATCCAAATCGCTCAAGGGATATAACCAATTGGCTTGTTGTCATACCGACCAAGCCAAGAGCCACAGTGGATGTACAGAACACTCTACCTATTGCTTACCAACAAACGGTGATGACGACACTTGGTGAACCTATAAATGATGTTATCCATGCGTCATTAGTGGATAAAAGTGTACCACCAGAAGATGTTAATGGTGATTTGGATTTTTCATTTATTCAAGTGAATAACGACATAGATGAGGCAGAAGGGGATGGCAGTGATGAAGAGGGTGAGTGGGATGATGGGAATGAAATAGATGAAGAAGAAGGAGATATACATATACGATGATGAAGACGACGACGATGATGATGATGAGAATGGTGATGATGATGCTGATGATGGGAATTAAATGCTTAGAAAACGTTATGTACTTCATTACTTAGTTTTGTAACCCATATGTGTACTCATGTACTTGAATTATATGTGTTCGAATGTATTTGCTATTCTACATATTATATTGTGTAATTAATTTGTTGCTCCGTACTATCGTTATTTGTATTTGTGTTTGTTGTGAACCATTTCAGGTATGAATTCCACCCCACGTTGAGGGAAATCCTCTACTCAAGGTCGAGGAAGAGGACGTCGGGGTTCTAGCGAACATCCTACTGCAATGGATACTAGTTCACCTTTTTCCCAAACCCCTCACATGTCATGTGCGTTAGGAACAATCCCAACTCCATTTGGGAATGTTCCTATGGGGCAGGTACCTCCTCTTATGCCATACACCCCTACTCCGCTATTCATTGGCTAACAGTTTGCATATAACATTATAAGCAACACAACTTTTGCCTCCACTAGCACCCCCACTCCCCAACCCATTGATCCTTACTCCTATCAGTCCCAATAAAACGTTGGACAAAACGTTGGAACTGGAGATATTGATCTACAACGTAGTCAGGGAAGAACCCAAATAAAAACAGTTATTGTCCCAGATGGTAACGGGTAAGTGAACTAGTGTTATGTGTTTATCATTGCAATTATATAGCATAGTGTAGCGTTAATATAATGTTTTTTTATGCATTAGGTTCATTCCAAATGACGGTGTTGTTAGTAGGATTTCTCAGATCTTCCAAGGAAAGTATGATGCACCTTGGCCTACTTGGGGAAAAGTGCCTAGATATGTTCGAGATATGTGGTTTGGAAAGTTCAAGGTAAGTAAAGTGACTACATATTATGACTTCTTACTTGGCTCCGGTTCATTTATAAGACATTATTTGATGTGTGTGTTGTTTTCTAATGTGTAGAAGTCGTTCACTTGGAATCCTATGTATGAGGACCGCATCGGGAAGAATTTTGAAAACAGAGGCAATGCACGTTTGAGGGACTTCTTTGGTAAAGCAAGGACGCACAACAAGAAGACTCAGTGGCTCGGTGATGATGTATGGAAAGGACTCCAAGAGCATTGGACGAATGATTCATACAAAAAATTATGTGAAAAAGCCCAGAAAAATCGGCTTGGTGATTCCCGGAGTCTAGGACCATCTCTTCATACCTGCGGCTCGATCTCTATGCATGAGCATAAGAGGCATCTAGTATCAAATCATAAATCTTACAACATTGTTTGACTTATTTGTTTCCTTGTGGTGTTTAACGTGTTTTCTTGAATTTGTTTAATTTGCATGTAGAGGGAAGAACTTGGGACAGATCCCACCATTGTTCAGTTGTTTGCTTGCGCTTACACACTTAGAGGCAAACCAGATGAACCTTGGGTTGGTAGGAAATCACAACAAACCCACGTAAGTTATTCTCGATAATTAATCTTACGTTCTGATTCATATATTTTTCTTACAACTAACACATTCAATGTTTTGCAAATGTTGTGATATCGTAGGAGTCCTTTGAGCAAGAAATGCAGAAAATCATTCAAGGGACCTCGTAGGACAACTCCCAAGATCCATCTGAATCGCTTCCAAACCCAAATGAGTTGTGGGTGAAGGCCTACACAAACAAAAAGGACCGTATTTACGACATTGGAGATAAGGTCGTTAACATCAAGGAATCCCCCTACTATGGTCCCTCCCAACGAGCAGGTATACTAAACTTTAACTTTAATTTCAGTTGTTAAAGTGAAAACTGTCCACAACGACATTTTAGGTTAAGTTATGTTATTCTCACTGCATTGTTACTACATACACATGGTTTTTAGCAAGTACAGGTGCAACCACATCTCAACATGAGCTATATGATTTGAGAGAGGGGGTGGCCACCATGGGGAATGAGCTCACTACACAAGCTGAGATGTGTCAAACGATGATGGAAAGATATAAGAGTCTAGAGGAGTTCAACCAAATGCTGAGCCAAAGTCAACAAATGCAGGATTTCTTCCAAACGCAACAACCCTCCGGTTCGGGATCGCAACATATCGTCCCTACCCGTCCACATCATGATGAAGAGAATGAGGATGAGGACGAGGACGATGAGTATGATCTTGATGATTGATCCCTTATCATGAGTTGTTTGCTTCTTCCCCTTTCTCTATTACCTGCTTCTTCTATATGTGCACATATTTGCATTGCATCTACTTCTCTGATGCCTATGTGTGGCGATGTTGAGAAATACTGTAGCTTTGTTTTGTGAATTGGGTTGTATGTGATGTATGGTGATGACACACTTGGATTATTTTGGTTTCAATGTGATGGTTGAGTTGTTTGTGAACTGGGAATTGTTGAGAATGCTTTGAGTGAAGCAATTGTATAGATGGATTCTTCAATACCCTCGATGTATTTTTTCTGTAGGAAAACAAATGTATTGTATTTGGGGTTCCTGAAAATACAAATTTTTTATTAAAAAGACCCAAAAATAGCGACTAATACGGGACAGAAAAAAGTGCATATGGCGACGGAAAGGAAAATTCGTCGCCGTCAGAGACGGAAATTACGTCTCTGAATCCATCATTGATGGTGACGGATTTTTCTTTCCGTCGCCATTTGGCGTGGTTTTTGTTGCCGCCAAATTTTCCTGTTTGTCGTCTATTACGTCGCTAGCTGGTGACGTTCTACAAATTTCCGTCGCTGAATCCTCAACGATGAGCTATATTACAACTCCTGAATTCTGTTGCTAGTTCCGTCATTGATTTGCTGTTTTCTGTCATTAATTCCATCTCTATATGACCTTTTTTTTGTAGTGACACTTATACAAAGTGTGCGATTGTCAGCTGTAGTACTTGATGGTCGAATCCACAGGGACAATGTCGAATCTAGGTCGCTACAACTAAAGCCTAGCTCATATTAGTTGTACTAAAATCATTAAATGGGCAAAATAGAATCATTCAACTAACAGAAATTGAATCTAACCCAAACATAATTGAATTTAACGATTAATAATATGCAAATCAATAAAATGATTCAGAAAGTAATAAATTTTAATCAAGAAAAGGGAGGAGGAGAGAGACAAAGAAAGGAAATAATTTACCAACTAATTGAAAGCAAAAACTTAAAGTTGAATTGAATAGATTAATAAATACTGAAATTTGAATTAAATCCAAATACTTGAATAAAGGTTTTTGAGAAAGAATTGAACTAAACTATTCTACTCCTAAAATATAAAGTAAAACCTAGGCTAAGATGTTGAAGAACTTATTGATGAATTGTGGTACCCAAGACTTTCTTTTATAGTGGTGATAGCCTTCCTTCACTGTCCAAATTCTAGTTGAAGTAGGTTTGTTGTCCTCCACTCTTGGCCAATATAAGGGAAGTTACCATAATAAGGAAATTGCTTCTAATCCACTTGATTTTCAATTTTCACTTGGTTTTAACTTTCCAAAATTTTTGCAATTTGTCTAGCATGCTAAGCAAATGACTTCATATTTCATACAAATCATTATGTCCTACACAAACACAAAAATTCAAATAAAACACAAAAACAATCTCGATTACAAGTAAAAACTAAGCAATTAGAAGCATCTATTTAGTCACTTATGGTGACCGACAGAGAGAAAGAAGAAACCTCTGTGTGTCTAATACAACAACACCACCTCAGTGTGGGTCCCGCTTTCGCGGGATATAGGGAGATCCAGATGTAGGCAGCCTTACCTCTACCGACATCCTTGCCCGTAGAGAGGCTGTATCCAAGAGACCCATAAAAACAAGAGTTTGTGAAAATATTTTATAGAAGAAGGATTTTATGAAAACATTACAAGGAAAAACTAAGAATACTTAGCAGGGAGTGACTAGGAAATACTAATAAATCAGGTGACCGTGACTATGTAAATAAACATACAACATACGTACAATAAAGTAGAGGAATGTACTATACCTTAACAAACAGTAGTAGGCAAATAGTTTCTCTTCCCAGATGTATGTGGTACCTGCATACAAACACAGCATACAAAACCTACCCTACTATAACTAGGAAAAAAAAAACACACGACATACGAAACATTAACCAAATAAGGAAGCCAACTCTCTGCGATCTAAGATCCTAATCCTATCCCGCTATAGTCTCCTATCCTGAGCCAAGTTCTTCGTCAATCCTACAACTTTCAAATCCTATCTAATCACCTTGTCCAAGCTCTTCTTTGGTCGTCCCCTACCTCTTTTACTTGCGGGTATGTTAATCTTCTCGCATCTCCTCGCTAGAGTGTTCGCACTCCTTCTTTTCAAATGGCCAAACCATTTGAGTCTTGTTTCTCTCATCTTATCTTCTATGAGAGCCATTTTAACTAAATCTCTAATTACCCCATTCCTAATCTTATCAATTCTCATATATCCACACATCCATCTAATCATCCTCATCTCTTCTACCATCAACCTTTGGACCTGTGTCTTTTTTATATGCCAACACTCCAATCCATACAGTATAGATGGTCTAACTACCATATGATAAACTCTACCTTTTAAACCTACATGCATCCTCTTATCACACAGCATACTTGAAGCATACTTCCATCTTTGCCAACCCACTCTTATGCGCTGGTTAATATCTTCGTCAATATCCCCATTCTGTTAAATAATCGAGCCTAGATATTTAAAATTCTCCACCTTTGGTATCACCATCTCATCAACGGTGACTTCTCCCCCCACATCTTCCATTCCACTGAAACAACAATGTATGTATTTAGTTTTGGATCTACTTACTCTAAAACCTCTAGACTCCAGTGTATGTCTCCATCGCTCTAACTTGTCATTAACTCCCTGTCTAGACTCATCAATAAGAACAATGTCATCTGCGAATAACATGCACCATGGTAGCTCATCTTGAATCCCATTGGTAAGTTCATCCATAACTAGAGTAAAAAGAAAAGGGCTTAAAGCGGAACCCTGATGCAGGCCCATACCAATGTAGAAGTCATAGGGAGCTCCTCCTGGCGTCCTAACAGTCGTCTTACCTACCTCGTACATATCCTTAATAAGTCGAATATACACAGGAGACACTCTTGGGCATCTTAGCAGTCCTACAAATAACATTGAAAAGTTGTGTTAGCCACTCTAATCCCTTTTCACCCAAACACTTCTACACTTCCATCGGAATCTAGTTTGGTCCCTCTGCCTTCCCATTGGCCATCTTCTTTAGGGTCTCTCTAATCTCATCCTTGCTGACAGGTTCGCACAAATGAGGATCGAGACGCCTCTCACTACTCTCTCTTTCCCTACTTCGAAAATCTTCTATCACTTCCCCATTGAGGAGTTTGAAAAAGTACCTTTGCCATATCTCTTTGATCTCTACATCCTCAGACAACACCTTACTATTTTCATCTTTGATGCACCTCACCACACCCAAGTCCCTAGTTTTTCTTTCTCTAGCCCTTGCCAGATTAAAGACTTCCTTCTCACCTTCCTTGGTCTCCAGTTTTTGATATAACCTATCATAAGTCATGCTCTTAGCTACAGCGACAGCTTTCTTGGCTACCTTTTTTGCTGCTTATATCTAACTCTACTAATCTCTTTCTCTTCATCCATTCCACTGTTCATGAAAGCAGCATATGCCTTTTTTTTCTCCTTGACTTTCTCCTTTACCTCCTCGTTCCACCACCAGGCTCCCTTTATTTTGTTACCACCTCTCCTAGATGTCCCTAGGATTTCCTTAGCCAACCTTCGAATACATTCCGTCATTGTCTCACACATTGTATCCGCATCCTCTACCTGCCTCCAAGCTCCTTCTTCAGTAATCCTCTTTGATAATTTCATAGCGTTCTCCTTAGTAAGCTTCCACCACTTAACTGTAGGGTCCCCAACACTCTTCTTCTTCCACTTTGAGCATTTGAACTCCACATCCAACACAAGCAACCTATGCTGAGTTCCTAAACACTTACTAGGTATCACTTACAGTCCTTACAAAATCTTCGATTATCCACCTTAATCAGGAAGTAATCAATTTGAGTCTTCGTGGAACCACTCTTAAAGGTCACCAAGTGGTCATCCTTATTCTTAAAATAGGAGTTTACCACCAATAATTCATAGGCAGCCACAAAGTCTAGAATAGAAACTCCCCCATTGTTTCTTTCTCTATAGCCGAAAGCTTCGTGAACCGTATCATACCTATCTGATTAGACACCGATATGGCCATTAAAGTCTCCTCTCATGAAAAGTTTCTCGTTCCGAGGTAAGTCCTGAATCACCAAATCCAAATCCTCCAAAAATTGCTTCTTAATATCATCTGGCAAACCTATTTAAGGTGCATAAACACTAACCATATTTAGGACTTCTGATCCCCCACTACCTTAATGGCCATAATTCGATCACTCTTACGCCTCACTTCAACAACAAAGTTAACCAATTCCTTATCAACCAAAATACCAGCTCCATTCTTAGCCTTGTTGGACCTTGAATACCACAGCTTAAACCCATCAAATTCTCTAGCTTTAGCCCCCACCCACTTAGTCTCTTAAACAATGGTTGTGTTAATCATACGTCTTGTAAAGACTTGACTAATTTTATCGACTTATCAGTCAATGACCCCATGTTCCAAGATACTAGGTGCACCTTCCGCAACCCTACACCCTCTAACCCCATTTCTCCCATGGAGGACTGGCTGAAGGTACTACATTGCTCGCCACTAGCTTAGGTTACCAATAGTAACAGTAAAAGTAATATTAAAAACGCAATAGAGTATACACAATTAAGACGCTAACTGATTCTAAATGCCAATAATAAGCAATGACGATGACGATGATGATGAAGATGATGATGATGATGATGATGATGATGATGATAATAATAATAATAATAATAATAATAATAATAATAAGAATAATAATGATAATAATAATAATAATAATAATAATAATAATAATAATGATGATGATGATGATGATGATGATGATGATGATGATGATGATGATGATGATGATAATAATAATAATAATAATAATAATAATAATAATAATAATAATAATAATAATAATAATTCAATGGAATAACAAACTACCAATAAACCTGAACAAATAAAGTTAAAGGCTAACTAAGTGACAAAAATAAACAATAGTAACAAAGAACTAATACTCTAAATCCAACAAGACCCATAAGCAATACTAAGAAAAGGCAATAAAGAAAGAACTAACAACAAATGATCCTAATGATAAGATCAAGGATAGTGATAAAAAGGCACAGTAATTAACAAAACTAACAAAGCTAACAAATTAATAGTAATTTAGTAATAGTGGTAATAATGATAGTAAATTTAGTAACAAAGATTGTACTAAAAAAGTAGTATAATGGAAAAGGGTTAGAATAATAATCTTTATGCCATAAATGATTTTTAGTTCCACCTTGAAGTATGTAAAGGGGGGCGGGGAGGAGATTAAGAGTAAGAAGGCAATTAAATTATAATTACCCTCTATAATTGACATACAAAAGTAATTACATCTCTACATTTCAAACATTAGTATTTCCACCACTAACAGAATGCCCGAAACTACTATGACAACCTTTCCATGTCAACTAACAATCCTAACAAACTCTAACAACCTCTCACTCTACAACATTCCTTCCTCCTTGGAGACACAACTTGGCCCTCAAAGATGAAAATCAGGGAACCACTTTACAAAATCATCATTCCAATCCCAAGATGCTTCAAAAATTGGTAAATTCTCTCACTTAACCAACAATTGAAGTGCAACTTTATTTTGCTTTCTCTTGATCCTCCTCCAAAAGTGCTTTGGGCTAAGGGTGTTGTACAGGGTACCTCTAAATGCTTTCAACTGAGATACATGGAAAACATCATGTATCTTTACCTAAGTAAGTAACTGTAATCTGTTGGCAACATGTCCTATCTTAGACAAGATTTTAAAAGGACCAAAATACTTAGGACTAAGCTTCTCATTATGCATATATTGTATAGATCGTGCCTGTATGGCTACAATTTTAACCATACCCATTCACCAGCCTCAAACACTCTTTCAGAACTATGAACATTAGCTTGTTACCTCATCCTATTTTGTGCTCTTTTTAAATGAAACTTCAATAGTTTGAGAATCTACTCCCTTCTGAGTAAAGACCTATCCACAACAACCACTATTGATTCCCCTAGTACATAGGGCAAATGGATTGGTCGAGGTTAGCTATACACCGCCTGTTGAAGGTTTTTGAGGTGGAAAATTAAAACTAAACTAAAGTGAGTGAATAAAAGGGGAAAGGGATACCTCAAGCACTTACGGTTGTCAATCGTAGTACTTTAAGGGTCGGTCCATAGGGAAAACGTGTAATTATGGTCATTTAAAACGAAATGCTTAAACTAATTAACTAATCTAAGTGAAATTATTTAAGGCAATCTAAATTAATTCACCCAAACTCATCTAATCCTAATGCATTAAACATTAAAACAAACTGATTTACTAAATCAACTTAAACCTAAAATAATACTTATATTAATTATCCAAATTAAACTAAACTAATAATGAATTAAGCATGAATTTTTAGCAGAGTTAACTAATTAACATTATTCCAAAATTGATCCCAAATTGAACATGGTTTCAACTCAGCAAAACAGAACCTAAAAATTAAAACCAAGCAAGCAACAGGGGAAGGGAAAACAGACCCGAAACAGGATGAAGGCAGCAGAGGGTTGATTCATGACAGAACAAGGCAATGATAGGGGAAGCAGCAAAAGCCAAACCGATAAACAGCAGCAGCAAAAACAGGGGAAGGGGAAGGAACAGAATCGAAGGCAAGCAGAACGAACCAAAGCAGAATGAAAGATGAGAAATTGAACCAAGGCAGAATGGGAAACTCACAAAGGTTCGGTGAATCCAGAACACAACCCACTGAATCCAAACGCACCCATTCGAGCCATCTAGAAATAGGGGAGAGGGAAATCGAGCAATATTGAACAAACCAGAAATGAGGGAGGGGGAATTCGAATGAAATTGTACAAATAGACCCAATTCTTGCTTAATTATACCGAATTAAATGCTGAAATTGTACCTAAGAACGAAACTCCAAATCGAAACAACCCTTATCTGAAAATCGAAATCAAAATTCGAACCCTAATTGCTGAAATTCGAAAACAAGAGAACAAAATTGAAAAACACGAATCGAAATTGACATTACCAGCGAAATTGAACGAAATTAAACAAAATTAAACCTAATCTACTCCTAATTTCTAACCCTAATTTACCTAAAACTCGAACTTTCCCTTCAATGGCGTCGCCTCAGCCTCTTATACTCGAACCCATTCGACTTCTGACCGTCGATTTGTGATGTGCTGGAGGTAGATGTGGACGGTGGCGATGGAGGAAACGAAGACGTGGCTTGGTGGTTTCGGTTTTGGGGAAAACCGTGGGTAGAGGGTGTAGGGGTTTTAGGAATTCGGTGGGCTGGGATGTGGGTGTGCTGGAAGAGAGAGAGTGATGACGAGGTAGAGAGAGAAGGGGGAAGGAGATGGGCATGGCGATGAGGGTCGACTTTCTGGGTTTCTAGGGTTTGGGCTTCGGGGTCGGGGAAGCAGAGGACGCGAGTGAGGAAGAAGAAGAAAGCAGACGCGAGAAAGGGGAGGGGGGTGTTTTAAGTGAGAACCGGTCCAGCTTAACCGGCCGATCCGGTTCACTGGACCGGTCTGGTTTTAATTTTTTTTTTCTCTTCTTTCTTTGGCCGGTTTTTATCGATTTTTGGCCCGATTCTTCAACCTCCGACATTTCTTCTATTTTTCTCGCTTTTTCCGCCATTTAAGCCCATTTTTCGCATTTATTCAAAATCTGCAAAATAAAATAAACTCAATTAAAAGCCTTAAAAATATTATTAAAACGAGCATAAAATTGGTGAAAAAATACCTTAAAAATATCACATTTTTGGCTCAAACACCGCCTCAAAAGGAGTCATGTAAATGAAAGAGTGATAGGTCGTATTATACCACCATTCAGCTATAGGCAAACATTTACACCATTTTTTTGGTGCATGAAAACACATGCATCTCTAAGCAAATTTTCAAGCATTTGTGCACGAATTTAGTTTGGGAATCAATTTGAGGGTCGTAAGAAGATGATAAGCTCAACTCCACTCCATGGACAACAAACAAGGCTTGCCAAAAATTGCTAAGAAACACAAAATACTTGTCACTAACTATACTGTTGGGCATGCCATACAGTTTGAAAACATTATCCAAGTAATTTTGGGCCACATCCAAGGCTAAAAAGGGATGAGTAAGTGACATAAAGTGTACATACTTACTCATCCTATCCACTACCACAAATATCACATCCTTACCCATAGACTTTGGTAAACCCTTAATAAAATCCATTGAAATATCCCTCTATATTTTAGACAGCCTAGGCTATGCATCACTATCATATTGCAAGCTTGACATACCACACGCCATCTAATAATAAAGGATGAAACATTCTTGTGTAGGCCCCTCCAATAAAACATGTTTTTAATCCTTTGAAGAGTTGCATCCCTTCCTGATGGACCAGACATTGGGGATACATGAACCCAGCTAAGCAGCTTTTGCCTCACATCCAAGATGGAACCAACAACTAATTTGCCTTTGCTCTTTAGTTATTAGTCAATCTAAGAAAAATGGGCAATAGAAATCCCTTACTGTAATTGGTGGATAATCTATTGAAGGTGAGGGTCTTGTTGCCAAGTATGCAGGATAAGGTCTAATAGGCCAGATTGAATAGTTGTTAAAAGCAAGACACAATATCTCAGACCCTGTAACTCTTGACAAGACATCAGCCACAATGTTCTCCTTTTTGCTCTGTATTGGAGCTCTTAGGAGTACCCATTAATTTGGAGAGTGAGATAAAAGGGGTAGAAATTTTATTCTCTAGCATCCATTTCAAAGCTTTTCTAGTTAGTTTTTATGACAAAAGATTGATGCAATATATATTGCTCCCATTTCTAAGCACTACAACCAACAACTCCTTATCATAAACTGATAATGCTTACCACCTCTTGCCTAGGGTCCTAATTATGAAAGGTAGGGGATGGTGATGCAATATATACTGTTCCCATTTCTAAACACTACAACCAACAACTTCTTATCATAAATTGATAATGCTTACCACCTATTGCCTAGGGTCCTACTTATGAAAGCTTTTAGAAAAATCTGGTAATGCTAGGACAGGAGTTGAACAAATGTAGATTTATGACTCAAGAAAGCCTTTGTTGCTTCGAGACTCCACTAAGAAGCCCATTTTTTAGCAAATCATAAAGGGGTTTAGATATAAGAGTATAGTTTCTCATAAATTTTCCATAATAACAAGCCAATCCCAAGAAACTCCTAAATTCTTTGACATTCATGGGTTTAGGCCACTCTTCTACTGCCTTAACCTTGCTAGGACCCATAGAAACCCCACTTCTAGATATACAGTGACCCAAATACTCCATCTTTTCCACACCAAAAGCACACTTAGTTTTTTAGCTAATAAGCAATGATGTTGCATAGTAGTAAACATAATAGTCAAATGTTTGATATGCTCTTCAATGTCTTTACCACAAATGAGGATATCATCAAAGAAAACTAAAACATGTTTTGTTAGAGAGTGCTTGAAAACATGATTCAGTAAACTCCAAAAAGTGACTGGTGCATTAATCAACCCAAACGACATGACAGAAAATTCATAGTGCCCATTATAGGTCTTAAAAGTAGTCTAACCTGATAATATCCTACCCTCAAATTAATCTTGCTGAAAATAGTAGCTTATGAAAGCTCATCTATCAGCTCCTCTACTCAGGGATTGGGAAACATATTGGGAAACTTATCTTTGATAGTCTGCCTATTTAGCTCCCTGTAATCCGCATAGCCTCTAACTTCCATCCTTCTTACCAACTAACATAACAGGTGATGCGTATGAACTACAACTAGGCTAAATTATACCATTACTCAGCATCTCTTCCACCAACTTTTTAGTAACTTCCTTTTGCTTCAAAGGGTATACATATAGACTAATATTGACTAGATTAGCACCCACTTGTAAGAAATTCTGTGGTCGTAGATACCCCTACTTGGAGTCAAGGTAGTTAGGTCTTGGAAGACGTGTTCAAACTGGTTTAATAAGGTTCGTAGCCTAGAATCTTTGGATTGTGACTCACTTTGATTGCACTAAATTAGAGCAAAACCTAAATTGGATTCTATTCTAGGACATAGCCACAACATGCACATCTGAACTAAGTGGGTTATGGTTTTCCTCAACTAACCTTCTACCTCAAGTTAACTTCCTGCCTCACTCCCCTAATAGTTTGCACTCTTCCCTTATAAGAAAACTCCATTTTTAAATTTTCAAAATCCCATTTCACCACCCCTAAGATACTTAGCTACTGAACTCCACAGCTTCTCAAAAGACTAAGAAACATGTCAGTAATAAATGTGGTTCCCTGTAACTTCAATTCAAAGTTTTTACACATATACTGGCAATGCAACTTATTGCCATCTGCCACAGTGAATGCTTGCACCTCAATATACTCCAACCTACATCCTATTTTCTTGGCCAAATCTAAATCCAAAAGGTTATATGTACTCCGAGAATCAATTAACACATGGACATGTTTCTTTCCCATACTCTTGTAGTTTGATAGCCTTGAATATCCCCGAAGGCAGTTACTGAAATTTTTGGTTATGAATCTTGGGAGCCAAACTCAAATTCATCATCATCCCCCACATAGTGTCCTCCATGTTACACACAGTCCTCCCCAAACATAGGAACCTCAACCAAAAATAGTTGAGCATTTCTATTAGCACACTTATGTCCCCTTTTAAAGGGGTTATCACAATAATAACAATGACTCTTTGCTATCTTTCCAGATCTTATGTCCCCTTTCAAGGCGAGTTTTTTTGATGAGCTAGTAAGTTGCTAGTAGAATTTTTAGGAGCAGGAAAAGGACTAGAGTGAACAATGGTTTTTGGTGGAATAGGTAACATCTCTTTGGAGGATATTGAGTACGGTTTGGTTTTTGTATCCTTAGTCCTAATTGCCTCCACAGTTTCTTCTTAGTATCTAGCATATTCAATAGTAGCAGACAAAGTTACATAAAATGCTTTTACAAAATATGTAAGATTAGGTTTAACCCCCCAACAAAACAGTCAAGGAAATAATCATCAAGCAGTAGAGGGTAGTTAATAACAAGCAATGCTTTTAATTCTTCAAACTTATCAAGGTAATCATCTAAACTACCTGTTTGATGCCATCTCTTGAAATCTTTAAACACTTTTGACCCAATTTCGTCCTTAGATCGAGTACTTACATCTATCATAAAGTCTTCCCAAGTAACATTTTCCTTTTATGTAAATTCATTGAAGCCAAATCAACTCTCTGATCATTAAGAATCTTGCATAGGGTGAAATATCTTGTACAGTTCTTAATCCAACCTTGAGGATTAATCCCATCAAAACTAGGGAATTCTACTTTAGGCTTTACATGGACCGTGTTCCTAAAATCAGAACTCATAGACTCTGGATCTCCATTAACAGCGAGTTCAATAGTATGATTGAGCTTATTACCTCTAGCTTCTCCCAATTGCTTCATTTGCTCCATCATCTAATTAATTAGCCTCTAGTGATCCTCAAATTTCATATTTTGCTCTCTTAATTGCTAAATCAACACTGCTACTGTTCTTGCATTTGTTGAGCAAAATGTTGGTTTTCAATGAGAGATTTGAGAATGTCTTCCATGGCCGCCATAGAAGCTTTCCAAGTTTTAGCTAGCTTGCATTCAAGATCTTAAATTCAGAATGTTCAGCTTGATTGATTGGAGGTTCTAAGCAATCAATCGAGAACAAGGAATTAATGTGTTTTAATTTGTATTATGGTTGGACCAATTGGTGAATCTAACCAACTGATCAAAAATCAAAGAAAGAATTTAGGGATTTCTTCAGGATCTCACGGGCTCTGATACCAATGTTAGAAGTCACAAGGAGAAAACTCACATATGGAAGAAATAGGTCCTCAATAATTCCTATAATGGAAGTCAGGTCAGATGGATTATATAGATGGGGAGAAAGAGATATTCAGAGTAAGAAGGCAATTGTACTTCTCTTACCCTCTGTAATTGATATACAAAAGTATTTATATATTGACATTTCAGACATTAGTCTTTCCCACCACTAACAGAATGCCCAAAACTGTTATAACAACCTTGCCATGTCAGCTAACAATACTAACAAACTCTAACAACCTCTCACCATGCAACAAGGGGAGCGAGTAAAGTTTCTTTGAGGGGCCAAAAGTACTTCTAGCTTACCAATGCATTCGATGAGCAAACTAACCTACACGTCCTATGATAACCTGGACAATTGCAAAGTGCAGCCCTAAGAGTTATCCATCCATAAGTATAAGGGGTTTATATCCCCTTCCTATACTTCAAGTGTATGGTATATTAAATTGTACCCTTTTATTTGAAGTTTAAATTTACGGCTAGCATGCTCCAAGTGTATAAGAATTGTATTATGGTTTAAATATATATTTGATTGCATATTAGACAACAAGATATTAATTGAAGATTGTGATGAAATTGAAAAAGGAGAAAAGATTTTATTGCTAAACTTTTCATTCAATAAACAACCGTAGCTAAAAAGTCACAACTTGTGATAAGACTAGCCTAGAACCTCTTCAAAAGAACTTACCTTAAAAAGGTGATTTGCGAACATGTAATTTTGCAAATATATCATCCAAAGGGAAAACCACTACTGTATACAATTTCCCTACTGCTAAATTCCTACCATCATGTTTGTGGTTCAAAACCCTTCGAACATTTAAAAAAATAAAAAGAAATGACAGAAGTTGTAAAAGCCAATATGTGAAGTTCAGATTGAAGAGGATTCGATAAGAAAGCCACACTATTTACCAATTTCTCTAGTCTGTTATGCTTTGTGCTTCCCTTCCTTATTTAGGTTTCATAAATGGGCAATCTATCAATCATTTACAAGAGATTGTATGTGTTTTGGCGCTTGTTAATCATAAATTACTAGCCATAGACTTCTACCATTCTGTATAATATGTAATTCCTTCAACAACTAAAGTATACTTTTTGATCGCACATTACCATTTATGCAGGACCCCCGCCAGGGGGGTGTTGCTATCCAAAGGATTAGCACATTTGTTCTACTTCGACTTTGCAAGGGGATTGTTCGACACCGTCTGAGTTGCAATATATGTTGGATATTTCAAGACAGCCTGGACAAAGGGTTCAACGGGCTAAACATGGCACCACCGGGGCTGCAAATGTAGTGGTTTTGGGGGAGCGGGAATGTAAATGCAAAGGTACTGGCAATGGGCTCTATGGGCAGCCCGTGGGGCCCCCCAGTCTATAGCGTCCATTCTCCATGTAGTGTTGGTAGTTCTTTTATCCAGTTTGTTGGATAAGGTTGGCAAATCATTTTTCCATTATAATGTCCCAACTCTTGAACACCTAATAACATCTAAAAGGCTAGTTAGGCACATATTTGGCAGGAGAAGATTTTAAAGCTGTGAATTACCATCCTATTCATTAATAAAAAATAAAAAATAATGTCAAAATTTGTGAAATATTTTTCAAACAAAATTTGACCTTTAATATGTACACCGTTTTTAATTTGATCATCTCACAGAGAATAGGAAAATTGATTTAAACTTCAAGAGGAGTAACCTAGACAAAAGTCAAGCAAGGCCCAAGTGTTTTCTTTTCCCTTGTACCCAGATATATATATATATATA
>JACYFF010031955.1:23604366-23626462 GCA_017589665.1 Selenicereus undatus
TATATATAATTGCACTGAATTGTAAACCATAAACTGATATATAAGCTATAAATGTAATTTTGTAAACTTACAATAGGCTTACATAACTTTTAAGCTTTAGATATTCTATTAAAAAAAACATGTATAAAATATAGCACGAACTATGATTTTCCCTACAACCAGGAGATCTCTATAACATATGACCGTTGCCTTCTCTACCTACTGACAAAGCCATGTAACATTTGAACCTTACTTCCTCTTCTTATTAGTAAATTGATGTGGAATATGAACTTTGATTTCTCCGCCTGCTGGCAGAGGTATGAACTTTGGTTCCTCCATCTGTTGGCGAAGTTCTATAGTATATGAACTTTGATTTCTCTGTCTGCCGGCAAAGCTACTGTGAAAACTTTGATTCATTCATCTGTTGTCAGAATTTTGTAACATATAAACTTTGATTTTTTTGCCTATTGGTAAAGCTACGAACTTTCGTTCCTCTGTCTATTGACGGTGTTCTGTAGCATATGAACTGTGACATATGAACTTTGGTTTTTCTGCCTATTAGCAGAACTTTTTAATGTATGAACTTTAGTTTTTCTATGTATTCATAGAACCCTTAAACTTATGAACTTTGGTTTTTCGCCCCATTAGCAGAACTCTGTGACATATGAACTTTGAATGCATTTATTGGGTTGTGTGAGTCGGAGATTTTGGATGCCACGTGTCACCTTGGGTGCTATGTGTCAGGGTGACGTCCCCTCGAGTCCCTGGTGAAGAGTGCCTCCCTTCCTCCCTCTCTTGCCTCGCTTATATAAGAGAAGTTGGGTTCTTTTTGGGGCGAGTCATTTCCCGCATTCTCAAAAATTTCTTAGAGAGAGAAGTGAAGTTCTAGAGAGAGAAGCTCTGCCTCTCCCTTAGTCAGTATTCAAATTCATTATAACGTCTTCATCCCCTCCCTTTGAATCTTCAAAGGATCTGTGCATATCTTTATCTCTGTCTTCAATACCCCCTTCGAACCTTCATCCTTTTTCCAGGTACGTCTCTCGTGCCTTAAAGGGGTCGCATCTTGTATTTGTATTTATATAGGCATGTCTTCATCTTGTTTATCAAGTAGGAAAGTCTCTAAGAGATCGGCCGACACCCAAGAGGAGGGTCGCCATCCTTAATTTCCAAGCCTTCGGCCCTAATTGATGGCCAAGGGGTTGCACACAGTGCCCTAAAGAACCAATTAAGAGAACCGAAGAAAATCCCCTATGCCGTGCCGATATTCGAGCCTAGCACCCCTTCGTGGTCTAGCTGCGAGTACTCTTCGACTCCGAGTATCCTCAGCATTGAGGAGGTTGTCGTTTATCCGTGGGAAATTGATATAGCGGTTGACCGTATGCTTGACTCTCAGGAACGTAGAATGGCGAAGATCAAGACGGCTGCTCGGCTGAGGAGTCCTGACGAGCTTCTTGCTGAGGGTACTTCTGAAGGTAATCCCCGTTCTTCCTCTGGCTCCTATAGGTTGAGCATCGAGGTTGAGTCTACCAGAACCAGTTCTTCCTCAGAGGGAGAAACAACTAGCTCGGTAAGGGCCGTGCTTAAGAAAAGAGGTCACGCTCGGGAAGAGCTGGTTCAGGAAGTTGTGGCCGAGGGGTTGGTCTTTTCGGGGGCCCCACGCGATCAGACATCCTAGATGGGCCGAGCACTCACTTCTCAAACCCGAAATTCTTGAGCTCCCTAAAGAGACCAGCCTTAGAGAAAAAGTACCTCATGCCCGCAGGATATAGGTTCGTGCTCCCCGAGGTGAACGCTACTGTGAATAAGCCACCCGCCAAATGTATAGCAATGTATCGGGCGACATATACTTACGGTGTGAGGTTTCCCCTCCGCCCGTGATTGCGGACATCCTAAATAAGTATGACTTGGCGCCTGCGCAAATTGTGCCCACGTCCTGGCATAACATATGCTCTTTCATAACGATGTGCGAGCTGCGTAAGCTGACCTGCACAGGCCGCGCGTTTGTACAGGTCCATTCGGTCCAGAAGGCCCCAAGGGAGACTGGGGACCCTGGGTGGTATTGCTTTAATAACAAGAAGGGTTTTATGACATCTATCGAGAAAAAGTCCAAGGTTAAAAACTGGAAATATGAATTTCTCTTCGTACGCTGTGAAGCGAGTTGGGGAGACCTTCCCAATTGGAACAAGGAGAAGCCGGTTCGAAACCCCTATGGGGAGCCAACCGAGGCTAAGAAAAGGGTTGCTCGCTACTTCTATTTCTATGTGTGGGAGGACGACCGTCCTAGGCCAATACCTAAATTCATGGCTCACGTGGTGGATGCCTAGAAGGGGCCCGAGCGAAAGTGGAGTAGATCAAGTGAGAGGGAGCCTATGAATTGGCTTCCTAGGCTGAAATATTTTCCCAACAACTTCTTCTTGGCCGTCGCTGGCTTGGTTATCCTTAAGGATTTTTCTAAGGGTACTGAACATTTCTCTCGTATATAGATTTTTCGGTTGATTCTGACCCGACTCTCCTTTGTCTTGTGCAGAGCAAGTGAGGGCGAAGTTGTCGTCTTTGGAGTCTGGGGATGCCACGGCCGAGCAAGTCGCTGCTGAGGCCGAAAAGGTCCATGAGGAGGTACAACGCAAGTGCTTGGAGGCGCAAGCCAAGAAGGTTTACCCTCTATCACATTGTGTTTATCCTTAGGGTTCTTCTTGAGTTTTTATGTGCTTACTGACTTTCCTTTCCCACAGGCTCCGTCCCTGGCTCCTCGCAGCAAGCCGCCTATTGTGGGGTCCTTGAACCTTCCCCACTTAGTTTCTCACAAGCGACAGCGAATTGAGGGCGGGCGTGATGCCACCGCGGCGTCTGCTCCTATACCCCTGAGGGCTGGGGCTCCCTCGCTGACGGGCAAAGGAATAAGGGGCCTATCCAGAGTAAGAGGTTAGGCGGATGTTCGGTCTCTGACGAAAGGCGAGGGTCACCTATTATCGGAGGGTCTCGAGGTGACGAGAGATCTTCACCATTGGCAACGGGAGAGCCCTCAGTGCACACCCGAGCCCCGCTGTAGACTTCCTAGCGATAGATGCCCCTACCAAGCGTGCCTTAGTAGAGAAGCAGGCAAAGTCGTAGTCACCGGCGCCAGCTGACTCCTCGGAGACGTCTGTGGTTGATGAAGAGCATGTGGCCATGGCCAAGGTGAGGCTAAGCCTATGACGTGCACTCTTTGTTTGCCGTAAAATTCCCTTAACTAAATGTCTTGGGCATTTTCGAGATCTTTGTTCGCGCGTTGAAAGTAGCGAAATCAAGGCCGTCCATTTCTACCCTGGAGAAGCAGATTCATGACCTTGAGGCTGAGCTCCAAAGATGGAAGGAAACATCGGTCAAGTACAAGCGCCACTCTGAGAAGCTGAAGAAAGAGAAAGAGGGCCTGGGGGCCGAGAAGAAAGACTTGCAGCACCAACTGGGGGAGGCCCGCTCTCGAGCAGAGGCTGAGGACCGGGGATATCATTAGGGGCGTGACGAGAGCACCAAGTTTTTTTGGGAGCTTCTGGTGACTTTGGCACCTCAAGCCTTCTGAATTGAAGGTCATTTCGAGGCATACGTCAAGTTCATAGAGGATCGCCATCATGCCGAGGCCGAGGGCCAAGACCCCGAGTTGGTGGAGTTTTCCTCATACAACTATTGTAGAGGGCCTGGGCAACGAGGAAACTACACCCCTGGACGAAGGGGCTGTGACGCCTGATGAGGAGGGTGATGTCGTCAGGGTTGTTGAGGGTAGTGACCATGATGAGGACCCTGACGCTTAGGGATTTAGGGTGTTTTGATCTTACTTCTTTTTGTCGTCCTTTTTGACTATTTATTCAATCAATGAAAAGCTTCTAAGTTTTTTGCACGGAGCCTTTTGTTTTATCATTTGTCCATGTGCTTGTTGTTTTGCTTACTCTTGTTTATCTATACGTGTGTGCCTTTATTTTGCTTGTACTCTGTGGGACAGTAGGCCCCAAGCGAAATAACAAGCAGTAGATCGGCCCTTAGGTCGTGTTCAGGGACTCTTAGCCCCAATTGGGGCTAACAGTATAGCGATTGGTCCTAAGGCCGTGTTCATGGAATCTTAGCCCCCATTGGGGCTAAAAGTATAGTGATCGGCCCTGAGGTTGTGCTCATGGACTCCTAGCCCCCATTGGGGCTAAAAGTATAGCAACCGGCCTTGAGGCCGTGCTCATGAACTCTTAGCCCCCATTAGGTTTAAAAGTATAGCGACCGGCCCTGAGGTCGTGCTCATGGACTCCTAGCCTCCATTGGGGCTAAAAGTATAGCGACTGACCCTTAGACCATGATCATGGACTCTTAGCCCCCATTGGAGCTAAGAGTATAGCAATCAGCACTTAGGCCGTGCTCATGGATTCCTAATCCCCATTGGGGCTATAAGTATGTACGGCAACATTGCACGTGGAATTGCCTTCATAGGCCTTGTATTTATTTCTTGCAAATCACAAATACATAATTGTTGGTCGTTAATAAATGAGAAAACTAAGAGTACTATTTCCACAGTTGCTGCTATGCCAAGTCCTTAGGACGGGTGTGCCATCGGTGGTCTGAAGACGATACGTGCCAGGCCTTATCCGAGTCTTCCCAATTGGCTGTGAGCTTGCCACGTTCGTTTGCGCATGCTACGACTTCTCTGTAGTGAAGGACAAACTCTCCTACTTGGATTGGTTGTAGCTTCACTGCTCGGTCATGGAGACGGGCGATGTGGAGCTTGTACAGTGCTGCTCAAAGGAGAGCATCTTCTTGGACAGAGGGGAAGAGATCCAAGGCTTCGTGGAGTGTTGCGTTGTTTAACTCCTCCTGAAATGTTATAGGCGGTGGGTTTGAAGTGCAACTTCGACGGGAAGGACGACCTCTGACCCGTATGCCAGCATGAACGGTGTTTCTCTTATTGCTGTTTTCTCGGTTGTGTGTAGCTCCCATAGTACGCCATGTAGCTTATATGCCCATTTACTCTTGGCATCGTTGAGTTTCTTTTGGAGGCCATGTAGGATTGCCTTGTTAGCCGCTTCGGCCTGACCGTTAGTCTGAGGGTGTGCGACAACAGTGAACCTGGCTCGGCATCCCAAAATGCCACGGTAATCCGTGATCTTAATGGTGTCGAACTGCTTCGGCCTCTACCGACTTAGTGAAGTAATCTACTGCGACGAAAAGGTATTTGTGCTGCCCGGTAGTTTTTGGGAAAAGCCCTAGTATATCCATACCCCAAGTAGCAAAGGGTAGGGGGTTGACGATGGGCGTTAGAGGAGTGGTAGGCAGCCGCTGAATGGGTGCAAACTTTTGACACTTGTCGCGAGTATGAACCAAGTTCATAACATTTTCTCATAGGCTCGGCTAGTAATAGCTGGTAGGTATGGCCGTCACTGCTAGTGCATGACCCCCTATGTGCGAGCTGCATACCCCTTCGTGTAACTTTTCAAGGATCTTATTCCCCATCTCTGGGGTTATTCAACGCAGGAGGGGCCGAGCGAATGGTCTTTTGTACAGTGTCACCTCGTACAAGATAAACCAATTGGACCGCCACTTCACCTGGTCGCCCTTCTTTTGGGTTCGCGGGCAGAGTACCGTTAGCAAGGTATGCGCGGATGGGGTCCATCCATGCCGAGCTCCTATCCAGCCATAATACCTCAAGAGGATCAATGCTTCTGTCTGTCAGGATCTCCCATTGGATGTTCTTAGGCTTCCCATCCTTAGAAGAGCTAGCTGGTTTCAACAACGCATCGACTTGCCGATTTTCTGATTGGGGGATGTGCGCAATCGCAAAGTGTTTTAGCAGCTTGGTAGCTTCGCGTACTCGTCGAACATATGCTGCCATAGTGTCGTCCTTGGCCTCATATTCCCCATTGAGCTGGCTAACCACCAGCTGAGAGTTAGAAAATGCAAGGACTGAGTCGGTCCCTGCGGTGTAGCACAGCTCTATTCCGGCTATCAGGGCTTCGTACTCAACCTTATTGTTGGATGCCTTGAACACAAACTTCAAGGTGTGCTCGTGCCGCTCACCGCGCAGGGTTCTCTATGATGAGGCCTGCTCCGCTTCCATTCTTTGTGGATGAACCATCAACATAAAGACTCCACAGATGAGGGGGCGGGTCATTGTCCGAAGTGGGAGCAGTACTTTCGGCCAAAAAATCGGCCTGGGCCTGGGCTTTGATGGCCTGCCGAGCTTCAAAGACAAGGTCATATTGTGATAACTTGACGACCCACTTCAGGAGCCGCTCGGAAGCGTCCATTCTTTGAAGGACGTTCTTCAAGGGCAGATCAGTGAGAACAATTACCTTGTGGGCTTCGAAGTAAGGTCTTTCGGCTGACCATCACTAGTGCATAGGCAAATTTCTCTATGAGGGGATAATTTGCCTCGGCCCCGGCCAAGATGTGACTCACATAATATATTGGGATTTGCGCTTTGGCTTGTTCCACCACTAGGACTACACTAATGGCCTATTTAGAGACGACCAAATAGAGTAGAAGTGTCTCCCCTACGAGGGGACTCGCTATCTTAGGTAGCTGAGCTTGGTACGCTTTCAAGGCTTGGAAGGATTCATCGACCTCTTGATCCCAGGTGAAGTTAGCTTGCCGCCGTAGTACACGGAAGAATGTCTGGCATTTATCAGTAGATATAGACATGAACCGTCCCAAGGCCGCAATGCAACCCATTAGTTGCTGTACCTCCTTCACTCTTCGTGGTGGTTTCATGTCCGGGACGGCTTGGATCTTGTTTGGATTAGTCTCTGTTCCTTGGCTGCTGATCATAAACCCGAGGAATTTACCCGAACGCACCCCGAATACACATTTCTTCGGGTTAAGCTTCATCCCAAAGGCTCGAAATATGTCGAATGTCTGCCGCAAGTCTTGGCTATGTGTGTCATTGAGCGTGCTCTTCACAATCATGTCGTCGACGTAGACCTACATGGTCTTCCCAATAAGAGGTTCGAATAACTTGTTCACGAGTCGCTGATAGATAGCCCCTGCATTCTTTAACCCGAAAGGCATAATCTTATAACAGTGTAAGCCTCGATCGGTGATGAACGCAACCTTCTCCTGATCCTTCGGGTATAAGGGAATCTTGTGGTACCCTGAGAAAGCATCCACAAAACTAAATAAGGCGTGCTCGGCCGTGGTGTCTACTAGCTTATCGATCTTTGGGAAGGGGTAGCTGTCCTTTGGACAGGCCTTGTTCAGGTCAGTGAAATCTATGCACATCCTCCAAGTCCCATTGGGCTTTTTCACCAAGACCACATTAGGATCCAATCGGGGTACTGACACTCTTTGATGAATCCCGCTTCTAGTAGTTTTTTACACTTTTGCAGTTGCTGCAACCGCTCTCTCTGGGCCCATGTGGCGTTTCTTTTGGATGACCAGCTTGTATAGCGGATTCACATTCAACCTGTCCTCCATGATGGTCGGGTCAATACTGGGCATTTCCTCGGGACCGAAGGCGAATACATCTCGGTTCTCCCATAGGGGCGAGATCAATGAGCGACGGGTAGCAGCCTCTATTTCTCGGCCCAACTGAATCATATGATCGGGGCATTCTCCTTTAACGGAACTTGCTCCACACTATCTGCGGCCTCGAGGTGAGGTCGCTCAGGCTCGGCTGAGGCTAGGGTATGTATAACCAAAGCTTCAGCAGCCGGAAGGGGAGAGGAGGCTCGGTCTGGGGCTTCTTACTGGTCCCCTCGCTCGTTCATCTGCTTTATGAGAGGACGAATGCTCACCAGGTAACATTCCCGAGCCTTGCGTTGGTCCCATTGCATCGTGCCTACACTCCCGTCATCAGCTTCAAAGTGAAGCTGAAGCAAGTAGGGAGCATTGACAGCTTTCACCTTGTGGAGGGTGGGCTGCCCTAGGATGATGTTGTAACCCGTAGGGACGTTCACAACTAAGAAGTCCACCTCTAAATTCTTTGCCTTCACTTTGTCTCCAAAGCGTAAAGGAAGACGAATCATTTCGGTGGGGTTCACCTCTTGTCCCCCCAAAGCCTAGGATTGGGTGGACTAGAGGGACAATGTCCCTTCCCGGATATGTCAGCTTTTTCAGGTAGTCCCAGGTAATGATGTCTATTGAATTGCCCGTGTCCAGTAGTATCCTTCGCACAATGGTGCTGGCCAACTTTATCTCTACCACCCGTGGGTCGTTATGCGCAAGTATGAAGCATGGGCAATGTTCCCCACCGAACACCATGGTGGGTACTGTAACTCGACTTCCTTGCTCAGCAGTGAGAACCTGCTGGGCCCCTCAGAGCTGAGCTTTCCACGCAGACCGAGTGATGCCCTTAGTGTATCCTCTGGCGACAATGGCTACTATCTCGGTGGAGCATTCTTCGTCCCGTGGTTCGGGCTGCGCGGGTTCACGTTCTTTTCGAAGAAACCGCGGACCTCTTTTCACGAAACGGTCAATATGTCCTTTATCCGCCAGCTCATGAAGGGTCTTCCTTAGTTCCCGACATTCGGCGGTCGTGTGCCCGTTTTGCTAATGAAACTCACAGTATTTCTGTGCATTATGGGGCTTCAGTGCTGAAGTCATCAGGGGTAGCCTCTTCAGCATAGGATGATCCCTTACCTCCATGAGGATGCTCTTAGGATTTGTGGTGAATCGAGGGTCGACAACCTCGAGTCGTGGCCTTTTTTCTCCTTCCCCTTCGCCCGGCTTTCGGCTGGGGTTTCTGTCCATGGGGATCTTAGCTTTCTTAGGGGCATCCGTGCTCTTTGCGCATATCTCAGTGGCACGGTTGAAATCAACAACCTTCCTTAGTGCCTCTGCCAGGGTAGTCTTCTTCTGTTCGGCCAGAGAGAACTTAAACCATCCACTCTTAAGGCCGTTGAGGAATGAGGTGTATGCCACCCTATCTTCCAGATCGGGAATTAAGACCGCCTTCTGATGGAAGTGCTTGACAAAGTCGGCTAGGGACTCCTGCGACCCCTACTCAATCTTCGAGAGGTGGATACTTGTTCGCCTTTCCTTGCAGCTGGCAATGAACTGGCTGACAAACCTGTAGGCTAGGTCTTAGAAATAGGAAATGGTTCTCGTTGCTAGACCGATGAACCAGGACTGTGCTACTCCCTTAAGGGTAGCCGGAAAAAATCAACAATACGCAGCGTCGTCCACATCTTGGACATACATCTGCGCCTTGTACACCCTTAAAGGCTTTTCCGGGTCAGTGGCCCATCGTATAGGTCCAGGGTGGGCATTTTCACCTTCCCGTAGCATGGGGGCATTGACGATCTCTGCGCTAAACGGTGGGGAGAATGGGACGGGACCTATCTGAGCGGCCGTGCCGGATACTTTAATGGGGGTTTCCGAACGCCCCTCCACCTGCACGAACGACAAACTCCTTCGGGAGGATCGACTCTTGGGAATCTAGGTGGAGTCTGGTCACGCCGGTGAGACTGCGAGTCACTCCTCGCCGGGGGGACTTCGCTTGCGTTCACGATCCAAGCGATGCTCTGGGGCCTGTCAACGTTCAGAGACTTCACCTCGAGGCCTTGAGGTCCGCTCCTGCTCCATGAACTAGGTGGTTCGTCAAGAGTGTGTTGCATACGGCGTCGAGGCCGTAGTGGACTTCGTTGGCCATCCATGGCTTGGACGGTGACTATGATGGGCATTGGCCCCAATAGAACGGTTTCAGTTCTCTTCCCGTAGCCATTAGTCTCTGTTAGCTTGTGGAGCCTCTCTCCTCCCCTCACTGTGGCAATGAGACACCACGGGATTGTTCCTATGGGAGGGCTCATAGCCCGTGGTAGGCACGTACTCGAAGCGAGGAAGAAGTCGCGCGGAACTTGCGGCTTTTACCACTTTCTTTACCTGTTCCGAGACCTGCTGCATTATGGCGTCTGAAATGGTGGACATGAAGGTTTTTAGGGCATCCTCCATGACATAAGCCTCTTGCTTGGCCGGGTGCTGGTCGACCGGCCGGGAGTCTGGCCGAGAACTTTCTCAGACATCCGCGGCCTTTGGAGGGACTGGGCTACCGTGACGGGCGCTTTATCTCTCTTTGTCCACGCTCGCGTTGCTTCACTAACCCCTATTGTTCACAGATCTCTTCCCCACAAATGGCGCCAAATCTGTTTTGTGATTTTCCCGTTACCTTTTCGATGATGATGTGGGATGAGAGCTCGGGCTTACGTGATGGCGCGTGTAGGTTAGTTGCTGGGCTCTCCTCCTTGGAAGAACATGCAAAAAAGGCACTCGCGGGTTGTGGTCCGAGTAACGCCTCTCTGACGGTCAAGTCAAAAGAGGGTCCGAGAGAGATAAATACAGTAAAAAGAGAGAATGTAGAGTCAATTATGTCAGAGTGCGAATCCTTTTCCTGAGGTGGGTAGGTGAGTATTTATAGCTCCTGTAGCAAAGGGTAAGACGATAATTTTGTACTAGAAAACCTAAAAAGAGGGGGGCCACCGTCTGCCTGCTCCATTTGGGCCTCTGATGGAAGCCCCAAAGGTCCTGTTTCAAGCCCACTTTGCCCAATTGGGCCTGTCCCGTGACTGGGCAACCCTAGGCGATCCAAAGAAAATCAATTTTTCTCGATCACCGTCAAACTTACCCATAAGAACTATATGTATGAATCCCAAATTAACTCAATGTGATTTACACTATGATTTCAAAGCTTCTTCTGGGGCTCAATTTGACATCCCAATTTTTCTAATTCCATTTATGAATTCAATTTCAACCATGACTAGCCTACAACTTCAAGCATAGCTTTCTCCTTCACATAATATATATCTCAAACAAATTTCAACATGATTAATTGATTAATAAGTACTCAACTCAATTAATTTCCATACGTGACACTTTGCACATTAATCGATTAACACATAATTACAATATGCATATCTCATGACATATAAACAAAGCATAGCATATGACGTATGGAAGGTGACATAAGAACATGCTCATGCCTCAGAAATAAAAATAAACTCATATATTTCATATCTAATATTTTCCCGAACTTCACAAAACATACACACATATTTATGTTATGAGGTATGTAATTAAACTAACTTAATTATGCATGTCCTATGCCAGGTATGTTTCAAGGACTTTCGTTTTCACTTAAATCTCTAAACAAACTTTGTTGTTAGTTTATTCACTAAATTAACCATGATTGTCCCATACCAATTATGTCTTTTGGGCTCCTAATCCTCATTGAAGTCCAAAAGAAAGCAAAGCCTGTTAAATCAAGCTAATGGCCTGCCCATAGCCATACTTGACGCATATATAAAGCATATTCCATTCAAAAGTCCACATACGTGCTTTAAACACATAATATATTTTTCTTTAAACGTATCTATCAATCACACATATGCTTCAAAATCAATTACAATTTCATAAATATCCTGAATGATCCTTCAAATCCAAAATCCAAATTGAAACTAATTTCATAACATATCCAAAGTCCAATTCCAAGCCAAAACTAATTTCATAACATATAACATATTTTTAACTAAATGTGAAACTTTTTTAGTTTAGGGGAAATCAACTCATGGCTCACACAAAAAAAATTTACAATACAAGGGTGACAAAAACATCTTGGTGGACCAGCCATAGCTCATTCATATGGTACCAATCATTGGTGGACCAGTTGTAACTCATTCATATGGTACCAACTAGATACCCACGCTCTAGGGGACACAAGCTGCCCACAAATACACACCATGGAGTCACATTCAAATCCTAGTAAGTTTAGGCTGGAACCCTCCTCACTAGGGACCACATAGCTCACATAACACTTAAGGCCGACATTCATATCCTAGGGGATTGGTTAAAACCTCTCTTGCTGGGCGACCTGAATATAACGATAGTCACTTCATGGCCATAGCTCTAAAACATCATGTAACAGCCTTAGGTAAGACATAAACTTTTTTCCCCAAAAACATAATTTAATGAAATCATATAGCTCATATAATCACATTTCTATTATTCAAAGAAGTTCAATTTCACAATGTTAACAAAAACACAGTCGAAACAAGACATAATTCCACCAAAAACAAAATAATTTTCACACGTTTCAAATAAATTATAACAACTCGTTACTGTTTTAATGCATGAAATCATCACAAACATGATAAAGAATTAATTTATGCATACGAATAACCATAACTACACCAAAGATAGAATTCCACTCAAAAATTCGTAACACAAAGAGTACACAACCAACATTCAGAAGCATTTGTAGACAAATACAAAATAATATGATCCATTTATCATAATATTTTCATAATTTTCCTTAAATCCAATCATCCAAAAAAATTGAAACAGTACCTGAAAATATACACTAAAATAGGACAGTATCGATAAAAAATTCATAACCCACAAATTACACATCCAAAATTTATGAAACTTCACAAAACATTTCCAAATAACAATTATACCCTACAGTAAAAGTTTCATATTTTTATCCAACCCAATAGCTCACCGAAATTAAAACATTATCTGAATTTCTGCATTAATTAACAGGGGCATTTTCAATCAAAAATTCATAATTCACAAAGTACACATCCAAAATTTGTGAAACTTCACACAAAATTGAAAAATAAAAATTATATACTACGGTAAAATTGTAATAAATTTTTTCGAAACCAATAGCTCACAGTAACTCAAAAATAATCCGAATTTTCGCACTAAATAACATGGCAGTTTTAATCAAAAATTCATAAATTATGCACTACACATCTAAAATTCATGAACATTTATAGAAAATTGGACAATATCATAGGTCACCTACAATAAAAATTTTAGAAATTTTTGTCAATCAATAATTCATAGAAATTCAAGTAGTAGCACAATATCTGAAAAATCTGAAAATCACCTTATTTTCCTACCATCTTGTTCAACCAATACAATCAACCCACAAATCCATAGTATAGTATGCATTTGGATGAATTCACAACACAACCATCAATTCACAAAATCCAATTAATCAAAAAATCACAATTAAATATACAACTTATAGAGGAGGGTTTCTAATGGGTGGAATTAAAGTTCTAATCTACTAAACCCTAAAATATCAACTTCAAAGCTTCAATACTCAATTGATTTCTCAAAATCAAGCATAAATAATAAAATTCATCTTGCCCTAATCAATTTTAAAGATAGGGAAGAAAAGAATTACTCACCTTAGTTTGCAATCAAAATCAAAACCCAATTCTTTTTTCTTCTCCCTCTTCTCTTCTTCTCCTTCTTCTTCTCCTTCTTCTTCTCCTCTTTCTGTGTCGTGTGTGTTCTATGTGTGTTTGGATAAACAAAGAGCCCCCTCTTCCCCTTTTCTTTTCACATAATAAACCCCCACCTTTTCTAACGTGATTTTAGAAATTTTTTTTTTCTCCTTTTCCATTTTCTTTTTCCTTTTTTTGGGTACAAATATTAGTAAATGACTAATACTTTCTAATTTATCCCAAGAACATAATAAAATACACTAATTCAAGCACACATATATGTCCAAAATAAAATACATAAAATACACACATAAATCATACAATGATATATAGATCAACATTCGTAACTGAAAAACTTTGGGGTGTTACACAGTGGGCTAGCGGCATACTGGTGGTTTGGCGGTGGCAAGTGGACGGTGGTGTGCATGAGAAAGAAGATGTAGATGGAGGGGGGGGGGGTGAAGAGTTGAATATCTGTTGTTATTGCCCTCCAAAACTCCTCCTCCTTGTTTCTTTTAATTAGCAGCAACCCCCCGTTCTTCTTCCATTCTCTTCTTTTCTTTTATGTTTGTCCCTTTATAATTAATTCAATTTTATCCTAATAAATTTTTTATCATATGTTTGAATTCATAGCCACATAAGTGGCTAAATCTTGATCACTTAATTTGTCTTCTATTTATTTTTTTTCCTCTTTATTATCAATTAAATTGCTTAATTTTTGAAGCAAAGATCCTTTGTTCGAGCATATGCATATATATATATATATATATATATATATATATATATATATATATATCCGCGTTTGAAAGTATACTAGTTCATACAATTATCTTTGCTTCAATGCATTTAATAAATCTATTATAGTATAAATTGCTTAGTTTGAATTGCTGTTTATAACGTCCAATTTCCTTTCTTTTTTTCCTTATCTTATCATATTTAATTTCAATCTTATCTTATGAGATTTAATCATATATTCAAATTCCTAACCATACAATTGGCTAAGTTTTGATCACACAATTTTTCTTTCCTTCCCCACTTTTTTCAATTCCCTTTTGTCACATCAAATTAAATTTGATCTAATGACTTATCTAAATTGCGATATGGTCCATTTCTTGACCATGCATTTGACTAACATTAATTAGATTATTTTTACTATTTTATTTTGTTTATTTTTTATTATATAATTTTCTGCCTTAATCGTTAAGAAATTAAATTGACCCTGTTCATTTATGGTGTTATTCATGTGCCTATGCATTCTTGTATGTAGATATATATCTTTGCATAATTATTTGCAATTAAATTTGTTTTTAGAAATTCACGATTACATAAATTGCTCTATTTGGGCATTTCCTTTATCATACCTTAAATTTTGCACGACTTACTAATCTGATAAATGTTCATAATCATATAACTAATGCAATATTAGAATAATTAAATATGATTAAATAACAAGGTGTTACATCCATCCAGATTACCCACCAATCCTATCCTATTTGGTGCATATACAGGCTATGGAGGCCATGGATACAAGAACAAGAGAGAATATGCACGAGCAACATACGTTCAATGTGATTGACTGCAACCCCATGGATATAAGCCTTGAGAATACTTCGAACCTTTGCACTTGTTTCCCATCATCTAATCCCTAAGATTATTTGTAACACAACAAATAAGTCTTAAGGAAAATGATGTCATTCACGATTTGTTTAGTTATCTAGTACAACATTCATCCTTTCTCTAACAAAATATATTAGATTAGTTTTGCTGCAATCACATTCATGTGGATGAGGTTTTTTTTTTGACCAAAAAATGATATTATTAATGAAAAGTTATATGACATCTAAAAATAATAAGATTAAAAGATTTAAAAAATTAATGTCCACAAAGTTAATGGTAAGGATACTACCAACTCTAAAATCACAATATTTTTTTACAATTTACCACATTCTTCAATGTAGTTGTATCTTTGCTGGACACATACACGATATAGTATAATTTTGTGGATCAAGCACCACATGATAGATTATGCTTCAAAGCAAGAATGTCATAATAAAACCATATGGAATTCCAACATCAATTGATCCCCCAATCAAAAAAAGAAAATCTCATACCAAAGAGAAAATTAGGAATTACCATTGGCAATTATGACTGACGGTAAGCCCTTACTAGAACAGATAAGGCGGTTGGGATTGTAATCACAAATTACAAAGATTGAATTTTTATAAATTCAATTGATTTGAATGAGTACAACCTATATGGATACAAAATCCTCTAATTCTTTATCTTTGATGGATGGATTTTTCAACCTTGAATAAAGAGGGGTAAGGACCTATTTATAGGAAAGTCTCCACCTTGAAAGTCAAGATAGACCTTGACTTAGGTTTTGGGCATTTCAATCAGGCTTTACCTTAGACTATTTTGACTTTCGTTTATTTAACTTTGACTTTGACTTTGAATTTGACTTGGGAGACTCCCGGGCTTGAGCAGAGCATTGACTTGAAAGTCGCCTCGAACTTTGATTGGATGTTGACTTGAGAGTCGTTTTTGACGTTTGATTTGTGAGTCGATGTAGGCTTTGACCTTTGACTTTGACTCTAACTTTGACTTTGACTTTGACCGCGTTATGACTTGAACGTTGTTCGGCCTTTAGGTCGTGACTTGACTTGGTAGTCGTCTTGAGCCTCGGTTTGGGTTTTTGACTCAAATTTTGGCTGAGCCTAGATTTGGTAGTCATTTGGGCTTCATTTTGGGCTTGACTTGTGAGTCTGTTTTGGGCTTGACTTGTGAGTCTTTGGACTTGATTTAATTAATTAAAAGGGTTGACCCAATTAATTAATTTAACTTTCTCTTGGTATGGCACGAATAAATTTTTAGTGCCTACAAACTGCCCCCTCGAGACAAGGTCACGTACAACACTTATCGTTTAAGCGTGACCGACGTCTCAACTTTCTATAACAAATGTCTTGGATAGAATTTCGATATGCTTTGATTTTTTTTTTTAAAGGCTTGGACAAATGATAATCTTTTTTTCCCTTTTTTTTCAAGAATTGGGGAATAGAAATTGGATCAATAAATGACCCAATCTCAGCAAGGCCCACTTTTCTTTTCTTCTATTTTTTTTTAAGCAGGCTTGGCCTGTTTTTTTTGTCCTTCTTCTCTTTTTTTTTCTTAGTTTGGCCCGTCTTTAAGCTCCCCTTTTGGTTCCTTTCTATTTTCCTTTCCTCACGGGCTGGGCCCGTTTCTCTTGCTAGACCTGTGCTTCATTTAAAGTTCACGTGTCGGGCACATGACCCCGGTCTCCCTTTTCCTTCCATTTCCTCGCTTGGGCTGGGTCGTTCCTTTGTTCCATTTTTTCCTTCTTTTCTTCTTTTTGTTTGACTTCGCGTGGGCTAGGCCTTCGTTTCCCCTTTCCCTTTTGACCCAACACAGCCTCTTATTTCATTTAAGGCATGTGCAAGCCACGTGACTAGCTCGACACTATTCGCTTGTCTTCGTCCTCAGCTTTTGATAAGCCTCCAGACGCTCAGAAGCTATTGCCCACGCTGCCAAGAAACCCGAGAGCCTCTGCACTCAGCCCCTCATTTGCTGTTACACCACCTGCTAGTGGCGTTGCTTGGTGGAAGCTTCCCATTGCTTTAACATTTGCACAACTCAGTCCTTCGCAGTGGGTGTTTCCCTCAAAGGCTTAATCTTTGCACGTCATTTTTGACCCTTGTGGCCAAGTGAGGTATGAAATCTCTCACCTTTCCTCCTCTTTCTTTTGTTGTGTTTTGTACACCCTTTGCACGCCATTTTTTGTTGGTTTGAACAAACTTCATGTTCCCATCTTCCTTTCCATGAAAGCTCAATGATTTTCGTTTATCTGGGGTTGGGATTGGATTTTTTTTTTTTTTTGGGTTTGATTTCCATATGAAAGAGTAAAAATTTTGGTGCAACATCTGGGCATAAATCTTGAACATTTATGTGGGCAAAAATCTGGGCATGCGTGTGAGGAAGAAACAGAGAGTGAAAAAAAACAAAAGTTTGGGCCTCTGTTTTTTTATTCCTCTCTGTTCAACTTTTGTGCGTGAAAATGGGAGAGTTGATGCCAAATTTCCGCTAGGTGTTGCTGTTCTCTTTTGCTTCCACATTGGTGCTTTCGTTGCTGTTGAGACATCTTTTGGTTATGGTTTTTTTTTTGAACTTGAGTTCGCTTTGATTTGGGAGAGTTAGGAGAATTTGAGTTTTGAAGGTGGTTCATTTTTTTTCCCCAATTTCCTATTGTCCGAATAATCATTTCCCTTTCTTCTTTTTTTTTGCATGAATAAACGTTACCGATGCTCTTATTTTTTTTTTATAATCAACCCCCTTTCATTTGATGCTCATTGAGTCAGGGGTTGCTTATTACTTGGCATTTTATTGCAATTTACAATATTCTGTCTTGGTCCAAAGGAAGCCACTTCATTAGTCTTGAAAGTCTTCTCATGCCTGCTTGACCAATTATAACATCGCATTCATTTATTGTCGCATTTTCGCGCGTCGCAACGTCATGCTCACTTGTTGAAAGATCGCATTTCTGTCGCTTGTGCTTATTGTTTTTTTTTTTAATGCCGAGACCCCTTTTTTTTGTTGCACTTGTATTGTTGCTTGTGCAGGTTGAGGAGTCATTTGAAGAACCATTTGCGACACGATTCACTACTTGGCCAAGGGCCTTGAACGGAACCGATACGCACAAAAGTGGTATGAAGACTTGAAGAAGCATACTTGCAACACAGTTCGTTGCTTGGCCATGGGCCTTGAATGGAACTGATACGCACGGAAGTGGTATGAAGACTTGAAGAACCACACTTGCGATACGGTTTGCTATTTGGCCATCGGCCTTGAATGGAACTGATGCGCACGGAAGTGGTATGAAGACTTGAAGAACCACACTTGCGACATGGTTCGTTGCTTGGCCATGGGCCTTGAAAAGAACTGATACGTATGGAAGTGGTGTGAAAACTTGAAGAACCACACTTGCGATACAGTTCGCTACTTGGCTATGAGCCTTGAACGAAACTGAAACACACGGAAGTGGTATGAGCAGTGAAGAGCAGCTAGCGTGGCAATCAATGAACATTTTGATTGATTTTGTTCCACGCTTCACCCTTCTTTAGCATTTATTTTGTTTAGACGCCGCTTTGTTTACTGATTTCTTCATGCGTGAAAGAATCGAGATTTGGACTTCATTTGTTTTGCCGAGGCGGCTGAACGCTGAATCTCTTTTTTGTGAGGGTGGTACGCTTGATGACGTCTCGCCCATCTTGATGCTGGTGAAGACCAAGAGTTTAGATTGCTCACCCTTCTTCAATCTATGGAAGACAGAGGGCTTCGAGATTTTATCCTTTCCAATCCTTCTAATCACAGAAGGGCGTTGGCACAACGTTGACAACTGCAACCTGTCGAACACCGTCCTGTTGGGGTTGGTCTTGGCATTTTCACCTTTATTATCATCAACCTCTTCAACTGTGATATATTGTGCAAGGGCTTGCTTTTCCTTACGTCGTCCCGAAATCCTCATAGGCAGGGGGTGGTATGTAGCAAGACCAACTTTAGGCATTGCGGCGTCGTCCCCTTGACTTCGTATAACCCTTTGCGCACTGTCAAGTCTGCAAGGCTTAGCTTCGATCACATGCCCCAAAGGTGTTGGCTGACTGAAGTCATGGCTGGACCTCTTCATTAACTTTTGCGCACTAGGATCACACCCATTGCTGATGCGCATCTTTGACGTCTCACTTTCTTCTTGGAGCGATCCTTTAGAAGAGGCAACAAAACCAGGGAGAGAAACCTTGGTCAATTTGCACACCCTATGAACTAGAAGCACACCCTTTTCTTTGACAACGCGCCAACTTGCTTCATTGAACTTGCGTTCAACCTTGGTTGAACTTTTAGGATTTGTACATTTAAAGACTGGCGGTGCTGAATTTGCCGCGACATTTGCTTGCTTAATGGACGAGACTGAAATTGTCCTCTCATTCTTTTCTTTCCGTTGTTGTTGTGGCTGGATGCTACCATCACTACTCTCTTCAGGAGGGACATTCGACTCTTTTCGTCATCGTCAATTTCAAAACATGAGGTTGTGTAGACAGTCACACTATCAAAGAAGCTTTTTATGAAGCATTCTCCTGAGCCCTCTAGTACTTCAGCATGATCCATTTCAGAATCTGGCTCATCAACCTCTTGTACTGTGACGTGGCTAACTTCTGTTGTTTCATCCAAATCTAAAATGATTCTTCCTTCCTCAGCCAGTCGCATGATGCTTTCCTTGAGTGTAGCACACTTTTCAAGAGGGTGACTAACGATTCTATGGTATCGACAGTATTTAGGGTCGGCGGTTCTCCCAACTTCTTCTAGGCGCTTTGGCTTGGGTAATTCGATGACACCCTTTTCGAGTAAGTCAACTAGCATGCCTGGCAAATCTGAATCAGGAAATGGATACTTCTTTTCCTGAAGTTCTTTTAGTGTGGGATGCTTATTTGTCACAACCTTGAACGACGAGCTCTTCTTACCCCCAAGTTTTGGCTTTTCCATAATGTGAATTGGTTGACTTGTAGAGGTAGACATCGCCTCTTTGGCCATGCCCTTAGAAAAGTTAACATTATTTTCGAAATCAACTTTGTCCCTCTTTGATTCAGTAGAATAGAGGAATTGACGCGATGACTAGCTATCGTCACTTCCATGTCATGCGTCTTGGTCGCCAATTCTTGAAAAGTCCTCGGTTTGCTCATCTGTATGACATATAGCAAGTCCCAGTGCATGCCTTGGGTGCACATTTCAACGGCGGAAGCTTCAGATAATCGATTCTTGCACTCGAGGCTTAGTGTGCGCTAGCAGTTGATGTAGTTAAGAACTGCCTCGTCCTTCCACTGTTTTGTGTTTGTTAGCTCAGTCATGCTGACAACGCGCTGAGTGCTGTAGAACTTGTTGAGGAACTCTTGCTCCATTTGTTCCCAGCTGTCAATCGACTCAGGTTCTAAGTCGGTATACCAGTCAAGGGCAGTACCTTTTATTGTCCTGACGAACTGTTTCACCATAAGGTTGCCGTCGGTCCTAACATTGTTGCATGTCTCAATGAAGTACGCGACATGCTGTTTAGGATTGCCTTTCCCATCAAATTGTTGGAACTTGGGGGCTCGGTAACCGTGGGGCATGCGAAGAGCATCAACCCTCTTAGTGTAAGGCTTGGTGTATAGGTGAGTTCTGCACGAACCTTCACCTAGCTGTGCCTTAACAGCATTAGCTATCAAGTATTGGACTTGCTCAATGGTCATTGATCCAGAGGACTTGACATGTCTAGGGGTAGCGCCTTTCTTTGATTGCTTCTCGTTGTTAGAGGCTTCAGTGTGGATGGACATTTTTTATGAGTCCTCACTTTCTGAGTCCTTTGTGGAAGATTAAGCTGGCGGTTTCTCTAACTTCCTGGTCAGCTTAGCAATCTTTTCTTCTTGAAGCTTAATGCGCACTTCTTTTTCTTCGTTGCCCCTGGTGAGTTTTTCTAGGATGGCTTTCATGTTAGCCATCTCGTCTTCCAGAGTGGTTGTACCTGTCATCATGGCTGACAAGACAATAGTTTTGGTGGACTCAACTTCAGTCTCTGACATGCATGCCCCCTTTGGTGAGGGCGAAGAAGAGTTACTACTATGGTAGTCTTCAACCTCACAGGCTGGAGATAGAAGCTGGACGTTTTGAATTTCATCCATCTAAGAAGACACCTTTTGCTGTGTCTTCAAGTCTTAGAGTTTGGGTAGGGGCAATGCAGTTTGCCTTGGAGCGGTCGGCGCAGCAGTTTTCGCAATACTTCTAGTGTTCATTGTGTGCGCACACTTGCTAGAGGTGACGCTCGCTATACAAGATATGCGCGAAAGAGATCTTGTGCTTTTTTTTTTCGAAGCTTGCGCGCCAATGTTCTTTGTAGCCATATCTTCATTGAAGAAGATGTTTTTCTAACTTGAAAGTCTTGATCTTTTGGGAGAAAGAGATGAGAGGTAGAGATGTCCCACCGGGCGAGCCAAATTTGTAATCACAAATTAAAAAGATTGAATTTTTATAAATTCAATTGATTTGAATGGGTACAATCTCTATGGATACAAAATCTTCTAATTCTTTTTCTCTGAGGAATGAATTTTTCAACCTTGAATAAAGAGGGGTAGGGACCTATTTATAGGGAAGCCTCCCCCTTGAAAGTCAGGACATGCCTTGACTTGGGTTTTGGGCTTTGACCTAGATTTTGGGCCTTTTAATCAGCCTTTACCATAAACTATTTTGACTTTCGTTTGTTTGACTTTGACTTTGACTTTGACTTGAGAGTCTCTCAGGCTTGAGCAGAGCATTGACTTCGAAGTTGCTTCCAACTTTGATCGGACGTTGACTTGAGAGTCGTTTTCGACATTTGACTTGTGAGTCGATGTAGGCTTTGACCTTTGACTTTGACTTTGACCGCGTCATGACTAGGATGTCGTTCGGCCTTTAGGTCGTGACTTGACTTGGTAGTCGTCTTGAGCCTCGGTTTGGGTTTTTGACTCGAATTTTGACTGAGCTCGGATTTGGTAGTCATTTGGTCTTCATTTTGGGCTTGACTTGTGAATTTGTTTTGGGCTTGACTTGTGAGTCTTTGGGCTTGATTAAATTAATTAAAAGGGTTGTCCTAATTAAATAATTTAACTTTATTTTGGTATGGCACGAATAAATTTTTAGTGCCTACAGGGATTTCTTTCTATAGTGGAGGAGAATAGAGGAGAAGGGGAGAGATTTTAATTTTTTCAAAACCGAGGGCACATCATATTCAATTCTATTTGACTTCAAACTAATTGATATTTAGGGCCTGTTCTTTTCGTGGGTCAATCTGTTTTTACCAACTTCAACCTAGTTCAACCTACTTCAACCCATTTCAACCTACTTCAACCCACTTGAAAAAAAAA
>JACYFF010031955.1:23631462-23658418 GCA_017589665.1 Selenicereus undatus
AAAATAAAAAATAAAAAAATACAAAATAAAAACATAAAAAAATAAAATAAAATAAAATAAAATAAAATAAAAACAAAAATACAAAAAAAATAAAAAAAACAAAAAAAATAAAAAAATAGAAAATAAAAAGTAAAAAATGAAAACAAAAAAAACAAAAAAATAAAAACAAAATAAAAACAAAAAAAATAAAAAAATAGAAAATAAAAAAATGAAAAATGAAAAACAAAAAACAGAAAATAAAAAATAAAAAATAAAAAAATAAAAATAATAAAAAGAATAAAAATAAAAAATAAGCAATAAACAATAAAAAATAAAAAATAAAGAATAAAAAAAAAGTTAAAAAAAAATAAAAAAGTAAAAACAAAAAAAATTAAAATTAAAAAATTAAAAATTAAAAATTAAAAATTAAAAATTAAAAAAATTAAAAATAAAAAAAAAAAATTTAACAAAATTTGGATAACTTCATAAATTATCACACATTAATTATATTCTCATTATTTTAATCAATTTCAATCCACCACATAAAAAATATACCCACTTCAACCTACTTCAACCAACATCAACCCACTTCAACCCACTTCAACCTACTTCAACCTACTTCAACCCACCTAAAAAAAAAATACCAACTTCAACCTATCTCAACCCACCTCAACCAACTTCAGCCCACTTCACCCTTTTGACCCACCCAATTTACCCACGAAAAGAACAGGCCCTTAATCTAATAAATTTATCTTTGAAATAAAGATATATACAAACATTATAATAGCATTCTATTTGAACTATATAATTCAAATTCGTGTCCAAATTAGTTGGCCCTAATTAGCCCATTCAAGATGAATGTTCGAGTATAGATAAGTTTTATCAAGTCTAACTTTATGGGCGGCTATGACGAATCAGCAACTATAGTTTTTAACTTCTTTAACTATAGACGGAAATTGGAAAGCACATGTACGTGACGAAAACAAACAAAACTCAGCCGAAGCAGAAACGCACTTACCAAGAAAAAGTTCAAAATGGCGACGAACCTTGAATCCCTTAATTAATTTACAATACGAAGTTGAGTTTTAATACTCCACTCAACTGTAGTAGCGTACAAGGCTCTAAAATTAATTTTAGTGTCATTGCATCTAATTTAGCTTTTACCTTAGCTTTTTCCATGGAGTGCTTGGTGTCCTCTAGAGATATTCAAACTCTATCCGTTACATTATCCATGTAATTTTCCACATTTATTATTAAAAGACACAAACAATCGAACATATCTATCCCTTCAACAATTATATCTTAGTTAAAGTCTTCAGTTAGTCGCTTTCAAAATATATATTAGGGATTTACGTAAAATGGGTAACTAGAACGTCCTCATTGGTTAAATCTATGGTTTCGAGTTCTTGCTACTTCATAATTGTCTGCTCTGTCAACCCCATTGCCAATCCAAGTAAGGAATTTTTATCGGAGATCACATAAAATTCTAGACCTCTTTCATAAGATATCAATCTCTTTAAATATATTATCAAAATCGATACTGAATTTTTACTGACACAATGTGGCATAACTTGATGAAAAATATTAATTTTTAAATTGGGAGATTTAAACAATTTAAAATGAAAAGAACTCATCCCAATATAAGAGAATGCTTTTAATATACTTTTGTTAGTAGGAAACTAGGAATATAGGCCCTGTTTGGTTGCATCAGCTGTTTGATAAAAAAGAGCTGTTTGACACCTCTTTAGCTGTTTTGACCAAGTCAAATAGCTAAAGAGGTGTTTGGTAAACAGCTGTTTCAAATAGCTCTTTTTCAAACAGCTAATCTTAATAGCCTTTTGGGAACAACTTTTTATTGAAATTACGATACTACCCAGAAGTTCAAGAAAATTACACCAATGCCATTGATTAATCTTTCCTCTCCCTGGCAGTTCCATAATCAGCTTGACAACATCGCTTCAAGTTTGGTAGTTAAATGTAATTTGATTGTCATCTCCCCAGTTATTTGAAATATGAGCTTTTGGTTGAGGTAGGTTGTCACTTATGTTGTAAATCATGTTTTATTTGAGATAAATTCAGTGACATCAAATCATTTGAAATCTATGCATATTTCACTTAACAACAAAAATATACATTTAGGTTCATATAAATTTAATTCATAAATTGGAAAAAGTAATGAACACAAACTACTCAAACTAGAAGAAAATAAAGTTTCAAGTATGAAGTTCATTTGAACATAAGGGCAATATTGGAATTTTATCAAATATACATTCCAGAAACAGCTAACTTTACCAAACACTTTTTTTGGAAACAGCTAATTCAAACAACTAATGCAAACGGCTAATAACTAATAGCTAACACAAACAGCTAACAGCTAATAGCTAACAGCTAACAGCTAACTGCTGCTTACCAAACAGGGCTATAGTTTTTGGTAAGCTATTTAGTACATCAGCAACCCAAGTAAGGAATTTATTGGACACAACGTAAAGGTTGCTCGACATGTATGGTGCTAAACCAATTTTACAATCTGTCCAGAAGTTCACAAAATTTTTGCGTACGATTTTCTTGTGTAAAAGATCTATTGAGATTTATGTATAATTTTTTAACATTTTACGAGAAACAACTAATTAACAATTCACTTTATCACGACAAGTTAGTTCAAGTATCTTAACACCTTTTCACTTTAGCACGAGATTTTAAGTTCTAGTATTATGAATAAAGAAAATTTGACATAAGAAAGCTCTACCCCTTATAAGTTGATAATAGCTCGACTTAGTTAATTGGAAAATCAAAGTAGGGAAAAAAGAAGCTAATCATCAAAGTTCAAAATAGGAAAAGTAATAATTCATTTTGGATAGACTTCGCATTACCGCCATCTGCCTCATTATATTAGAGCATTCTCAGTCATAATTCTAAAATTTGGAACTCAACTCTGCCATATCAGCAAAAATTTCATCTTTTGAAACTTACATTCCTTCAGTTGTTCAATCTATTGAACTCTAATTTGAATTATCCAATAAATTATTTATCATGATCCCACACCATTAACATACAACAATTTTTTTCAATAACCTAGAAAATATTTTTGAGGAAAAAAAAAAGAAAACCAAAAAAAAAAGAAACAAAAAGTTTTGAAACTTGTAAGGGAACGGCCAGCCATTCCTACTCGTGTAGCTCTAAAGAATATCTTGTTCAATACTTTACTAGTTATTCGTAGTGGTACCAATAAAACGGCAGCATTCAAAAGTCAACGGCAGCCACTATGCATGCATGGCTTCGCACAATTTGTGGATCTCTTTGGTTGTAATTCATTGGAGGCCACTTAATCTAACCTGAAAATCCCGGAATATGCCCCCTAACCAAACCAACATATCATATCCAACGAGGACCAATGTTATCATCCTATCATAAACCATCACTGATTGTGCATGAAGTTGCATGAAATGCATATGTAAATTTTGAATTTCAACTAGGACAGCTGTTAAACGTTTTTAAAATTATTATCCAAATTTAAATTCAAGTTATGCATGTATGGGCTTTTACATCTCTCAAAGTACCCTAAAAAGTAGATATAACCCTTTAAGCGTAAATGCATTGCATGTGTATACTTGAGATTGAAATGTTTTGATGAGTATGATCCCACCATGGCCAACTCTCCCTTTCTCCAATCCAGAATGGCAGTAACATATAATACATAATCTTCTACATTGATACAAAAAAAGCCTCGTGCTAAAAGTGCAGTCATAAAAATTTAAGTAATGGAACTCCAATGTAGGATGATAACAAATTGTTGTGCTATGCAGGCCGCCATACGTCACAGCACTTAATACTTAAAAACGTAGAGTACTTGAACTTAATAATACCAAACCAAGTTGAGTTGATCCACCCATAATCACAGTATATATAATGGCATGCAACTCAGGATGAGTGCATTAATCATCTCTCAAAACACAAAATACAATCGTTATAACTTAAGTATTCCAGTGTGTGATTGTTAATTTGTTTCCTAATCACAAGGAAGCCAATTAAATACGAAGATGGGCAGAGGATTAAGCAGCTGCATTTTGCTACTGATGACATTCCTAGTGTTTTACACAGGGGATGTAAGATGCCAGTTAACACCTGATTTTTATGCAAACACATGCCCTAATCTTTTCCAAGTTGTGAGAAAACAGGTTCAAATTGCTGCCATGAATGAGATGAGGATGGCAGCATCCTTGCTTCGACTCCATTTCCATGATTGCTTCGTAAACGTAAGTATCGACTGTTCCCCTTGTATCCAGCTCAGTTGGGGGCTTATAACGTTAGTCCCTCAGCTTTGCATTTGCCGTAACATGCTACTCTAGCTCTCCTTCGGTCCAATCACATCTGTGTAGTAACACAATTACTTTGAGGGCGTAATCCTGTTATTTATGTTATTCGCCCTTTTTTTATTCACTAGAAGTCTCATCTACAAATACTTCACACTTCTTACAGTTACTTAGACCAAGAACGAACGTACAAAGTTTTGGGAAAGGGGCAGCCTAAAATCTGGGCGTGAACCTTTCCTAGTCCAAGTAAAATTATAGTATAATATTGCTGCCATGCAAAGTATTCTGATGAAGCTTTCTGCACGAATTCATAACCCTCTTCAACTCTTATACATAGGGATGTGATGGATCAATCCTACTAGACGGAAGCGACAGTGAAAAATTTGCTTTTCCTAACCTCAACTCCTTGAGAGGTTTTGAAGTAGTGGACACGATCAAAAGTGCTGTGGAGAGTTCGTGTAGTGGAGTAGTATCATGTGCTGACATACTCGCTATAGCTGCCCGTGATTCTGTGGTCTTAGTAAGTCATCTTCCCGAACTAATTTTTAATAAGACTCCGAAAATATGGCACCAGAAAGAAGAATAAGAAAAAAAATCATAACAAGACATGCACAGATACACAGCAGTTTTATGTAACTTGTTAATGGTTGGCATGTATTGCAGAGTGGCGGACCATCCTGGAGAGTTCTATTGGGAAGGAGGGACGGGCTGGTGGCTAACCAGACAGGTGCAAATGCGAACCTTCCTTCCCCATTTGATCCTCTAGATACCATCATCTCTAAGTTTGGTGCCCAAGGCCTCAACCTTACTGATGTGGTTGCCTTACAAGGTATCCATTATGTTATGTCTTTTACAGTGACATTCTGCTTCGCCCAAATTCAAATTCGTACCTCAAAATCCTGCATAAGTAGCTAAGTAGGATGGAAGAGTTAGATAAAACAACTTTACACCTAAATAAAAAGAGAGTGGTTCTTTTGGACCATAGATTTCAAAATACTTTACTATCCAATAATCCACAAAATAGAATTAGCAACAGTATATTGAGACATTTTGTTATAGTCCATTATATTAGACTTTTCAAGTTACAAAAAGTGCAATAAAGTACACATCGAAAAACAAAGTTGGAGGTCATCTAAAGAGAATTTCATTTTTCTAGAAAGAAGGGAATTAATTGTTACTTCTCTTCCTTGAATTTAACCGTGGACTCATCCAAAATCTTTTGGTTAATGTATGCAGGTGCACACACAATAGGCTTTGCAAGGTGTGCAACATTCAGTGCAAGGCTCTTCAACTTCAACGGCACAGGAGCTCCTGACAGCACAATAGACACAAGTCTAGTATCCCAACTTCAGAACTTGTGCCCATCCAATGGCGATGGGAACAAAACAACTGCACTTGACCAAAATTCCAGAGACTTATTTGACAATCATTACTTCAAAAACTTGCTTAACAATAGGGGCATTCTGCTTTCAGATCAAGAGCTCTATTCCAGTGACTTAGCAAACTCAACAACCAAGAGCATCGTCGAAAATTACAGTAGCGATCAACGACTGTTTTTTGAAAGCTTTGTGAATTCTATGATCAAAATGGGAAGCATAAATCCGCTAACTGGGTCAAGTGGGCAGATTCGCAGCAACTGCAGGGCTGTCAACTCTTAAACTGCTTGGTAGCTCAATCATATTGGAATTGAAAATGCATCAATGGTCCAGCAAGCAATGCTACTAGGTAGCTCAATCATATTGAAATTGAAACATATGTATAATTAGCTTTTGAAAGAAATCATGTAGTGTTCGAAATAAGCTTTAGAATTGTATGTGCACAGTACTGTAATATCTTTGTATACTGGCATAACAGAAGTGTCAATAAACTGGTTTAACAAAGAAATCCAAATGATCCATGAGAGATGGTGTCTATTGTCGAGCAATAATATATTAGAGTATATTACAAAACAAATTACAAAACTTTAATGATTACCTTTAAACTTTTTGTTGAGTTAAATCCTGAATGTAGTACTTGTGTTTTTTTGAGCTGGATGTCTCTAGTTCAAATCTCATTAATCTAATATTAAATTATTTTTACAAGATAAGTGTTGGGTGAAGTGTGGGCCAAAATTACTTTGCCAAATTGTTTATTCAAAAGGCAAGTGAATGGCTTCTTGTGATTGGGCCAAAAGAAATCAGCCCTTGCTGTACTTGACTAGCTACTGTTGGAATAATTGGCTAAATGGATGCTGTGGTGACAGAGAAAAAACTGTATCGTGGATGAAACCATTGACCTGAAAGCTAAATTCGCCCGACTTAGGTGCAAATCGATAAAGCGAAAAAGCTCCCCAAGGTTTAATACAGTGAGTCTCTCCTCGTGCACTCGACGGAGAAGCTATGGAGTATGTATGACACTTTGTTGCCCAGTAAGAGAAGAAGAGGAGAGGAGGATCGTATATTTTCTGTGTGTGCTTTAGAGCTGCAGAAAAGCTCCTCATATAGTGTTTTGATGAGGTAATGGAGCTGCTTGAACAGCCATAATTAGAGGAGGAAAAATGGGGCAGAAAAACAAGAACAGGAGAGAATCATGTAAATGAAGTAGTAATGGGGGAGAGGATCATGGTGATAGAGGCAGAGATGGAGGAAGCCTCGGTCAACTTGTCGTTAGGATTGCGACAGCTCATACGCAATCAGTCCAGTGGGAATTCCTCCAAAAATATAGAGTAAACCCCTAGCCCCCTGCCCGCACCAGACGAGCAGGCGGCGGCAGCGCGCGCGCACGTGTGGCAGCCCAAGTTCCCTCAACTCCCCTTAAAATATGGCTTCAAGTTACTCGACAAGTGCAAGAAGAGTGGGATATATAAACTCTTAAAGCCACTCCCAAAAGTTCCATGTGGGACAACAAAAGAGATAGAGAGAGTAAGTGAACACCCTTTTGAGGTGCAATTACTCCAACAATCCCCCACTAATGGCACACGAAAGAAAAGAAGAATGAGAAAGATTTCCTGGGCAAGAAGGGTCGGATACTTAAGTATCAATATCTTTCGATTGAATTGATACGTAGTAAAGAGAGGCAACATCTAAGTATGACAAGTGAAGTTAGTTTTGAACTTGTTATACCTTGAATGAGGCCCTCTCGACACATGTCAACCCTAAAATATGTATACTCCGCAACAACCACTTGCGCTTTTAGGCCCATGCGCATACCTCGGGTCTCATAAGTGCTCTAGAGAGACAACCCTAGTCTCTCATAGAAGGCGGCCAGACCTTCACACTTACTTAGGTAATTCCATCAGTCTATGTCTACTTAGACCACCATATCATGATTTGGAATTATTAAGAGCATAAGTTAGCTCAACCTCTTGTAGAGTGATGATGAATCCATCAAGTGCTTCTCTATAGCATCACTGCAATAGGCTATGGATTCGTTAATATGCTTCTCTATAGCACAGGCAATACCACATGCCATAGAGATGGGAAGTAGTGCAAGTAGAAGATTAATATGGCTTCGTTTGACCACAAATGGGTATCCACCATACCTTTTCATTCTATGGGCTTTAGCCCCATCCCCCTCGACGATTCAAGAACTAGTCTTCTTGGAAATCCCTTTGTGAGAGGGTTTGCCAAGTTTTTCTCGGATCTCACATACTCTAGGGAGATCACACCATGCTTCAGCAACTGCTTTATTGCACCATGTCTCTTTTTTCCGTTGTAGACACTGTTGTGCGCAACTCCGATTACTACTTGCGAGTCACAATGTAAGGAGATAGGTGTTGATTGTTTCCCCCACAATGGTATGTCTATCAAGAAACCCTTAAGCCATTCTGCTTCTTAACTGGCCAACTCAAGAGCAATAAATTCAGATTCCATGGTTGAGCGAGCTATACATGTTTGTTTTGCGGACTTCCATGAAATAGCTCCTCATCCCAATGTAAAAACATAGTTGCAAAAATGTAAACACCAAGCCATAGTACCTCTAACGTATCTCAACAAACGATGAAGTGCATCCCAATGTTCTTTAGCAGGGTTGTGAGTGTACCTGCTTAGTCTACTAAAGGCATATGCAATATCAGGACGAGTGTAGCTCATGAGAAACATTAGACAACCTATTATTTTTGCATTTTCGACTTGAGACACACTAGGTCCTCTGTTCTTTTTAAGATGTATGCTAGATTCATAGGGAGTTCTCAGAGGTACCACATCAAAAGATTTAAATATTTTCAATATTTTCTCAATGTAATGAGACTGACACAAGGAAAACCCATTCTTGGTTTTCCTGAGTTTAATCCCTAAGATCACATCTGCTTCTCCTAAGTCTTTCATTTCAAAGAGAAAAGACAAGGGTCTTTTAGCCTTATTTATAACAGACAGGTTGGTACCAAAAATCAACATATCATCCACATATAAGCATATGATCACATAATCAGATCCAATCATCTTGGAATAAACACAAGAATCTGAGTTGTTAACAGCAAAACCATTTTTCTCTAAAGAAGTAGCAAACTTTTCGTACCATTGTTTGGGAGCTTGTTTTAGACCATAAAGGGATTTTCTCAGTCTCCGCACTTTGTCCTCTTGACTGGGAACCTCACACTCCTCAGGTTGTGACATGTAAATCTCTTCCTCTAAGTCTCGATTGAGGAAAGTTGTTTTAACATCCATTTGATGCACCACAAGATTATAAATGGAAGCTAAAGTAACTAAAGTCCTGATTGTTGTAATTTTTGTCATTGGGAAATATGTATCGAAGAAATCAATTCCTTTCTTTGGGTCAAAGCCCCTAATAACTAATCTAGCTTTGCACCTTTCAATAGAGCCATCCGTCCTAAGTTTCTTCTTAAAGATCCATTTACTACTTATGGGTCTGCACCCCTTAGGCAAGTCGGTCAACTCCCAAGTCTTGTTTGACTCAAGGGAATCTATTTAACTTTTAATAGCTTATATCCAAAAAGTAGCATCTATAGACCTCATAGCCTCTTGGTAGGTTTTAGGATCTTCCTCAAGTTAATGCATCAGTTTTAGGATCTATTTCACTTTTAACAGAGACACAAACTCATCGGTTAATGCATCGACATCAAAACTTTCAAGGACTTCTACTAAAAAGGAAGTAATAAAGTCAGGGCCAAAACTAGTTTCAATCCTTTATCTTTTGCTTCTTCTAGGTTCAGTTACCAAATCTCTAACACTAGAGTTAGAAGTAGGCAAGTTCACATGTTCAAGCACGACATTAGACACAACATGTGGTATATCCTTTTTCAAAGGAAAAACATGCTAAAAAAATTCAGCATCCCTGTCTTCAGAAATAGAGAAATCAAATAATGACATGAATCTGTATGCAGCACTGTTTTGAGCATAACTTATAAAAACAACATCAAAAGTCTTAGGGCCAATGTACGAACGTTTATGAATAGCAGTGCAACTTTGGCCAAGCACCCCCACAATTTTAGGTAATTCAAGTTAGGAGTATATCCCCTACATAACTCATATCAGGTCAGATCTAACTTTTTGTGGAGAACTCTATTGAGTATAAAACAAGCAGTCAAGACAACTTTCCCTCACATGTTATCGGATAATCCAGAACTTACAAGCATGGCATTCATCATGTCTTTAAGAGTACGATTTTTCCATTCATTACCACCATTTTGCTGAGGCGTGTAGGGGCCACTAGTTTCGCGTATTATCCCATTTTTCTCATAGAAGGCAGTCAAAGAGTTGTTATCATACTCCCCACCTCTGTCAGACCTAAGTCGCTTGATTTTCCGATCTAACTGATTTTTAACTTCAGCTTTATACTTTAGAAACATTTCCTCAGCCTCATCTTTGGACTTGAGAAGGTAAACCTTGGTATACCTAGAGTAGTCGTCTACAAAGGTGATATACCACCCTTACTCATTATGTTCTTAAAGTCTGCTAAATCTGAATGCACAAGTTCCAACAAATCTGTTTTTCTGGTAGTTACTGATTTAAATGGTTTCTTGGCAAATTTTGCTTCAACACAGAGATGACACTTAGAACAGTTTTCAATATTCACATGTCCAAGCCTACCATGACACAAGTCCAAGCCTACCATGCCACAAGTCAACAGACTCAACAATATAAACGAAACTGGCAACAGTTTCATTATTAACTTGTGCAGCAGCATTTAGAACAAGTAATCCCCCACTACGATACCCCTTCCCAACAAAGTTCCCATTTCGCATGATAACAACTTTACCAACTTCTTGCACAATTTTCAGTCCAGCAATATAGAGAAGGGTACTGGAAACTAAATTTCTACGAAGAGAAGGGACAAAGAAGACATTACTTAAAGACAATAGTTTTCCAAAAGTAAACTTAAGTAGAACATACCCTTTACCCTTGACAGCGGTTGTAGATGAGTTGCCCATGTAGACGCATTGTCCATCAGCAACTTCTTCAAAATCGATCATGAGCTCTTTGTTCGCGCAGAAGTGTCTTGAAGCCCCAGAGTCTAGAATCCATTCTGGCAAGTTATGCACCAGATTCGCCTCCAAGGTGGTGACTGCACATATTATCTCATTGTCCTCGATTTTAGCGATGTTGGCAGTAGGTGTTGAGGACTTCTGTTTTTCTTGACCTGATCCTTTTCGCTGATTGTAATGATAGGCCTTATGTTCGGGTTTGCCGCACACATAACACACTACCTTTGGCTTCTGAATTTTCTTGTTGGCAACATTCTGACTTCTAAGATTTGGCTTCTGGAATTACTTCCCTTTGCCTTTGAACTTGTCTTTGTTCGTTGGCACAACAGATTTAACCAAGTTAGAATTAACAGAATTTATCGAAAAAGAAGACATCTTATCTTTCAATCGGTTTGTCTCTTCAGTCCGCGTGTGGCTGATCAGTTCCTACAAGGTGAGATCCTTCCTCTTATGCTTGAGATGGTTTCTGTAATCACTCCAAGATGGTGCAAACCTCTCGATCAATACGTTAGCTTGAAGAATTTCAGCTGGAACCTCAGCGCACAGATTTTTGTAGGTGTGAACTTGTTCCATGATTGGTTTGTCATCCACAATCTAGAACTGCAGCCACTTGCCAGCGACATATTTTTTCTTCTCGGCGTCGTCTGAGCCATATTTTGCATCCAATTTGGTCCATATCGTCTTGGCATATTTGAAGTTCACAAATAGGTCAAACAGTGGGTTGGACATATTGTTCAGTAGGTAACTCTTAGCTAGTTTGTTGTCCTTTTTGAATTTTCTTTTGGTGGCATCATCAAGCGGGATAGAGGGTGTTTTCAAAACAACATGATTAGAAGGTTTAGCGTCAGTGGATGCATTGTTGTCGTCTGGAAGGTCTGTAGTGAGGACGTAGTCGATCTCCAGTTGCTCGAAACAGAAGAGCAGTTTCTGGGACCAGTGTTTGTAATTTGTTCTATCAAGGGGTTCAATTTTATATAGTTCAAGAAGAGTTTTTGGGGTTGCAGCCATCGTAATTTAGCTTGTAGATTTTTGGAATAATTGGTTAAATGGCCGCTGTGGTGACAGAGGAAAAACTGTGTCGTGGATGAAACCACTTATCTGAAAGCTAAATTCGCCCGACTTAGGTACAAATCGATAAGGCGAAAAAGCTCCCCAAGGTTTAACACAACGAGTTTTTCACTCGTGCACTCGAGGGAGAAACTATGGAGTATGACACTTTGTTGCCCAGGAAGAGAAGAAGAGGAAAGGGGGATTGTATATTATCCGTGTGTGCTTTAGAGCTGCAGAAGAGCTCCTTATATAGTGTTTTGATGAGGTAATGGAGCTTCTTGAATAGCCATAGTTAGAGGAGGAAAAAGGGGGCGGAAAAACAGGAATAAGAGAGAATCATGTAACTGAAGCAGTAATGGGGGAGAGAATCATGGTGATTGAGGCAGAGATGGAGAAAGTCTCAATCAACTAGCCGTTACGATTGCGACAACTCATACGCAATCAGTCCAGTGGGAATTTCTCCAAAAAATGTAAAGTAAGGCCATAGCCCGAACCAGACTGGCGAGCGGAGGCGCACACACGTGTAGCAGGCCAAGTCCCCTCAACCCCCCTTAAAACATGGCTTCAAGTTATTCGACAAGTGCAAGAAGAGTGAGATATATAAACTTTTAAAGCCACTCTCAAAATTTCCATGTAGGATAACAAAAGAGATAAAGAGAGTAAGTGAACACCCTTTTGGGGTGTCATTACTCCAACAGCTACATTCCCATGCGAGACATGCCTAGAAAACCACCAGTTGTTGATTATATTGTTCTTGCGTAATATTCACAAATATTCATATTCTTTCTTACTTCTATATCTACTATGCTTGATTTAATTTATTATAATTTTTCCTAACAAGTGGTATTAGATATGGGTTTTCATCTAATTTGGATTTCAAGCTTTTTAAGGATGTTCTCCTTTGATATTGAGAAGTTTGGTTACAAGATAGATTTTGCCATTCTTTCCCCATGCCCGCAATCGCTCCAAGGGGGAGTTTGTTGGGCTTGTGTCCCAATTCTAATTCAATCCTAGTTATTTATACAAAGATGAACTCATTTTGGTAGTTAGATGAATATTTTATTAGCCTAAAAAGTGCATGTTGGCTTATAGCACATTCATGCGACTTCGCTTGGCAATTGCCTTGTCATGTGTGGCTACCATTTAAATGGCATAAATTTTAGGCACTTAGCCTCGTCGTTGATCATCACACCCACAAATTCAACTTTTACAATTGAAACTTTGAGCTTCCAGGCAACAAAGGCCATGGATTGCGGCCGGCTTCATCCTTTGGGTTGCCATTTTTGTGAAGATAGTTTTTCGACTGTTTGCTTGGACCTTTTTATGAACCTTTATTTGGTGAATTATGACTCAACTTTTGGTTTTCTTCTCCTTTATTATGGGAGCTATCAATCCGACATCCTACAAATTGCGCATTTGTAGAATGGTTTAGTGTGGCATTCTGTTGGCATTTTGGCATTCGGAAGTGCTCCTGGCACGTCTCTGTTTCTGACCATTTTGTTATGAGGCATTTTTGAATCGTCTTTGCCTCTTCTATACCACTTATTTTTGTTTAGATTGAGTGAGTATTTTTGTGAGAGATTGTAATCTCCTTTTGATTTCGTTAAGCTGACCATTATTGAGATCTTTATTGTACTAACTTTTATCACAGTGCATTTTGTGTCATCGTTGTCGCCCGTCGATTTGGATTTCCACGTTAAATCTTGTGTGCCCATTATTATCTTCCTTGTATTATCTAATATCCATATTATTCTATTCTTCTACATATACTCGATTTTCAACTATTTCAATTCCTAGCAGTAAGGGGAGGCCTTTGTAATATCTATCCTTGACATTCGAGTGATGGTGCATGTCAGAGTATCTTACAAAACATATTTTGGTTCTTCAACCAATAGCTTAATTAGCTTCCAGTTGAGATGATCCTTACATGCATAAGTCGGTGATTTGGTGAAGCACTTCAAAATCACATATACACATTTGAAATGCCCAAAATTGTCCAGGCGAATCCAAATTAACTGAAGACCAACAAGTATTTAGTACTGAATAAATCCTACAATGGAGAACTGTGCAACAATTCATTTTGAAGATCCTAAGGAAGATGGGATCATCATCCGATATATACCGTATGTAAATTCCAAAAAGTGCCATACAAGTTATGAAACATAAAAGGATCCTTATATATCTAACGTTAGCAACGATATGTAGATTCCACTTTAGCAGAATTAGGGGAAAGATGAATATGAGTAATCTATTTCTACAACTATTGACTCAATTAATGCAATCCAACCAAATTCTAACCTACTTTGGTATCCTATCATATAAACTAAAAATCAAACTGTAGATAACATTAATTTCCTTATCATAAATCTTAAGAAAGATTGTTTATTAATTTGTATAAGCACGCCCTAAGTATAAATATGTTCTATATATGAAAACTATAAATTGATTGAGTACGATGTCATCAACTCCAACTACACGTCTCCTCGTAAGCTTTAAATACAAATAGCTTTATGCCAAAAATATTAGAGTTGTACTTAATGCAAAAAAAAAAAAAAAAAAACTAGAGTCGACCCGACTATAATCCTTAGCATATATAAATTATGATGATAAGGGGCAATTGTGAGTATCCTTGCTTCGACTCCATTTTCACGACTGCTTTGCAAATGTGAGTATCCATTAATCAACTTTTCCCCTAAACTATTACAGCACAATGGCTAGGGGCCCTATATTATTAATGTCTCCTTGCCAAATAGAGAAGTCTTGCTCAATGTTTCCAGTTTTTCGACTGATCGTTCTGCATTAACATCTCCTACACAAGTCACAATAGCTCTGTTTCAAATTCCTCTAATATAATGAAACGTTTACTTTGACGTATATACTTGTACATCTCAATTCTACTAGATGGACCCCTAACCTGAATTCCGCAACAGGATTGGAAGTGGTGGGCACGATAAAAAGTGATGTGGAGTTCGTGCAGTGGAGTAGCATCATGTGCTATTAGAGTATGAAAATGGGTATTATCCCACATTGATAAAATTCAAAGAATATAATAGTGAGTTTTGTCCCAAATTGATGAAATTAAATGATTTGAGCATGTGTAATAAACTTGTGAGCTACTCCACCTATTAACAATTGGTTTTTGGATGGAATCTCATTTGAGCTTGTATACATGACTCTTTGTTTAAGTCCCAATTGATATTAAAAATTTAACATGGTATCAGAGCGGGTTGCTCGATGTTGATTTGCTACCATCCTCGTTTGATTAAAATTGTGTACATGTGTTGGGCATTGTTAGTAGCCCACACGTGAGGGGGCGTGTTAGAGTATGAAAGTGGGTATTGTCCCATATTGATAAAATTCAAAGAATATAAAAGTGGGTGTTATCCCACATTGATGAAATTAAATGGCTTGAGCATGTATATAAGCTTGTGAGTTACCCCATCCATTACCAAATGGTTTTGGGATGGAACCACAGCTGAGTTTGTAACATGACTCGTTTACTGAAAGCCCAATTGATGTAAAATTTAACATGTGCTTACAGATATACTTGCTATAGCTGCCAGTGATTCTGTAGTCCTATTAAGCCATCACCCCACATCATTTTCATAAAATTGCAAATTAAACTAAATAACGAATAACAAAAATAGAAATGAAAGGTTTTCCTCACCTTGCTCGGATACTATGTTCAGGAGTCAATTATACCAAAAAATTAAGCTGATAGTTGAAAGCATAAGAATAGATATTATATTTTAATAGTTTTAATTCAAGAAAAGAAAATTGCCTCAAATCAGTGCAAAAGTATATAGGGGATGCATGAAATGACAGAAAAATTGTTGGATTTTACAGTGTAATTTTATGCAATGTGTTAATGGTGGACATATGTCATAGAGTGGAGGACTGTCGTAGACAGTTCCGTTGGAAAGGAGGGATGGGTTGGTGGCTAACAACATAGGAGCAAACACAAACATTCCATCCCCATTTGATCATCTGGACACTATCATTTCCAATTTTGGTGCTCAAGGTCTGGACGTCACTGATGTGGTTGCCTTATATGTTAGTGATTGTAATAGCTATCTTTTGTAATTACATTTCAACTTGTTTCTTTGAAAAAATGGAATGGATTACTCTTCTCCATTCCTTAAACTTAGCTAATAGTGGACAATATAGAGTGGGTCATGATCGGGATATGGCAAACCCATTTATAGAGAGGGGTTCCAAGTTGGGTTTTCTATTTGACTTAATGGGTTGGAATCGTCTATTGGGTTGGAATCGAATTAAGTTTTTGACCGTGTTTAAGAGTGGGATGACATTAGACCAAAAAAATATTTATATAATAGTCATTGTTATATCAGTTGTAGCAGTAAACATTCAACAAGTAGGCCTACTGAGAATAATATGAACTAGCGATTAGATTACTTTTGGGACCATTCGTACCGTACCTTACATCATTTTCTCAAGGGGCGACCTCTGAATAGGCCAATCTATGATTAGCTTACCCAAAATGTTTAGTGAACATGTGCACAGGTGCTCGCACAACAGGTTTTGCAAGATGTGCAAGCTTTAGAGCAAGGCTGTTCAACTTCTTTGGAACAGGAGCTCCTTACCGCTCTATAGATACCAGTCTATTACCCAACTTCAGAACTTGTGCCTAGCCAATGGCAATAGGAACCAGACCTTCGCACTTGACCAGAGCTCCAAGGATTTATTTGACAATCATTACTCGCAAAACTTGCTGAACGATAGGGGCATTCTCTTTTCAGATCAAGAGCTTTTTTCCAGTGACATGGTTGCTTCCATAATCAGAACCATCGTCCTAAGCTACAGCAACAATCAACTGTTCTTTGATAACTTTCTCACCTCTATGATCAAAATGGGGAACATAAGACCGGGTCAAGAGGACAGATCAGGAGCAACTACAGAGCAGTCAATTCTAACATTTGCGACCATGTGCAAAGTAGTAACGCAGAGCCAAGATTAAATATCAAGTAAAACAAGTAGCTGAAATCTGAGTCGTTGCGAAAACTGGGAAACACCAGCTGTAGCTATAGCTAGCCATCATCATGTGCTAGAAATAAGCTTTAAAATTGGACGCACAATGTCATTTCATATGTCAGCAAAAAACCCCAAAACAAAAGGCCTTTTGGGGATGTTAGACAAATAGGGCTGACCTGGAATACGAAAACAACTGTCGGGAATAGTCCACGTCTGTAGTGATGCTAGGAGGCGGCCAGAGTCGCCTTAAGTTGTCCACATCCTAGACGTGAAGCCCAGTGGTGATAGTAGGGCAGTCGTGAGGGAAGGGGAGGAGAGTATGGGATTTGTATCTTGCACTTGTATGTCTAGCTGACCCCCAAACCTCCTTTTATAAGTTATGGGGCAGCTAGGGTAGTCGTCCTAGGTGACACCTCGTGGCCGTCGGGCCTAATTAAATAGGCCCGGTCAACAGCTCCCACTCGGCCACGAAAGCCGCAAACACATGTTCTACACGAATCACAACTCGTCACACTTCACACCAAGAATAGGACGTGCGACCGAAAAGTAACAAGTAGTACTATGTTAAGTTACCATCTAACTAATATAACACTTTCCCGAAATACGATACCCCAAATCATCCTAAACATCACTAGTGGAATCTATAATCCCTTATGCCTTGATATACCATATTATTATATACTTAATATAATCGCCCGGGCTGATATTAGTAATGATGGATAGATTTTTCCTTAAACACTTATGGTGTTACATCCTAACTTAACTGCTTTTCTAACATGCTCTTGTCGAATCGTATACATCATGGCCCTTGAGAGACACATTAAAGTAGCAACGTCAAGCTTCGACTTCATACCATAGCATTCAGTCAAAGGGTCATCGTTTATAGGGTGACACAGTGACAAGAGATAGGGAGGTCAATTGTCACTCCGTGTATGGTCGTCTTTTAAGCACACATAGTATGAGATGTGTGTCATGGCATAACTCCCACTTACCTGGGGTCATCACTCTATATGTCATGCGAATCGTCAGTCTAGATTTTCACCCAAAAAAAAAAATCTAACCTGAGCTACTAGATTAACATACCAAATGTTAATCTTGACACTCAAGATTTGACTTTTAAGGCTTTAATATGAAATCATATCTCATATTCGACTCCCTCGAGTGTCATCTTAGACTTAATAAGGCAACTATGTCACGTTTATACACTTCCAGTATGAGTAATCAATATTGTATACCTAGTGTCAATACGATTCAGTCTCATCATGCCTATTACTCAAGCGTCAGGGCGATTGCCTATGTGACTAGGCCAATCAGAAGCTTGTAACATTTCAACATATGTAAGAAATAAATCACAAAGCATTTATAAAAAGAACCTTCAATCTTTATTTCATAAATGCTCATTACAAGAAGAAGGTATCTGTCATACATAACAAGATTTCATCCAAAAACTAAACTCTACGAAGTCCTAGACTCAACAAATGTGCTTTAAAAGCATCTCTAGGAATTGAATTAGTTAATAGATCAGCAATCATCTTGTTAGTGGGTATATACGTGATGGAAACCTCTTTTGTCTTTATGGCGTCTCGCACAAAGTGATAACACCTTTTGATGTGCTTGGTCTTCCGATGGAAATTCGGATCTTTAGCGAATTGGATGGCAGTTGTGTTGTCACATAACATCTCTACAGGATCATCAACTCTAGGAGTGAGGTTAAGATCATGGAGGAAACTCCTAAGCCCCATTGCCTCCTGTGTGGCTAGGCTACATGCGACATACTCTGTCTCTATAGTCGACAGAGCTATGCAGTCTTGCTTTTTATTGCACCATGATATAGCTCCCCCACCCAGGGTGAATACATATCTTGAGGTTGAACGGGACTCATTCGGGTCACCACCCCAATCGGCATCTGAATATCCTCTCAACTTAAAGTCCCCACCTTCATAGCATAGGATCAAGTTGGTTGTACCATGAGCGTAACGCATGATTCTCTTGACGGCCTACCAATGGGCAAGTTATGGGTTGCTTTGGTAACGACTTACCAAACCAATTGCAAAGTATATGTCAGGTTGTGTATATAACATGGCATACATTAAACTTCCTAAAGCACTAGCGTAAGGGATATTGCTCATCACCTCCTTTTCTTTGTCTGTTTTTAGGCATTGGTCGAGGCTCAAGGTTAAACCCTTCTCAACTGGAGTGTCTATGGGTTTGGAATAATGCATACGGAATCGTTCTAAGACTTTCTTGATATATGCCTCCTGGCTCATACCTAAAAGTTTCTTAGGACGGTTTCTGGTTATTTCCATGCCTAGGATATACCCGGGTTCACCCATGTCCTTCATCTCAAAGACAAAGGACAACCACTTCTTAATGGCTTTAATCATCTCCAAGTATTTCCCAACCAGTAGTATGTCATCCATGTATAGGGTAAGAAACATAATCCCCCCAGTTGACCTTTGACATAAAACCATGGATAATCCAAACGCAGTTACAGCTTCATGGAATCTTAAGTACCATGATCTGGAAGATTGCTTAAGACCGTATATGGACCTTTTAAAACGACACACCTTGTCCTCTTTTCCCTTTTATACAAAACCAATGGGTTGGTCTATATAGATCTCTTCCTCAAAGCTACCATTAAGGAAAGCAGTCTTTACGTCCATTTGAAACAACTCTAACTCCAAATGAGTAGCCATGGCTAAGAGTAGGCAAATAGAGGCAAATCTCACCATAGGAGAAAATGTCTCTACACAGTTTACACCATCAATTTGTGTAAACCCTTTTGTCGGTAAACGGGCTTTGAACTTATTGATCGAATTGTTTGCTCGATATTTTATCTTGAAAACCCACTTGTTTCTAATAGACTTACACTGGGGTGGAAGATCAATAAGTTTCCAAACCTTGTTTCTCACCATCGAGTCCATCTCATCCCTCATGACATCCATCCACTCTTTGTGGTTTGGTGAATCAATTGCCTCTTGATAAGAGGTAGGCTTCTCAACTTCCAAGGGAGTGCATAGGAATATTTCCTCTTTGATTTGGAAATATCGTCGAGAAATTCTTCCACGTTCACTCCTTCAGATTCTAGGACCTTCATTGTTTGTTTGCCTGGGTGAAGCATCCCTTCCCCTTTCTCTAACAGGTCTGAGATCCCGAGCATTTGGAGAGTCACTCCTACAATCCCTTTGGAGCATGGGATCCTGAACATGTGGACTAACTGCAGGTTCTAGAATAGAAGATTGAGGACGGACCTCAATCGCAGGTTGACTCTCCTTATGTATACGAGATTGAGGACAAATTGCATTCTCCTGAGCAAACAAATCTCCTCAATTCCTTTCAGATATGGGAGCCATACCATCTTCGGTGACTTGGTTAGAATCCAAATTCTCCCCCTCACCGAAAGATGGTTGGATGTCTTGCTGTAACTCAAATAGTTCGACATCCTTCTTGACTTCACCAGTGGTTGGGAACTCATCCTCGTGAAAATCGACATTACGGAAATCTATCTCTGTCATGCCACCATTAGGGTGTTCCCCTATATCACATATCCTTTAGATTGTGTGGGATATGTAATGAATATCATTTTGGTGGCTCTTGGACCAAGTTTTCCATGTTTATGGGTCGGGTTACGCACATAGCTAGCTGACCCCATGGGCAACTACTAAAAATTCAGTTTATTCTAACGGAATATTCCGGCGGAAAATAGGTCTGTTGGAATCTCTGGCGGAAATTCGACGGATTCAGAAAAATTCGTTGGAATTCCGACGGATTTTCTGACGAACCTATTTTTCGTCGGAATTCAGACGGAATCCGACAGAATTTCTGTCGAAAAATAAAAAAAATTGCAAATTTTTTTTTACCCTGAGTTGAATGGAGGGAATTTTTTTTTTTTAATATTCCGACGGATTTCGGGTTCCGATGAAAATTTCGAATGAATATTCCGTCGAAAATTTTCTTATAAAACTCGCTCCACACTTCATTTTTTCGTTGCTCATTTCGCAAAATAGAAAGAGATAGAGAAAGAGAGGGAGCACCGCCAATTGCCATCGCCCCACTGACACTTGCCGCCATCCCACCGTCATCACCTCCTCTCGTCCTTATTTGTCGTCGACTTTTTGAGAATGTGTTTCTCTTGTGTAATTCGTACAAATTTGTAGTTAATTAAGTATATACGTTGAATTTAATAATTTGTATAATTAATTTGCATATAATTATGCAAATTTAATAGTTTATATAGTTAGTTTGTTACGTTGATATTAGTTTGTTAGGATGATAATTTGTTCTCAATTTTGTACTTTGTTGTTAAAGAATATAATTTTTTATTAATGAAGTATAATTTAATGTTGATATCAATTTAACGTCAATGATGAAAATTTATTGTGAATTAGATACATTGAAAAATGTTTTTATAGTTCGGTACTATATTTTTTTGTTTTTTTAAAATAAATTTTAAAAATTCCGAGGGAATTCGGCTGGTTCAGGCAGAACTTTTGACGGAGTCCGAGGGTTCCGACGGAATCTGCAAAAAGAATTTTGTTTTGAAATTGTTTCCCTAATTTTTTTTCATCTGACAAACAAGTTCGTCGGCCACCCAATTCCGTCGGAAAAGCGGTCCGACGGACTTGCTATTTCTGTCGGAACGCATTCCCGACCAGCCTTATTCCGACGGACACCGTTGGTCGGAATTTTAATCGGAAAACTCATTTTTCGACGGAAAAGCGATTGTTTAGTAGTGGTACATGGTCCAAAGATGGCTTCTTACGAAATCATAACTCATATGGTGTGGCAGGTACACTTTTGCTTGGCACACGGTTAAGGATATAAGTTGCCGTGAGCAACGCATCCCCCCAAAAACTGATTGGGAGGTTAGCATGTGCCATCATTGACCTGACCATGTCAAGTAATGTACGATTCCTAGTTTCTGCAACACTGTTCTATTGTGGGGTGCGTGAAATCGTTAGATACGTTTTTCCTCAACAAACTCCTTAAACATATCAGAGAGGTATTCACGACCTTGATCAGACCAAAGGATCTTAACTAGACCTAGCAAAAATTGACCCGACCCGAACCCTCTCGAAAGTTTTGGGTTCTGAATGCGATTTTCTCGACCCGAACCCAAAATAAATCGAACTTGAAAAACCCTTAAATTTTTAGGCCAAACCTGACCCAAACCCAAACCCGAACCCGCCCGCTCAACCCGAATATTATATACTTACCTTTTATTTTCTTTAATTTTTTCCTCATAACAATAATAGTTTTTCATTATAACAAATCATTTAGAGAAATCTTATACAATTATGACATCCCTTCGCAAATTAAACAATGATTCATGTTTTTTTTTCCATAAAACGTCATATACAACTTATAAATGACACAATTTTAGAAATGGCCATGAAGCAAACTCTAATATTAAGAAAAACAATTTAGAATTACATAAGTATTGAAAATGTGGGAGTCATACCATTACATTTTTGGTAAAATGAAGACGTCTCATCGAATTTTAAATAAGGTTATTCTATAATAATCTAAAATTTTGATTTTAGAATTAATAGATAATTATAATATCTTGCGCGCATATAATATTCTTTCGTTTTGATTCCTTCTAATTGGTCTTGAATCTGATGCAATGTTGGGCAATGGACCAACTTATGTTCGTATTAGGATCGATGTACTAATAAAGCATGTCTGATTATGTAATGTAAGGTTAATTAACGAAATATCAAATTGTTAAACGGGCTATTAATGGGTTGAACAGCTCCAACTCGTTAACATGCTTTAGATGGGCCAACCCATGAATGACCCGACCAATTATTATTATTTTAATATACGAGCCAATCCATCCAAACATAACTCATTGTCCACACGAACATGAATTTTATATATCATGTTGAAAAGTTTGGGTATTTTTGATATTCTTTGAAAAAATTACAATTACAATGCTTGTTCATTAAATACAGACAATTTTAAGTAATAAATATGTTGAATTTTTGATTTTGACAAAAAAAGAAATAATTCACTAAAAAGGCGCTCCAAACCCGATGGGTTGATCCGAAACCCGTAAAATCGAAATACACCCGCCCGTATTTTACTCAAACCCGAAATACACCTGACCCGTATTTGACCCACCCGCCCGAATTGACAGGTCTAATCTTAACCCTACGTTCCAATCGAGTCTCTATTTCTGCTACGAAGCGTTTGAACACATCGAGTGCCTCGTGGCGATGAGATAGTAGATACACATACCCATATCGTGAATAATCGTCTATGAGAGTAATGAAAAGTAATGAAATAAATAGCCCCATGCCGTGCTTTAACGTTCATGGGCCCGCATAGGTTTGAGTGGATTAATTCTAAGGGACTAGATGCTCTCGAGGCCTTACCGAAAGGCTTTATTGTTGCCTTGCCAGGTAGACATGACTCACACTTAGGTAACTTAACCCTAGTGAGTCGATCTAAAAGACCTTCTTTAGCTAGCCTATTTATCTTGCCTTGGACCACATGGCCAAGTCTAGCATGCCACTTAACATATTCAAAATTGGAGTCATAGTATGAAATAAAAGTAGAGGATATATTATCATAGGAGTCATCCAAATCCAAAACAATGGAATTTCCTTTCAAAGCTGCTTGGCCAAACAAATTGCCATGATAGAACAAATCTAAACCATCTAGACGAAATCCAAAAGTAAAACATAATCTTGTTAAAGAAACATAAGAAACTAAGGAACATCGCACCCCAGGTGCACAGAGGGCATCATGAAGAAGCAGCTTGTTTCCTCTACGGAGTTTGAACTGGTATGTTCATACTCCAAGGACATCTTCTTCACTATCGTTTCCCAGTACGACAGTTCGTGAACCCACTGGGTAGCAATGGAATTCCATGAATCCAACCTTATCCTAAACTATGTGCTTTGTTGCCCGTGTCTACAATCCATTAAGGAAGAGAGTTAGTAGCGAATGCATGGGAACAAACATATAATTCAGGAGTTTCAGTGGAAAGAGGTACTTTGGCTGGCTTAGGATAATCCCGAGCGAAATGACCCTTGTTTCCACATTTATAGCACTTCATAGGTATTTGACAGTACCACCATTGGAGCGAGAGTTCTGAGGAAGATGGAGACCCTTCTTGGGCTTTTTACCATAGTAAGGTTTCCTGCCCCTAGGCTCCGATCCTTTGGCAACGAATGCCACACTAGGAGGGCCATATATCTTTATACGCTCTTCCTCCATTTCGAGGTATTTGGAGATTGTCTTGAAGGTCTTGATGTGCTCACTGTGTATCATGATTATCTTAAAACTCTTCCAATGTTCATTGTCATTGGGAAGAACCCTAATCACATTTAGGACATGTTCTTCCTGAGAAACTTCTTGCCCTGCAGCTTTAAGATCTCAAACCATAGCACTCATGGTTCGAAGGTGTTCGGAAATACTATGACTATAGTCAATAGTATACTGCATCTATTTCAGCAGCAAAATATGCAACCTCATAGTAGATGTCTGCCTGAACCTAATCTTAAGATGTGCCCACATGTCCTTAGCATTGGGAAAGCGTTCAAACTCTCATCTATGAGATCGTCCTGCATGCAAGACAGCATAGTGTAGCGTGTAAAACGATTGCATTTGAACCATGCTTGGTACACCTTTAGGTTCTCTTGGTACTGCTCAGTAGCAGTAATATCCCTACTTTGTTCATCTTTTTCAGACGGAACAGGCACAGTGGAGGTCAAGAGGTCCAGCATATCACCATTATTTGAGGCGAACTGGACCTTCAAATGCCAAACACGTAGTTTGTGCCATCCAGTTTATCATTAGATTAAATACAACCTATCATGTTCTTAGCTGCCATATCTGAAAGTATATAATATTTTGTTAGACATATAGTTTTAATAATTAAATTATCAAGAAGACCCTATCATTCATATTATACATCCGAAAATTTCGCTAAGCTCATAATCATCACATATAGATATGATTTTTGGAGCTTCTTTAATTTAATTATTAACTTAACTTTATAGAATTTCCTTAAAGGCTTGTTAAACTAATTAACATTTTAATTTAGTGACTATTACAAAAGTGTTCACTTTTAATTATGCAAAACATATTTACATAGGCTTTGTGGAACTAATTAATTAAAAAAAAACAACTTAGGATATAACACAAAGTTATATATTTCAACTTGAAAATTTCATACTATTAACAATTATAATATGAAAATAAAGACAAAAATATAATTCATAAAAAAAAATATAGAACAAACTCATGGTCACTTTCAACATATAAAACGAATTTATATGATAATGGGAGCAAATATTCAATAGTCCAAATCAAAACAGAAACAAAATCAGCCCAAGTAAAACGACCCAAATTAAAACAAACATTTGCGCTAAACAAAACCGCCCACAATGACCCAAAAACCGGGACCCCTCCCTTTCTTTTCCTTTGATAAAGTCAGCTCAAATCGGGGGGGCTCTTAAAAGTGAGTAACGCACTTGCTAACACCTTCTCACTAGCCCTAAAACACTTTCCCTCACTAACCTAGTGTAACCCTTTGCCTCTCTCCTAAAACACTCTCCATCTGAGCTCTTCAACGCCATGGCCAAGGTGTGGAGCATAGAGCTCCACCAACGCTTGGCCTTCTTTGACCCTTTTTATGGCTCCTTTACGACTTGTTCTCACGACTCATGTCTCCACCTCAACCCTATCGAGGGCGGTGAACCCTAGCCGAAAAACCTAGATAAGGAAAAACCCCACCTCGTCGTCGAAAGCCCAAAAATAACCCACCAACGTGTAGATCAGATGCAACTGAGCCAAGAACACCAGTTGTGCACCGAACACGCCTCTCGCATGGTGGCACGTGACTCACATGCATTGCCAATCTGGTGGATTTCGTGGTTTCTTTATCGGATTTGGGTAGATTGACTATCAAAGGTGCGGTTGGAGGAAGAAAGAGAGACAAAATCTTCTTCGCTGGCGATGCATGAGTCACACGCGCCACCCCTCCACGGCGGTTCTGATGGGTATGGTCCAGATCTAAGTCTATTCTACCCCTTTTCCTTCCTTTTTTTTTCTTTTAGCCGAGGTTGAGATTTCCTTGAAAACCATTGAGGTTTCCTAGGTTGAGTTTCAGGCAGAGGGGGATTAGGGTTAGGGTTTTGAGTCTCGGTGATTAGGGTTTAGCAACTGAATGGGGTTGGGGCTTTTTCAACCATGCTTTTCACGATTTAGCAAGCAAAACATGTTATGATTGTTCAAACATCATAATAGCATAAGGCATGGTCATGTTAATTAGTTTAAACGATCATACTTCCAGAACAATAACAAGTTTAAGCATGAATCTAATAAATTTGAATTATGAGTTATCAGTCAAAAATTGATCCTTTTTGGTAATAGATAACGAACTGAGCATGCTAATTTTACAAGGCATAGGTAGATTTAAGCATGAACTTGATCATTCTAGGCATGACTTCGATTAACACATAATCGCATAAAGAATCATGCTTGTAAAATATAAACATGTTAAGCAATCTAGACATGAATTAATATCAGTTATCATGACTAAATTTTCAATTTCTAGTCAAGTTAAGACATTAAAGTCACAGAAGCACACTATTAACTTGCATAATTATGAAAATTAAGCAACTAATCATATAGTCATGTTCTCAAAACTAATCATGCTTGTTATTCAGATCATTAAACGCATTAAACGGGACTAATCTGATCAGTTAGGCTCTGATACCACTGTTAGACAAATAGGACTGACCTGGAATATGGAAACGATTGTCGGGAGTAGTCCACATCCTTAGTGACGCTAGGTTGCTGCTAGAGTCACCTTAGGTTGTCCACGTCCTAGACCTGAAGCCCAGCGGTGATAGTAGGGCAATCATGAAGGAAGGGGAGAGAGTCTAGGATTTTGTGTCTTGCATGTGTATCTCTAGCTGACCTCCCAAACCTCCTTTTATAGGTTATCGAATAGCTAGGGTCCCGTGGTTGTCGGACCTAATTAAATAGGCCCGATCAACAAGGAACATGTTGGCCAATAGGACTGAGCCATTTGTTATCACTCAAGTGCTTTGATGAGAATTGAACACCACAATGTTTTAATTCTGTTCTAATAATTGTATGTTGTCATGTTTATTCTTTTACTGCATGTTACTATGTCAACAATTTGAATCTAACACAAATTGATAGGTGGGTACGCCATATACAT
>JACYFF010031955.1:23688418-23699970 GCA_017589665.1 Selenicereus undatus
ATAGGTTAGATTTTTATGGCTTAGGTTGATTTAACTTTTTCTAGTTAAATCACCAGTACTGCCATCTTTTTATTTTCACCTTAATTTTTTTATTTATTCTTGCCCTATTTGTTAGTGTAGAATAAGTCGTTGTATAAATTTAGTTGTCAATTCCATTCAATAAGTTTAATTGTTATTAATAGCTAAGTTGTTTGTGTTATTAAATTTGATACTATCATCTCTGTGGGAACGACCCGTATTTGCTGGATCATACTTCAGAGTTACTCCGTGTGCTTGCGGCTTCTATTTTACATCAACAAGTTTTTGGCGCCGTTGCCAGGGATGGTACGTATTTAATCAACCACTTTTTAGTACTTCACTATTTTTGTCGATACTTGTGTCTTTTATTAGTTTATGTGCTTTATTTATTATTAGGTTTTTTTAAATTTTTTTGCTCTCTTTATTTGAGTAGTTTTTATTGAGATCACTTTTATTTATTTTATTTATTGTTAAAAAAAAAGAAAAAGACCAAAAATACGATAGTGGTTGTAGGACTTCCATGATTGTTTTGGTTAGGGAGGCTAAAAGAAGAAGACTGATTAGGATCGAATCAGAACCTGAACCTAAACTTGAAAAAATGGCTAGACAAGAAAGAACTAAAAAGGCCATGAATGATAGCTTTTACCCTCAGTGTTTGACCGTACCTTCATGTTTTAATTTGCTCGCCTTAGGTACTAATGTGAACCTAAAACTGGAACCATATTATATTCAGATGCTTCCTAAATTCACTGGACTTGAAGATGCTTATTTATTTTTAAGTGAATTTGAAGAACTATGCAATATGATGCATTTTCATAATGTGAATACTGATGTGGTTAAACTGAGATTTGTTCCGTTCGCTTTAAAAGATAATGCAAAGAGATGGATGTATAGTTTGTCTGCTAACTCTATTTCGAATTGGAATGATTTCGTTAAAGTTTTCTTGGGAAAATATTTTCCTAATGGAAAAAACGTTAAGTTAAGTAATGAAATAAATCAATTTATTCAATTTGATAAGGAACCATTCTGAAGGTACATAGAAAGATTTAAGAACTTGTTAGCCCAATGTCCCCACCATGGTCTTGAACAGTGGTGTTTATGTCAAATTGTGTACGAGGGTCTGGACCAACAAACTAGGACCATGCTAAAATCTATGTGTCAAGGTGGATTCCTATCCAAGAGTCCTACCGCAGCTTGGTAATTCTTAGTGGACTTAGCTAAAAAGATAATGCAGCTGGAGACCACTAGAGATGATAGCCTCAATTCTAGAATTGCCAATGCTAAGGGGGGTATGCATGTAGTATCAGACTTGAGCCATATAGAGTCTAAATTTACAGCTTTAGAGAACCAGTTAAAGGGGCTGACTATTCAGCAATCCCAGGGCTTTCAAAGTGCTACCATTACATGTTCTCATTATCAATCCCCATACCATACCTTGAGTGCTTGTCCCTTCCACGCTCACCAGCTATCAACTGGAATTGAGCAAGTGAACATGGCCTACCAAAGGCCAAGAAACGACCCTTTTGCACCAACCTACAATCCATGGTGGCGAAATTAGAGCTGGGAAAAGCTGACCCGACACGATTACCGACCCGAACCCGACACGAAGTTAATTGGGTTTGGGTATAAATTTTCGACCCGTTTAATTAAATGGGTTGACACGTTCAACCCGTTTAATTAAATGGGTTAGGTTCAGGTCGAGATTCTCGACACGAAAAAGTACTTATTTAACCTGTTTAATTAAATGAGTTAAATAAGTCAACTCATTTTTTCATTTTTTATTTATCCATTTACTTTTTATTAGATAATTAAGAATATAAAATTTTTTAGAAATTATGAATTATGATGAATCTGGGAAATTTCAAAGAGTAATTATTTAATGTGATACGTAAACCTAATTTTTAACACTGTAATTACGTATTAGTTGAAAATATTAAATGCGTAAATAGTCAATTAAGCGACTGAACTTGACCTGTTTATCTTAAACGGGTTAAGTGGGTGAACCCGTTTAAAAATTAAATGGGTACAGGTCAAGATTTTTCAACCCGTTTAATAAACGGGTTAGGTTCAGGTTGAGAAATTCTCAACTCGTTTAAGTTTGACACGAACACGAACCCGACCCGACACGACCTATTACCTAGCTCTAGGCGAAATCACCCGAATATTTCCTGGAGTAAAGGCCAGAACTTAGGAGGTCCTAGCACACAAACCGGAATGTTCCCTGGAAATACTTTTGTCCATCCATATCAAGCACCTAGGCTACCTCCTCCCCTTGTTGCCTACACCCAATCACCTCCTGGCTATAATGAGATTGATGAAAGATTTAACAATCTAGAGAGATCACAAAATAGCCTAGAAAAATGAGAACCATGACAGAACAGTTGTCTCAACTGGTCTTAGCCAATAGGGAGAAACGAATATTTCCTAGTCAGACAGAACCCAACCCGAATGTAGGTTCTTCCTCAATGTGCCCACCAGTCCAGGATAATGTGAAAAGGGTTAATGTAATAACTTCACTTAGGTTAGGACGTTTAATTGATCATAACTTAGAAGACCTTGTAGATGTTCTTGTTCAGTTCTCTCCATCTCTATCTCCACCTTCTCCCCCTGATAATGATTCTGCTTCTAGGGATGCTACTGATGGCACCCCAATTGACCCTTCCTGACCTACTAACTTAGTTGACCCCGAAGAGACTAAGCAAGATGAATCCAAGAAAGAAGATGATACATCTCAGTCTTCAACTGTTGAGTGGGTTCATAAACCTACTGCACCCTTCCCAAGTAGGCTAAGGAACAAGAAAGATCAAGCCCATGTTGATAAGATTAGAGAGACCTTCTCTCAAGTCAAAATCAACATTCCCCTTCTAGATCCTATCCAGTAGATGCCTCATTATGCCAAGTTCCTGAAAGAGTTATGCACCACTAAAAGAACGACCAATATCCCTAAGAAGGCTTTCTTAGCCTCAAATGTGAGCTCAATTATCTCACGTCAAATCCCAGCCAAATACAAAGACCCTGGTTGCCCTACCATTTTCATAGTCATAGGGGACCAGACTATTCATAGAGCATTGTTGGATTTAGGGGCTAGTGTTAATTTGCTTCCATACTCGGTGTATGAGAGGCTGGGATTGGGAGAGTTAAAACCCACTAAGACAATACTTCATATAGCTGATCACTCCACTAGAGCCCCTAGGGGAATAGTCGAGGATGTTTTGATTAAAGTGGGTGAGTTCATATATCCTGTGAATTTTGTTGTGCCGGAAACCGAGTATGTTACTAACTTCGAAACCCAAATACCTGTCATTCTTGGTCGACCTTTCCTAGCTACTTCTAATGCTTTGATCAATTGTAGGAATGGTATGCTGAAGTTGTCCTTTGGAAACATGACTATTGAGTTGAATATTTTTAATCTGTAAAGACAACATGCTATCTTTGATGGGTTTGATACTGTGAATTGGCTTGATGTGTATGCTTGTGATGACCCATGTGTTGACGGTTTGATTGATAATGATACATGTGATGAGATTGATCCCCTCTTCCCTGATTCTTTTGATTCCCCTTCTTTTGCGCATACTCCTGATCCCGTATTAGAGTTGAAACCCTTGCCTGATTCCCTTAAGTATGTCTTTTTGGGTCCTAAGGAGACTTTACCTGTGATTATTGCATCTGACCTAAATGAGGACCAACAAAGGAAATTACTGAAAGTACTTAGGGAAGACAAAGAGGCCATAGGATGGACCCAAGGTGGTATTAAAGGTATTAGTCCCTCTATCGTGCAACATAGAATTCATCTTGAGGAGAATGCTAAACCTTATAGAGACCACCAAAGACGTCTGAACCCTACCCTGCAAGAAGTCGTCAAAAAGGAGGTCATTAAGTGGTTAGATCATGGGATAATTTACCCCATTTCTAATAGTGAGTGGGTCAGCCCCGTTCAAGTCGTTCCTAAGAAGACCAGTATTACCGTGATTAGGAATGACAGGAACGAGCTAGTCCCCACCAGAGTCCAGTCTGGGTGGCGCATGTGTATTGACTATAGGAAACTGAATGCAACCACTAGGAAAGACAACTTTCCTTTGCCTTTTATGGACCAAATGCTCGAGAGGTTAGCCAGACGTAGTTACTACTGCTTTTTGGATGGATACTCTGGCTACACTCAAGTCTCTATAGCACCTAAAGACCAAGATAAGACCACTTTTACATGCCCCTTTGGTACTTTTGTCTTTAGGAGAATGCCATTTGGTCTTTGTAATGCTCCTGCCACTTTCCAGCGTTGCATGATTTCTATATTTTCTGATATGATTTAGCAGTGTATTGAAGTGCTTATGGATGATTTTTCTGTGTTTGGTTCTTCGTTTGACGACTGTTTGACCAATCTGACGAGAGTTTTACAAAGATGCAGGGAGAAGAATTTGACTCTAAACTGGAAAAACTGTCATTTTATGGTAAAGAAGGGAATTGTTTTAGGGCATGTAATTTCACATGATGGGATTGAGGTTGATAAAGAAAAATTTGATTTGATTGCTAATCTTCCCCCTCCTACTTGTGTGAAGGATATTAGGTCATTTTTAGGGCATGCAGGATTTTATAGACGATTTATCCAAGATTTCAATAAAATTGCTAAGCCCTTATCCAACCTTTTAGCCAAAGATGTACCTTTTCACTTTTCTGAGGAGTGTTTAAAGGCATTCAATAGGCTGAAGGAAGCCCTAACTTCTACGCCCATCCTACACCCTCCCATCTGGGGAGAGCCCTTTGAACTGATGTATAATGCTTCTGATTATGCTGTGGGGGTTGTCTCAGGACAACGTGTAGATAGAAAACCTCATGTCATATATTATGCAAGTCATACCCTGAATGAGGCCCAGTTGAACTACACTGTGACTAAAAAAGAGTTTTTGGCAGTTGTGTTTGGTTTTGAAAAATTTTGACCTTACTTGATTGGCTCTCATGTGATTGTACATACTAATCATGCTGCTCTAAAGCATCTATTCTCTAAGAAGGATGCAAAACCTAGATTTCTTAGATGGATTTTATGCTTGCAGGAATTTGATTGTGAGATTCGGGATAGAAAGGGTTCTGAGAACCTGGTGGCTGACCATCTATCCTGGCTTGTTGTGAAAAATAAGAGTGAAATCTCCATTTCTGAATGCTTCCCTGATGAACAACTACTTATGATTCAATCCGAACTATGGTATGCTGATATTGTCAACTACTTAGTGACTGGTGAGATACCCCTAGGTTGGAATAAGCATGATAAGGACATATTCTTTTCTCTGGAGAAATTTTTCTATTGGAATGACCCCTACTTGTTTAAATATTGTTCTGACTAGATTTTTAGGAGGTGTATCCCTGATAATGAGATTAGAAGTGTCCTTTTTTTTTGTCATGACCAAGCATGTGGGGGGCATTTTAGTGGGAAGAAAACCACTGCCAAAGTCCTTCAATGTGGTTTGTATTGGCCTACCTTGTTCAAAGATGCCCACTTGTACTGTAAAAGCTGCCCTAGGTGTCAATAGTTTGGGAAAATCAGTATAAGAGATCTGATGCCCCTTAACCCGATAATTATTGTTGAGATTTTTGATGTTTGGGGGATTGATTTTATAGGACCATTTCCATCGTCTTTGGGGAATGAATATATTCTCCTTGCTGTAGATTATGTGTCTAAGTGGGTGGAGGCTGTGCCGACCAGAACAACTGAGGCTAAAGTCGTTGTCAAGTTCCTTTGGGAAAATATTTTCTCCTGATATGGCATGCCAAGGGCCATTATTAGTGATCGGGGTACTCATTTCGATAATCATTCTTTTGATGCATTATTGAAAAAGTACTCAATCATTCATCGTTTAACCACTGCCTATCATCCCCAGACTAGTGGTCAGGTAGAGGTTTCTAATAGACAGATTAAGCAGATTTTAGAAAAGACTGTGAGTAGAAACCGTAAGGATTGGGCAGATAAGCTCATTGATGTTCTTTGGGCTTATAGGATGGCTTTTAAGACTCCTTTAGGCATGTCTCCTTTTAGGGTTGTCTTTGGTAAGCCTTGTCATCTTCCGGTTGAACTTGAGCATCGGGCTATATGGGTTATAAAAACTTTGAACCTTGACTTAGAAACAGCTGGGGTAAAAAGGAAGTTGCAGTTGAGTGAGATGGAAGTCAGAGCTGAGGCCTATGAAAAATTCTAGAATGCATAAGAAAAGAGTGAAATTGTTCCATGATAGGCATATTCATAAGAAGGAGTTCTTCCCAGGTCAAAAGGTCTTGCTTTATGACTTTAGACTACACCTTTTTTTAGGTAAGTTGAGATCTCGTTGGACTGGTCATTTCATTCTTTCTCATGTTTTTCCACATGTTGCTATAGGGACACAGGATCCCACGAGAGGCACACATTTTAAGGTAAATGGACAAAGGTTGAAACCCTTTCTGGAATTACCTGCAGAGGAGAGAGAAGTAGAGTGTCTGATGCTCTACGTACCACAATATAGAAATTGAGATGTGGAAATTAGCTTGGATGCATCCAGCATTCAACCTGGTACTATTGTTCCTTCGTATAAATCTTATTTTGTATATGTTTTTCTCTTATTTTATTTTCTGTGGTTTTTTTTTTGTGCTTCATTCTAATACTTTGGCATACAATAGAGACATTGCATTGTTTAAGTGTAGGGGTGGGCCAAAACTTCAAAAACAAAAAAAAAATCTTTTCTTTTTCTTTTATCTCTTTTATTTTTTTTTTATTTTGGGAAATGTATACTATTTTGGCTAGATTTACTCCTTGTAAATTGATATTTGGTTGTATATAGGTGGGAGGTACATGATAAAGAACTTAATTCTAAATGTGACATTTTGTACCCCACTTTTAACCTTATTATTCCTTTATAACTATGAGTCCAATCCTTACTTTTAAATCACCATTATCGTAGGAGATTAGGCCTCTATAGTTTACTCTCCCACTTGTCTGTGTACAGTTATTTTTGGTTTTGCTTTCAGTTGCATTCCCAAAAAAGAAAAGAAAAAAGAGTAATAAGTTGGGAATGAGAAGTACCATTTGAGGCATGCGCTACTGGGTGCCACCCTTTGAGGCAATGCTGCTACTGAAAAAACTTGTTTTCTATGACAATGAGTCAATAAAGTAGTTTATGTTTCGTCAAGTGGAAATGAGTTGAACTTTGGTTAGCCTAATCTCTAGAGTGATTGTACACGTACACACAGTGCACTAGGATGGATATATGGTTATGCTGGTTCTCGGGGTGAAAATGTAGAGTTAGATGTCATCCATGAGGATTTAAAGTCTAGAAGTGTATACCTTGTTTATATATAGCGTAAAATCTTGGTTAATATGGTGATAGGTCTTGTTGAAATTTTATACTATCTCCCTTTGTATATTTGTGTAAAATTTTATTTTATTTATTTATTTATTTTCCCTCTTTTCTTTCTTTTTCCTTTTCTTTCTGTTCTGCTCTTTTTCCTGATAAAGATTTTGTGGGTACATTTTCTGCAAACCCTCATGAGACCTTACTCGTCCACTAGGGGGAACCTAGGGGTTTAAAGGGTTTGTTGCATACGCTAAATGCAACCGTGATTTCTACGAAAGTGCGTTAGGATTTTCTTTTTCTTATTTTTCCATTTCTTTTTAGGTAGTTTAGTTGTTTTAGTCGAGGACGAGCAAAATCTAAGCATGAGGGTATTTGTTTAATTGAATCATGCAACTTTATGCTCCTAAACCTATGATTTTGGCTCAAAATTATTATTATTTTAGAATTTTTATGCCAATTTTATTTATTTATTTATGTATTTATCTATTTATTTGCAGATCAACAAAAATGAAGAAAATGATGGAAAATGAAAATTAGGTTGAGAAGTGAAAGTTGAACATGCAGCCCAAAAAAAAAAAAAATCCAAGCCCCAGCTCTTTATTTCTTCAGCTGAAAAAAAAAAGAAAAAAAAACCCAAATCCCTACTCCCCAATCTATTTTCTCTCGCCTTCTCTACTCCACTGATTCCCTCCTTTCTCGGTTATCTTCATCAACAATTCATCAGCATCAACATCAACATCCTCATCTCCATCTTCTTCGGCTAAAATCAGAAGCAACCTGGCCATCATCTACCGTCATCCATGACTGGATATTTGGGGTGAAAATATCTCCTTAACAACTTGGCTATTTTAGTGAGGTCATGAGTTACAACAACTCAAATGGCCATGAGAGGGAGAGGCGAAAAATCAGCAACCCACACTGATTTTGTGGGCATTGCGAATTGATTTGAGTTGAAAACCCATGTATAAATAGGAAGGGATGGGGAGGCATTAGAGCATCAGCAGCCTTGGTTCAATTATATTCAGTTTTTCATTTGTTGTCCTTTTCTCTGCTTCAAGTGTTAGTAATATCTGGTTCTTCTCCATTATTTTATTGGTTGAATAGCCAAGAAGGCATTGTTGAACTTTTGAGTTGCTTATTGAAATTTTTGTTGTAATTTTTTCCATTTATGCCAGATTAATTTGAGTCTCTACGTCAACCTTCAATATTTGGCTTGCTCTGTTCTTTTGCTTCGGGTCCTTTGTTTTTCCTAATTCTAGTGCTTCAACTTTTCTTGCTCAATTTAATTAATGTCTTTGTCTTTATTTTTTTGTTATTTTTATTTTATTGTCACCTCACCATCCTTTTTTGTTGGGAGCAGAGCATGGGCAGTGTACTTCAACTTCTTTTAATTTATCATGTGCATAAGATGACAAAAGTTAGCTAGTGCACTTGTCTTGTTCCTATTGGTTTTGCTATTTCTAATTTGGTTTTGCTAATTCTAATTTTTAAAGTTTTTGTGTATTTTAAGTTCACCTTTTGTTTTTTTTTTCCCTTTCATTATTTATACTGATCCTTTGCATCACTTGTCCCCTCTGTGTTCTACAATTTTTGTTTTCTGCAATATTCTAGTTGTCATAGGTTAGATTTTTATGGCTTAGGTTGATTTAACTTTTTTCTAGTTAAATCACTAGTACTGTCATCTTTTTATTTTCACCTTCATTTTTTATTTATTTATTCTTGCCCTATTTGTTAGTGTAGAATGAGTCGTCGTATAAATTTAGTCGTCAATTTCATTCAATAAGTTTAATTGTTATTAATAGCTAAGTTGTTTGAGTGATTAAATTTGATACTATCGTCTCTGTGGGAACGACTCGTACTCACTGGATCATACTACAAAGTGACACCGTGCGCTTGCGGCTTCTATTTTGCATCAACCGCGTCCTACATCAAATTGGTATCAGAGCCATTTGATCTAAACTGCTGCAATCCTCTTTCCTTTCGTCCTGAATCAGTCCAGAAAAAAAAACCTCTAATTCCATAACCTACGCCCCGGCCACCCTTCTATTGCACAACCAGCTAGACAACCACCACCGTCAGAACCCTAAAACCCCTAATTCATGAAATCCTAACCACAGATCACGAATTCTCCCCAATGCCTGAAACCCTAGATGTCGAAATTCACCCTTAATTTATGAAAATCATCGAAAACTAGTTTCACTCCCGTGCTGCCCAAGTAACTTCAACCAAAAGCCCCATCCCAATTGAAAGGGAACACTTTGATTCAACCTCCAATTGGTTGCTCCAATTTCGCGAACTTCATTAAGAATTGTTGTTTGCTAGCAATCAGTGGCCTCCTACACCTTCGATTGACCATAGAAAGGGTCGAAAACCCTCTTGGCTGTGCTATCACGCCATCACCAACCCTCTTCTCGCCGAAAACTGCTCTTGTGGCTCGACTGCAACTTGCTATCCCTGGTTGTTGCTGTTCGTTCCTAAGTGTTGTTGTTGGAAAATTTTCTCTTCCCTATTACTGTTCACTGCCCAGATTTGTTTTCATCTTCTGTTGTTATTCGTCATTAAGGAATGTTCTGGTTTCCAAGTTCTCTGCCTTGTTGATTTGTTGCCATGGTGACATTCAAACCTGCCTGGTTATTAGAGCGAGAACTTCCAAGCCAACTTTTACAAGTTCGGACTCAATTGCTAACTCTCCCATCATCTTCCAAAGATCTTATTGGGTTGTTGGATACGGTTGGAAGTCTTTTGTCTCAAGTATACCAGAACCCTTCAAAATCCGTACAAGATGTGCTAGTGCCTATAAAGGGAGTTTTGATTTTAGATGTGCTTACAAATCAAGCCGATCTTGATGTCCAAATTTCTCTTGCTTTCTGCCTTTCTGAGCTTATACGTATTACAACACCAAATCCCCCTTTTGAAGATGAGCTGAAAAAGAAAGCCTTTTGAGTCATTGAGTTATATTTTCGAGCTCTACCTGATAGTAGTGCTAGTGTAGACAAGTCATACCATAAGAGAGTTCGCATACTTGAGTCCATGAGCAGAGTTAAGTCTTATGTGGTGTTGTTAGATCTTGAATGTGATGCACTTGTCTCGGATATTTGCCACATCTTTTATCATCAATTAAAGATGATCATTCTTCTATGATGCTTGCATATGTAGAGTTCCTCCTCGTGGGCATTCTCACTGAAACAGATGACTTCTTGTTAGAGTTTCTTATTTTCATATTCTCTCAAAGTCATGAAGTTATCAGTAAAGCGTATTAGAGACATACACATCTCGGGTTCCACTACAACAAATCCTTTCATCTATAGATGCAATGATGCACAATAAGGAGAATGAAGGTCACAACGGTCAACCCCAGGTAGAAATTATAGAAAGTCATGCATGTAATGGTGCGACACTAGATGAGGAGTGTCGAAAAGCTACCGCTGAATCCAAGCTTGTGCCAACTACTAAGGATATTCAATTTTGGTATCCAGAAGTTAAACATGTGTAGATGTCAATGCTAGAAGGCAGGAACTTTGATATATTTATCCCTAAGGAGCTTCTAGTTGCTAAGAAGCTACATCCGCAATTGAATTCCTACTTTTCTAGGAGAAGTTGTACAAATTACAGTTTTATCATATGTGCAACGAAGTAAAGATGGTCTCTTGCTTGATTTTCTTCATTCTATCCCTATACAAAACACGAGGATGAGTTTTTTCTAACCAGGGGAGAATGATGCAGAATAAGGGTAAAGAATGGGTTAAAAGAATTAGGAAGTTAGAATATTTTGATGTTGGAAATCTTTTGTATTTTGTTATTATTTTCGTAGGTTATTTTTAAGCATATTTTGGGATAGCCAAAACATGGATATTTACTGATATTTTATTAAGATTTAGACTAATAGTCTATCAGGATAATATTAGGTTATATACTTTTATCCTTTTCTAGTTTATACCTTATTATTTAGGTTTCCTAATACTGATTAGCCTCTTGGTTATATAAATCCCTTTATGTAATTGAACAAGGAAGATTATAAATAAGAATTGATAATAAATTTAAGTGAAAATTCTTCTGCGAAGTTTTTCGATGTGGGAATTGCTCTTAGAACATCCTACATCAATTGCCCCTCTTTGTACAAATTGCTCTTAAAGCGTCCTATATCAAATTGGGGTCGGCCTCTCCTACCTTCCCTAGCCACACACACACACACACACACACACACACACACACACACACACACAC
>JACYFF010031955.1:23700370-23755510 GCA_017589665.1 Selenicereus undatus
TGTGTGTGTGTGTGTGTGTGTGTGTGTGTGTGTGTGTGTGTGTGTATGTATATATATGTGTGTGTGTGTGTGGATCTTGGAGGATGGGTGTAAATAAGGGATTTAGGGATTAAGGGGGAAAAAAATGTAAAAGGGAATTCGTGTTTCTTGGCCTGTACTGTGGTCTAATGTTATGCAAAAAGTAATTATGTAACAATTTACTTTAGAAATTTTTAGGAAGAAGGATTATAAGCCAATGAAGAAAATAAGTATATTTATGGGTGTCAGACCGCCAGCTAACTCAATTAATAAAATCTATGAAAATTGTTATTGAAAACCTTGGTATGAATCCCTTGTAAATTCGCCTTTGCACTACATTTGCGCACAAAAAACAAAAAAAGAACGAAAATAAGTAAAAGAATGAAAATAAGTATGCCTTCTAGTCATGAACTCTCCGCGTAGGAAGCCTGGAAGTACACGCCATAGTAGACAGCCCAACATAATCCCGTATGCAGCTGGCTTGGCGAATAAGGTTTAGATAAGATTACTACGAGGTATTTAAATTTAATTTGTGCTTGTCGTGTCAAATCAATCATTGTGTATTTAGATAGCTTTGGAATTAATATTTATTTTAGAATACTATGAGATATTTCAATTTATTTTTTATTTCTCTTTGTATGCAAAAAATACAGAAAAAGATTGCAATCTAATTTTTACTTTGTGATGATCTCGACCTGGTGTGTGTAAATTTTAAAATTGTTATACAATTATCAAAATCGTTTTATGAATTTTAAACTATGTATTTAAATAGTTCAAACATTCCTCTCTAGATTTAGATGTTAACGTATGAATAACAATCTTTGTACTAAAAAGTTCTGGCAAATTAATTCTCTCCTTGGTGGAACCCTAATTTTCTGACCGTAGGAGTTTTTGCCCTCCGATGGTAGGGCGGTGGTTGATTACGGTTTAGCCTCCTGGTAGGCTTCGGGTGCTTCTCTCCTTGGTGGAACCCTAATTTTCTGACCGTAGGAGTTTTTGCCCTCCGATGGTATGGCGGTGGTTGATTACGGTTTAGCCTCCTGGTAGGCTTCGGGTGCTTCTCTCCTTGGTGGAACCCTAATTTTCTGACCGTAGGAGTTTTTGCCCTCCGATGGTAGGGCGGTGGTTGATTACGGTTTAGCCTCCTGGTAGGCTTCGGGTGCGCAGCTTGTCTGCTATTTTCTTTCCTCTGGTTCTCAGTCCTTTGTGGCAAGATTCTACCCCTCTCATAATTAGGGTTTGCCTTATCGGTCGCTTGCGGACTAAGGAAACGTCAACCATGACGGATAACCTGGAGGATGCGTACAACAGGCTGAGTTTAACGGAGGAGGAGGCGAAAGAAGTCGTCTTTGAGGAGGGTACGCCGTTAGAGAAGGCGTAAGAGATCGCTTTGAGCCTCTAGTTCAATGCTGGGGTCATGAAAAATGTTCTCAAAAACATCTGGAAACCTTCGAAGGGCCTGGTGGTTAGGGGCATGGACAGTAATCTCTTTGTATTTCAATTCTTTTCATTGGCTGATAGGAAGTTCATGTTGAATGAAGGACCATGGGCCTTTGATGAAAATTTACTGCTAGTGAAAGAATGGACTGGACTTGAGCAACCCTCAGAGTTCGAGTTCTCCACCGCTAGCTTTTGGGTTGAAGCATATGATGTACTGGGGGCAAGACAAATGAAGGCCTTTGCGGAATTTTTGGGTTCACATGTAGGAACTTTTGTGGATTGTATAGACGAGCAGATGTTTGGGCTGATAAAGCCCTTTGCTTTAGGGCTGATAAAGCCCTTTGCTTTAGGGCAGATATTGATTTAAGGAAGCCTCTGCGACATGGGGAGAGTGTGAAGATGAAGGACAAAACTATTTGGGTACGCATAAAATATGTGAAGCTCCCAGACTTCTGCTACGGATGTAGTAAGCTTGGACATGCGCTCAACAGTTGCAATATTGTAGCTAAGAGCGAACCGGATTTGCAATACGGGGCTTGGCTCAGGGCATCCCCCTTGAAGACTAGGTGCAGAAATGTGGAGGTTGAGATGGAGGAAGAGAAGAGGCTATTTCTAGCTCTTTGAGGAATGGGAGGAAATTGTGCAAAAAAAAAAAAAAAAAACTGTTTTTTAAAGCGCATGATCAGTCTACTTCCAGGGGGTGAAAAATAAAGACAACAAAGTGGGTGGCCCTGTCAACATGTTGACTGATGAAGCTTGTGCTGTGACCCCGGGCAATAAAGCTTTTAAACATGAACTTGATGTGGAGAAAGGCGGGAAGGGGGGGAAGTCCTGGTGGTGGAGACAGGTGCTGATGCGGCTGAACTAGATAATTCCAACGACGCGGAGACTGCTACGCTGTCCAGCCATGCTCAATTAGTATCATGTGCTACAACTGTCGGGGACTTTGTGAATCTCCCGCAGTTGACAACCTCCGTAATTTGTTGCGGACGCGTTCACCAAAACTAGTTTTTCTTTCTGAGACTAAGAAGCCAGGGGTGGAGTTGAAGGGTTTTACGGCTAGTTTAAGGGATCTTGAGGGCGTGTACATGGATTGTATTGGAAGATCAGGAGGGCTGGCCATGCTTTGGCATAAGTCCTTGAAAGTCTCGCTTTTGTTGCTTTCATCTCATCACATTGATGTGTAGGTGGATCAGTTAGGCACAGAAGGGGCTTGGAGGTTTACAGGGATTTATGGGTGGCCAGAAAAGGGTCAGAAACTCAGAACGTATGGGATGATAAGGGACGTTGCTAGTCACTTGGACTTTCCTTGGCTGATGGGGGGAGATATGAATGAGATTTTCTATAATTTTGAGAAGAGGGGTGGTGTGGTTAGAAGCCAAGGGGTCCTTGATTCCTTCTGTGAGGCGTTTGAGGAGTGTGATCTGCATGACCTGGGCTTTTCAGGTTATGAGTTTACTTGGGAGAATAGAAGGGGGCATGGCAGAGTGGTGGAAGAGAGGTTGGATAGGTTTTGCGTAACTGTTTAGTGGTCTCTTATATTCTTGGAGGCCGAGGTTCTTCATTTAGACGAACACTACTCGGATCACCTACCTATTTTGCTCAAGTTAAGTAGGAGCATAGCTTCAAGACGGAAGGAACCGAAGCAGTTCAAGTTTGAAAATATGTGGGTTCATGATGAGTCATGTAGGGGAGTGGTTCAAGCATCTTGGGAGGGGCTCTCTATAGATGATGCTTGGACTAGCCTTGATCAAAAAATTTTAGCATGCTCCAAGGCATTACTGGAATGGAACGAGAATGTTTTTGGGGATGTTAGGAAACAAATTCAGAGACTGGAGCTGAGACTGAAAGGGGAGAAAGATATCGTATCACGGCGGGGGTTGTTTAAGAAATTAGGGGAGTGGCATAGAAAAAAGGAGGTCCTATGGGCTCAGCGAACAAAGTTCAATTATCTTAAGTATGGGGACTCTAATTCTCAATGGTTCCACGTTCGGACTACTATGCGGTGTTCCGCAAATTCTATTACAAAGCTAGAAAAGGCGGATGGTACAGTGACTGAGGTGAAGAGTGAGTTTGAAGGGATCATATCTGATTTTTTCTCTAACTTGTTTTGTACATCAAGGACTCATGATATGGATCAAGTGCTAGCACAGATACCTATGAAGGTACCTCGGAGATGAATGCTGCTTTCAGTGTACCTTATAATGAGTTGGAGGTCTTTGAAGCTCTGAAATCGATGCACCGCTGTAAGGCTCCCGCACCGGATATGGACTAAACTCGCTGTTCTTTCGGCAGTTCTAGGATGTGGTGGGTCCTGACGTATGTAGGGTTGTGCCGAACATTCTGAATGGGGGCTTAGTTCCTGACAAGCTTAACCATGCAAATGTTGTTCTTATTCCTAAGACAACACATCCGATAAATTTGACGAATTTCAGGCCTATTAGTTTGTGAAACATTATCTACAAGTTGATTACTAAGGTCATGACTAATCGGCTGAAGGGTTTTCTATCTCAGGTTGTGGCCAAGACGTAGAGCGCTTTTACTCTAGGTAGGCTCATTACCAACAATATTTTGATGTCTTACGAGATCTTTCACTCTGTGTTTCACCAAACTAATCGTAATGGGTTAATGGCCATCAAATTAGATATGAGCAAAGCCTATGATTGGGTGGAATGGGACTTCCTGCAGAATGTTACGATTAAACTGGGCTTTTGTAATTCTTGGGTAAATCTGGTGATGAACTGCGTGAAGTCTGCTACCTTTTCATTTGTGATTAGTGGCTCCGCTAAGGGTTTTGTGGTTCCTTCGAGGGGTTTCCGACAAGGGGACCCTATGTCTCCATACTTGTTCCTATTTGTTACTGAAGGACTAATGGGATTGCTAAGATATGTTGAAACTGCAGGAGGGATCCAGGGTCATCGTATTTGCCAGGAGGCACCCCCCAGTGTCACATCTACTGTTTGTTGACGACACAATCTTCTTTTGTAAGGCCTCTATTGATTAGGCTATTGAGGTTATGGAGATTTTGGGTAAGTATGAGCGAGCCTCAGGTCAGTCAGTAGACTTGCAAAGTCCTGTTTTACTTTTGCAAAAGGGATTCTTGTTCAGCGTCGGGAGGAAATTCTGCTTACTCTGGACATGAGGGAAGTTCTGGCTCAGGATAAGTATCTGAGGCTGTCAACGTATATAGGACGGTCAAAGAAGAAGCCTCTTCTCTACATTAAAGACAAAATTGGTTAAGTGCCTGTCAGATTGGATGGATAAATTGGTCTCGTGGGCGGGTGGGGAAGTGCTGATAAAGGCAGTGGCTCAGACAATTCCAACATATGCAATGAGTGTCTTTAAATTCCCCAAAGACTTCTGCAGTTCTATTCAATCTATCATTAATCGATTTTGGTGGAGCAACGATCCTAAGAGAAGGAAAATTCATTGGGTTAGTTGCGCTCGCTTGTGTGAGAAAAAGGATGACAGTGGACTGGGGTTTTGGGACTTTAAAGCTTTTAACGATGCAATGCTGGCCAAGCAATTTTGGCAGCTACTGCACAATGATGAATTACTTATCTTTAAATTGCTTAAAGCATGTTATTTTCCACAGCATACTAGAGGCAGGCCTAGGTTCGAAACCAAGTTTTACTTGACGTAGTATTTGGGGGATGAGATGAGTTATTCTCAGAGGCTCACGATGGTTAGTCGGCAACGCGGAGAGTTTGGTTGCTGGGTTGGATAGGTGGTTGCCAACGCCATACTTGTTCAAGCCTATTTGTTTGTGTGGAAATGATCAGAATGTGCGGGTAGCTGAACTCATCAATAAGGAGATGGGCTGCTAGAAGGAAGAAGTGGTTAGGGAGATTTTCCTACCTTGTGACGCTGATCTCATCCTCGGTATGCCGCTGTGTCAATCATGGCTGAAGGACAAACTTATCTAAGCACTACACAGTTAATGGTGAATTTTCAGTCAAGTTTGCTTATTTTGTTACTTGGTTGACGGGTAACGGGGCATAAGCTTCTGCGAGCGGTAATGGTAACATGCCTTTGTAGAAGGCCTTTTGGAAGCTTGACGTGCCTCCACGAATCAAACTGTTCGCTGGAAAGTGTGTGCCCACGCCTTAGGCACTAAAGTTAACCTTGCTAAATGCATCCGAACGGTGGGTATGAACTGTGAGATTTGTGGGGCATTGGAAGAGTCGGACCTGCATTCCCTCTTTCTATGCCCTTTTGCTATGGAGATATGGGCGGGTAGCACTTTCGGTGTCGATGTTTGGCAAGGTATGGCGTCCTCAGCTACTGATTTTCTAGGGAGAGCTGCTGACCTGCTGGATTCGGATCTACTTGGTGACTTCCTAGCTATCATGTGGGAGTGTTGGAAAGTTAGGAATCGATTCATCTTTGCCAAGAAGAATGGTTGGAGGGGAGGTCTGGCAAGTAGAGCCGTGTGCTTTGTTAAAAGTTTTAAGGAGATGAAGGAGGAGGTGGCGAAGAACTCATACGAGCAGAACATGCCATACTGGAAGCGTCCGGACTCGGGTCTGTTCAAGGTTAATTTCGACGCTAGGAGGGTGGGGGTGACGGGAAGGGTTGGGGCTTTGTAGTGAGGGATTCATTAGGAGAGGTTGTGCTGGCTGGGGTGGATCAGAAGATAGAGTTCCAGGGGGCTTAGTTGGAAGAAGCGAGGGCTTGTCTTGTTGCTTTGAAGATGGCAATTGCACAAGGTTTTAGAAGTATCATCGTGGAAGGCGACTCCCAGTCAAGAACCAAGAAGCTTCAAAAAGAAAGAGCATCCTAATACCTTAGTTGGTTTTTTTATTTCTAATATCCTAAGTCTTTGTTCTTCGTTTGAGTTTATATCTTGGAATGTCGTTAGAAGGGGTATAATTCGGTTGCTCACGCAATTGCCCACTTCCAACATATCCATCTTCATGAGAGGCTATGGACAGATGGGGTGTCAGATCTTGTCTTGGATTTGGCATCGAAGGACATGTGTACTTTTATTGACAATCAGTTAATCTAAACCCCCTTTCCATTGGTGATAAAAAAAAATTAATTAGTTTGTACCTATTTTCCTTAGGAAAGGTATTGATCAAACTTGAGTCTTGTTAATAGAGATTAATGGTGAAAGAAGAATTCTTAATTCTACCTCTTATAAAACATCGAGCGGTTATTCCGTTAAAATGAAATATCAAGGAGTAAAAGCAATACTTAATCTGTAAATATAAAAGCCCTTTATAAAGTTGTAGCTTTACTTAATACTCCCTGATTTAGATTTTTAGGATAGCCAACGAGTTTTCTCCTTTGAGGGAACGTTAAGCCAAATGTGCAAGCATATCCTTCTCATCTCTTGATTCTTGTTTGTTAACAGAAATAGGATAGAGTTTCTCACTCATACACATCCCTTAGCTTAGCTTGTTGGGTTTCATTCTCTTTCCACAAAATAAATCTTCACGTTAATTTTCGATCAACGATCTGTATTTCCCAAGAAAATCACCAATTTAACTGTTAAAATCAAGGTTTTTTATAGTTTAATTTAGCCCACGTTTTATATGTCTCCTTAATTAAAGCTTCAAAAAAAAAAAAAAGGAGTATTGACCGTGGCCACGGCGTGGACTTGGGCATATAGATCCATGTCACGTCCTACAATTATACTCCGTCTCTATGGATATAGTCAACTCGTGCACGTAAACCTTGGGGACTCATTCAAGTAAAGTAGGCAGCCCCCAAACCCCCTTTAATTTTCTCTCTCCTTTTCTGTATGTATATAAACACACGACGACATCACTTGGATATTCAAAGTCACCGATTCATCATCTATAACAGCAAACTTAACCTTGGAAACCTTGCATTCTGTCTAGAGATTGTACAAGATTTGGTCAGATTCTTGGTGAAATGGCAGGCTTTAAATTTGAGACGTCACTGGTGGAGATGTTGATTCACTTGGGCTTATTCTTGCTAGTTCAAGCTTTGGTTTATTTGATTCTGAAGAATTCTTCCAGCATTTTCTCCAAGGACAAGAATTTGAGGTCGTTTAGCTTCAGGAGGGCGCGATCCAGCAGCATTCGTCATATTCTCTCTCTTCTCTCTGATGAACCCACCGGATCACCCAGGGAGCCACCATCACCTTCGGCCATGGAAAAGGAGACTACTAATTAAATCCATCTCTGAGAACTAGTTTACTAGTAGCTCGGCTTTTTCCATTTTTCCATTTTTTTTTTTTTGGGTCAGGCCTAGTGCTTGCATTGATTTGGTTTATAGATTCATTTATTTATTTGTAAAGTATGAATAAGACACCGCTGTAAAAAATTATTGAATCTATAAGTAAGCTATCCACCTTTACTATGCCTTGTACAAAACTGTCCACCGGGTGTTATTTATATGGGCCAGGAGAAAGGCTACGTACAAAAGGTAGGTTGGGCCAACAGGGCGGCCAGTTGATGCTAATGTGTTCCACGGCATAAATTAATGCTCCCCTAGGATTTGAAGTCTTGAGCCCATAGGGTGAGATTGCTCAAGAAGTCAAGGTCAAAGCATCCCCACGTAACAGCGACATGTGGGATGTGCCCTTACTAGTAGGGCCAGCAAAAAAAATCCGTATTTGCTTGAACCCGTAAAATCTGCCCAAATGGGTATGGGTATATGTGGTGAAAATGAAAAAAAAAAAATGTGTATGGGGCGGTCATTGCTAAAATAGGTATGGGTATGGGTATGCGTATAGGTCCTACCCGTCCCATACCCTCCCCGTATCCATTTTATCAATACTCATCCTGTACCCGCCTCATATCCACCTCATATAAAACTTGTAACTATTTGTTTAAAATTCTAATTTGTAGCTTATACTTGAATATTTCGCTGGTAGCTTTGAGTTTTATGATATTCAAAACTTCGGTGAGACATTTTATTAGAAACTCTAATTGTCAAGTACTAATTTATTGTTTTGATAGACAAACTTTCAGTTGTATTCGACGTGATATGATATATTGTTAGAACCTTGATGTTAATATGACATATTGGTTATTTGATGTCGAATGTGGGTACAAAATGGGTTTAATTTTTTTTTGTCTATATGTACTCGAATAGAACCCGCATACCCGCTATACCCAGTGGGTATGAGTATGGGTATAGTTTTACAACACTCGATGGTCATGAGTATAGGTATGGGTATGAATTTTGAAAATGAGTATGGGTGAGGGTACGATTAAGCTCGCCTCATACCTGCCCCATTGCTACCCCCACTAATTACTAGCATTCTTTTTTTCTTTTTGGTGTTCTTTGGATATATATTCTATCAAACTCGACTTATTATTGACTTATAAAAAGGTGCAGTTTTACTATTGTAAATTTTCTCCATTAAAAAAGGCTTAAATTCGAGACCTTACTTAAGGAGAATAAATATTAAACCACTTGAACCAATCTATATCAGTCCTTATTAATACAATTTGAATACATAAATTCTTTTAGTTAATCTAAACAAGTGTTAAACCACTTGAACCAAGCTATATTAGCTCTCATTAACACAATCTGAGTATTTATTCATTGAAAGGTGTGAGAAATGAGAGTACACAAACACAAGAGGGGGGTGAATTGTGTTGTCAAACTTTCGTAGTTTTCTGATAACAGGCTTAGGCCCTGTTCGGATAGATTGTTTGTAACATGCCTCGAAAACGGAAATGCAGCGGAAATAGGTAGAAGAGAAAGTGAACACAAGATTTTTACGTGGAAACACCTCTAGCCCAACTGAGGTGAAAAACCACGACCTACCTCTGTAGGATTTTCACACCACTTCACTATACGGCCTAAACACGTTACAATGTTACCCTCACCGGTACAACTTGTAATTCACACGTAACTGTCTTCCCTAAGACCAGTTATACCACGTCCAAAAGTCCCCTTGACTTGAACACACTCAACTCACTTTTAAAAGAGAGAGAATAAGATGGACACCTTACTTTTGAATGCTTCTCAGTAAGCTAGTGTAAGGTACAAATATGCACCTAGTATGCCAATTTGGAAAGCTCAATTTTGCACACCCTTTGGTCGGTTTTTTCTCTGAAAATCTATCTCATAAAACTCTTGAAAGTTGCTATGAAAACCGATCATTGAAAATGAATGTGGAGATTTGCTTAAATAAAAAACCGGTTGGAACAATCACATATATTTTCCAAAAAAGAAATGCTTGGGCCGCAAGAAGTGGGAAGTGTAAGCTCAATTCTCCCACTAACTGCTTGAGCTACACGGCTAAATGTCAGCCACACAGTCTCAGCAACTAAGCCCATGATTTTCTCTACAAATTCAACCATTTTCTAAAAATAGAGATGTTGTTACTTGGAGAATAAAAATAGGCTCAAAATTCTCCCCAAGTTTTTTCAACGCCAAAAATAGCCTTTTTGGACTTAACAGCAGCAGAAAATCTATCAAAAAATCTCAGAGATGTTAGCCCAAAAATCATGAAAAAATTGTGAAAAATCAGTTTTGCAGTTTTGGCTTAAAAACACCTTGAACACCCTTTTCTCATAACTGTTCTGAGACAGTGTTCTGAAACTTTTTTCAAAGAGAAAAACCATTTCAAAGTGAATGTTAAATCAAGACTTTCTTATTGGCATATTAACAAGAATCTAATAAAATAAAAACCATAGCAAAACAAAGACTCTTGTTGATTCAACCAGACATCTTGTAGAAACTTAACTTGCTGCTCCAACCACTCCTCAGAACTGTTCTTAAGGTTGTTCTGAAATTCTGGAAAGTCTTGTCAGCCAACTGATTTTGAGTACCTGTTCTTGAGCATTGTTAACCAAGCAATTTCAAAGTATTCCAAACAATATTTGGAACCTGTTCGATCAACATACTCAAGTATATATTACATTTGTGTTTGTTATCATCAAAACCTTATACAAGTACGACGTCAACAATTTTCCAATAGGGTCAACAATTTCCCCCTTTTTGACGAGGACAAACCAAATGACCATATTGACATAAAAGGCGAAAGCAAGTTAGTGCCAAACAATCAAGCCATGGAAGAGAAAAATTTTGAGAAGTCGACTTAATCCAAGTCCAACTAAAACACCATGGCCATGCCCATGTTCCCCGTTTTGACATCATCGAAAAAGGGTGGTCAGATCAAACAGAGAGAGGCAGTTTGTGTGCAATCATCACCACTTGGGTAATGGAGGAAGACAACCAGCGATACACTCAAGTATATGATACAGTAATGATATTGGTCATCCGAGTCATGCACAAATAAACAAGAAGAAGACAAGCAGGGCACAGTATTAACTAATAACTAACTAAGAGTTAGTATAAACCACAGTCAGTCAAAAGGCACAACCAGATAGTCAGAAAACAATTGTTGAGAACAGGGTGGAGAATAAGAGTAGAAACAAGAAATAGAACAGGGCAGGGAACAGGTTCAGGGAGGAGGAGATGACAGTTGGGCCGTGAGGGCAGTGATGGCAGATAGTAGATCCTCATGGCGCTTCGCATTCATAGCCTTCTCCTCTGCAAGAGCTGCGTTAACCTCAAAGAGCTCATCCTTCAGCCGGTTTTGGTCTTGGAGCAACGTATCTAGTGGAGTACCACTAGAGGAAGAACCAAGAACAGGGGTGAAGGGTGTTCGGGGCCCCTGTTTAGAACCAGCAGTCTCACCCTTTGCAATCTTGAACCCACAACTGATCAGGGTGCTGCTACCTATCTCATCTGTCACTTGCACCCCTACCTTCTTCTGTAAAGAAATCCCAAAGTGCTCAAATACTGAGGTCAGGAGGAAACCATACCCCAGGTCGTGTTCCCTAGCCATGTTTGCAATGCGGGAGATATGACTGATCATGATGGTCGGTAGGTTGATCTGCTCCCCCCGGTCCAGGAGATCGATAAGGCACTAGTCCATTACATCCGCAAGGTTGCGACCTTGGCCCCAGAGGATAATGTTTTTGATGCTAACCTAGAAGAGCAACCGGTGACAAGGTGTCATCTCCCATTTCTTGACAGACCGGGGTGTTTTCAAACCTGGTTGTTGGCTCAACATTTGAGTCAATTGGAGCAATCTCTCAGGCCCGAGCATTTTCTTGTCTTCCCTCACATACACTCCAAACCCCACAGCCGGAACTCCCAAGATTTCCCCCAATTCCCTAGCATTGAACCCCACCCTTGTCCCATTGACCACACCTGTCACTACACCATTTGTGACATTACAGTTGACATAGAATTCTGCCAAATCAGGTACAAAACACCCTCTCTGGGTGTTTGCAAACAGGTCTAACCAACCCTGGGTTTTAAGCTTATCCAAGAACATCTGTAGGCCCTATTCCTGAAAATAAGCAGTTTTCACAATTTTGTCCTGCACCACACTCCTTTGGAGAAAATGGGCAACTTTGGCTGCTGTGGTCATGGTGGTTTTGACTTTCTTGGATTTGGGTTCATCTGGCTTGGTGTCTGCAGGTACCTGTTGGGGCACCTGTTCGGAAGCAGCTTTTCTTTTTGACGAGGCTCTTTTAGAAGAAGGCCTCTCAGATGGAGTGGAGGCAGGCACCTGTTTAGAAGCCTACTCGGCAGGAGCTTCCTCTTTGTCTTTGGCTGCTGTGTCATTAGGTGAGGAAACAATCTCCTCAACCTGGTGAGGCTCCTGTTCTAAAGGGTCGGCCGGTTTGGGAGTTTTATGGGGGCGTGATAAAGTCTTTCTAGATAATCTAGTGGAGCGAGACCGGGAAGTACGTGGAGTGGATATTTTAGTGGGTAGTGGAGAAACAGAGGAAGATTCAGAATGCCAAGTTCTAGGTCTGTGAACAAGTGGGAGATCAGTTCAACCTGCAAATGTCTTAAACCCTCGTCTTGGTCCCCACTCACCAGGTTTGGTCTTTTCGTAGGGTTTAGGGGGAACAACCTCAATGGTTGAATCTAACCCATCATTGTTGGTCTCATCACGATCTTCCACCCGATCCAAATTAATGATGGGGTCATCCAATCGGTCAAGAAAAACAGTCGCAGGCCCCGTTCGGGCTTCACTTGGTTGAGAACCAGGTTCAGGCCCTGATTGGACTGCACCTAATTCAAGAACATCTTTAGGAACAGTTTGTTCCACACTCGACTCAAAAAATACCAAAGCCCACCTAAATTCGGACGGCACATCACCCAGTTCCAACCCCACCGTTCGCAAGTCCATACTCTTCAAAAACTCGAAAATTGTAGAAATATTAGGCAAAGGGGGTAGAGAATTGAACCCCATACCTCTCTCCGGTGCTGGCGCTACGGTCGCTGGCAAGGGCAGAGATGGAGACACCGGCGAAGACGCCAGGTGAGGTCTCTTGGGTGTCGGTCGCGAAGCTCGATGAGGAGGAGGTCTCTTGGGTGCCGCTCGGGGCTTGGAGGAGGAGTGACTGCCACGGGTCCTCACCATTGTTGTTGGGATTGAGAGAGAGAAGAGCTAGGATTTTGGTTGTGGAAGATGAAGAGAGGGAGTCAAGCAATTTTGGGGGAGAGGAAGAGAGATTTTCGAGATGTGGTACCAAGCAGAAAGGGAAGTGGGAAATTTAAGTCTCCCAACCGCTTCTTGCTCGGAAAGAGAAAATGAAGTCCAACAACTGAAAAACAACTACCTGATTCGCACAAAGTGACAAATAGTGGCCATACCTGTTCTTGGCTGTTGTTCTTGCTGTCAATTATTCGGTAACATAGGACAATAAGGGCAATATCATCAGACCTCAACGATTGTCAGCTGGTTGTAATCCACACATGTGCTAATTTTGACATAAAAAGTTGACTGCATCCAATGAATCCAAATGTTTGACCTGAAAAACCTTTTAACTAGACAAGTATTGGGGGTTAATTAAGCATGCTCAAGTTGTTTTAATTAGACTCAATTCCAGTCTGTTCTTCTCAAACTGTTTTCTATTCAGTGCCTTGGTAAAAATATCAACAATTTGTTTATTAGTCGCACAATAATTCATTAAAACTAAGCCCTTTTCAACATTGTTTCTCAAAAAGTGATGACGAATGTCAATATGTTTAGTCCTTTTGTGTTGACATGGGGTTTTGGAAATATTAATTGCACTTATATTGTCACAAAATATGGGAATGCATCCCGTGTCACACACAAAAGTCTTTGAGTTGTTGCCTTATCCACAACAGTTGAGCACAACAAGAAGCAACTGCAACATATTCAACTTCTGCTGCTGGACATGACAACTGAGTGTTGTTTCTTGGTTGCCCAAGATACCAAACATGGTCCAAGAAAATGAGCCATACCTGAGGTGCTTTTTCTATCAACTAAAAAGCCTGCATAGTCAGCATCAGCAAACCCAACAAGGTTAAAGTTGCATCCTCTAGGATACCATAAAGCCAAATCAGGTGTATGTTTTAAATATCTAAAAATCTGTTTAACAGCCTTTAAGTGTGATTCTTTAGGCTTAGACTGAAAACGGGCACACAAACCAACACTGAAAACAATGTCAGGTCTACTAATAGTTAGGTAAAGAAGCGACCCTATCATGCCCCTATAGGATTTGTCCTCGACTGAGGGACTCCCATCATCCATTACCAACCTAGTTGAAGGAGAAATGGGAGTATCAATGGGCTTGGCCGATTCAATTCCAAATCGCTTAAGTAATTCTTTGACATATTTTTGTTAATGTATCATGGTGCCGTTTGAAGTTTGTTTGATTTGCAAGCCTAAGAAAAACTTAAGTTCACCCATCATGCTCATTTCAAACTCACTCCTCATCATTTTTGAAAACTCTTCACATAAATCATTGTGTGTTGCACCAAATATAATGTCATCGACATATACTTGGACAATCAACAAATGTTCCCCCTTAGATTTTAGAAACAAGGTATTATCAGTCTTGCCTCTTCTAAAACCATTTTCTGATAAAAAGTTTGACAAACGTTCATACCAAGCTCTAGGAGCTTGTTTTAAACCATAAAGCGCTTTGTCAAGTTTAAAAACATAGTTAGAAAATTCTTTATTTTCAAAACCAGGGGGTTGCATCACATACAAGTCTTCTTTAAGGTATCCGTTGAGGAATGCACTTTTGACATCCATCTGATATAGTTTTATCTCCATGTGAGCTGCAAAAGCTACCAAAATGCGGATAGCCTCAATCCTTGCAACGGGTGCAAAGGTTTCTTCATAATCAATGCCCTCTTCTTAGTTGTAGCCTTGAACCACCAGCCAGGCCTTGTTCTTCCTAGTGACTATTCCGAACTCATCAAGCTTGTTCTGGAACACCCACTTGGTGCCAATGATTGATCTATCCTCTGGCCGTGGTACAAGGTGCCATACCTTGTTCCTTTCAAACTGATGAAGCTCCTCTTGCATTGCCATGACCCAATTTGAATCTGCACGAGCTTCATTAACATTTTTTGGCTCAATATTAGAGAGAAAAGCATAAAAAGCACAGAAATTTTTAAGCTTGGATCTAGTTTGCACTCCTGTATTAATGTCAGACAGAATTTGATCAAGAGGGTGCGAACTTTGGTGCTTCCATGGTCGTGGAGTAAGTGGATCCACAGACACACTTTCTACTCTTGCTGGAATACTCGGTAAAACAGGTTCAGGAATTGTTCCCGAGCCTGTTCCTGAGCCTGTTCTGGGGCCTGTTTCCCGGCTTGTTCGAGAAGAATTAGGCTGGTTTTGATCCAAATCAGGTTCAACAGAGCTTCTCCTTGTCTGGTTCAGACCTTGCCCACCTTCCAAGGAAACAGCTCCAGGTCCTGATCCATCCTTAGGACTCTTACCTTTCTCATGTGTGAGCAACAAATCTTTTCTAGCAAGACCCAGTTCGTAATCATCTTCCTGTGCATCATTCTCAATTAGAGACTTAGTTTCATCAAATAACACATGCACACTCTCCTCAACACACAAGGTTCGCTTATTGAACACTTTGTATGCTTTACTGTGTGAGGAGTAACCGAGAAATATTGTCTCATCACTCCTTGGATTAAACTTTCCTAAGGTATCCTTCCCATTATTATGCACAAAACATTTACAACCAAATACTCTTAAATGCATAATATTGGGTTTTCTACCCTTGAGAAGTTCATAAGGAGTTTTGTTAAGAATATATCTAATCATGCATCTATTTATAATGTAACATGATGTGTTCAAAACTTCTGCCCAAAAGTTTCTAAGAAGATCATTAGCAATAAGCATTGTTCTAGTCATGTCTTCTAGAGTACGATTTTTACGCTCTACAACCCCGTTCTGCTGGGGTGTTCTTGGAGCTGAAAAATTATGATCAACACCATGCTCATTACAATAGTCAGTAAAGCTCGAATTTTCAAATTCCGTACCATGATCAGACCTTAAGCAAACCAATGAGTGTCCTACTCTCTTTTCAATCTTTTTAAGAAATGCAAGAAATTTTTCAAATGTTTCATCTTTAGAAGCCAAAAACAGGGTCCAAGTGAACCGAGAGTAGTCATCCACTATAACAAGCACATACCTCTTCCTACCTCTACTTGTGATCCTCATAGGACCACACAAATCGATATGTAACATTTCAAGAGGTCAGGTAGTGCTAACACATTTTTTCAGTTTAAAAGAAATTCTAACTTGTTTACCCCTAGCACAAGCATCACACACTTTGTTATCATTGTATTTGATGGAAGGTGGACCGACGACTAGGTTTTTATAAACAAGTTTATTCAACAGAGAAAGACTTGCATGACCTAGTCTCTTGTGCCAAAGCATAACATCATCATTTAAAGCACTTAAAAAAAGTCAGATTATTTTGAGGAAGTGAAAGAATACACACTTTATACACATTTTTGTGTCGCTTCCCCCTCAACACAACATCTCCTGTATTAATATTGACAACCAAGCATTGTTTTGAAGAAAACACCACTAGGTTATCTTTATCACAGAGTTGGGACACACTTAGTTAGTTATGTTGTAAACCATCTACAAGATATACATTGTCAATTGAATGGGAGAGTGACTCACCTATCTTACCTGTACCGACAATTGTCCCTGATTTGCCGTTTCCAAATGCCACACTTCCTCCATCAGAGGTTGTAAGTGAGAGGAAGTTTGATTTTTCACCAGTCATATGGCGTGAACAATCACTATCCACATACCACAGTTGGTTGTTTGCTAGGCTGTTTGCTCGATTGTTCCCTCTCACCTTAGCCTGCAAAACAAATTAGGGGTTAGTTTTGGGAACCCAGATCCACTTGGGTCCCATTCCCTTAGACATGCAAATCTCATCTTTTCTAACCCATATTTGTTTTACATAAATTATATTTCTTTCAATGGCATACTTTCTTGAGGGACAAGTATAACGATAATGACCCATTTTACCATAGTGAAAACAAATGATATTTTCTTGTAGTCCCACATATTTTCTGTTTACTGGGTAAACGGTTTGTTTAGTCACAAAACCTAGTCCCTTCTTATTCCGGTTATGATGAGTATTCAGCCATTTAAGCGCTTCTGAGGAACTGTTTCAGCGCCTGTTTGCAGTGAGGTCAAATTCGGCCTTTTTTAGCCTTTCAATCAATTGGCTATTCTCATAGACCAAGGACTCTATTCTCTGTTTCAGCTGAAGAGACTGACTTTCTAGCTTTGAGAGATCAGTGTTAAACACTTTTTCTCTCACATTCAAGGTTTCTTTAAGCTTATCAAGGTCTTCATACAAAACAAAGGTCTCTTTATCCACTTTAAGTCTTTCACTTTTAAGGATCTCGTTTGCATGTTCAAGCTTTCTAACATCTCCTTTCAAATCAGAACAAACATGTTTTAGCATGCAATTTTTAGCATTAATAGCGTCACATTCATCCATCAAAGTGAATAGCAATTCCTCAAGTTTTGCTTTGTTAAGACCACATACCTTTCCCTTAAGTTGGACTAGGCTGTCAAGTGGTTCATCATCTGAGTCTGTATCACTTCAGGCCATAAGAGCTACGACAGCATCCTCTTCTTCAGTCCCTTCATCGTCCTCAATGGAATCTCCCCAAGCCGCAAGCATTGCCCTTGAAAAACGCCTGGCAGAACTGTTTTCAACCTGTTTCCTGCCTTATTTCCTAGACTGTTCGGGCTCTTGTTCTTCTTTCAGTAATGGGCAGTTTTTCACAATGTGGTCATGTTTACCACATTTGAAACACCCAAAGAACTGTTCCCGGTCATTGTTCCTGGACCTGCTGAAGTTTTTCTTCTTAGAGTTTTCCTTGGCCTTCTTGAAAAACTTCTTGAATTTTCGGGTGATCATGGCCATTTCTTCCTCATCAAGGTCCGAGCTATCCTCCTACAAGACCTTTAGAGCAATGCCTTGGTCCTTTTTGATCCCCTCTTTTTGTTAAGAATTTCTCCTAAGCTCATACGTTTGGAGATTGCTAATAAGTTCATCCAAGGAGATTTTCTTCACATCCTTGGCCTCTTGAATGGCCATGACTTTGGCTTCCCATGACTGTGGCAAAAATCGTAGGATTTTCCTCACCAATTCCTCAGTGGTGAAGGACTTTCCTAACGATTTTAGCTCATTAGTAATATGGGTGAAGCGGGTATACATCTCCATCACCGTTTCTTTATCATCTATTTCAAATAGCTCATGCTTTCTCATAAGAAGCTCAATTCTTGATTCTTCACTTGATTTGTGCCTTCATGAGCAACTTGGAGGGCATCCCAAATCTCTTTGGCTGAATTGCACTCAGAAATGCGAGTGTACTCATCAGGACTAAGGCCAAAATACAAGAGTTTTTTGGCCTTTGCTTTCTTTTCCATCATCTTAAAGTCTTTAGCATTGAATTCTTCATGCTTCTTGGGAACCATACTTCCATCTTCGATTGCCTTTTTGGAAATGAGTGGACCATTCTTGATGATTATCCATAACTCATAATCATCAGCTTGAACATAGTTTTCCATGCGATTCTTCCACCAACTATAATGTTGACCATTAAAGTATGGTGGTCGAGTCACAGATTGACCCTCAAGCATTCCTTGTGGTGTACTCATCTTCTAGGATCTCTCAAGGTGTTAGCATTTAAATGAGAACCCGCTCTGATACCACTTGTGAGAAATGAGAGTCCACAAACACAAGAGGGGGGTGAATTGTGTTGCCAAATTTTAGCAGTTTTCTGAGAACAGGCTTAGGCCCTGTTCGAACAGATTGTTTGTAACACGCCCAGGAAATGGAAATGCAATGGAAATAGATAGAAGAGAACGTGAAGACAAGATTTTTACATGGAAACACCTCTAGCCCAACTGAGGTGAAAAACCACGACCTACATCTGTAAGATTTTCACACTACTTCACTATATGGGCTAAACACGTTACAATGTTACCCTCACCGGTACAACTTGTAACTCACACGTAACTGTCTTCCCTAAGACCAGTTACACCACGTCCAAAAGTGCCATTGACTTGGACACACTCAACTCACTTTTAAAAGAGAGAGAATAAGATGGACACCTTACTTTTGAATGCTTATTAGTAAGCTAGTGTAAGGTACAAATATGCGCCTAGTATACCAATTTGGAAAGCTCAATTTTGCACACCCTTTGGTCGGTGTTCTCTCTGGAAATCTATCTCATAAAACTCTTGAAAGTTGCTGTGAAAACCGATCATTGAAAATGAATGTGGAGATTTGCTTAAATAAAAACCGGTTGGAACAATCACATGTATTTTCCAAAAAAGAAATGCTTGGGCCGCAAGAAGTGGGAAGTGTAAGCTCAATTCTCCCACTAACTGCTTGAGCTACACGGCTAAATGTCAGCCACACACTCTCAGCAACTAAGCCCATGATTTTCTCCACAAATTCAACCATTTTTTAAAAATAGAGATGTTGTTACTTGGAGAATAAAAATAGGCTCGAAATTCTCCCCAAGTTTTTTCAAAACCAAAAATAGCCTTTTTTGGACTTAACAGTCAGCAAAAAATCTATCAAAAAATCTAAGAGACGTTAGCCCAAAAATCAAGGAAAAATTGTGAAAAATCAGTTTTGCAGTTTTGGCTTAAAAACACCTTGAACACCCTTTTCTCAGAATTGTTCTAAGACAATGTTCTGAAATTTTTTTCAAAGTGAATGTTAAATCAAGACTTTCTTATTGGCATATTAACAAGAATCTAATAAAATAAAAACCATAGCAAAACAAAGACTCTTGTTGATTCAACCAGACATCTTGTAGAAATTTAACTTGCTACTCTAACCACTCCTCAGAACTGTTCTTAAGGCTGTTCTGAAATTCTGAAAAGTCTTGCCAGCCAACTGATTTTGAGTACCTATTCTTAAGACCTGTTCTTGAGCATTGTTAACCAAGCAATTTCAAAGTATTCCAAACAATATTTGGAACCTATTCGATCAACACACTCAAGTATATATTACATTTGTGTTTGTTATCATCAAAACCTTATACAAGTACGATGTCAGCAATTTTCCAATAGGGTCAACAAAAGGATGTTCGAAATACTGAATGCATTCCCTCTTTTCTTTTAATTAATTCAACTATTAAAGATATTTTTAAGTCCTATCAACATCAAGTTGTTCGTTCCTTAGAGTACCCTGGTGGTCGGATGCTTGGTTTCCACAAGAGAACCCAATGTTTGATTGACCATAGGTTGTATGCTTGTGTAAATTTACACATAAAAAAAGTTCTTTTCAACTTATCATAAGTGACTTAAATTTATCCAGTGTACTAATGAGTATTGCATATTAGGAAATTATAAACACAAAATATGACTGAATGTCAATTAGTACTGATAAGTGTTTATTGATACTAATAAATGTTAATTGGTAATGATTATATAGCGTCCATCAATAGGCCAATACTAACATGTACTTAATTATCAGTACTATTGAATTTTAACAATAGATACTCACCATAAATTGAAAAAAACAGGTGTTAATTTTGCTGAATCACACATGCCTTTATATGTTTTTGTACACATTTGGAGTTCAGACAATTAATCTCTACTACCAACTCCTCCACTTAGTTATCAATCTTTTTTTTATCATGGCCGCTAAAATGTCAGGGGAAATAGTCGTCGTCTTCTTCCTCCCTTCAGAGACAGACACACAAACTAACGAGAGCGATTTAGCACCTAATCCTTATGGCAATATAACTAGTAATTTAATATGCCCATTTGCATCTCAGTGAAGCCATGATCAATGCAATTTTAACGACGGCCAATAATCACGTACTTTTTATTTCGTTCAGAGTGAGATAATCCAAATTTGCGAGTCATCATTATTGTTTGTTACTGCAAATGGCTAGGCTTAGCTTGTTTGAATGTGATGCCTTTTTGTATATAACCTAACCCTTTTATCAGTATATATTTGACTCTCATTTAATTAAAATGATCTTTTATATCTAGAGCTGGCAAAAAAGTTATTCGGTCTGAATAGTCAAATTTATTCGATGCGAAAAAATTTGGGCACGGTCATGAATTTCTTGTCCGAATTTTGAATCTAGACACAATATTTTTTATATTTCTATTATCCGAACTCGATTCTGACCCGAATTTAGTCTTGCCAAAATTGTCCGATCCGGAAAAAACCGGATATATATTGGACATCAATTTCTTTTCCGAATTTTGACATTGTTCGATTTGTCCGACCTGAATTCAAGCTGAACCTGAATTTTTACCAGCGCTATTTATATCATATGCGTAGTTAGTTTGTTTAAACACACAAAAATCTAAACCTTTTTGTTTTGTTTTTTTTTGGGTGAAGCAATAGACAATATAAATGATATTTAGTGAATCTTTGAAGGTTTATCCTCAAAAATCATCAAATAAATTAGACGTAAAATGGGAAATTAGGAACTGTTCTTCAAAGCTAAATGTATCCTCCCCCCTCTCCTCTCCCGAATCTGTATTACATTTGATAGGCTTATTTATTTAATTTGAGCTTGCCAACCGTGTGGACGTTTACTTGGTCTTTGTCATGGCTTTTGTCCTATTGTTATCATTGTTAGGAAGTAGGACGAACCAGGCCATGCACAGCGTAGCTTATCCAATACTAATCTTTTCAATAATAGAAGCCTTGGCTTATTATAAGTACTACGTATTAATGGTGTTTTTTCAATGGTCAATCATGCACGTAAATATATAAATCACAAAAAAAGCCGACTCTAAAACCCTCCATCTCCATTTTTCTCCCTCCTTCGTCGGTATAAATAAACATCAAAGCATGCTTTAGCATTGTTCAAGTGACGATACTATACTCTACTTAAGGGTGAAATTTCTGGCTAAGGGGAGATGGCAGCTGTGGTGGAGATGTCTTTAGTGGATATATTCACTCATCCGGGCTTGTTTTTGCTAGTTCAAGCTCTGGTTTATTTGATTCTAAAAAATTCATCCAATATTTTCTCCAAAACCAACTCCTCTAATCCTTTTGGATGCGAGCGAGTGGGATCTACCAGTATTCGCCGGATATTCTCTTTCTTTTCCGACGAGCAACCAACTACTGCATCACTCAAGGAACTGCCGCCGTCGCCCTAAACTATGGAGCATCCATCATAAGCATTGGGAGTTGGAGCGGCTTAAAAGTGGTCAGAATTAATCAACAAACAATTATTTAGCTAATTGTTCGTGTGTTAATTATTTTTATGAAGTTCAGTTTTGCGATGTCTTCTTTTCGCCTTGTACAGCTTGTGAAGCATACAACAGCTACCTGATTGTTGGGGCTTTGAAGCTGTGATTTTGTTTCAACTCGTGTAAATGGTATGGTTAGTTAATTGATGTATATCAATCTGTAAAATAATAGTACGTTTTTAATAATAGTACGTTTCAATTTTTAATTCTCTTTCATTTCGTCTCCTTCCATTTCGTTTGCTTATCCTAGTTTTCTCTAGAGAGAGAGAGGGAGAATTCTCTAGAGTGAGAGAGCCCCCTTTTGAGACATATGCCCTTTCGATAATGAAGAGGCCTCCAAACCCCTTTAAGTTTTCTCACACTGCCCTCTTGCTAGCCCCTTGTCTTCTTCTCAACCACCATGGCCATTCGCCTTTACTCCAAACCCATCAAATTAAGGCCTCTCATTTTCATATTTGCAGCCCCTTTCTTCCTAATTTCTACGACCTTGATCCTTCAATTACAGCAAGCTCTTGGTGTAAGCATGATTCGGCTTCCAGATCCACTGTTTGCCCTCACAAATCCACCGGCATAAACTGGAGATCGACTTCACCAGTGCTTAGAGCCGCCGAGTTTCATGGAACTTCAGATGTTGACGCGCTCGGAACTGGTAACTCCGAACCTCTTCTAGTAAGTTCGTCAAAATTTTCGTCGATTCCACTTCATCCAAGGTATGTCATCTCCACTTCTGGCTCTCTTACCCCTCTCTAGATTACCCCCTTGGCCTTCGAGGCAACATCTTTTTTCGTGGATCTATATTGGTCGAACTTGTTCGCTTATCACCTTCAATGGGTTTCTGACTTGAATTTGGGAACAAAATTAGAGTATTTTGATTTTATTAGATCTTCATCGATTATAATTACCTTAACAAGGTTTTTTAGAATTAAGGGTATTACATACTATTGTGATATTGTCGTCCATGGTTCTGAATGTGCTCGAAAATTGGAATTCTCTATTAAATGGGGCTGTTGGATTCTTCATGAACCTAGTTGGCTTGCTTGGAACTTCCCCTTGTTTTTTATTTGGGATTGGTTTAGTGGTATGGCTGCTACTAATGACGCAAGTTGTCATGCTTATGGGCGTTTGGACCTTCGATCGGTCATGGCTATCTCATCACATGGACCTTCCTTGTTTGGCCTTGGGAGATCATTTGGTTCCCTAAGCTGACCTATGTGAATAACATTATATTATTATATTTTGTTTTGCTTCAAATGGCTGCTCATCAATCTTTAGGGGTTGGTTTTGATTCCAATGTTATATGTGTTACCTACAGCTTGGAGAGTCAACCTTGGTGGAGCAAGCTAGTCCTGAATATTTTAGAATTGCCACATGATGCAAGTATCTCATTTAACAGCATAGTATTGGTGATGTTTTCAACCCCTCCATGCACAATGGAAGCACATGTCGATCCTCGTTCCAAGATTATCTGTCTTGTCATTAAATGGAAGGTCTTACTCTATGAACTTGTTCCTAGTAATATGGATTTGTTATTTGTTATTGAAGTTGCTATGGTGAGAGAAATGCATGGTGAGATTGATCTCTCCTGCAGTTCCAAGGCCTTTATTCAGACTGCCTTCGGGCCCAGACAAATTTTTTTGTTTTTATTTCTTTGGTTATACTTTGATGTCAGGCATCAACAAAGTGATATTTCCCAGCTTATAGGTTCTCTCAGTAATTTTTTTAAGTACCTAGACAATATTTGTGAGAATACAATGATGTCTGATGACCCAGAGGAAAGCAATCGTGTTCCTGTAGTGATCTCTGTTCATATTTTCAGCATGTTTACTTGCGAATGGCATGAGAAGAGGTTGGGTCAATTTTTCTCGACCTTCCTTTCGAACGCTATTTTAGATAGCGATTCTGCCTCGCTAATGAGGTCACCTTATTATATTATTCCATATAGTATCATGCGTTGGACATACATTATTTGCTTTCGGATGTCATTGCACTCCTATTTGTTTGATAAAGTTACCAACACATTTGTTCTTGTTGTAATGCCCATATTCAATTTTGGCTCAATTTCAACTGACGTTGAATTATGGCTGACTTTGTACATTAGTACTTGTATTTTTCACTACATTTGTTTATGTTTTCTATTTAGCTCTGAGTTTTGGGGGAATGTAGAAAAACCTTTTTGGTTTTTCCCGCGGCCCAGCCTTCTAAGGCTTAAGAATGACCGAACACAATCCCAGAATGATTTATGCATGCTATTTGCACGACGTATGTCATTAATGATTTCACATATGTCCAGGTTCCCGCTGGACAGGGATATTTCAATATTACTTTTTTAATGAAAGTTGTATGTTGGAATGTCTAAGGCATTAAAAAAACACAGGTTGTACAAGAAGTGAAGTTCTTGGCAAGAACTCATAAGCCTGATATGTTGTTTCTGCTAGAAACTATGGTTAATGAATCAAATATACGGAGGATTCTTCCCCTAATGGGATTTGAACATTTTGATTTTGCATCACCAGTTAATCACTCTGGGGGTATAGCGGTTCTTTGGAATAACGACAATATCCATGCTTTAGTCTTACTAAAAGAAATGAGAGGTATTCATATGCTAATTCATGATCCAGATAGGGTGCAAAATTATGTTATTTCAGGAATCTATGCACTGGCACAAGCTAGAGATAAAAAAGAATTTTGGAATCATTTAGTTGAGCTAAATAATGTTATCGATTTACCTTGATGCCTAATAGGGGATTTCAATGAAAAATTGTGTCCTAATGAAAAATTAGGAGGCCAACCTCTTGCTACTATTAGATTTCATTGTTTAAATAACTTTTTATGTGTCATTAATGTTGAATGTGTTCAAGTATCAAGCTCGCTATTTACTTGGAAAAAAAGGATCCACAGTCATCCTATTTATGAAAGATTGGATAGAACTGTGATTAGAAAATATTGGAGTACCTTGTACCCCAATGCTTACGAAACACATGGTACCTTCTCTTGCTCTGATCATTGTCCTATTGTTATGTCTACTCAAGCTCAGATACCAAAAGCTAAAGCTTTTCCTTTTCGGTTTCAAAATTTCTGGATGAAATATCAAGATATTGATATTATTGTCTCTAGAAATTGGCGATATAACCACAATGGAACCAATATGTATAGACGTGGAAACTAAGATGTGTTAAGCATGATGTCAAAGATTGGTCCAAAAGACACTTTGGGAATTTTAATGATAAACTCACCAAGAATGCGGTTAAAATAGATTATGTGGAGGAGAGACTGATAGCTAACCCTAACAGTCATAGATTTAACTCCTGGATGCAACGATTATTGAAACAACAAAAGAAAATGATGTTGTTTAACCAGAAATATTGGGGGAAATTAGCGTGGAAAGAATGGTTAGTAAACAGGGATAGACATTCTAAGTTCTTTCAAAATAAGACCAATGCGAGAAGGAAGAGGAAGTTAGTCATGAAATTGCGGGATGATTGTGGCATCTGGATTGATGACCACAAAATGATTGCTGAGAAATTCATTTTAGATTATAAGCAGAGATTCAAATCCACGCATAACAATGCCAGAGTATTACAAGATTTAGGGTTATCGAAATTAATTTCAGACCTTGATAATAACGAGCTTATTAAACATCCAAATTTAGAAGCGGTTAAAACTACCTTGTTTAGCATTGATTCTAATAAGAAATCAGGACCGGATGGTTTCGGTGCGGGTTTCTTTAAGAACTACTGGAAAATCATCAAGAAGGATCTTTTTAACTGTATTCTTGAATTCTTCATAAATGGCAAAATCCTTAAAGAGGTATTCATACCTTTATCGCTCTTATTCCGAAATCAAATACTCCTACACAGACTAGTCATTACAGACCATAAGTCTATGTTCTACGATTTATAAAATTATTTCGAAAATTCTTGTTAACAGGTTGAGACCGCTACTCAACTGTCTAATTTCTCCTTCCAAAGTGCCTTTGTACCTGGAAGATCTACTCATGATAATATTCTGCTAACGCATAAAATTATGTATAAATTTAAGAACCTTAAAACTAAGACTGCTTGGACAGCTATTAAATTAGACATGGAGAAAGCATATGACAGAATCAAATGGGATTTTATTTTAAAATGTCTACAAGGGCTAGGTTTTCATTCCACTTGGAATTCATGGATTAAACAATGCATCTCTTTAGTTTCGTACTCAATCATTGTTAATGATTAACCTAATGACCTTTTCATCCCGACAAGAGGGATTAGACAAGGGGATCCTCTTTTCCCTTATCTAGACCTGGCAAAATTGACCCGAGACCCGAAAGTCGAACCGAACGACCCAGACCCATACCCGACCCGACACGAGAAATATGCTCACCTGAAAGTGGACCCGAAACCCGAACCGAACTATACCCACCCAAAATTTTCTACAAAGTTGCTTGTTTTGGCATGACAAGTGTATTTAACCAAAAATTGATTGACCCGAAATCGACCTGAACGGAACCATACCCGACCCAAACCGAAACGACCCAAAATCTCATTTAACCCGAATATGACCTGACCCAAATTTGACCCGACCCTTACCCAAATCGAATGACCCATTTGCCAGGTCTACCATTATCTGTTTATTCAATGTATGGAAGCCTTAAACAATATGCTTCTAAAAGAAGCTAATGCTCCAAGGTCTAGATTAGGAGTTAAGATTTGCCCATCATCTGTCAAAATTTCATGCCTACTTTTTGCTAACGATTGCCTATTGTTTTGCAAAACTAATCTAGGAAGTTGTACTAAACTAAAAAGCATCCTTGACTTCTTCTGGTCAACTTCAGGACAATTAGTCAATTATCACAAATCTGCATTGACTTTCTCACATAACGCGATAGATACACAAAAGCAACTAGTGACTGCAATATTCAATATTCCGTATAGAGAGTCGTTGGGCAAATATCTAGGATGAACTGTTTTCTAGGGTAGACCTTCTTACTCAACTTTCCAGGAAATTATCAATAAAGCAACTACAAAATTAGAAGGATGGAAAGCAAACTGTTTGTCTAAAGCAGGTAGAACAATTCTCATACAGTCACATTTAGAATCACTCCCAACACACACAATGCAATGTTTTGAGCTACCATCAAGTACTAGCAAATATTCAGCCAAATGTAATAGAGAATTCTTCTGAAAAAAGTCCAACATAGAAAAAAGTCTATCATTTATAGCATGGGATAAGGTTTGTAGGCCTAAAAGCAGAGGCGGGTTGGGGTTGTAGAAAACAGAAGCTGTTAATAAGGCCTTTCAGTATACATTGACTTGGAAAATACTTACTAATGTTCCTAGTCTTTGGGTCCAATCTATGAGGGCCAAGTACCTATGTTCTACAAACCTATTTTCTTGTACACAAAAAAATACGGATTCGCCAGTTTAGAAAAGCTTACTGAAATGCTGGGGTCTTCTACAAAAGAGTATTATCTGGAAAGTAGGCAGAGGGGATGAAATCTCTTTTTGGTTTGATAATTAGATCAAAAGCATGAATTTAGTTGAGATCTTGGGTGTGTCTAAAGACAGTGTTGTCCACCCTGAAGCTAAGGTTTGCGAGTTTATTCAGGATAGTTCAGAACGGGATGTTCCCAAACTAAGACAATTCATCAATAATCGCCATGTTGTATAGAAAATTAAGGGTATCACCATACCCATCCATGAAACTAGTGACTCCTCTTGTTGGGGTTTAAATATCTCTGGTAACTTCACAACAAAATCAGCTACATGGGCAGCTCATGACATCCAAACGCATAACTTTTCATCATGGTCATACAAATGGATTTGGAATATTGATACCTTGCCTAAAATCAAAGTCTTCCTTTGGCAGATTTGTCATAAATCCTTACCTACAAGGGTACTCTTCTTAAAAGGGGGCTTAATATCAATCAAACTTGCCCCTTCTGTCTAGGTAATATAGAGTCTATAAAACATCTCTTCAAAGATTGCCAAATGGTCAAAAAAGTTTGGGATCTAGCAGCAATGCATCAGTGGCTTCCATATGTCTTTTCTCCTACAGGAAGCCATGATTTTTTGCATTATATAAATAAGATACATTCCTCCTACAATCCAAAATTGGAAAAAAAATTCTCATTTATCTTGTGGAGTATTTGAAAATCTAGGAATGCAACAGTTTTGAAAAATGAAATTTTCAATCCTGTTGCATGCCTAGTTCGAGCAAAAAAAGCAAATGCAGAGTGGAGAATCCGAACTTGTATGTCAGTTGATCATCTTCTTAGGGGACCTTCTTCTTCCCCTACTACCTTAATTCATATAGTGAGGTGGTATCTCCCATCACCAGGATTCGTCAAATTCAATTTTGATGGATCTCTCATCAACTCATCAGCAGTAGAGGGCTTCATCATCCAGGATTGGACGGGAAAGCTTCTAAAGGCAAGAACGTGATATTACAATTATACATCTATTTTAGTTGCAGAAGTAAGAGTATTGCGAGATGGACTACGATTAACTATTCAGGCAGGGTTCAGGAAGATAGCTATTGAAAGTGATAACAAGATAGCGATTCAAGTACTGAAAGGAAGGATTCAAATTCCTTAGCAAAGATCAAATATTATCAAAGACATACATAAATGGCAGACTCAAGGTATCCATTTAATTATCACCCTCATTTTCAGGGAAGCAAATATGACAGTTGCTTGACTTTTCAAGTTTGGACACTCAGTTACAACATCCTTTTCTTTAGATACTTGTTTTTCTCCATCTCTTAGGGCTATATTTGGCAGATGATGTAGTTGGGCACACTCTTGTGAGAAGAGGCGCTTAACATTCTTATGGTTTTATTTACCCTTGTGAAAAAAGAAATCTTCATTTGCTTCCCCTCCCCCCAATATTTTCAATCATAGTCAAACAGAGGTAGTAGAACCAGGTTACTATTTGTTTTGAGCTCCACCTTCTCACAATTTGTATTCAATCTCCTACGTCTTAATCTATGAAAATATGTATTTAATTATATGTTTCGAAAATTTATTTTGTCTTTGCTTAGATTTATTACAAATTGTTGTTTGATTCTAATTAAACTTGTATTCAATTATTTAGCATATAAATGCATGAATTTTAAACAAGCCGGTGTATAGTATGAGTTTAAAACTAGTCAATTGTACGATTGGACTCAAAAAGGAGTCATTTAGTCAATAAACTATGATAGAAGTTTTTCAGTACATATCAAGATCTTTATTGTATTATATGAACAAATAATTGCCTGGTCATGACTGACAAAGAAAAAAATGCACATTATACAAGTAATTGTTCTATAAGAATTGTCAAAAGTCATTGTTGCGGAATCTCACATATTGATGTCCAAAAAAAGGAGTATTGCATATCAAGTTCATGAAAATAAATTGGAATCATCAGTCGTGATACGCCACAGTCTGATTGGTACTTCCATAATTCTTTAGCGTTGAGTAGCTTTCATACTTCCAATAATATTTACAGCCATCATCATCATCATCATCATCATCATCATCATCATCATCATTATCATTAATGTCATTATTATTGTTATTATTGTTATTTAGGGACACCTCTTCAATTCATGGAACTATATCCATTAATTAGAATACAAATACCTCAATGTGTTTACGCCAACCTTCAATAGTAGAGCATGTTCTTTTCACCTTATCCAGTGCTTATCATCAACACTCATCATTGATCATCACTTGTTAGTGCCAAGATCAACACTTAGCCATTTTTCGATTTTAGTTGTAATTTTAGAATTGATAAGCACCCATCAACATTGATGAACACTAATCAACGCTCATTTGATGCTGATTAGTAATAAGTTACTCATGATAAGGTTTTTTTGATTAAAAAATGAGGGGAAGTTCTTGCGAATACTCTGTATCCATTGGGGTCCTGGGAATTTTGAAAAGGGGCAAAGCAGAGCACATGATATGCTGAACAGCAATTCTTTCTTAGACAAATGTTGCAGGGAATGCCCCTTCTCCTAATCGAAACAACTTATTACGATATTGTTATGTTATATTAGAGTTGATGTAAGCATACACATCATCTGATACTTGTTGAATAATAAATTCTCGGACATCAAACTTCCACAACTTCTTGCCGAAGAAATAAGGTTGCAGATGACTAAGATCGTGCGCAACCATGTTACGCCTTTTCTAACAAAGGTAAAAGAACAAAAATCAAAATTGGCAACAATTGAATGGACATCTTGGATTAAAAAAAAAAAACCATCTATCGCGAACTTGTTTCTTCCGGAGCTTATTAACCAAAGATAGGCAGTCACCTTCAACTGTGAGCTCCTAATACCAGTCTCGCAGGCCCATTTAATACCAGAGGGGCAAGCTCGAGCTTCTTCAAGTTATGGGCTAACAAAGGAGGGACATTTTTATGTCCCAACCAAGTCCACACCACCAGGTGGTTTCTAATGACCATGCCCCAACAACAACATGAGTCACCAACCCACCCACCATCGAAACTCAGCTTGAAGGCACTAGAGTTAGATGGCTTCCATGAACAAGGATGAGACGTGACCAAGGTGGTCTCCAGGTCGCGTATATAACAGAAGTTCCTAACAAAAGCAAGACCTCGACTGCTTACGGAAGCAAGCAAAGCATCATTAAAAGTTTCCATATCTCTGAACCCCAAACCACCATCCTCCTCACTAATGAAAAGTTCAGAGCTCCTAACCCAGTGGATTTTCCTGTCTTGCTTATAACCCCACCAATACAAAACTAGTTAATAGCCACTTGGATAGATCAATGGCCAAGATCCATGGAAAACTTAAAGACGCTCATAGCATAGGTCAAGATAGTTTGAGTGACAGTTTTGATTTGCACTTCCCTAGGACACAAGTTTTCCCATCCAACCAGCAAGCTGTTTTTTTGATCCAATCAATAACAAAAAGAAAGGGTTTCTTCATGGAACAACCAACCACATCAGAGAGCCCAAGTACTTGTCGTCGTGGGAGAGGACGTCATGGAGGTCAAGGTAGAGTGTAGTAGCATTGCGCCGTTCATCACTAGCATCCTTACTAAAAACCACATCATCAGTTTTGGCAAAATTAACCTTTTGGGCAGAAGCAATATAATTTCATACTGATGCAAGATGTCTTTAATAACGGAGGCGTAATTTAAATCTGCATCATAGAAAATAATAATTTCATATTTAAATAATAAATGAGAGATAATAGGGGTTGAACTGCAAATACGGTAGCCAAAAAGAGCACTCTCATGTACTGATTTTGTCAGCAACCCCGAGAGATCCTCTGAGCAAAAGAGAAAAAGATAGGGAAAAAATGGGTCCCCCTGTTTGATACCTCTGCTATAGAAAATGTGATCACAAGGGAAGCCACTAACCAGGAAGGAGAACGAAGAAGATTATAACAAGATCAACCCAACATGGCCTAAAGCCTATGCGAAGCATAACACCTGAGAGAAAAAACCATTCTGCTGTATCGAAAGCCTTAGCCGTATGTAGTTTTAAACCCATAGCGCCGCCAGTATTAGCATTGCAACACATAGAATGCAACATCTTAAAAGCAATGAGAATATTATCAATAACAAGTCAACCTTAAATGAAGGCACTTTTAGTGTCCGAAATAATTTCTGAAAAAAAGGCTTCAGGCTGTTGATATCACCTTAGTAATGATTTTATAGATGATGTTGTTGTACGCACTCAAATTTTGTTCGTGCCATACCAAAATTAAATTTAATTAATTAATTTGGTCAACCCTTTTAATTAATTTAATCAAGCCCAAAGACTCACAACTTAAGCCCAAGATGAAGCCCAGATGACTACCAAAACCGAGTTCGGGTCCAGTTAAAATTCGAGTCAAAGCCTAAACCGAGACTTCGGGTCCAGTTAAAATTCGAGTCAAAGCCCAAACCGAGACTTAGGACGACTACCAAGTCAAGCCACGACCTAAAAGGCCGAATGATGTTCAAGTGATGGCGCGGTCAAAAGTCAAAGTCAAAGTCAAATGTCAAAGTCAACATCGACTCACAAGTCAAACATCAAAGACGACTCTCAAGTCAACGTCCGGTTAAAGCTCGAGGCGACTTCCAAGTCAATGCTCGGTTCAAGCCCGGAAGACTCCAAAGTCAAAGTCAAACAAATGAAAGTCAGGTAGCCTAGGATAAGGCCTGATTAAAAGGCCCAAAACCTAGGTCAAAGCCCATAACCCAAGTCAAGGCCTGTCTTGACTTGGGAGGAGGAGCTTCCTTATAAATAGGTCCCCACCCCCTTTGTTTCAAGCGTTGGAAAATCCATCCTTGAGAGAAAGAATCAGAGGATTTTGTATTCCTAGAGATTGTAACTCAATTGAATCTATAAAAATTCAATCTTTGTAATTTGTGATTACAAATTTGGCACGCCCGGTGGGACGTCTCTACCTCTCATCTCTTTCTCTTAAAAATCAAGACTTTCAAGTCACAAGAACATCATCTCCAAGGAAGACATGGCTACAAAGAACGTTGCCGCGCAAACTTCAAAGAAGAAGAGCACAAGACCTCTTTCGCGCACATCATGTGGAGTGAGCGTCACTTCTAGCAAGTGCGTGCGCACAATGAACACCAGAAGTATGGCGAAAGCTGCTGCGCTGACTGCTCCTGGGCAAACAGCGCTGCCCCTACCCAAACTCCAAGACTTGAAGACGCAGCAAAAGGCGTCCTCTTGGATGGGTGAAATTCAAAACGTCCAGCTTCAATCTCCAGTCTGTGAGGTTGAAGACTACTACAGCAGTAACTCTTATTCGCCCTCACCGAAGGGAGCGCGCATGTCGGAGACTGAAGTTGAGTCCACCAAAACTGTTGTCATGCCAGCCATGATGACAGGCACAACCACTCTGGAAGAGGAGATGGCTAACATGAAACCCATCCTAGAAAAACTCACCAGGGACAACGAAGAAAAGGAAACGCGCATTAAGCTTCAAGAAGAAAAGATTGCTAAGCTGACCAGGAAGTTAGAAAAACGGTCAGCTCAATCTTTCACAAAGGACTCAGAAAGTGAGGACTCAGAAAAAATGTCCATCCACATTGAAGCCTCTGACAGCGAGAAGCAGTCAAAGAAAGGCGGAACCCCTAAACATGTCAAGCCATCTGGATCAATGACCATTGAGCAAATCCAAGACTTGATAGCAAATGCTGTTAAGCTGCAGCTAGGTGAAGGTTCACACAGAACTCACTTATACACCAAACCTTACACTACGAGGGTGGATGCTCTTTGCATGCCCTATGGCTACCAACCCCCCAAGTTCCAACAATTCGATGGGAAAGGCAATCCAAAACAGCATGTCGCGCACTTCATTGAGACGTGCAACAATGCTGGCACTGACGACGACCTTATGGTAAAACAGTTCGTCAGGACATTGAAAGGCATTGCCTTTGACTGGTATACCGACTTAGAACCTGAATCCATTGATAGCTGGGAACAAATGGAGCAAGAGTTCCCCAACAGGTTCTACAGCACTCAGCGTGTTGTTAGCATGACTGAGTTTACAAACACAAAACAGTGGAAGGACGGGCCAATTCTTGACTACATCAACCGCTGGCGCGCACTTAGCCTTGAGTGCAAGGATCGGCTCTCTGAAGCATCTGCCGTCGAAATGTGCACCCAAGGCATGCACTGGGACTTGTTGTACGTCCTACAAATGAGCAAACCTAGGACTTTTCAAGAATTGGCGACTAAGGCGCATGACATAGAGGTGACGATAGCTAGTCGTCGCACCAACTCCTTATATTCTACTGAATCAAAAAGGGACAAAGTTGAGTTTGACAAGAATGTTAACTTTTCTAAGGGCATGACCAAAGAAGCGATGTCCACCTCTACAAGTCAGCCAATTCGCATTCTGGAAAAGCCAAAACTAGGGGGCAAGAAGAGCTCGTCGTTCACGGTTGTGTTAAATAAGCGTCCCACATTAAAAGAACTTCAAGAAAAGAAGTATCCATTTCCTGACTCAGATTTGTCAGGCATGCTAGATGACTTACTCGAAAAGGGTGTCATCGAATTGCCCGAGCCAGAGCGCACAGAAGAAGTTGGGAGGACCGCCGACCCTAAATACTGTCGATACCATCGAATCGTTAGTCATCCTCTTGAAAAGTGCGTTACACTCAAGGAACGCATCATGCAACTGGTTGAGGAAGGAAGAATCATTTTAGATTTGGATGAAACAGCAGAAGTTGGCCACGTCACAGTGCAAGAGGCTAGTGAGTCAGATTCTGAAATAGATCATGCTAAAATGTTAGAGGGCTCAGAAGAATGCTTCATAAAGAGCTTCTTTGATAGTGTGACTGTATACACAACCTCATGTTTTGAAATTGACGATGACAAGATAAATGAAGAGCAGAATGTCCCTCATGAAGAAAGTGGTGATGGCAACATCCAACCACAACAACGGAAAGAAAAGCATGAGATGACAATTCCAGTCTCGTCCGTCAAGCAAGCAAATGTAGCGGTAAATTCAGTGGCGCTAGTCTTCAAATGTACAAATCCTAAAAGTGCAACTAAGGTTGGACACAAGTTCAATGAAGCAAGCTATCGCGTTCTTAAAGAAAAGGGTGTGCTTCCAGTTCATAGGGCGAACCCAAACAAATTGACCAAGGTTTCTCTCCCGGGTTTTGTTGCCATTTCTAAAGGCTCGCTCCAAGAAGACGGTGAGCTGTCAAAGATGCGCATCAATGATGGGTGTGATCTTAATGTGCACAAGTTAATGAAAAGGTCCAGCCATGACTTCGGCCAGCCAACGTCTTTGGGTCATAAGATCGAAGCTAAGCCCTACAGATTTGACAGCACGCAAAGGGTCGTACAAAGTCAAGGGGGCAACTCTGCAACACCTAAAGTTGGTCTTAGCTACGGATCGCCCCAACCTGTGAGGATTTTGGGGCGACGTAAGGACAAGCAAGCCCTCACGCAATATATCACAGCTGAAGAGGTTGATGATAATGAGGGTGAAAATGCCAAGACCAACCCCAACACGTCAGTGTTCGACAGGTTGCAGCCATCAACGTCGCGCCAACGCCCTTCTGTGTTTAGAAGGATTGGAAAGGGTAAAATCCCAAAGCCCTTTGTCTTCTATAGGTTGAAAAAGGATGAGCAACCTAAACCTTCGGTCTTCGCCAGAATCAAGATAGGCAAAATGTCGTCAAGCTCACCGCATTCACAAAAGAATGATTTAGTGTTCAACCGCCTTGGCAAAACAAATGAAATCCAAAGTTTAATTCCTTCACGCATGAAGCGTGTTTCCACTTTGGATGTGAAGGTGGACGACTCGCTGAAAGTAAAGAGGCGTGTCCTGGTTCTCACTGGTCTTGGGGCTCAGGCCAGTTCAAAAGAAAGAACTAAGGAGCAAGCTTCTTCCAACGACGACGGAAGCAACGATGTCGGCGACTTCCCTTGAAGAAATGCAGGATCAGCTCCTGGGCAAGAGCTTAAACTGTTCACCACAAAAAGAAAACATCCAAAGTTCAAAGACAAAAAAAAAAAGAAAACCCCTCCATTCAAAAAGAAGACTCCCGAACAGGAGGCTAAACAGTTCACACATTCAAAAAAAAAAAAAGGGAAAGCTCCTAAGTAAGAGCCTAAACTGCTTGTTCTTTCAAGTTAAATTCATTTGTAATACTCCTGGCCCGCAAGAGTATAAACTGTGAACGACAAAACAAATGGAAAAAAAAAGGATGCTTGGTTGAACTACGTAACAGCTTGATCTTATTGAAAATTGCAAGTACCCATAAGTACGAATGCAGCTTCAACAAATTACCAAGTGCAGTCAACACATCACAAAAAAAAAAGAGGGGGGCATGAAAGAGAAGAGATCAAAGACATCACCTTTCTGCCGCCAAGTTTCTCATCGCGGCTTACACCGTTATGAACCACCTGAAAATAGAAGAAAAACATAAAGTTAATTCTTTTTCAGGAAAGAAACCAATAAGCAAAGCGGCATTTAAACAATGCTAAAGAAGGGGGAAGCGTGGAGAAAAATCAATCAAAATGTTCGTCGATTGCCGCGCTAGCTGCTCTTCAAATCTTCATACCACTTTTATGCGTATCAGTTCCGTTCGAGGCCCGTGGCCAAGCAGCGAACCGTGTCGCAAGTGGTTCTTCAAATCTTCATACCACTTTTGTGCGTATCAGTTCCGTTCGAGGCCCATGGCCAAGCAGCGAACTGTGTCGCAAGCGGTTCTTCAAGTCTTCATACCACTCTTGTGCGTACCAGTTCCGTTCGAGGCCCGTGGCCAAGCAGCGAACCGTGTCGCAAGTGGTTCTTCAAATCTTCATACCACTTTTGTGCGTATCAGTTCCGTTCAAGGCCTATGGCCAAGCAGCGAACTGTATCGCAAGTGGTTCTCCAAGTCTTCATACCACTTTCGTGCGTATCAGTTCCGTTCGAGCCCCTTGGCCAAGCAGCGAACCGTGTCGCAAGTGGTTCTTCAAATCTTCATACCACTTTTGTGCGTATCAGTTCCGTTCGAGGCCCATGGCCAAGCAGCGAACCGTGTCGCAAGTAGTTCTTCGAATCTTCATACCACTTTTATGCGTATCAGTTCCGTTCAAGGCCCTTGGCCAAGCAGCGAACCGTGTCGCAAGTGGTTCTTCAAATGACTCCTCAACCTGCACAACCAACAGTACAAGGGCAAAAAAAAGGGGGGGTCTTGGCATTCAAAAAAAATAATAATAGTGAACATAAGCGACAAAAATGCGATCTTTCAACAAGTGAGCATGACGTCGTAATACGCAAAAAAATGCAATGAATGCAGCGTTACAACGGCTCCGGCAGGCATGAGAAGACTCGTCAGTCTAATAAAATGGTTTCTTATGGATTCATTTTTAGCCGAAGTCATAACTTTTATTGCTCATGGCCAAGGAAAAAAAAATTAGCAAGCTTTGGAAGGCAAGACGTTGCAAATATTAGCAAGTATTTCAAGACCAAAATACAACATTGCAAACGTCCATAAAGAGCCACATCACAAGCAAATCCAAATTCTCAAAAAAAAAAAAAAACCTCTTCAAAAATTACTCCGTTCACTATTTCTCCATAGCCAAGCCACATCTGAGATTCCCACATCACCAAATTGCAAGCAAGCTCAATGCCAGCAAAAAAAAAAAAAAAAGCTTGAATCATAGTGGAAGCACGAAGGCAACTGGGAAGCACCAAGCAGCAATAAGCGAATTATTGTGCAAGCAAAAGAGAACGCAACACTTTGGGAAAATTTGACATTAATTTTCCATTGTTGCAGAGAAATGAAACGCATAAACAGAGGAACGAAAAAAAACAGAGGCTGCCTTCATCTTCTCCTTCCTCACACACATGCCCAATTTGCCCACACCATCAAAACCAAGCATGAAGCATTCCCAATCCAAAGTTCCATACCCACCAAAAAAAAAAAAACAGAATATGGATTATCCCCATACCCATCACGAGTTATGGCTTCCTCCCCACTTTTCTCTCTCCTCATCCCACATAATGCCAGCCCCACCAACTCAAAAAACCAAAAAAAAAAAAAGAAACCTCACCCCTCAGATGCACTAGTGGGTTTCAAGGCTTCTGAGTTCAGCTGGTTGCCGAAGAGTAAGAGTGGCTGTGCAGTAGGTTATTGAGGCTCTGGTGGTGGCTGCTCGAAGAAGGCTGTGCCGAACAAGCTGCTTGGCGTTTAATGACTGATCGAACGAATGAAGAACAAGGGTATGTTGGTGGTTGTCGAAAGCTGGGAAAGAAGAAAGGGGAACAGTGCCCTTGTCATGTGCCTCGCATGTGTCATTCAAAGGAAGAAAGGGGGAAGATTTTTACCTCCCAAAGTGAGCACAAGATGCCACGAATTAAGCCATGGGAGGAGCTTCCATCGTCAACCTCCAGCAGCAACAGAGCAAAGCGTCTGGCGTTGGGGGCAACACCTCAGGTTTCCAGATTTCTGGGTTTAGCTATGAAGCAAGCGAAGAATAAGAAAGCTTGGCATTTTAACCAAGTGAAGGATGGAAGAAGATGGAGGAAAGGTGAGAAAGTTCATACCTCACGTGAGTCTAATGGTCAAAAATGGTGGCAAAAGCCTCGGGCCGCAACCGTAGGGGAAACGAAAAAGAGGCTTGCTCAGTTGCAGGGTAAGAAAGTTGAGGCCTTTTTATGAAGCAGTGATGGAAGGGTAGTGGGGTCTCGAGCTTCAGGTTGTTTACCCCGGAGGTTGTCGAAGGCAGACACAGAAGAATAGCGGCTGGACAGTGGGTGCTGGGTTTCTGTTGCTGTGGCAGCCAAGAGGAAGAAGAAGAAGAAGAAGGGCTGTACAATCACGTGACCGAAGCGTGACATCTAAATGAAGCAGCAAAGGCCGAAAGACTGGGCTTTGGGCAACCACCAAAAAAAAAAAAGGGGGAAGTCTGATCCTCAGTAGTGAAGGGCAGCCCATGCAAGCCCGTGTGTGAAGAAAACCCAGGGCCAAGCCTGTATTGGAAACAAAAGAAAAGAAAGAGGCCCTGTCCAAGAAAGTGAAATGTAGCTGAGCCCACATGCTAAGAAAGGAGAAGCCCGACTCAGCCCACACGAAATGGGCACCTGAAATGGCACGTTTCAAAAAATTCGAGACATCGGTCACCTCTCAAACGACAAGTCTCGTATGTGACCTTGTCTCGAGGGGGCAATTTGTAGGCACTCAAATTTTGTTCGTGCCATACCAAAATTAAATTTAATTAATTAATTGGGTCAACCCTTTTAATTAATTTAATTAAGCCCAAAGACTCACAACTTAAGCCCAATATGAAGCCCAGATGACTACCAAAACCGAGTTCGGGTCCAGTTAAAATTCGAGTCAAAGCCCAAACCGAGACTTCGGGTCCAGTTAAAATTCGAGTCAAAGCCCAAACCGAGACTTAGGACGACTACCAAGTCAAGCCACGACCTAAAAGGCCGAATGATGTTCAAGTGATGGCGCGGTCAAAAGTCAAAGTCAAAGTCAAATGTCAAAGTCAACATCGACTCACAAGTCAAACATCAAAGACGACTCTCAAGTCAACGTCCGGTTAAAGCTCGAGGCGACTTCCAAGTCAATGCTCGGTTCAAGCCCGGAAGACTCCAAAGTCAAAGTCAAACAAATGAAAGTCAGGTAGCCTAGGATAAGACCTGATTGAAAGGCCCAAAACCTAGGTCAAAGCCCATAACCCAAGTCAAGGCCTGTCTTGACTTGGAAGGAGGAGCTTCCTTATAAATAGGTCCCCACCCCCTTTGTTTCAAGCGTTGGAAAATCCATCCTTGAGAGAAAGAATCAGAGGATTTTGTATTCCTAAAGATTGTAACCCAATTGAATCTATAAAAATTCAATCTTTGTAATTTGTGATTACAGTTGCAAAGGCAAATGGGATGGAAATCACCAACAGAATCAAGCCGAGCCCTCTTAGGGATTAGGGCGACACAAGTATGATTCATCTTGGAAGGAACGTCATACTCCTCAAGAATAGAGAGAACAGTTGCAGAGATATCATCCGCAACAAGGTCCCAAAATTTATGAAAGAAAAAGGGATTCAAACGATTTTGGCTCGATGCTTTATCAGGGTGCATTCGCGCATTTGAAGGCATTTTCAACTTCTAACTAAGAGTAAGGCATGCAGAGGGCCTCATTGATCACTCAAGTGACCCAGGGAGCAACACAATTGATAACACTATCCAACTCAATAAGGTATGAATACGTAAAGAGAGTTGAAAAGTAATAAATGACAATACCTTTAATATGTTGCATGTCAGTATACCTAACGCCTTGACCATGAACGAGATCATCAATATGGTTATGAGCACGTAGAATATTAGCCTTGGTGTGGAACCAACATGTGTTGAAGTTACTGTGTCAGAGATAATCTATTCTCGACCGTTGCTACCAAAGGATTTCCTATTTTTTTTCCACTCACGAATTTTGCGCAGAAGCTCACGCCTCGCCATGACATTTCGCTTAGATTTAATTCGCTGCTTCAACTTGTGGATTTATTTGCCCACATTACCAAAAGTCTCATATTTCCAGTTGACAAGCTTGGAAGTACACACCTCAAGTCTCCTAATGGCATCGCTCATTGCATCCTCAGACACAAAAGAGGACCAAGCAGAAGAGATGACATCGTTGCATGATGGTTTTGTGATCCACATATTCTCAAACTGGAAGTGACGCTTCTTGCTGACATCAGTAGTTTATGTGGGCTTGCCCTTGAGGATAATAGGTTAGACAAGTCGAAATCAACGTGAGAAACATGAGCATTTGAAAATAAGAGGACCAATCGTTGTTGCCACAAAATCCATTAAGTCACTCATTAACAACCATCTCGTCACTTCTATAGTTGCACCAGGTGAAGTCGTATCCCAAAATGTCAAGGTTAAATAACCCAATATCTAGAAAAGCATTGCGAAAGTCATCAAAGGCCAAGAGGGACTTTTTGGGTCCCCCCCCCCCCCTTTTAACATTGTAGAAGATCTCATTGAAGTCCACGCTGGCAAGCCAAGAGAGGTCCAAATGACTGTTGAGGTAAGCCATCTTACGCCCAGTCTAGTCTTCCACTGCGATTGTGTTTCAGACCGACTGTAAATGACAGTAAAATGCTAAGTAATATTATCACCTTCCAAGCAGATAGTACAATCAGTGTGGTTAACAGAGGAGGAAAGAATAAGTGATTTCACATATTCATCCCATAAGAGGCCAATACTACCATCCCTGCCCTGAGCATCAGCGACAACACCAGTAAAGTCAGCCAATTGGCTAGAAATGCTATTAATCTTAGCCTTACTACATTTAGTCTCCGAAAGGAAGACCACATTACGTGATAATCTCCGCAAAAGGCCAAGGAGATCTTTAAAAACGAGTCCTACAGTTGAAGCAAAGAATACTAATTTTTCTGGGCGGGATTGCGCCGTAACCTCCACTTTGGAACTAGATATGGAAGTACGAAGGTCAAGACTGTTCCCGATTACACGGATTTTCTTAAAGACTTCCTTTTGAGTATTACTATCACCCAGGTTACGCTTACATGCTTCCCCACTTATAACAGAATCAACGGCATTGTCTATGATCATTTTTGCGGACGAGTCAATAGCACAACTTGGCAAGTCAAGTGGAAGTTTAGCATTATCAAAGTTTAGCTTGCTCTTAGCCTTAGAACCTAATTTGCTGTTGCAGTAGGCAAGATATAATTTCCTCTCTTCCTTTAATTCTAGCTCGGCAGATTTCATCTTGGCTTTTGGGGAGGAATCCCATATTACAATGCAGTCTCATCAACAGAGGGGTCGAAATGCTTACAAAATTTAAGGACATGCCCAAGCATTCTACAACCATAATAGAAGTCTGGGAGTTTAACACATTGTATAGCAATCCAAGCTGGCTTATAGAAACCATTATTCTTGTACCCCTCATTGAGGGCTTGGTAACATCAACATCCACCTGTAAGCAAAGGGACTTGTCTACACTATACATTGATGCCAGATCACAACCCACGAATTTACCTAGTTTGTTGCCAAGGATAACAACAAAAGCAATAGTTTGCCTTTTAGGCGGAAGATCATAGGCCTTTACCCTAAAGCAGGCAATCTCAAATTTAACCTCTGAAGGTTGCTCTAGACTAGTAACTTCGCGAAGAAGGAGCAGCTTACCATTGAAAGACCAAGCACTGCCACGAAGAACAATATCTCTGTCAACCATGGAGAAAAACTGCAAAGCAAATAGGTTGACATCGAGGTCTCTAACCAGAACACCATCGTCTGGTCTCCATATATTACGAAAAACTGTCTTTATAGCTCTAGGGTTGAAGCTTTTTTCGGCGAAGAGTTTTCCATGAAGACAGAGAGCAATTTGGTCGTCTTTTTCATCGGAACCTACATCATCAACAATCACAATCTCTCCCTCTGCACCATGCAGTTAATGTCAGTTTATTCCAAATATCCTCCAAACTAGACGACATAGGTCACAAATAAAGGACACTTGTCAGCAAGAAAGGATAGAAAGTAGGAAACCCTAAGTCAATAAAAAACACCAGACACAAACTTCAGTTTGTCGTTGACCTAGGACTAGAGCAAATCAACTCACAAACAACTGCCAACACCTATTCAGAGGGAACTATCGGTGAGACAAACAACACTGTGGCGAGGGCACAATGCTCTCACATCTAGGGTTTTAGGGTTTTAGCATACCCTGTGGTGAAAAGAGTATGCTCGCAATTTCTAAGGGATGGAGATAAGCCAAGTGACGTGCTACATGAGTCCCACCATAGTTAAAATAAATTAGCAAATAAATTCAAAGGAAGTAAAAGATACTAAATTCCTTAATAAAAGGGCCCAACTAATGATTCAGACTGCTTTCATTTTTAGGAAAACTCCTATTTAATCTACAGTCTATGCAATGTTCGTCTTCTGATCTTTTCTATGCATGCGTGTGCAATCAGATCGGTGTAGTCATATGTATCTCTTTTGTCTGTGTATATAAGGCTATAACCGTGTCCCTCTTTCAACCCTGAACTTAAATTGGTTGCTGATTAACAGAAGAATCCCAATTCATCAAAAACCTATACACATGCTCCTCTATCTCTTCCATGGTGACTCTTCCTGAAAGGTATAATGCTAAATTATGATGAAATTTGTTAGAGACATTCAAGGAGGGGTCTGATTATACCAAGGATATAGCAAGAAACTCAAGCGTGGTTCCATCCTCAAATCACTTAGTAATAGGAGGAGTCACCACTTGACTCATATACTGTAGTTCTTCTCTTCAAATTCTCGATGTGGGACTCTTTACTCATGTGTATTGTTCCCAACAAAATTAGTCGTCTATTATTAAGGCTGGCAAAAATCTGTCCGATCCGATTGTCCGAATATGTCTGACCCGGAAAAAACCAAGTACGGCCACCAAATTTATGTCTGGATTTAAAATTCAAACAGCTGGTCATGTCCGAATTTAAATTCGGGTCGGGTTCGGGTTTGGACATTTGGGTTCAGGTCGTCTAGATTTTTAAACCATTTCGGGTTCAGACAAATTCGGACAATCAGATTTGAACATCGGACATCTATGTTTATGTATTATTTTAGTCCAAATTCTTTAGAAAATTTTATAAAAACGAATTTGGACAACCGGATTCGGGTTCGGTCACACAAAATTTCGGTTGGAATGTCCCAAAATCATATTGCAAATTCGGACAACCGGGTCCGGACATCAGACATTCGGGTCCAGGTCTGACGAGAGTGTCCGATTCATAATCCAAACAGGGTCCGGGTATAAAGTTTTTGTCCAAATGTCCGGACCCGAATCGACCCGGTCCCGAATTTTTGCTATTATGGAACAAAATTACTCATTTGTTGTGGAAGATTTATCCACCTAGTTATATTAGTTTACCAGCAATCTCCCCCTCACAAATGAGGGGATACCACCTTGGACTCACCCACGTCATCTATCCACGCTATGCTTGACTCAAACTTTGGAGAAGAAGTGTCACTGCCTATAACCTCATACCCTCCCCTATCACTTATCCGATGTGGGATTCTTATCCATAACACATGGCAAGAAGCCCAAATGAAGTTCCATCCTAAAACCAATTCACAATATGAAAACTTGCCTACTTGAGTTATATACTATGATTCTTTTCTTCTAACTCTTGATGTAGGACTTTTTACTCATGTGATATTGCCAATAAAATTAATCATCTGCCATGTAAGATTTATCTACATTCTTATTTAATCTACAAAGAGTATGACAGTTATAGAAGATTCCTATCAAAATCAATTGAAAAATGAAAAAAAATTGTGAAAAAATAAATGGAGAGAACAACAAGCAAAAAAAAAAAAGGGCTGAAACAAGGTCTGCTAAATGCCGCATCACCCTCAGACGGCCAGGCCCCCAGAAAGCATGAATGTCGCTGCAAGTAAACTCTTTAATTTTCGTGGCAAAGTCAATGACTAAGGGGGAAAAAATTAAATAAGCAAAAAACGAATGTTGAAAAGCTCTCTGGAGTCCGGTTTGCGTTGTTTAAGAATTAAGATCAAACCCCCTCAATCCCCCAAAAAACACACCCAAAAAAAAAAGAACTTTACTAGTTGCCCGTCTTCAGCAATCAACAAACTTGTATTTTTTTTGGCATCTTTGAGGGGTGAGGGGATCTAAATGGAGGGAAATTCGAGTCCGAACACACCTTTGCTGGGGAGCATAGCTCGAAGACTAAGTGGAAGCAGCAGACGAGGTAGATTCAGTCGGCATAACTCGTTCAAGACCCTTAGGAATGACTTCATTTCGAGGTTGCCTGATAAGCTCCGATCTGGGGTTGATGATGAGGCCCCCTATGATGTTGATTTCTCTAAGACCTCTTTCTTAGCTCCTGGTCTGATTCCCCTGTTCAAAGTGATTTTGATTAAGTTTGATCTGTACTGTTTCATTGACAAAAAGCTTGGCTTACATTCTGGTTGCTTGTTGCGCTATATCAGGAGAGAAGGAATACTATGATAGACAATTTGCTATTCTCAAATCATTCGAAGAGGTTGACCGTGTTGTGGAATTGGATTCAACTGAGGAAGATGATGAGGAGGTGGCTAAGCATGAAGCTGCCATGAAGATCTCAAATTATGCTAATATCATTTTGCTGGTGATCAAGGTATTATGGTTATGATATGTCAACTTACCACTGCTATTTACTTCCAACAGTAGCATGACGTCTTCCATTCTATGTCAATGTGTAGGTCTATGTTACCGTAGAGACCGGTTCTTTAGCTATAGCTGCTTCAACTCTGGATTCCTTGCTTGACCTTATGGCAGGTGGCATACTTTGGTTCGCTCATCTGTCCATGAAAAACATCAATTTCTACAAATACCCAATTGGGAAACTAAGAGTCCAGCCGGTTGGCATAACTGTATTTGCTGCTGTTATGGCCACTCTCGGTAGGTATTTATGTCTGATTCACCCTTGAATTTAGAAACCATCGCTACCTGGTGTTGATCCTGCGGATGAAATTGAACCTGGTCTGGTTTCCCATTTGCAGGATTTCAAGTTCTGATACAGGCTTTGGAACAATTGTTCAAGAATGAAGCCATAGAAAAGATGACATCCAGTCAATTTGTATGGCTGTGTGTAATTATGTTATCTGCTTCGGTAGTAAAATTTGTGCTCTTTCTCTATTGCAGAACTTCTGGGAATGAAATCGTCCGTGCTTATGCAAAGGTATAACTGCATATGCCATACTCGTATGTTTGTGAGTCATATTTGGTGTGACTAATTGCTTTGGTTGTAATCAAATCTCTATTTATTTATATGGTAGGATCACTACTTCGATGTGGTAACAAACCTGGTCGGTTTACTTGCTGCAATTCTTGGAGACAAGTTTTATTGGTGGATTGATCCATCTGGTGCTATTGTTCTTGCAATTTATACCATTGCTAATTGGTCTGGAACTGTAATGGAGAATGCAGGTATATTCACCAGTTCTTAGATTCACATTGCCATAGCTAATTTTCCCCCCAACTTTGTACATAGAAACCACCTATGATCTTGGTCAACCTGAACTTTTTCCTCGATAAGCTAGATGCGTATAGCGAAAAGAGGAGTCAAAAGGGCCCTTGTCAATCTTGAAAACCAGCTCCTAGACAATAGTAGATGCTTCAATCGTTATGTGGTGTTTGGTAGGGTGCAATGCAATTGCTAATACAACTTTGCTCAATTTGCTACTCACCAAACATGACATTATTGTGTCTCTGTAGGTCTTGGGGGTACCATGCTAATAGAGTTTGCTCTTACAGTTTCTCTTGTAGGACAAGCAGCTCCTCCTGAGATCATGCAGAAGTTTACATACGTTATTATGCGACACCCTCAGGTCAAGCGTATTGACACCATTCGTGCCTACACTTTTGGAGTGCTATTTTTTGTTGAGGTGGCCATATACTCTGCCGTCTCTAATTTGTGCTATCGGATTCATGTACTGTTCCGTGAAACAATGCTTAGTTGATTGTCGAATTTGACCGAGTTCCATTTTCTTTATTTTGCTGGACATGAATAGGTCGACATTGAGCTTCCTGGGGAAATTCCTTTGAAAGAAGCACACAGCGTTGGACAGGCGCTACAGGATAAGCTAGAGAAACTCCTGGAAGTGGAGCGAGCTTTCGTACATCTAGTCTATGAATGTGAACACAAGCCAGAGCACAGGGTTCTTCGCAGGCTGCCTAATGCCAACTCTTGATTTCTGTGTCTATCCACAACATCAACCACAATTTGTCACTTTCACTGATCCTGCCTCACTGTTACTTTCGTATTTATTGTAAAAGGGTTGCTTTTGTAAAAGGAACAACATAAAATTGTTCCGATAGATGACTCTTCTATAGAGTTCATTAAGATCTGAACTCATTAACTTATATGTACATCAAATTGTAAAAAGAGCTTAATCATTTGCAGTATAAATATTGTAGCTCCTGTCATTGTGAATACCAAATAACCCAGTATGTTGCCTTTTTTTTGGGTCTCGTCTCTTGCTCTAACTTTTTTTCCCATTTGATCACGAAGAGGATTCAAATTATACCGTCCAACTGAGTGTAAGGTACTATGTTCATTGAAGGCAGGCCATCTATTTTATAATTATGGCAGCAATGGTTGGACCTAGGGGTGAGCCAAAAAACCAAACTGAAAAATCAGTTAATCGGATCGAATTTTCTGCAGTTCACGGTTCTGTTTCGGTTCAAGGGGCAAAAAAAGTTCGGTTAACCGTAGTTAACTGAACCGAACCAATTTTTTTAAGGGGAAAAAGCCTGATTATTTAATCTTCCAAACCCTAAATTCAGTTCAGCCGCTCACTAAGAGCAATTCCACCAGTGGGCCCACGAGCCCAAAATCCAACCTGATGAGTGGGCGAGCAGCGCGAAAGTCTGTAGTAATTGGCCCGTGAGCCGAGGCCCCGCGGACGGCTCGCTCCCATGAGCAGCCTGCGGCCTCTCTTTTTTTTGTCGCTTTGCTCTACAAAACGACGTCGTTTTTGCTGAAACAAATTATCTTCTTTTTGTTTGAGTGTTGCTGATTTTTTTTTAAAAAAAATGAATAAGGGCATTGACTTTGAACTTGGCAGCAAAGAACGGTTGGGCCACAGTTAGAATTGGGATAGTGCGGCATTTTTATTTTTTTTTTGGGTTTTGGGTGACGAAGGAACAACCATGGCCGTGGTGGGGAGGCGAGATGAAGAAGATGAAGTACAACATCGATGAAACTTGAAAGGAAAAGGAAGTCAAATAGCCATGTACTTTTATTACTATGTTAATAATATTTTTTAATAAATTTTTTTTTATGGAAGAGAAAGGAGTTTGTACTGGGAAAGGGAATGACATTTATTTATTTATTTTTTGAAAAGGCCTTGAAGGGGAGGGAGGGGGCATGGGGTTGTTTTTAATTTTGTTATAGGAAGTTAATTATTAAATTTTTCAAAAAATATATAGATTATATTTTAGTATAAAAAATGAAATTACATACACTAATTCCAGTTTGTGTATTGGTTTTACAAATTATTATGCAGAATTATCTTTTTTATTTTTTTTTTGGGTCAAATGTTAACCAATGTATCTTTTTTTATTTATTATCGAACTCTTGTAATTTCTATTCAAGCATGTGTGAATTATTTTTTTAACGTAGCTCATCTTGTGTTGTTAAAAAAAATGACCATCTATTTAGTTGTGTTATCAAATTATTATGTGTGAAAGCGGGACCCATATTGGGAGTTTGTTGTTGTTGTTGTATCAAATTATTATGTGTAAATTATTTTTTCCATAAATAATAAAGCCAAATAACAAACCAAAATAAAAACCAAACTAATTAAATAAGGTTAGGTGTGGGGTCCATAGGTATTATTTTATTTGGTGAGCCAAAGTAGTAAGCCTTCCATTGGAGAGAGTGAAGATTGTGAGACAAAAAGTTGGAGAGAGAATTGATGTGGCAGTGGTAGGCCCCAATTGGTGAGTCAAAAAAGAGGCTCACCATTGGGAGTGCTCCAATGTCTCACTCTCTGCCTCCCCCAACTCTGTTCAGTTCTCTCCTTTGGCTCTTAGCTCCTGCAGTCTCGCTTTCATCCTCTCTTTGTCGTTGGCCGCCGGTTGTTGCCTCCATCCTTCGTCTGACTCTCCTTCCATTGTCGACTGTCAGTTTTCCAAACCTTAGTTCCAATCGATGGTCACTCCCTGCAGTCTCTCTCATCTTCGCAGTTGTGTTTTGTTATGCTTTGCTCTTCGGCTAGTCTCCGGCCCGGCGATGACGGTGAGTAACTGAGTATCTAGTCACCATTTCACCTTCTAGTTGTATCTAAACACCTATTATTTTTATTAATCCCCTGCTTGATTTATGTGAACATATTTGAATTGATGAAATGTACTTGAATTATTATCTATAGAAATTATTGCTAGTTTGCTACTTGGCTTTGCAATTGTCAGTTTATCATGGCACGCTTCAAAGAAATTGTAGATTTTGGTGTTTTTGATTCGGTTAACCATAAGTTGAACCAAAAGTCCAGTTAACTGGATATTTCGGGGTGGCCTACAGTTCGGATTTCATTGAACCGAAAACCAGTTAACTGATACTTCATTTCAGTTTATAGTTTGCATGTTTACCGAACTGAAAAAGTGGTTAACCAAACCAACTTTGAGCACCCCTTGTTGGGCCTAACATTCATGTGAAGAGGGTCGGTGGTTTGACTTTCATTGAAGGCAGGGCATCTATTTTCTAATTTTTTTATTTGTTTTGCAGTTTTCTCCCTTTTTTTTGTAAAATAGCAGCAATAACAAAAACAACAATATTATATATGTTAGTAAGCATACTCAAGATGTACCATATTCTTATGTACTTGAGAAGATGATTCTATGAATTAGTGACCAATACCATATGCATTAGTGAGTAACACTAATAAGAGACAAACTAATAATAGTATCTTATTGTATACATTTGCTAAAAATGTATCTCAATTCATTTGTAGCATTTCAATGAGTTGTACTACATTTCTAGGAATAAACTACGCTGAAGTACTCTCAATTTTGTATAAACTATTTTAAGGACCATCGGTTTTTAAAACTAAATATAAGGTACCTTGTCTTTTGAGATAACTAGCAGAAAGGACCCTTAAAATTTTATCTGAGCTATTTTCTAGACCCGGACACTATTCTAGTTTGCAAGGCATGCCCAAAAACTTTTCATATTTGCAAATATACCCTCAATCCTTAAAAACTTACTTTCGAAAAATTTAAAATTGTGTTTGTGATTTTTTGCTCACTAATAAATCTTGACGTTCTCTTTCAATTGGTATCAAAGCCACGTTCACCAAAATAATTAAGATTATTAAGCTAATTAATGATTAATTAAGCTAATTAACTGTGATTAATGCTTGAATCATCACCTGCTTGCCCTGGTCCTAATTATTCACACATTGTCCACTCACCTAAAGGTAATATCTCTTTAGCACCTCAATTAAATTATATTACTGATGTAGTTTTAGAATTAAAATTAGAATTAGCTAAAATTAAGACTAAACTAAAGGAGCTTAAGAATCAGTTAATCGTTGTCCATCTCTCTCTTATTAACGAAGTTAGACATAGCGAAAAAAGTACGCCTAGTATTAGTCCTCCTTTTCAGTATAAATATCCTTTTCAAAACCCAAAAAACAAGATTCCATTTCCTTTGCAAGAAATAAAAATCCAAAAAGGAGTAGAAGAACAACCTGGAGAAAAATTGTCTGAAAAGATGGAAAAAGAAGATGGAGTATGAACAGTATACTCTTGAAGTGCTACAGAAAATGTTCGAAAAAGAACAAGATCCGGAAGAATTAAACAAAATAATGAGCGCAATTAGTGATAAACATGACGTGTTGCCTAATGATAATGAAGGGACCAATAATGTCCAATTAGAAGAAAAAATATATTAGCAGATGAATTTGATTAAATTAGAGGATCTCAATGTGGTACCATTAGAAGAAATTAGGAGAAAACTTGATAAAAACTATGAAAAAATGTCTACTTAAAACGAAATCAATGAGATCAGAGAAGAAATCGACCTATATGAAACAAAAACTAATCTAGTTAAGAATTTCGTTCCTAAATCTGAAGAATTTAATGAACCATCTAGAAGAAATACTCATTTTCTAAGACCTAGATACGTCCCAACAGGACGTACAAGTAATTTTTCCTTTGGATTTATCTCAAGGGAAACCACAAATTATGAAGAAATTGGCCTTACCCCAATTAGCCAAATTGGATATATCTTAAACATTTATGGAGCCCGTAATAGAGAAGAAATATTTGAGCATTGGAAAAGAGGAATAAATAGCGTCTTAAACCTAAATATTACATGGACTGCGGCAAACTTCTTAAATTATATCGAGCATAGTTTTGTCTGGCACTGTAGCTGACTGGTATGATTCGTTAAGTGAGGATGCTAAAAATACATTAAGAGCAATGGAAACACCAGCTGCTATGTTCAGAAGTTTGTGTAAAGAAATTGAAACTGAATTTATCAGAGCTAAACTTGACTCTAAAGAAAAAGCAAGAGAATGGCAAAGAAAGATTAGCACCATAGAATTATGGGATATGAGATATCTAAAAAATTACACTGCTGAATTTAGCCAATATTATTACAAAATTGGGCATAATGAAACCAATCTTGGTATGCTCTATGATAAATTGCCATATCCTATAAACTCCATAATTAATGAAAAATACATGGCATGGATGGAAAGAATCGATGTCATTGATACTCTTGGTTCGAAAATCTTTTATTTAAGAAAATGGATTAATGATCAATGTCTTGATCTCTAAAAGTAAAAGAAAATTAAAAAACAAATTTTATCGTGCTGGGATTCGCCGCACCAATGGAGAAAGGAGCCTGAAAGAAGACGCAAGAGAAAATTTTATTAGAAAAAGAGCTTTAATAAGCAAAGGGGGAAGAAATATAGAAGAAAATATTATAACAGACCTAGTCCTAAAAAATGAAGATTTTTTAGGAAAGCTGCTTATTATCAGGCAGGAAAAAACAATTGCAAATGCTAGGTGTGCGGAGAAATAGGGCATTATGCTAATGAATGCAAAAATAAGAAGAACAACAAGCTTATTGAAACTCTAGAAAGCCTAGATTATGTTGAGCTTAGTGAAGATGAGGCATTAGACCTATCCCTAAGTAACAACAAAGGAATTATTGAAATTATATTGGACAATGAATATGAAGAAAGTAATTATGAAGAAACAAGTCATATGATGGAAAGTAGCTCATTTAGTCTTGGTGATCTTCAAGGAGAAACAAGTCTTGGCTACAAGTCTTGCCTTGAAAGTATGTATTGTCCCATCCGTATTTATTTTCTTCGTAAAGACCTATTTACACTTAATGGGTTTGCATCCTGGAGGCAAATCTTTTAGAACCCAAGTATTGTTTGACAATATTGAGTTCATTTCATCCTATATTGCCTCTTTCCAAAAACTAGCATCCCTAGAAGCCCTAGCTTCACTTAACATAATTTGGATCCTCTTCTTCCACAAAAAGAACATGGCTATTTTGTGAGTAACATTTGTTCTATCCCCTTCTACAAGGAACACTAAGGCTTTTGAGGAGATGAACTCATTTCCCAAACTCTTTCCTTTATGCATCCTTTAACTCATTCTTGGTTCTATTAGAGCATCATAATGTCTTTTAAAACTTTCAGGAGTTTCCGTTTGTGGCATGGATTGCTTTTCAATAATAGTGTTAGAATGCTCAACAATATCTTTACTAAGTTTATTTTCAAAATCAATTCAACATCTCTTGATTCTACAATCACGTTAGATTGTAAGTCCAAGAACCTGTAAACCTTAGAATTTTGAGCATATCCTACAAAAATGCTTCTGATTCCTCGAGGCCCTAACTTGGTCCTCTTAGAATCAGGAACCCTATAATAAGCCAAACACCCCGACACTTTGAGATAATTAAGATTGGATTTTCTACCCTTCCATATCTCATATGGGGAAAATTTCCTTTTCCGAGATCGTATTTTATTATGAATATGACAAGTGGTAAGTAAGGCTTATCCCCACAAATCATTGGGCAATTTGGCACTTAGAAGCATGGAGTTAACCATCTCCTCAAAAGTACGATTCTTTCTTTCAGCTAAACCATTTTGTTGGGGAGTATATATAGGGGGCGATTATTTGACAAATAATACCAAATTCTTCACAAAGATTATCAAACTCCTCGGGGAAGTATTCACGCCCTCTATCACTTCTAAGAATTTTAATCTTTCTTTCCTTCTAATTTTCAACTTCCGCCCTATAACGTTTGAACGCATCAAACGCTTCATCCTTACTCCTTAACAAATACACATAAGTGTACCGGGAATTGTCATCTGTGAAGGTTATAAAATAATGCTTGCCTCCTCTTGTAAGAATAACATTAAATTCACAAATGTTAGAATGTATCAAATCTAAAATTTGTGTAGTTCTTTCAACTTTAGGAAAAGGTTTCTTAATGATTTTGACTTGCGCACAAATTTCACATTTGTCCTTTTTAATATCATCTTTAATAGACAATTATCCGTGCTTGTACATATATTGCAAAGATGAAAAACTTGAGTGTGCCAATCTAGCATGCCACAAAGAAGAAGGATCCACAAAGTAAGCAAAAACATCATTTATTTCATTAATTCCATCAAGATTGAGTTTAAACATGCCATCATTGGTGTACCCCTTACCCACAAATATTCCACTCTTAGAAAGTACAACATGATCAGACTCTAGAACGATTTTAAAACCATTCTTACAAAGTAGAAGAGCAGATACAAGATTCTTTCTAATTTCAGGAACATAAAGCACATTCTTCAAGATTACTTCTTTCTCGATGTGAGTTGAAGTTCCACGGTGCCTTATCCAAGAACCTTGGCCACAGAATGGTTTCCCATGAGCCCTTTCTTGTCAACAGCTTCCTCATAACTCTTGAATTGTACCATGTCATTGCAAATATGCACACTAGCACCAGAGCCTATCCACCATCCAACAGATTTGGTGGTGGCCATATGTACTTCAGTCACCATGCCAATTTATAAGCATTTGAGGCCAGTGACCATAGCAACAAATTCTTGATTCTCATTTTCAACCAAGTTAGCATTGGCTTGAGAGGCATCCCTTTTTAGTTTCTTGACAAGGTTACAATCCTTTATGTAGTGCCTTTTTTTTGTTACAGCCATCACACTTACGATAGTTTTTCTTGTCATTCTTATTTTTATTATTGTTGCTTCCATCTGGTGCTTTCCTCTTGTTATTTTTCTTGGGCTTTTCATTCACATAGTTCACATTACAACTATTCGAAAAATCTGAGGCATCTCTTTTCCGAGTCTCCTCCTCAATTCGAAGATGTCTCATGATTTTCTCTACCTGAAAGTCTTCTTGCTTATGAAGAAGCTTCTTCCTATATTCATTCCAAGTGGGAGCAATTATGAAGAAGCTTCTTCCTGTATTCGAAGAGGCAACTTTGATATAATTGCTCCCACTTGAAAATTCTCGGATAGAATCACCTTTAAGTCCCAAAACCTATTGACCAAGACTTGTAACTCATGCACTCGGTTGAGAATTGGGATTGAATCTAACATTTTAAACTCTAAATATTTCATAATTAGAAATTTGTTAGTACCTTGGCTTTCGGTATTGTACTTAGTCTCTAAAGCCTTCCAAATCTCAGTGGGAGATGTAATTGGCATGTAGAGATAGAGGCGGTCTAACAGAGTGTTGAGAATATGCCCTCGACATACATACTCATCTTCTTGACGCTTCTTCTTCAAGTCTGCAACCTTTGCCTTCTCTTCTGGTGTAGCATCTTGAGAGGCTTCAGGAATAGCCTCCAACATAGGGTTGAGTTTGTCCGCGACATTTAAAGCTGTAAGAAGGAACATCATCTTGTCCTTCCGATGGTTGAAATTTGTGCCATCAATGCGATCTAATTTCACAAAGTCTTGATTTAAGACTTTTAAAGATGCAGAGGATGTGATATAAGCTATTATAATTCCTTAAAATTTTTAGAAATAAGGGGGGAAAGATTGAAGACTCAAGGCGTGAGAACACCCTCTTTAAGGAATTATTCATCCACACACAAAGTTGCTCTTTGTATAACAAATATTCCACCAAGATACAATAGGTCTTATTGAACTCTTAGATGAGCAAAATCTGAGAATTCCCTTGTGCTCCTTCGAAGTGTACATATATATTCTATCTAAGAACAATGAGAGAGTAAGGGAGATTTTTCCAATAATTCTTAATAAAAAATAAAATTTAATTAACAATTAATTATCCAAACAGTTCTATCCAATTGTAACTGATAAAATTGGATAAGAACAATTGGTTAAAATGACACATCTATTCGAATTTGGGCAAAATTGGACGTTACTTGACCCTGTTTCGTAGCCACAGGCGTGGGCTTCACCACGAACCACCCGTGGTTAACTACCATGGACCGTGGGCCTAGCCACGACCTACCCGTGATCTTTGCTGTGTGATATGCACGGCAGTAAGAAGAAAGCCACGCTGTGGGCCACGAATTGTTTCTATGGACCACAAAAGATCAGGGGCCCAAATGCCAAATTCATGCTTGTACATAAGTGCATTTGGGCCATTTCATCCACCAAAAGGCTTGTCTCTTCTAGGAAACACATGATCAAGCTTTTGGGGCTTAAATTAATAGGTAGAATTATGAAAGTTGCCCATTCCTATAAATCCAAAATTTTCTCTCTTTTATATATCTCATACATACAAACTATCCAACAATAGGAGTGTGAACCAAATGCTCCACAAGCTAAATAACAAAGGACAAATCCTCTTGAGAAGTTATGTTTGTCGTAATGCATGACCTACTTTCATCAGACCCAACATGGCTTTACGTCATTGCCGAAATAAAGAAAACCATCTCAACACGAAATTGGAGACTCTCAATATGATATTATACAAGCACTCAACAATCATGCTCAGCACTATGTAATTTTTGACAATATTCATCCTGAGCAGTTAACACACTTGCCCTATACTTAAGCTGCTACTTTAGTATTGATAAACCAATGAATCCAAGGCTGCCGTCCTCTCAGTAACAAAAGAATGAAAAAGGACTTTGTCAATCTGTTACCTTCAAGTCTAGCGTAGATCCATTTGAATGGCACATCTAGCCAATTCCATCCCAACTTTTGTTGTATTTATGAGGTTACTCACACAAGAGGGGGGGTGAATTGTG